>CAXKVI010000001.1:70055648-70655648 GCA_964058755.1 Campiglossa producta
AGACTACCTTATCATTGTAGCGTCTTCCAGGCGGAAGTCTCGGCAATTCTGGACGCCGCGGCCTGGATAAGCAAACGTGTTATCGTAGAAGATATCGTTATTTTCAGCGATAGCCAAGCGGCCCTGAAATCCCTCGGCTCATACACGTTAAACTCTGAACTGACGCTCAGCTGTCGTCGATCTCTTCAGGAGCTGTCCCAACAGAACCGCGTAGACCTCATATGGGTCCCGGGACATAGGGACATTGAGGGAAACTGTAAGGTAGACGAGCTTGCCCAGCAGGACACGACCAAGCAGGTTCTTCAGAAAACTGAAGTGTGTTAGTCTTCGACGCAGAAAACTGAAATGTATTAGTCTTCGACGCAGAGAACGAAGTGTGTTAGTTTTCGACGCAGAAAACTGAAATGTGTTAGTCTTCCACGCAGAAAACTGAAGTGTATTAGTCTTCGACGCAGAGAACGAAGTGTGTTAGTCTTCGACGCAGAAAGTTGAAGTGTGTTAGTCTTCCACGCAGAGAACGAAGTGTGTTAGTCTTCGACGCAGAGAACGAACTGTGTTAGTCTTCCACGCTAACTGAACTGTATTAGTCTTCGTTGGGAGCGACGATTTGGGGATTTTGATTTTGTGGATTTTGTATTTGTGGATAAAAATTAAAATTTAAATAAAATTAAAAATCTTTGGTTGAGGTGGAATTCGGGCCGGGACTCCCAGGCCAGCTACCTCAACCATAATAATTTTGCGTCCATGAATCTGCAAGAAAATTTTGTTTATTACAAGCAAACATTTCTTATTTATTTTAGTGTTTATCAACATTTTCCAAGTTCAAAATTATTCCTCGATTTTCTTGTTTGTACCTTGTTTCTAGTAAAAAATTCTCTCCATCTAAGCCTGGAAATCCATCGAAGGATAACTTTTGCAAAATAAACAAAGCAACGAATTAGTTCAAAGGTTATAATAATATTTATTAAATGGAAATTAAATAAATATAAATAAGTGGCAAATGAATTAAGTGGAAATTATTTGACGGTACGGAAAAAAAGCGATTGACTATAAACGGAAAAATTTACTTTGCACCTAACTCCAAAGTGAAGCACTGTTACCGGTAAATATAAAGTGAACTACCCGGCACTAGAGTGTGCCGTAATATTTAGATCTATGGCCTAAACATGCCTGCCCCTTGCGCCGAGCAATTCCGAAAAGCTCTGGACGTATCCGGACGCCAAGTCCCGAAGCACATTACTTTTTGAAGGCCGAGCTGTGTAATTTTGCTGTCTGTAGCGTTAGATGTTAATCGCTCAGCGTTGGCTGCTACCACCGTGAATTGTGTTAGTCTTCCTCGCAGAGAACGAAGTGTGTTAGTCTTCGACGCAGAAAACTGAAGTGTGTTAGTCGTCCACGCAGAGAACGAAGTGTGTTAGTTTTCGACGCAGAAAACTGAAGTGTGTTAGTCTTCCACGCAGAAAACTGAAATGTATTAGTCTTCGACGCAGAGAACGAAGTGTGTTAGTTTTCGACGCAGAAAACTGAAGTGTGTTAGTCTTCCACGCAGAAAACTATATTGTATTAGTCTTCGACGCAGAGAACGAAGTGTGTTAGTTTTCGACGCAGAAAGCTGAAGTATCTTAGTCTTCCACGCAGAAAACTGAAATGTATTAGTCGTCGACGCAGAAAACTGAAATGTATTAGTCTTCGACGCAGAGAACGAAGTGTGTTAGTTTTCGACGCAGAAAACTGAAGTGTGTCAGTCTTCCACGCAGAAAACTGAAATGTATTAGTCTTCGACGCAGAGAACGAAGTGTGTTAGTTTTCGACGCAGAAAACTGAAGTGTGTTAGTTTTCCACGCAGAAAACTGAATTGTATTAGTCTTCGACGCAGAGAACGAAGTGTGTTATTTTTCGATGCAGAAAGCTGAAGTGTGTTAGTCTTCCCCGCAGAGAACGAAGTGTGTTAGTCTTCGACGCAGAAAACTCAACCGTGTTAGTCTTCGTTGGGAGCAACGAAATACGAAATGCACACATTTTTTTAAAAACAGTATCACAAAATCCACAAATCCTAAATAAAGATAATTTTCAACGTACCCAAAATTCAATTGAAGCTTGGCACCGTTGGTTTAAAATAGTTGTAGGTAAAAAAATGTGGGGTTTAGGAAATAATAGCACATTAGGAAAAGAAATGATTAAAATAAAAACAAACATTGAAAAAATACATTCAGGTGCAAGCATACGAAAAAGTAAAAAAAAATATCCAGCGGGTTAAAAAAATTAAAAAAGTTGTTAAACGTCGTTTAGATTTAGATAAAATAGAATAAGGGGACTCATCAAAGCTTATAAACACCTTATAAAGCGTGTAAACGTATAAATTTATCAAGTGTGTAAATGAACTGTCAAAAAAATATAAAAGGTTTATTAAACTCTTATTATTCAAAATTTGTATGAAAATGTGATTTTAAAAAGCTTTATAAACCAATTTTATTTTTTATGAATATGAGGGTATGTTTAAAAAAAATTTAATTTTTGAAAAAACTTATCAAAAAACCCAAATTGTATAAGCGGTTATCTCATTTCTATAATAATCTTTTTAGTATTGGTAAATTATAAATGCTGGTTAGGGTAAATCTAGGCTTTTGCAAAAACAGTTAAAGGTTTTTCTAGCTTTTTTCTTTATCCATAACTTAGCAATATTTAGAAGACATTTTAAATTGATTTTTGATTTGATTTAAAAAAAATTTAGGTATATTGATTAAAAAAAAATTGTATTCGAAGTGGTAAAATCAGCCAAAATCTAGCCTTTTACAAAAACTTTTAAAGGTCTTTCTATCTTTTTTCCTTAACCATAACTTAAAAAATATTTAAAAAGACATTTCATATCGATTTGTCATTTGATTTTTGAAAAAAATTGTACGTATATTGATTTAAAAAAAAAAAAAATTACTCAAAAGTGGTGAAACCGGGCAAAATGTAGCCTTTTGCAAAAATGAGGCCAGCAAAGAATTAAAAAAATAGCGGCTGTTATTATATACCTAATAAAAATATTAAATTACAGCAGCCCTTTCCAAAATTATATATGGCAAATGCAATCGGATGAGCATGTGAAGTGCAAAAAAATAATAGGTTGAAAATTAAGTAAATTGTAATAGTTAAGATTAAAGGTTTTTTAATATAAAAAACATAATTTAAGAAAAAAAGGAATATTCTGCAACCGGGTCTTGCACCTGTGCACACCGTATTCCATACGCTCACCGCCGCGCCATTACCTTATGCACAAAGCACTTATCAAATTCTGCAATTACACTTTATGAGAATCAGAATTTTAAAAATTAACAATATACCAACAACAAAGTTAGACTATTAATATAAATAATGGACCCAAGTACTCAATGAGCGAGGGAGTGAAAATAATTTCTCTAATAATAGAAGGAGCTTATTGAGTGATAGAATGAAATTCATTTTGTAGAAATATGAGTTCTATTTATAGAAAATTATTATACATGGCTTCTTTTCATCTTTTTAGTGTTGGTAAATTACAAATGCTGGTTAGGGCAAATCTAGGCTTTTGCAAAAACAGTTAAAGGGTTTTCTAGCTTTTTTATTTATCCATAACTTAGCAATATTTAGAAGACATTTTAAATTGATTTTTGATTTGATTTAAAAAAAAATGTAGGTATATTGATTAAAAAAAAAATTGTATTCGAAGTGGTAAAATCTAGCCTTTTGCAAAAACTTTTAAAGGTTTTTCTATCTTTTTTCCTTAACCATAACTTAAAAAATATTTAAAAAGACATTCCATATCGATTTGTCATTTGATTTTTGAAAAAAATTGTACGTATATTGATTTAAAAAAAAATAATATATTACTCAAAAGTGGTGAAACCGGGCAAAATGTAGCCTTTTGCAAAAATAGTTTGAGGATTTTCTAGCCTTTTTCCTTAGCCATAACTTAGAAATATTTAAAAAGACATTTTATATTGATTTTTGATTTGATTTTTGAAAAAAAATTGTAGGTATATTGATTTAAAACAAAAAAAAATATTCAAATATTCTAGCTTTTTTCCTTAGTCGTAACTTAGAAATATTTAAAAAAGATATTTCATATCGATTTTTGATTTGATTTTTGAAAAAAAATGTGGGTATATTGATAAAAAAATATAATAATAATTCAAATGTGGTGAAACCGGGCCAAATGTAGCCTTTTGCAAAAACAGTTTGAGGGTTTTCTAGCTTTTTCCATTAACCATAACTTAGAAATATTTAAAAAGATATTTTATATTGATTTTTTTTAATTTTATTCAAAAGTGGTCAAATTTTGTCTAGACTTGTTTGGTGTTCGGGTTGTAAATCTGAATGAATAGAAATGAGTTGTTGTCTTTAGTAATATTTTAGACGACCTCCTACCACTTCGTTTAGTATAAAATTTCAGGACCTGTGAAAAAATTATCGATTTTTATATTCCAAAATTTATAGAAATAATCTACCGAAACCGATAAACAGAACACTATCCCCCTTATACATAAAAAAATATAAAAGGTTTATTAAGCTCTTATTATTCAAAATTTGTATAAAAATGTGATTTTAAAAAGCTTTATAAACCAATTTTATTTTTTATGAATATCAGGGTATGTTTAAAAAAAATTTAATTTTTGGAGAAACTTACCAAAAAACCCAAATTGTATAAGCGGTTATCTCATTTCTATAATGGGTGGTATGTATGTATATTTATGACTTAAAATTATTATTTCATTTGGCTGTCACTTAACTAAAAATATTCGCAGTAATTTTTTTTCTCGCAAATAGAGCTCACAAACATAAAAATTTTTAAAAAGTCAAGATAAGAAATATTTATATATTAAAAAATAAAAACAATTTTCAATGACAAAAAATAAAAAAGAATTTGCCCGATAGCTGTACTTGAACCATTAACCGCTCGACCACTACCCCCGACGCTTCCCACTGGGCTATCGCTTTATGTACAAATTGATTGTCAGATAACCAGTTCAAGTGGCATGAGAAATTTTCATTCGCTTATTACTTGCACTTCTTTAGAGGAATACCAACAAATCCATATGCATTTTATAAAAATTTATGCATATTTAGTATGGGTTTAAGCTTGGCAATTATTTATATGAAAAATTTGTAAGCCTATTAATATAATAGATAATTCTTGAAACCTTTCAATTCGAAAAATAAACCGCTTCCATCAATATCAGAATCTCTTTCGACTGTCAGAGTTTCTTGGAGGTCAAGGCAATTCTTCTTCAAGGTTTTTTCAATGAAAGGAAGATTTTCAATTTTGTAGAGAAATCCCCATATTTTAGCATGTTGACTTAATTGCTGAAATCTTTCGCGAACAGCAGCCATAGGGACATCAAGCATCGGATTAAAAAACTCTATTTCAAATCGTTTTTCCGGACCTTTCAACGAAATCGGATCTTCTCTACTTTCATAGTCAAATTGTCTTTTGATATATCTCACTCTTTTTGTTTCATGGAATTTTGGCTCGATACCCAAAATTTTTGCAAGCTCAGTCGCATTAGCATTAGCTTTTTTCAAGCCATTTTCTTAGTAATCCTCTAAAAATGTTGCACATCTTTCCTTCAACTCCATACTTTGAATGATATTAGCATCACGATTTTGCATGAATTTGCTGACAACATTGATTCGAAAAGCAAATCGTACCAAACAACTAGTGATACTATGAAATCAAATTTTGTAAATTGCTCAGATAGAGTTATTGCTTCATGTGCTGCTTCCGAATCGCGCTGTTTTTCGTGTTCAGACAGTTCAATCAAGGCATCGTGAACTTCATCGATGTGAAAACGAATAGGCTTTAAACTGGAAATTTTAGCTTCCCAACGAGTGTCACTCGGACGTTTTAATACACCAGAATTGAGATTGTCTGTTAAAACTTTCCATCGTTGAGTCGAGCCGGCAAACAAAGAATAAAATCTCCCAATCACTCCAAATAAAGTGGTAGATTTTACAGAAGATTTTGCTGCGTCACATAATATTAAATTCAAACTGTGGCATCCGCATGGCATGTAAAAGGCAAGAGGGTTGCAATCAAGAATTCTTTTTTGGAATCCCGATTTTTTTCCTTTCATGTTGGCACCATTATCATAACCTTGGCCGCGACAATTTTTCAGTTCAATGTTATTATCTTGCAAAAGCTCTTTTATTATTCTGATAGGCCTTTACCGGTGGATTCGTTGACAGATGTAAATCCCAGAAATTTTTCGGAAATTTTTGCTTCTCCTTTTTCATTGTCTAATTCCACATACCTTATTACCATTGACAATTGTTCAAGATGACCCATGTCGGGAGTGCAATCAGCAATAATTGAAAATATTTTGCTTTTTCTATAGCTGATAAAATTTCAGACTTTACATGTTGTGCGAGGAGATGTAAAAGTTCATTGCAAATATTTTTGCTGCAATAATGAACTGATTGGGGATTGCTCATAATTTGTTCCACGTGTTCATGCATTACTGGATCAAATTTTGCTAACAATTGTATAAGGCCCAGGTATTTTCCATTGTTCTTAGTATACAATTTGTCCGAGGATCCACGAAATGCCATGTTGTTTTCAGCAAGATACACAATAATATTCATGTCTTGTCAATACATATTTCCATCGTTGTGATTCTGTTTGAATAAGTTTCTGCTCTGCGTGGTCGATAGTATTGCCTGTTTTCAGTCTTGATTCAGCCTAAATCCAAGCATCAAATCAGGGGAGCTAAAATCGATGCAAATCTTTGGCGCCCCTGGAATGAGGCGGCCTGTTCAAATGAACGGGTTGAACACCCCTCGAGCCGGCATTGCGAAATTACATTGGCAGACGGAAAATCCCCGAAAAAGGGCGATATCACCTATTCTGGCAACACCGCTCTGAAGTCTGATGAATGTCAATCGCAATAGCGTTGCAGTACAAATTGATTTTTTTGTGAGTTCTCAATGGTTTATTTAAACAAATTAATTTTTATAAAATACGCTTAAACAAAAGCAATCCGCTAATTAATATATAGTTTCGCATGTAGAGCTAACCCCCACCTTTAAAACGATACCTTATTTATTAATATTGGTTTCAAATGAGGGCAGAAAATTAGGAGCAAACACAAAAAGACCTTACAGAAATAATATATACTAGGTGGACACGTGCGCGCCTTGCGCAAAAAAAAAAACAAATGGTTTGAAATCGTTTACTTACGTCATGCAAACTTATGTAAATTTTTCGGAAATTTGATAAAAAGCAATCGATATTTTCTATAAATATGACCCAGTGGCGACATGTCGCTTGGGCTGAAAAAGTTATATCTTGGAATAGCCTGACTCTAGAAAATGCCACATACAACTGTCCGTGTGAAAACACTGGGCTAGGTAAATACAAACCGGCTTTATCAAATGTTTGGCCTTGGGCTTTGTTGATAGTCATAGCGAAAGCCACTTTTAAGGGAAACTGTTTCCTAGTCATCTGGAATGGTACTATTGGATCTGAAGGAGTTAGTTTAATTCGCGGTTTTATAGCAATTTTTCCCGAACCGATTAATTTGACACTGATTGCGTTCTCGCCTAAAAGACTGACGACCATCTTGGCACCATTTGTAAGTCCTTCTTTGGCATTAAGATTACGAATCAACATTACGATTGCATTTTTCTTCAAAATTAAGCCACATTTACACTGCACCAAATGGGTCACTTTTGGACAAGTTTTTTGGAGACCTTTCATTCGGAGATTGAATTTAATCTCCAAATTAAGTTAAATTCGTCTAATTTGGCAATCAAATTCATTCTGCGAACAAACATTCTCGAAATAACTTCGCAAAAAGCGACGCATTTGGTGCAGTGTAAATGTATCATTAGTTTATGTGGATAATACTCGGCATTATTATTTTCATATTTTCGACTGTATCACAACTTAGATAAACTTTACTATCCCCGGGTAATAATATTGATACTATACACTCATTAAAAGTTGAGCATTCGGGCATAAAATAGCTGTTGAGTAAAAAATTTGATATGTTACTGTCATTTATTTCATTTGTGCCGTAAACCTTGGCAATTAGGCTATCATAATGAGCGTAGTAATGTCGTGTTATTTTAATAGTATCCACGTATATTTTATTTTGGATTTCTAAGTCACAACGCAACATGTGTTTAGCATACTTTCACCACTGGCAAATACCCGCCCGCGCGCCATCTACATTTGAACATTTGAAAAGAATGTCCATTCACCATTATCTTTTTTTTTATCAAAATCAAAGACTTGCACCACTACCAGTCCAGAGCAGTGTTGCCACTCACATTTATTTTTTGTACCAAAACAGTTTCAAGAGTGCCAAATTTTTTTTCTAGCATGGAAAAACACACCTAAAAAGAACTATGGTGCGATAAATGTACAGTAGGGTGATTCAAATAAAAAAAATTTGTTTTTTTTTCGGTCTTACCCCCTGAAACTTTAGGTATTGACGAGAAAATAAGCCTTGCAAAATATTAGCGCTCTAACTTAACCCTTAGGTGTGGCTATTTTTTTTCGCCCTTTCCCATACATTTTGTATTGGGAAAAATGGTATTTTTTTCAAAGTGAATTTTCTTTAAATTTTTGAAACTTTTTTGAAAATATTTTTACATACTCTTAAAGTTGAAGCTTTGAAGCTTCCAAAATGGTAATCCATGTGCGAATATCTTAACTATTAAAATAAATACAGCCATTTAAAATTTACTAAATTTTATACGTGTTACTGTGTATGTGTGTGCCGTAGTACAAAACTCAGCCATTTTTGAATGGATGTAATTATCTTAATAGTTAAGATAATCGCACATGGCTTACCATTTTGTAAGCTTCAAAGCTTCAACTTTGAGAGTATGTAAAAATATTTTCAAAAAAGTTTCAAAAATTAAAAGAAATTTCACTTTGAAAAAAAAATGCCATTTTTCCCCATACAAAATGTATGGGAAAGGGCGAAAAAATAGCCACCCCTAAGGGGCTATTTTCTCATCAATACCTAACTTTTTAGGAGGTAAGACCAAGTCGACATTTTTTTTTAATCACCCTAATGTACAGGTTATCATTGGAACCTTCAAAAACATTTCTCTTCAAATTTTTGTAGTGCTACTCTGAGTTTGTTCCTCGGCGGGGAAAAACAAACTATCCGATCCCAATTCGGATCGGGATCCATGGTATTTGTGTGCAGAACACCTTTCCGAGTTGCTTATAACCAAGGTCTGAAACCGATTAAAATAACGTTCCGATTTCGGTTTCGGTTTTTGCAACGTGTTTCGGTTTCGGTTCCGGTTTCGTTCTTCAAAATTTATTTCGGTTTCGGTTACGGTTTCGTTCCGGTTTCGGTTTCCAAATAAAAGCACGAAAAAAAAAATTTACTACTAGAATACTCAACTACATATGTAGCTACGAAATAGGTCTGAATTTTCATAACTTTTTTCCTGCGGCCATGATGGGATTTACCCAATATAATAATACATTTATTAACGCTATGCATGGATGAAATTTCTGCAAAACAAATTCCTAAAGTTAACTCTACTTTTTTATTAAAAAAATATTAAAATGGAAGCCAAATGAAATGTATAAATCGGTAAAAACATTAAAATTAGTGGCGCTTTCCGAGACAAGCCTGAACATTTCTTTTTCTCGTAAATTTGTTTCGATCGCTTCATTCAACTATAGTCAAAACGTGGTTCGACAATCTTCCATGAAAACTTTCAGGGTACCTGTTTGCAAAAGGAAGTACCTATGTGCCCACTCACAGAAGTAAGGTATTGAAAAAATTCAAAACCGTTTGGAACCGGTTCCGGCTTTTGAAACGGTTTCGGTTTCGGTCTTTTCCAGATCAAAATAACGGTTACGGTTTCGGTTTCGGTTTTGAAAAATGAATCGGTTTTAATCGGTTACGGTTACGGTTTCGGTTTCGGTTTCAGTCCTTGCTTATAACAAATAACACTCATCCGATCCAACACAGGCTACGCCATCCTCAGCATTTCTGCGCAGAACACTTTTTTGGACATTTTTAGGGACGGCCTAATGTGATTACAACAACCACATGAAAACTTGCAACTTTGATTGCAAATAACCCCTAAAGAAACAAATACCAAACCATTTCGAAATTACATTGGCAGACGGAAAATACCCGAAAAAGGGCGATATCCCCAATTCCGGCAACACCGCTCTGAAGTCAGATGAATGTCAGTCACAATAGCGTTGCAGTACAAATTGATTTTTTTGTGAGTTCTCAATGGTTTATTTAAACAAATTAATTTTTATAAAATACGCTTAAACAAAAGCAATCCGCTAATTAATATATAGTTTCGCATGTAGAGCTAACCCCCACCTTTAAAACGATACCTTATTTATTAATATTGGTTTCAAATGAGAGCAGAAAATTAGGAGCAAACACAAAAAGACCTTACAGAAATAATATATATGATGATGATGTTTTGTCAGAATAATAATTACTTTATGTATGAAAATTAATGTTCTTATGTTTAATAACACGAACTTAGAAAGAATGGATAAGAGATCGAAAAAGGAAATGGGAAAACTCAGTAGAAAGTGAGAGGAGAGAGCAGAAGGTAAAGAAAATCAAAAGACGTAAGAAAAAAAAAATTAATAAAAATAAAAAATAATAAAAAAAATTCATTCAAAAAAGGCTCTTTTTTGCACTCATTTAAAAGCTAAAAAAAGTTCGAAAATACTCCTTTATGCATAAGACTGGGAGCTCTTTTAAAAATGGCCAGTTTCATCGAAAAATCCACTCAAATACCAGGATTTTACAACTGTTTGTGATTATTTTAGGAGCTCGCTTTGAATGCAAGCGCTCCGAGGAAAGAGTCCAATGTGCTGGCTTGCTGGGTATATAAACAAAATTATTTTGTAAACATACAATATACAAACAAAAATAAAATCGCAAACAATCAAAATTTTTGTTTGTGTGTTTTATTTTTATTCCCTTTTTTTTGGAAGATTTTGTGAAATTTAGTGTGAAATTGGCAAACATCTAAGTGAAAAAAGCAAGTGGATGCATAGCAAAGCCTGCTACTTCAGCGCAGTGCCCACTTAAATTGCGTTTGGGAGATTACCAAAGCCCGCAACCTCCACACTCAAATTACCAAGAAATGGTTAAGCAAATACGAGTTTCAACTTCTTTTGCGTTCAATGCATGCACATATTGAATATTACACATTAGACTGGGCCAAAAATTCAAAATTTCGTTTTTTTAAAAAATGATATTGATTTTCTTTTTAAGAAAGGTGAAAAAAAATTACTGTAATTTTTTTCAGATTTTTAAATTAAAGTCGCTAGTTTAGATTTTACAGATTTAACCTCCAATCATTGTTGAAAAACACCATTTACCTGAACATAAAGCTGCCTACACTGAATTTTTTCTCAGACTAGCCCTTTTCTAGTATTCTAGCCTCAAATATTGTCATGTTTTTTGGATTTCCCGATTTTGGTTTGAAAATTTGCGAAACATGAAAAAATCAACAACGAATAAAGCTGAATACATATTCTTAGGGGAAATTGGCTGCTGAATCCGAATTCGATATCAGAATTCAATAACGGGCCCGAAGTTCGGCCCTAACCTTGCAAAAAAGTCCAATATTATTTTGTGATGATTTTGTTAGGTTAGAGAAGAACTGCGACCTTAGTTGGGCTAATTCTGATCACGGATTTGGATTTAGCTCGCCAAAATACATGAAAATTAATGTATTGAGTTCACAGATCCGTCAACTTTTTATTTTTTGTGGCTGCGCCATTTGAAGACTGTAAAACTAAACTCTCGCAGAGAAAGCATATTAAAGCAAAAATATGTTTGAACGTATATGAGAAATGTATATTTTTGGTTATAATATTGATCACATAATGATAATTAATCATGAAGAATATCAATAAACAAAATTTAGTAAAAAAATTGGATCAAAAACACCAAAAAAAGACGGAAATATAATTTTTTTAATTTAATACTAAATAAGTTTTCAAAAAGTAACTTAAAAAAAAAAAAGTTGCTTAACCTTTTTTGTAGCCCACTCAATTTCCTTTAAGAATCTGTATCTATCTTTGTTGTACATGGATATTAGCATTTTTGACAATTTTTGAAAGAAGAAAGGGAAATCGAAAAAACACGCTAATTTTTGGAAGCTAGAATACTAGAAAACGGCTTGTCTGAGAAAATTTTAGTCAATGCAAATTTTGTAGGGAATTCGATTTCCTTGAAAAATATGTTCAGGTAAATGGTGTTTTACAACAATGGTTTGTCGTTTTTATACCAAATATAAGGTAAGGTCTGTAAAATATAAACTAGAGATGATAGACCTCTAGACTTTAATTTAAAAATCTGAAAAAATTAAAGTAACTTTTTTTTCACCTTTCTTAAAAAGAAAATTTTCTACTGAAAATCGATATAATTTTTGAAAATAACGAAATTTTGAATTTTTGGCCCAGTCTATTACATATATTATTTAAAGAAAAAGACCATAATTATATTCCAAAACACGCTATATTCAATATTTTTTAGGCTGCAAACTTTTTAAAGTATAAATTTGTAAACAAACCAACGCAGTTTGACAGATATTTGACAGCCTAAAATACTTTTAACAACAACAGCAAACACACGTGATTTTTCTTTTCTTCTAAGGCCTCAACCTGTAATATATAAACCTTGGCTTTGTAGTAGTAAAATTTATTGTGGTCGTGTTTTTATTTGGAAACCGAAACCGAAATAAATGTTGAAGAACGAAACCGGAACCGAAACCGAAAAACGTTAAAAACCCGAAACCGGAACGTTAATTTAATTGGTTTCATACCTTGGTTCAAATATAGTTTTGTCTTTGTATAAGAAACTGTTGTGTAAATTTGTATGTATTCACAAAAAAGTAGAGGCCTGTGAATTTCGAGACCCCGGGCACGGTGTTCCTGTCGACGCCCCTGCATACTATATGAAAAGCGGTACCCTATTTGGTGCTATTTTTATATGGAAACTAACCAAAACTGCGCATATATGTGCTATTTCCTATTTACGTTTGTACACATTTTATTTTCACATGTAAAAAAACTGAAATGTGTAATTTTCACACCTTTTAGTGTCGGTATTTACGTGATTAAATGCAGCAGTCACCTATAGTAATCAATAGAATTCTACAAACGTTTAAAACGCTCAGGATCCAGTATTTGTCTATGCTGATTTTTATCACGAAAGAAGCTTAACTCAATATTCGTTAATTAACAGGTCGATGTCTGTGTATTGCAGATATTCAAAAAAATTCATAGTATTAATCATTACTAAGTCAATAGAGTCCAAATCAACCATTTTTAGAAGTTTTGTCTGTCTGTCTGTCTATCTTTCTGTCTGTCTGACAGTCTTTCTGTCTGTATGTTTGTGGTCGTATCACTCGAAAACTGCTGAATGAATTTAAATAAAACTTTAACCATTGTAATATTAGAAGTTCAACTTAAAATTTAATACATCCCTTATTTCGATAAGTCGACCGGGTTCAGAGTTATCGACCAATATACGCATATTGTAAGAAATCATTTTTTGGTCATCCCTGCTCCACGTATTGGTTGATAACTCTGAAACCGGTCGAGTTATAGAAATAAGGGATGTCTTAAATTTTAAGTTGAACGTCTAATATTACAATATGTGAAATTGTAAGCTGTGTATCCAATATATTTGTGAAATTGTATTGGTTGATAACTCTGAAACCGGTCGAGTTATAGAAATAAGGGATGTCTTAAATTTTAAGTTGAACGTCTAATATTAAAATATGTGAAATTGTAAGCTGTGTAGCCAATATATGTATTTCTTTTGAATCAGAATGAATAAAATTATTTTCATTCATTCATTCATATTCTTTTTTTCAATTTTGAAAATTTTAGGCAAAGTGAATATTTAAAATATAAAATACTAGTATATACCCGCGGCCTTGCCCGCCCCTGCGAAGTACCCTTTCAACAAGTTAGGTAGATTGGTCAAGTAAAAAACCGTTGGAAGATCAATAATTTGTATCTATGTTCCTAGAGTTTTGAAAAAATATTATGTATTGAAACACGGTTTTCAAAAGTTTTAATATACATACAAATCCTTGAAATCGATTGAAAGTGAGTTTTCTTAAGGTCAATATTGCGTTGGCTTTAAGTCTTGATATTAATGTCTCAGAAAGCATTTATCGAATAGTTCATCTAAACTTCAAACTTTGATATTTATATAATATTATATTGAATACTGAAGCATTTGCCAAGGGTATTTAAAAATTTCAAAATTTTTCAGGTTTTTGAGCAATCACATTTTGATAGATAACTTTTCGTTTGATACCCATATTGTGGGGCAATTTTAAGGCTTTTGAGCCACCTCCTTTTCAGTTATCGAAAAATTTATCGAAATATATCAAATTCCAGATGAAACCTGGGGCCATTACCTTTCGTTTGATAGCCATATTGTGAGAAAATTTTAAGGTTTTTGGGCAATCACATTTTTATTGATAACTCAGTAATCGGTAAATTTATCGAAATATATCGAAGTTCAAATGAAACCTGGACAATAATATAATATTCAATACTGAAGCATTTGCCAAGGGTATTTAAAAATTTCAAAATTCCCAATGGGGAAAGGTAGATTGATTAAATAATTTCATGTTTTTGGGCAATCACATTTTGATCGATAACTTTTCGTTTAATACCCATATTGTGGGGCAGTTTTAAAGCTTTTGAGCCACCTCCTTTTCAGTTATCGATAAATTTATCGAAATATTATCAAATTCCAGATGAAACTGGGGGCCATTACCTTTCTTTTGATACCCATATTGTGAGAAAATTTTAAGGTTTTTGGGCAATCGCATTTTCACCGAAAACTTAGTTATCGATAAATTTATCGAAATATATCGAAGTCCAAATGAAACTTGGAGCCATCCTCTTTCGTTGGATACCCATATTGTAGCGCAATTTTAAGGTTTTTGGGCAACCACATTTTTATTGATAACTCAGTAATCGGTAAATTTATCGAAGTTCAAATGAAACCTGGAGCCATCCCCTTTCGTTTAATGCCCATATTGTAGGGCAATTTTAAGGGCTTTGCGCAATAATATTTTCACCGGTAACTCAGTTATCGATCCAAATGAAGTCTGCGGCCATCCCCTTTCGTTGGATACCCACATTGTAGGGCAATTTTAAGGTTTTTGGGCAATCACATTTTCTTCGATAACTCAGTAATCGATAAATTTATCGAAATATATCGAAGCCCAAATGAGACCTAAGACCTTCCAGTTTCGTTTGATACCCATATTGTACGAAGTTTCTACACCTGTATGCGAAATATCATAAGTTAAGGTCAAGTGTACTCAGAATTATATGGGAAAAACAAAAAATCGAAAAGTAACGGTCCCTAGCATGGCCGGTCCCCCAAAATTTAAAAAAAAAAATAGCCTATACCTCCTTCCAGACTATTAGCTGTCTGCCTGCCAAATTTCAACAAAATCCGTCTTGCCATTCTCACGTTATTGAGGAATAGAAGTAAACGTCTGGACATCCAAACATCGCTACATTCACATTTATAATATTAGTAAGATTCAAAGCAGAGTTTTTTGGTTCTTCAAATGGAAAATTCAAATTTACTGTATTGTATTGTACTCAACGTTTGAATCCATTCATGCAAGGGCTCTAATACATACACAATATATAAGATTCAAATATTGTATTTGTGTATGTATGCATAACTGAAGTTGCGTTCTAAACAGATTGACAGATCATAACCCGAGTTGATTTTGTGTTTTTCCGACAGGGTGGATACTAGATGTATATTGGAACGATTTTCCGTCATCCCTTGTCAAATTTGGTTTTGTAACAAACCGGTTTCGGCGATCTGCTATCTTCAGTGTTTGATTTCGTTCTGACTTTGTGTCTATCCGTTGTCATGTATTTATAGTCTGAACGCTGTATGCGGTAATGTTAGTACTCGTGTATATGATTCGTGTGTTACGAATGTTTCCGAACAGGTACCTGTAATAAGGGTTGTTTTTCACACTAGTTAATTCGCTTGTCGCTGCTAGGTCAGGTACGTGTGTGTTTAAAGGTTGCTTACTGACGTCGTTAGTCAGGTAGAAGTCGGTGATTTTCGTCTTTTGATTGGGTTTGTGTGTTCGCTCGTTTATTGTTACTCGTTTGGTTATTGTACCTGCGGTATTGTTTGGTCTTTTGTAAATTAATTTTAGCGGTTCAAATATTGCTTCAGAGATGGTTTTTGTTTGTTCGTTTATTATTCTCCTGTCAAATGTGTTTAGTTTGTATATTTCCATGTTTTCCAGCACATTTAAGCGTCGGCCTTTTCTTTGTATGTGAAGTGTTTTGGCTGTGTTTTTGATGTTGGCCGGGGAGCATTTGTTTTCGAACATGTGATTTGCATAGTTTGATTCTGGTGTAATGGTGGGTTTCCGTGCTTTCTTGTTGTAGTCCCTGATGTGCTCTCGAAATCGTGTACTTATTTTTCGTCCTGTTTGCCCTATGTAGCTGTGCTGGCACTCGCAGGTAAGCTTGTAAATTCCACTTTCGCTAAACGGCTCTTCCGAGTTAGTGTTGGTTCTTAGGTTTGTCCTAAGTTGTTCGATGTTCTGAACGCTGTGTTGATGTTGTGTTTCTTGAAAAAATTTGCCAATTTGTATGTCGTGTTTCCAGTGTATGTCATCGCCGTCCACATCTTGGATTTCTCTTCTGGGTTGTCTCTTTTTTGCGATCCATGTTTCCTTCGGAGTTTGTCCACTAGGGCTTTTTTGTATCCGTTGCTTGTTGCTATGCTGTATATGGTGGTAAGCTCCTTCCTGTATGATTCGTGGGTGAGGGGTGTTCTTTGAAGTCTGTCCACTAGGTGCCTTAATGCTGCATTCTTGTGCTGTTGAGGATGGTTTGACGTAGAGTGAATTATGGTGCCCGTAGTTGTTGGTTTTCTGTAGATGTCGTAGTTAAACTTGTTTGTTAGTCGGTCAATTCTTATCGTTAGGTCCAGGTAATTCAGTTCTCCGTCCTTCTCGGTTTCCATAGTGAATTTTATGTTTTCATGCTGTTTGTTTAAGAATTCTAGTATTCGTTCTTCATTGTTAGTATTCAATACGCAGATGATGTCGTCGACGTACCTTGCGTAAAAAGTCACTCCTAGGTTTGTGTTTAGTTCTTGAATGTATTTTGTCTCCAAGTTCTGCATGAATGCCTCCATGATAATGGATGATGTTGGGTTACCCATTCCTAGTCCGTTCGTTTCTCTATATATTTTATTGTTGAATTTGAAGTAATTTTGCTGTAGAGTTGTTCTTAGTGTGTTGGTAATTTGTGCTGTTTTGACCCTATCTTTTGTTTTGTCAAGTAGTGTTTTGTGTATTATATCCAGTGTCTCTGACAGTGGTATAGAAGGGTACAAGTCTTTTATGTCAAATGAGACGATTGTGCTGTTCTCTGCGAGTTTTACGGTTTCAAGTTTTTCTATTAGTTCGGTTGTATTCTTTATTGTATGTCAAGTGTGTCGCTCAGTATCGTCTTCAGATATTTTGACAGCTTATACCCCGGCGCTGACTTCAAATTGATAATTGGCCGCATTGGCGTGTCTTGCTTATGTATTTTTGGTAGCGCTATTAGTGGGGGAGTCGATGGGTTCATTTGTGTCAGAGTACATCCCGTCCTTTCGTCTATTATTTTTGTGGCATTTTTTATAGCCCCTTTGATTTCGGTCTGGTATCGGTGGGGGTCTCGTTAATATCTTTGATTAGTCTTTCGGTCTTTGTTATGTATTCATCTTTGTCCATGAGCACTGTTGTGTTTCCGTTGTCGGCCTTGGTTGTCATCACATTGTTTCTTTTCACTTTCGCTTTAAACCCTTCATTATTATTTCCTCCTTATTCGTGTTCCGTTCATCTTGCCTTTTTATGTCTTTGCTGATGATCTCCCTGCACATGTGCCTGGCATCCACTATTGCTTGCTCCGTTTTTCTTGCCTTGTTGTTGTCTACTACGTTGTGTTTTAGTCCCTTCTCAAGAAGTTGTGCTTCTTCGTTGCTGATGTCCACTGTGGTCAGGTTCACGAACCTATCGTGCAATCTATTTTGTTTGTTGGTCCTTGTTTTCGCGTCTTCCCGATAGTTTGTCCAATTTCTTGTTCAATGTTTTGTATTTTGGTTTGTGCTCGTTCTTGATTTCAGCCTCTATCCGGCCAAAGAAGTCCATCAATATAGTTGTAGGTATAGGTAGGTAGGTAGAAGTGGCTGCCGCAAAGGCACACCTAGGCCAGTAATAAAAGGCCCGTTGTGATACCACCAAACACTAGGAAAGTCAATCCCGGGGCCCGGCCGTATGGAAAATCCCAGTGCTGTCGGGACTCTCCATATAGCCGAAACCCGGGACTGACACTCCTAACCGACACCGCTACCCCTCCTCGAACCATTTTGATAACTTGATGAAGGCCATCAAGTCCTTTATGTCTAGCTCCGCGACCTGGCTTAAGCTAACCAGGAAGGGAACTCCCAGAGAGCGCCTTCTCGCTCCGCTTAAGGCCGGGCAGTTGCAGATGAGGTGCTCCACCGTTTCCTCTTCCTCATCATCTTTGCAACTCCTGCAGCATCGTCGGTAGGGAACGCCTAGCCTTGCTGCGTGCCTACCAATAAGGCAGTGCCCGGTTAAAACACCTATTAATATGGAGATTTCCTTCCTTTTTAGGGCGTATATGTGTCTAGATCTTTTAAGATCGCATTTTGGCCAGGTTTGCTTGGATATCCGGCACCCTGGGGCTTGTAGCCATCTTTCGTTGGCTTCGCGGAGTGTATGCTCCTTCAGCATTAGCTTGCACGTGGCAAACGGCATACCTATGCGCTCTTTATCTTGAAGAATCTGCTTGGTCGTGCCCTGCCTGGCAAGTTCGTCTGCCCTACAGTTTCCCTCAATGTCCCTGTGTCCCGGGACCCATGTGAGGTTCACGCGGTTCTGTTGGGCCATCTCTTGAAGAGATCGACGACAGCTGAACGTCAGTTCAGAGTTGAACGAGTAAGAGCCAAGGGATTTGATGGCCGCTTGGCTGTCGCTGAAAATACAGATATCCTGTCCGATGGTTCGTTCACCTATCCAAGTCACGGCGTCCATGATTGCAGAAACTTCAGCCTGGAAGACGCTGCAGTGATCAGGTAGTCTAAAGGAGAGTTCTAGGTCCAAATCCCTTGAGTAAACCCCTCCTCCGACTCTGCCGTCTAACTTCGAGCCGTCGGTGTATATACAAGTGCCGCCATTAGTAGCGGGACACCGATCTATGTTCTCCCAGTCTTCCCTGCTGGGAATGTTTATTCTAAAACAACAATCTCCGTCTGTTGTGGTCGCACACCGATCTGTGCTCAGAGGGAGAAAGCTGTAAGATCTTAGAATACAGGAGTGTCCAATAGTACTTGCGCCCCAGACGGACGTTTCCCTTAGACGCACAGCCGATGCTGCTGCTGCCCGGTACCCTTCCAGATCGAGTGGCAAAAAGCCAAGAATGGCCTGGAGAGCTTCATTGGGCGTTGTTCTTAACGCCCCGCTTATACAGATCATGCTCGATCTGTGGACTTTTCCTAACAGATTTAGGTTTGTTGCCTTTCCTAGCGCAGGCCACCATACCACGACTCCATACAGCATAATTGGCTGGATTATCGCAGTGTAGATCCATCTGCAAATTTTGGGGCTGAGCCCCCATTTTTTGCCAATGGCTCTTTTACACGTGTAAAGTGCAATGCACGCTTTCCTCTGGCGCTGGATGACATTCTCCTTCCAGTTAAGCTTTCTATCTAGAACTGTGCCTAGGAATTTGGCTTTGTCAGCTAAGTTCAGGCGCACGCCATCTAGTTCTGGTAGTTTCAGCGGTGGTATCTTGTACCGCCTGGTATAAAGGACAAGCTCCACCTTTCCCGGGTTGATGCTAAGTCCGCAGCGAGAGGACCATGAAGAAACTTCTCGCAGTGCTACTTGCATCAAGTCACACAGGGTTTGTGGGAATTTGCCCCTATATGCAATAGCTAAATCGTCTGCATATGCCACTATCTTCCCGCCCCCCCCACCTTGTGTCTCGTAGCAGCGAGTTTACGGTGAGGTTCCATAGGAGCGGGGAGAGAACACCACCCTGAGGCGTTCCTCTTGTGACATAGCGTGAAAGATCAACTGTTCCCAGTGAAGAAACTATTTTCCTTCCCTTTAGTAGTTGATCAATTAGTCCAATAAGAGACCTATTTATGCCCAGGTTTGTTAAAGCAGTGTTAATAGCCTCCGGCCTTATATTGTTGAAAGCCCCTTCGATGTCCAGAAAGGCCACGAGACAGTACTCCATTTCGTGCAATGATTTTTCAACAATAGAGACTAGGCTGTGGAGCGCAGTTTCCGTTGATTTACCTTTGGTGTAGGCATGTTGATAGCTAGAAATAAGGTTGCTATCAATAGTAGAGGAGAGATAATCGCTAATTATCCTCTCGAAGGTTTTAAGTGCAAAAGACGAGAGACTGATCGGTCTGTAGTCTTTAGGCTCATAGTGTGAGGCCTTCCCAGCCTTTGGAATAAAGACTACCGTGGCGCTTCTCCAGGAGCACGGAATGTAATTAAGAGCCAGGCAGGCTGAATAGAGAACTACCAGCCATTTAGCTGATATTTCCAGCGTGTTTATAAGTTGTGCGGGGAAAATCCCGTCTGGCCCAGCTGCCTTGAACGGCTCAAAGCTTTTGATTGCCCACCTTACCCTTTCCTCCGTAATGGGTATGTTTACCGCCAGGTTTGTTGCAGATGCTACAGGTGCATCATACAAGTTCCCCGGAAAGTGTGTGTTCAGGAGCAGCTCCAGGGTTTCCCCTTCCGTGCCGGTCCAAGATCCGTCAGGCTTCCGTAAATAGCTAATGGCTGTTTGAGTCCGCAGCGAGAGGACCATGAAGAAACTTCTCGCAGTGCTACTTGCATCAAGTCACACAGGGTTTGTGGGAATTTGCCCCTATATGCAATAGCTAAATCGTCTGCATATGCCACTATCTTCCCGCCCCCCCCCCCCACCTTGTGTCTCGTAGCAGCGAGTTTACGGTGAGGTTCCATAGGAGCGGGGAGAGAACACCACCCTGAGGCGTTCCTCTTGTGACATAGCGTGAAAGATCAACTGTTCCCAGTGAAGAACTATTTTCCTTCCCTTAAGTAGTTGATCAATTAGTCCAATAAGAGACCTATTTATGCCCAGGTTTGTTAAAGCAGTGTTAATAGCCTCCGGCCTTATATTGTTGAAAGCCCCTTCGATGTCCAGAAAGGCCACGAGACAGTACTCCATTTCGTGCAATGATTTTTCAACAATAGAGACTAGGCTGTGGAGCGCAGTTTCCGTTGATTTACCTTTGGTGTAGGCATGTTGATAGCTAGAAATAAGGTTGCTATCAATAGTAGAGGAGAGATAATCGCTAATTATCCTCTCGAAGGTTTAAGTGCAAAAGACGAGAGACTGATCGGTCTGTAGTCTTTAGGCTCATAGTGTGAGGCCTTCCCAGCCTTTGGAATAAAGACTACCGTGGCGCTTCTCCAGGAGCACGGAATGTAATTAAGAGCCAGGCAGGCTGAATAGAGAACTACCAGCCATTTAGCTGATATTTCCAGCGTGTTTATAAGTTGTGCGGGGAAAATCCCGTCTGGCCCAGCTGCCTTGAACGGCTCAAAGCTTTTGATTGCCCACCTTACCCTTTCCTCCGTAATGGGTATGTTTACCGCCAGGTTTGTTGCAGATGCTACAGGTGCATCATACAAGTTCCCCGGAAAGTGTGTGTTCAGGAGCAGCTCCAGGGTTTCCCCTTCCGTGCCGGTCCAAGATCCGTCAGGCTTCCGTAAATAGCTAATGGCTGTTTGAGTTTTTGATAGCACTCGTCTAAGTCTCGCTGTATCATCGACTTTTTCGACCCCGGTGCAGAAATTTCTCCACGAAGTTCTCTTCGCTTGCCTTAGAGCCTTTTTATAGGCCCTCAGTTTAGCTTTATATTCGAGCCATTCAGGCTCCGTACCGATGCTCTTGGCCTTGTTAAATTGCTTCCTGCATGATATACGGAACGAATCCAGGTCGTAAGACCACCAGTGGGGTCTATGTTTGCCGCGTGGTTTTGGTACTGGACAAGCCTGCTCTAGGGCATTTGAGAGCGCCGTTGTAAAGGGCGTTACCAGATCATCCAGTTCTCCCACTGATGAGGGGGCTTGTGGAGGTAATACTGGTAGGTCCCTAGCTAATATTTGGTTATGTAGCTGCCAGTTAGTGTTGCGTGGATTTCGTTTCATAACTGGCTGCTCAACAATAAAGTCTAACACAATTTCTATGTACCGATGGTCAGAAAATGAATGCTCATCAAGAACACGCCATTTTCTGACCCACTCATAAGCGCCTTCGCTACAAACAGTGAGGTCTATAACCTCCCTACGAGCTTTAGTTATAAAAGTGGGCTCGTTACCCACGTTACAAACCACCAGGTTAGTTGTTAGTAGGTAGTCAAACAGAGACTCGCCCCTAGCGTTAATATCGGAGCTTCCCCACTGGACGTGATGAGCATTAGCGTCAGCTCCAATAATAAGATGGCCCGTACAGAAATTATCCACCAGATCTTTCACCTCCTTTTGTGGAGGAGGTTCTTCGGCGTCATAGGGCATGTAGACCGACGCCATCGTTAGGCTGGTGCTGCCGACTGTTAAGCTGGCAGCTGTAACGTCACCATTTGAGTAGTTGGGTAATAGAAAGGTGTTTAGCTCAGACTTTACCAAAATACAGGTTCTGACCTTGCCCTCATCATTGGCTTGGATGAGCTTGTACCCCTTAGTCCCCAATCCACAGATCCTAGAGCTATTGACCCAGGGCTCTTGGATAAGGACCACGTCTACGTCGCCTTTAGAAAGACGACTGCTTAAAACAGCCGAGGCTGCTTTAGATTTGTGCAGATTTATCTGAAGCACCACCAACATGAGAGAGCTCAGACATCCCTGCCGCCAGCGTGTCGTCGAGGTCTGGCCTGTTCCGGGGGCTGTCTCTCAACGAGGAGTTGTTCAGAGCACCTGCACGATTTGGCGTGGCGGGAACCCTGCTGTATGAAGCAGCATCAACGTTAGTGTGCTCAGGTTTGGCCACGATCGTGACGTCGAGGCCTTCTTCGTCAAGCAGGCTTTCTTCTATCGCCGAGTTGTTCGCAGCACCATCGCAATTTGACGTGGCGGATAACATACTTTCCGCGTCGGACTCCTCTGCTTCCCCTTCCGATGCCTCGATCTCTGAGTCCTCCGGAGCGTCCGGAATAGCAGCGCGCTGTGCATCGCCACGGTATACGTGGATCACGATCTGACCCAAGCCGTAATGCACTCGTCCGTTGCACCGTTTAAGGGGCTCGAGCGCCTCCTTATTCAGAGTGATAACCACCTGTCTATTGGGCCCAACCACATCATCGACCAGATTGACGCCCCAATCCTGCGTCGGGAGAGACGGATTCCAGACCTGCAGCATCTCAAGAATATTCTCGGGTTCATCAGGGACGGCAGGAATCCATGCCCTTGCCCTTGGCCGAGCAGGAATGTCCTTCCAGTCGACGACATCTAGTCTTGCCCCTGGGTAGACTTCACCCAGTCTTGCAACTGCTGCCTTATACAGTGCGACAGTTCTTGCATCCTCGCACGCGAATATTTTGATCTGACCTTGGTGCCAGCCCGCGTCAGTACCTCGCGGCGGACTACCCGGAGACTCACGCATTAAGTGGAGGAGGGCCCTGCCCATTTCATTCCGGACATACAGCCACTGGTCTTTGGGGATGGACCAACGGTCGTTACCTCGGTCAATGAAACCTATAAGGATTCTGTCCTTGGTTACTTCAGCAAAGCTGAGTTTTCCCACTACGGGGTTGACCTGATGCCGCTTCGGATGGGGGTCTACCTCTCCGTCCGATCTCTGGCGTTTGAAAGGATTACCGTTCACCCTCTTAGGCACATAGGGCCTCTGGAAATTTGGTATCAGAGCTTTCGCTTCCTCCACCATCTTCCTTTCTTTCGGCGACAGCTTCTCCTGCGATGCTCCCTCATATTTTTTAAGGATCCTTGCGGCCTTTCTTTTATCCCAGTACGCAAAGCGTCGGGGAGATGCCTCTTTGGAGGGATTCAGACTCGTAGTTGCCATCGCGGTCTCTCCCTTTGCGGCGTCGTCCTTCTCTTTCGAAACTCTGAAACCAGGTCGTGAGACCATTGCCCCAGATGTGAAGAGATTGGGTTTCGTACCAGCGCTTGATGGAAGTTTAGCTTCCGCCGTTTTCTGCTTGACTGCGTAGGCAGCCGCACTGCTGCTTGCTCCCAACAAGTCACTCTTACTTGATAGCAGTTTGGGGGATGACTGACCCGTAGTTTCCATCGCTGTCGGCCTCCCAGTTAACTTTGAGGCGGAGTTTGTCCTCCGGCGTTGTGTTTTCGCTTGCTCCAGCATAGTTCTTCTCTGCTGCGGAGTAAACGAAGTCGTTAATTGCTTTGTATTTTGTGTGTTCTTCATCTTGTTCGTACGACCCCTCGCCGGACAAGGCCAGCTTAGGGTCAAGGGTAGTGTAAGGGGAAGTGTGTCGTCCGCCGCGGCAGAGCCCCATACCGCGGTAAGACCATAGTTACTCCCTGAGGCGGCCCGGTATCAGTGAGGCTCCGTTCGACTACAGCCACGATTTGCCTCCCGGCTGCAAACGTCCAATGGGCACGGTATCGCATAACACCCTGGATTGGGAGGGAAAAGTTTTGCACATTTATATAGCGAGCCGCTTGCTTCAAGGCAGACGCCCGCTTACAGCCGCACCTCTTGGTGTACAGACGCTGCGAAAAGACCCCGGTGAGCCGTTAAACCAAGTATGTCAGAGTGGCCCCCCCGGGGCTCCCTCTCTTTCTGCCGCGAGCCTAGGTAGCTCAACGTTGCCCAGAGTGCACGAACGAGGACGCAAGAGTCGGGATTGAGCGCGGTCACTCAGCAACCACACCCCATTACACTCCAGTTGTAGGTATAAGTTCAGCTAGTTGTAAGTGGATTGCCAATAATTCTGTGTTTGTCTTGTCCTTTTCCGATCTTCCGATCATAACCCGCTTTAGGACAGAAACTGAAAACCATCCATGTATTAAGAGGCCAGGGTAAAGGGTGCGGGCACCTCACATACAAATGGGATTTTTCATGTTGGAAGTATTTATGCTAGGCCACTAAAATTCAACAGAGTTATATGAGGATTTTATGAAACCACTCGTATAAGGATTTGAAGAACGGGCATAATTAGTACCAGTTCTATCGACTTTATCGAACTTACCTACATGCGAAGCGCTTTTTATTGCGAGTTCGAAACTCGTTGGCGGTCATCAACTGATATTTTTCTTTTTTTTTGTGCAATGCCTAATCTCATTCCCGCCATCGTCTGACCATCAAGCACAAAAGAAGAAGAAGACAAAATTTGACAAAACCAAAGTTTTTGGGGTCATTCGTTTTGGAAGACAAAGTAATTCAATGCACCATTGAAAATGTTTGAGAAATTGCCAAAAATCATTGTAGTTTTTACATTTCATAGACTTTTGCTTGCTTTTTTTTTATGCTATGCATACAACTTAAAAAAATTAGCTAAAATTACTCCTTCAACACTTGACAGCGATTAGCGTCGAGGGGCTGGGTAGGGGGTGCAGGTTTGCATCCTTCTATCTGGCCCACGATCACCAAGGTCCAATACCATCAGGGATCTTTCAAGAGCTCGTGAGTTCTACCAAACCGCGTGACGACATTATCGTGCTAGGCGGCGACGCAAATGCCCATCACAACCAATGGGGCAGCACTGACACAAATGAGCGAGGTGAGTCACTCTATAATTACTTACTAGGCACTAATCTAAGTATATACAACAGCGGAAACGACCCCACTTTCGTAACAAAAAACCGCGAGGAAGTCCTCGACATTACGTTGGTCACTGACTCCTACAGTGACCTCGTTGAATCGTGGAGAGTCTCAAAAGAACACTCCTTCTCAGACCATAAGTATATTAGTTTCTCCTTAGCAGGGTCACACACAATATATACAAAATATTAGGAAAACAAACTGGGGTTACTACCAAAAGCTTATTTGCAAAAACTTGTCAAATAAGCTGGTAACACCTAGAAACGATAAAGAGCCAGATGATCTCGTCAGCTCCTTCAATAATCAATGCAAGCTCGCTTTAGATAAAGCGTGCCCGCCTAAAAAGATAGCTGAAACACATAAACCACCGTGGTGGTCGGCCGTTCTAGATAATCTCAGAAGGACATGTAGAGCAGCTTTTAACAAAGCCAAACAGGACGGCTGCGAAGCATCCTGGGCACTTCACAAAACTAAGCTAAGTAATTACAAAAGAGAAATCCGCAAGGCCAAACGGGTCTCTTGGATGAACTTCTGCAGTGATATCGAATCAACATCCGCAGCGTCGCGCCTTAGGAGGGTACTCTCTAAATCGCCAGCAACACTGAGCTACGTGCAAAAGCCGGATGGGAATTGGACCGATTCGAGTACGGATACCATGAACCTGCTTCTGGATACACACTTTCCGACATGCATAGACATGTCTACTACAACGATCAGTGGAGAAACGCTCTCTGATCAGCTAATACAGGAAATTACCGATGAGAAAAAGCTGGACTGGGCCTTATACAGGCTCAAGCCGTTTAAGTCGCCAGGTCCGGACGGAATATTCCCGGCCCAGCTACAACAAACATCCGAGATTATTAAGCCTTGGCTGATAACTATGATTGTAAGCTGCCTCAGGCTCAACTACGTACCTGCATCATGGAGAGAGGTTAAGGTCGTATTTATCCCTAAATCCGCGAAACCGTCCCATTCTAAACCTAATGATTTTAGGCCTATAAGCCTATCTTCTTTTCTTCTTAAGACTCTGGAAAGACTCTTGGAGGACTATGTCAGAAGATCTACCGATACTGCCTTGCATTCCCTGGTATCTGCTATAGAAAAGTCACTTGACATTAGGGAATACACACTGGTGGCTTTCCTCGATATAGCAGGTGCCTTCAATAACGTTCTACCGGAAGCTATTACCTCGGCGTTGACGGAGCTGCGGGTCGACACCTGCCTCGTTGAGTTTATCCGCAAACTGCTTGTTAGCAGAAGGATTACAACAGAGTTAGGTGGAATTTCGATTCACAGACCTGTTAACAGGGGTACCCCACAAGGAGGTGTTCTCTCTCCGCTACTTTGGTTGGTTACGGTAAATCAACTCCTACGTCTTATGGAAGCAGAAGGCTACCAAGTAATTGCGTACGCCGATGATATCTGTGTTATCATGCGGGGAAAATTCCCTCAAACTCTTTGCAATTTAATGGATACAGCTCTATCTAAAGTATGCGACTGGGCGAATTCTTCGAGTTTAGAAGTTAATCCCGAGAAAACCGAACTGGTCCACTTCACTAGAAGGTACAAAATACCGAACCTTTCACCACCAACAATTGGAAACACGACTTTGACACTTAGTGACAAAGTCAAATACCTAGGAGTTATTCTGGACAGAAAACTTCTCTGGAGCGACAACATAACGGAACGAGTGAAAAAAGCTACGTGCGCGCTGTTTACCTGCAAGAGAGCAATTGGTATATCGTGGGGGTTTTCCCCCAAAGTAATACACTGGATATACACAGCCATTGTTCGCCAAATTCTACTGTACGGAGTGCTGGTTTGGTGGCCGGCACTAACTAAGAACACGTACCTTAAGCAACTACAAAAAGTTCAAAGGAGTTCGGAGCTCTGCATAACCGGGGCCCTCGGGTCCACCCCAACAGAAGCACTAAATACCATGCTGCATCTTCCACCACTCGATTTGGTGGCGAAGGAGGTAGCTGTGATCACGGCTCTGCGAATAAGGGAAACAGGCGTTTGGATGCACGGAACAAATGGACACGCCACAATCTTAGGCTCTCACGCTCCTGTTAACATACCATCACACACTGACTATTGCACGCCAAATAACGTGTTTGTTAGGAATTATGAGGTGAAAATATGTAATGAACCATTAGAACTGCCGGCTTATTGGGAGCTTTGGCCCTTCCGGTCCTAAGCTCAACCATTTACTAAACGCCAACCATTCGAACTCATGGTCCTCCGAGTAGTTATAGAGGTTAAGGAGCGGATACTCTGGTCGCTGGCACCAGCTAGCCTTCAGCGAATGAGGGTGGGAACTTGCTCCTACGCAGACTTTTTCTCGGCTACACAAAAAAAAATTTCAACCAGAGGTTTAAAAAAATGATTTTGGGACCACCGAAGGTTGATTGTAAAACAAGCTAAGACAATTTCAAAAAAAAAACTGCACTCAAAATTTTACCAACCTGAACCTTATCGTTGTCATACCATTCCTCGGGTTTCGATCTTCTGGCCGCATGGTGGGAAGCTATAGATGTTGTTGCCTCGCCGTCATAACCCACCCAACCTGCTAAAAGAATATGAATGTTGGGTCTTTTAGCCCTAAGTAATACTCACCACTGCCTCCACAAGCAACTATCAAAATAAATTTAAGCCATCATTTTCTTCTCAACATTCATCTTAACTTTATTACAAAAATTCATGTTATTCCCTGTCTCTGTATTCCCTAACAGGAACCTATCATTATAAGATAAACTCAACTTGCACCTCTGTTCATTAACGTAAGCGATTTAATATATGTGAGTGTGTACATAATTCATATATTGGTGTGCAAAGAAAATCTATGTAAATTAACATCAAAAGCAACATTAATATCTACCTAACATTAATTCCAGTCTTGGTTACTCTCCACCCTGGATTTTCTCACTTATACTCAAACCGTTTTCAGTGACTCTCTCATTAACATTATGCGTTCTGTACAATATTCAATATTTTCCTGTTAATCTCCTATCCAATAAGCTAGATCGAACTTCGCTCAGATTACAGTGAACGACTCTGTTACTTAACAGCTAACATTTACTCTCTAACCCTAAACTCTAACATACCATGATTTCAAATGTTAAATTTTTATAGGTAACCGAAATAATGTTATGACCAATACTAATGCAAATTACTTTGCGTCTCTCTGTGAGCGAGTGAGCGAAAAAAAATGAGCACACCGTTCTCTGTGACTTTCTTATCATCTTTTTATAAACGTTATACGACTCCCTCATCGCTTTGCGAAGTAGACATGCTCTCGGTTACTCGCTGAGCGTTAATTGCGTTTGTGTTAGTAAGTGAGCGCGAGTTAATCAAAAGCAAACTCTTAAAAGAAAAACAAACAACAAACCAAAATGAAATTTGAAGAACTTTACGTTAAGAGCATAGTGGAAGGTTGGAAATTGAGTTCACAATGTTTAGGTTAACGTGGCCAAAAATGAATCTGTAGTGGTAACGTAACTTGCAACAAATTGCGGGTTAACTTGCCCCGAGTCCTATTTATGACATTTCCACCATTATAATATCAAAAAAAACTGATTTTTATGTTTTGGAATCAAAGAACGATACTTTTTTTTGTTTTTATACGTGCATCCAAAAACCCATTATTTTAAAATTGGTATATGTATTTATATAGGCCTAGGTATATATAAGTATATATCGTGATACAAACACTACCTCAGAAAAATGTTGAAATTAAATTCGAAATAAAAGAAAAAACTTTAATTAATCAAAATAGTATAGGTTTGAGGTTGTTTACATTATATTTACGACATTTGTCGGCAAAACTCAAGAAAAAAGTGGAATGTGGGATTTTTCTTACAAGAGGGTTTTTAGCACGATATACACGGTGGTGAAAATTATCAAGTGAAATATGTAATTGTCAATAAACAACTTACCAATTTATCCGCCGTCCGCTGGCCAGTTGAAGGGGATGTTGGCTGCTAGCTAAGAGGAAAGAAAAAAACCACACCACGATACTGCACTTGGGTAATCACCACGCTAATTTTTTTTTTCTTACTTTGGAAATGCCTTCAAAAGATTTTTTTTTTTTTCTACTTTCAGTGCCTGTGGCACGTTGTACAAGGCCTAAAATTTCTCTTACGCATAAATATATATTTTTTTTCTTTTCACTCACTCGAACACTTTCTCTGAGAACTTTTTATTTTATTTTTCTTAACTATTTTAATAACCTGGTTAGATTACTTTAAGATGCAAAATTTAAATGATTTTTTTCTTTTTTTTTTTTTTTTCCAAAAACAAAAAAAAGTCTTTAAATCTAACAAAAAAAAACTCCTTCCCGCTCGTTTCCGGCTAAGTCTGCTGCTGCTTCCGAATTGCTGCTTCCGGCTTGCTGATTTATATGTAGATATAACGTTTCGATGATTTTTTTTTTTTTTTTTTGTTATTTAATTTGTAAAAATTTTTGTTTCTAATTTTAAGTTTTTCCAAGTAAATTTTTTTTTTTTTTTTTTTTTTCCTTTTTTTCGGAAATCAATGATTTTTCCTTCACTTTAACTGTTTCTTCTTTGTTCTCATTCCCTTTTTCTTAAATCCTTATTTTCAAAATTTTTGTTTTTAACTTCGAAATTCTTATTTTCCAAATTTTTGTTTTTAAATTCGGACGTCTTATTTTCCAAATTTTTGCTTTTAAATTCAAAACTTTTATTTACCAACTTTTGGTTTTTCTTATTTGGTTTGTCTTATTTTTCGAATTTTCGTTTGTTTTAAAATCACCAGTCCTAGTTTCCAAATCTTTTAGTTTGAAATTCAAAATTCTTCTTTTTCACAATATCCTTTTTTTTTCTTTTTTTTTTCCAAATTCTTGTTTTAAAAATCAAAATTCTTATTTTCCGAATTTTTTTTTTTTTTTGTTTTGACACACAAAATTCTTAATTTCCCAAATTTTAGTTTTTAAAGTCACAATTCTTATTTTCAATTTTTTTTTTTTTTTTTTTGTTTTTGCGTTCCGGTCTTTACGTTTTCCAAATTTTCTTTTCACGGTTTTTAATTTTCAATGAAAGACTTTTTCACACTTTTAATTATTAAATTTTAAGCTTTAATTTAATTTTTAATCTTTTAACTTTAATTTATTTTTAGTCGGTGCGACTTACTACGCGCGCCATTCCCGGACCGGACTTCTGACCGTTTTCGAACCTTTTCAGCAACTCCCTATCGATCTTCTAAAATTTTCCGCCTAAGCTCGGTTTCACCCAGGATCACGCCACGTGCCTCCAAAAAAAATTGTTTGCGAACTATTTATCTTCCAAAAAAAATTGTTTTCGAGCTAATTTCTAGGCTATTGTTGGTATAAATTTTTCTTCGCCCACATACCACACCATATCTTGCTCTCATACGTCGTGCCGTAACCGTTGCAACGCAATCCATCTCTCTGTTCGAGGCGAATTAGCAACACCCAGAGCCATGGTGCCAGTCTCACTTCTGTTACTCTGTTGACAACTGTTCCCACTGCTTTGTGTCGTGTTCATCCTCGACGGATAAACTTCCCATAGCCGAAATTACTCAACTTCTGTTGCGCACGCTGTTACTCAGTCAGAACCAACACTGTTAATGTTAACCACTATGTCTACTTCCTATGGCGCCCGGATATGAGTTGCTTTATCGATGGCGCCTACATCTCCCACCTTACACAACAGGTTGGTTGATCTTGCTTATTGTGGCAAGCAAAGGCAAACGACCTGAAAACAAGGAGATTTACGAGAGAGACCAAACATTCCAAATCTCTACCACAGATCTTTAGCGTGATAGGTACCTATGGCTTTCCCTCCCAAGTCTTCTAAAACGTAATAACATGATCCTTTGATAGCCTTAATTCTTGCCTTCACTCCCGTTGGTGCAAGCTTCGCATTAAAATGGTTAGCTAGGTTGCTTTGTACAAAGTTACGTCGAGTAACGATTTGGCCTACTTTGAAGTTCTTACTACGGCTTCGTAGGTTATAGGTGTTTGCGTTTCGTATGTGGGCTTTTTCCAAATTTTTCTTGATTGTTTCTCGTATGAGCTGGAAATTATCAGCGCGGTCTAATCTTGCGGAGCTGTCATTGACCAGTCGCAAATTCCGAAGTAGTCTGTAATCTGCACCGTGGGTAATCATATGTTGTCCAAACACGGCATAGTAAGGCGTATAGCCTAAGGACTGATGTAGACTATTCCGCAGAGCACAGTTAATGCTGCTGGTAAACGTATCCCATTCCCTTTGATCATTCCGTATATAGCTTCTGAGGGCTTCATTGATGGACCGATTCACTCTTTCCGACGCATTCGCCTGTGGCGAGTAAACAGCGGTAGTTATATGGGAAACTCCATATTTCACCAAAAATTCTTCAAACTGTTTGCTTTTGAACTGGCTACCATTATCAGTTATAACGCTTTCTGGAGTCCCAAAACAGTCAAACACACTTTCTTTTAAATACTCGGTTATCAGCTGTGACGTAAACTTTTTCAGTGGTTTCAAAAATACAAATTTTGTCAAGTGGTCGAGAATGATAAGCAAGCCTATGTTACCTTTCTTTGAGCGTGGAAAAGGTCCTATCAAATCCATATATAAGAGTTGGAAAGGTCTATCTGAAACGATTTGTTGTCCCATTGGCGGACGTAGGGATTTAGTGGGAGCTTTGGACGTTTGACAATTTTCGCAGTTTTGTATGTATTCGCGAATTTGAGTAATCATACCCGGCCAATAGAACTTTCGTCGAATTCTTTCTACGGTTTTGCCTATTCCACCATGCGCTGCAGCTGGTGGGTCATGTGCCGCTGATATTAATTGATGGCGTAGCTCGGTTGGCACATATAACTTCCACGCATTGTCATCGGTATCAGTGTCACCAGTCGCAAAGTCTGTGCGATGGTAGATGTATCCGTCGATGACCTGAAAGTCGGGCAAGTTCGAGTTCTGAAACCGAAGTTTTAGATCTTCGTATTCGGGCGAGTTAAAAGCGTCGGAGCTTAAATTAATTTCAGGTAAAACGCTAAGTGTTAATTCATTTATCTCTATATCGGCCGTGTCTTCGTATACTCGAGACAACGCATCAGCGATTACGTTTTCACTGCCTTTCTTATGTTCAATAGAGAACTTAAACCCTTGGAGTTTGATGGCCCACCTGGCGAGTCTGCCGCTCAAATCCTTTTGCTGCATTAGCCAACGCAAACTCGCGTGATCGGTCACCACCTTGAACTCCATTCCCTCGATATACATCCGAAATTTCTTTATCGCTAGTACCACAGCCAAACACTCTAACTCGGTCACCGAATAATTACGCTGTGCTTTATTCAGCTTCTTCGACATATAGGCTATAGGGCGCTCTTGACCGTTATCATCTTCTTGCAACAGGCATGCACCTACCCCTACTTGACTTGCATCGCATTGTAATATAAACGGCTTATTGTAATTCGGGTGAATTAACACTGGGGCGGAAGTTAGCTTCTTTTTGAGGTCATCAAACGCTTTCTGTGCATTTGGATTCCATGTTAATTGTTTTTTCTTGGACAGTAGCTCAGTTAAATGGAAAGTTGTAGAGGAGTAATCGTCGATGAATCGTCGATACCACCCGGTCATACCCAGAAATTTTCGAAGTTGGCGTACCGTCTTTGGAACAGGGTAGGTTTCAATCGCAGCAATCTTTTCTTGGTCTACCTGGAGAGTTCCGTTTCCCACTATAAAACCTAAATAGTTGACTTGGCTTAGACAAAATTTACTTTTTTGTATGTTGATTGTCAAGCCAGCCTTTCGCAATAATGTGGAGACTTCGGACAAGTGAACCAAGTGTTCATTGAATGATGATGATACTACCAATAAATCATCTAAGTATACAAAGACATGAGTTTTTAAGTTATACGGTATCACTTTGTCCATCAGTCTACACATGGTTTGTGGCGCGTTGCACAATCCAAAAGGCATTCTTTTGAATTGGTACAGTGGCCTGTTAGGGACGGTAAAGGCAGTCTTTTCTCGTGATTGCTTTTCAAGACTGATTTGCCAGAATGCGTCTTTCAAATCAATCTTGGAAATGCAATGAACGGGCGGAAGCCTACTTAGCAATCCCTCCATATTTGGGATGGGATATGCATCCTTCAACGTCACCTCGTTTAATTTCCGCGAATCTATACAAAAACGGACCTTTCCTGGTTTCACAATCAAAACTACCGGCGATGACCATGCTGAGCTAGGAGCCTCTTCTATAACTCCTAGTGCCAACATTCTATCTATTTCTTGGCATAACAACTTTTCGACGGCCGGGGATATAGGGTAATGTCGTTGTTTAATGGGTTTCGCATCACCCGTGTCGATCACATGTTCCACTACACCTGTCAAACCCAGTCCATCCCTCTCAAAGCTTGGAAATGAATCCACTATCACCTCTAGTTGTCTCTGTTGTTGAGAATTCAAGGACACCACGTCACTTGAATCATTCTCAATCTCATTTACATGATTGGATCGAGAATCGAGCAATACCCTAATGCCAAACGCTTCCCAGAAGTCCATGCCACATATGACTGACTGTGAAATCGACGGAACTATCAAAAATTCTACATTTTTATTTTGCCCATTATAGCTAACCGGTACTACAGCTACACCGCTTATATGTTGTCGTTGGCCATCTGCTGTTTTTACGTGGCCATTACAACCTCGCACATTTGTCTTCGTAGCTAATATTGCTTTCGCCAGCTGGCCCCCTATCACGCTTTTATTTGCCCCGCTGTCTAACAAAGCTAATACTTGCTCTTCGTTAATACTTATCTGTATAAATGGTCTATTGTCGGAAGTTTTATATGCAATCGTCGAGATAATGAATTTTCGCAAACCCTTTTTTATTTCCCAAAAGTTTTTCATTCTTCGCGTTGAACGAGACACAATTTTCGGAGGTGTGGAAAAGATTTCAGCACGTCGCTGTTTGTAATCGGCTAGTCGAACATGAAATGGTTTTATTGGGCTTAACTTAGGTAAAATGGGCGGATCTCTGATGGGGACGATGGGATTAGTCAGAATTTGAATATTTTTTTCATCCGAGGCTGTTGGTGCGGATATCCTCGTTGGCGGACATCCTGATTCCCGTTTTCCGCTCTCCTGCTACATTGCTGGCAGCTAGGCTTGTATGTGTCTAGTTTTCCGCAACCATAACAAAATACCCGTCGTATTGGATTTGTGCAATCTGGGTACCTATGACCTCTTTCATCGCAATTCCAACACTTGAAATTCTCCGCAGATATTTCGGCAACAGACGCGGTCTCGGCAAAATCCGGTTCATAATGTGCTTCGGCTACTTCGGCTATATTCCTTCTGCCTGGGTAACTTCGATTTGGTTGGCTAGTAATCACGTTTGCCATGAAGTTTTCATGCCTGTGGCATTCCCTCCGAAGGATCGACAAGTTCGCTATATCCAAATGCAGCAGTTCATATCTAAGATCGGGTTTTAGATTCCTAATCATAGTTTCTATAAGTTCCTGATCTGCCATCGGAAAACGAAGACGATCGTTCATGGCAAGGATTTCGTCCAGGAATTGGTCAAAAGGTTCGTTGGGTCTTTGTTTTCGACGACGTATATTTTCCTTCCTGTCGTAATCGCTCAACTGATCCTTATACTTTTGCCTCAAACCTTCACACAACCCCCCCCACTCTAACCTCTCCGTTTGGCGGTGGTGGCGCCAAAACCAAGCTTCGGCATTTTCACTAAACAACATATGCACGTATCGGCACAACACATCAAAATCTCCATTCAAGGACTGTCGTGTTAGCGCATTTACCCGGTATATAAAATCTTCGACTGACATGCCATTTGGTTTACCGGTGAAACGGATATGCCAATTGGAAATTATATTTGATATTTTGTTTGCCTGTCGATCGTTTGTCCGGGGAAGGGATTCTCTATCACGGTACGGTCGGTTCACTTCTTCCCGCGGATCATTCAAGGAAACATCCTGTGGCCACCTTGGGCTATCTTGGTTCGAAGGGCGCTCGCGATTCCTTCCTAAATTTACCTGTTCAAGTAGCGTACTCAACTCACTACCGATTTGAGCTGTCATTTCTTCGCGGAAGCCGTTCAGGGTCTCTTGGATAAGGTTTCGAACTAAAGAATCGTCAATGGCGATGGCTGGAGGTTGGACGTTGTTGGTCTGTCTGGTGGTTGTTCGCGGTGACCTGTTGGTAGTCAGTCGGTTCTGACTGGCTCCAGTGGACCTCGTCAGTAGGGAGACCGATCGCGTTACGGGCCTTCTTGGTATTGCACCCCCTCGCGCGCGGAATGAGTTATTCGCCGGAGAAGTAGTCTCCTCGGTTACACCAGATACGTTTGTTAAATCTGATACTGCTACTGGTTCCCTGCAAGCTGGACAAGAAGCGTTGGTTTCTATCCACCTGACTATACAGTGCCTGTGGTAGTTGTGTTTGCACGGAGTCTCAACTCGATCACGCCTTACCACATCACTACATATAGTGCAAATTATTTCCTCCTCTGTGCTAATAAGATACAGATTTTCCGAGCTATGGTGAACCGCCATTACAATAAAACTTCATAAACAGTTAAACAAAATTTAAAAAAAACTTCTAAACTTGTTGCAAACGTCTGCAACGTAAAGCTATTATTTTTAGCAACAGTAAATAGTAAAGGTACGACCCCGGTTATATGGGTGAATTTCCCCAAACAAGGTATTTATAGGTATAAACAAAATATAAGCAAAAAAAAATATATAAAAAAAATGTTTAAAGCAAAAAGTTGAAAAAAGTTAAATATGTTTGTTTGACATAGTTGCTGCATGTGAGGACTTACATGGGCATTACTACAAATCTGACGGCCAGTTGACTTCGACCCGGAAACGATATGACAACAAAAAAAAATAAAATAAACTGATACTTCTGCAAATGCGAGTTCAGCTGTGTGGCGAGTATTGAGCTAGAAACTCAAAAAAAAATCTCTAACCACGCAAGCTCGTATTGCAAAAAAAAAATGATGATATGCTCGACGCGAGTAAACCACCGAGATAACCCAGTAGAGAAAATCTCAAGCGCGGCATACTAAAATACAAAAGAAAAAAAATTTACAAAATATCTGGCTATCAGTTTCTTCGGGTATGACTTCGACATGAGCCAAACGTCATAAAAATCTCCGACAAAACGTTAACTGTGCGTTTTGCATCCTACTAAAGTTTTCCGGGTTCATATCCGAAAAATTCCAGATACTGACTTTCCACGGAAAATCTTTTGGCAGATAGGCATTCCAATAATTAAATAAAACAAAAAAAATATGAAAAGTTTTAACCTTCGTTGGCCCCACGTTGGGCGCCATTTATGTAATGAACCATTAGAACTGCCGGCTTATTGGGAGCTTTGGCCCTTCCGGTCCTAAGCTCAACCATTTACTAAACGCCAACCATTCGAACTCATGGTCCTCCGAGTAGTTATAGAGGTTAAGGAGCGGATACTCTGGTCGCTGGCACCAGCTAGCCTTCAGCGAATGAGGGTGGGAACTTGCTCCTACGCAGACTTTTTCTCGGCTACACAAAAAAAAATTTCAACCAGAGGTTTAAAAAAATGATTTTGGGACCACCGAAGGTTGATTGTAAAACAAGCTAAGACAATTTCAAAAAAAAAACTGCACTCAAAATTTTACCAACCTGAACCTTATCGTTGTCATACCATTCCTCGGGTTTCGATCTTCTGGCCGCATGGTGGGAAGCTATAGATGTTGTTGCCTCGCCGTCATAACCCACCCAACCTGCTAAAAGAATATGAATGTTGGGTCTTTTAGCCCTAAGTAATACTCACCACTGCCTCCACAAGCAACTATCAAAATAAATTTAAGCCATCATTTTCTTCTCAACATTCATCTTAACTTTATTACAAAAATTCATGTTATTCCCTGTCTCTGTATTCCCTAACAGGAACCTATCATTATAAGATAAACTCAACTTGCACCTCTGTTCATTAACGTAAGCGATTTAATATATGTGAGTGTGTACATAATTCATATATTGGTGTGCAAAGAAAATCTATGTAAATTAACATCAAAAGCAACATTAATATCTACCTAACATTAATTCCAGTCTTGGTTACTCTCCACCCTGGATTTTCTCACTTATACTCAAACCGTTTTCAGTGACTCTCTCATTAACATTATGCGTTCTGTACAATATTCAATATTTTCCTGTTAATCTCCTATCCAATAAGCTAGATCGAACTTCGCTCAGATTACAGTGAACGACTCTGTTACTTAACAGCTAACATTTACTCTCTAACCCTAAACTCTAACATACCATGATTTCAAATGTTAAATTTTTATAGGTAACCGAAATAATGTTATGACCAATACTAATGCAAATTACTTTGCGTCTCTCTGTGAGCGAGTGAGCGAAAAAAAATGAGCACACCGTTCTCTGTGACTTTCTTATCATCTTTTTATAAACGTTATACGACTCCCTCATCGCTTTGCGAAGTAGACATGCTCTCGGTTACTCGCTGAGCGTTAATTGCGTTTGTGTTAGTAAGTGAGCGCGAGTTAATCAAAAGCAAACTCTTAAAAGAAAAACAAACAACAAACCAAAATGAAATTTGAAGAACTTTACGTTAAGAGCATAGTGGAAGGTTGGAAATTGAGTTCACAATGTTTAGGTTAACGTGGCCAAAAATGAATCTGTAGTGGTAACGTAACTTGCAACAAATTGCGGGTTAACTTGCCCCGAGTCCTATTTATGACATTTCCACCATTATAATATCAAAAAAAACTGATTTTTATGTTTTGGAATCAAAGAACGATACTTTTTTTTGTTTTTATACGTGCATCCAAAAACCCATTATTTTAAAATTGGTATATGTATTTATATAGGCCTAGGTATATATAAGTATATATCGTGATACAAACACTACCTCAGAAAAATGTTGAAATTAAATTCGAAATAAAAGAAAAAACTTTAATTAATCAAAATAGTATAGGTTTGAGGTTGTTTACATTATATTTACGACATTTGTCGGCAAAACTCAAGAAAAAAGTGGAATGTGGGATTTTTCTTACAAGAGGGTTTTTAGCACGATATACACGGTGGTGAAAATTATCAAGTGAAATATGTAATTGTCAATAAACAACTTACCAATTTATCCGCCGTCCGCTGGCCAGTTGAAGGGGATGTTGGCTGCTAGCTAAGAGGAAAGAAAAAAACCACACCACGATACTGCACTTGGGTAATCACCACGCTAATTTTTTTTTTCTTACTTTGGAAATGCCTTCAAAAGATTTTTTTTTTTTTCTACTTTCAGTGCCTGTGGCACGTTGTACAAGGCCTAAAATTTCTCTTACGCATAAATATATATTTTTTTTCTTTTCACTCACTCGAACACTTTCTCTGAGAACTTTTTATTTTATTTTTCTTAACTATTTTAATAACCTGGTTAGATTACTTTAAGATGCAAAATTTAAATGATTTTTTTCTTTTTTTTTTTTTTTTTCCAAAAACAAAAAAAAGTCTTTAAATCTAACAAAAAAAAACTCCTTCCCGCTCGTTTCCGGCTAAGTCTGCTGCTGCTTCCGAATTGCTGCTTCCGGCTTGCTGATTTATATGTAGATATAACGTTTCGATGATTTTTTTTTTTTTTTTTTGTTATTTAATTTGTAAAAATTTTTGTTTCTAATTTTAAGTTTTTCCAAGTAAATTTTTTTTTTTTTTTTTTTTTTCCTTTTTTTCGGAAATCAATGATTTTTCCTTCACTTTAACTGTTTCTTCTTTGTTCTCATTCCCTTTTTCTTAAATCCTTATTTTCAAAATTTTTGTTTTTAACTTCGAAATTCTTATTTTCCAAATTTTTGTTTTTAAATTCGGACGTCTTATTTTCCAAATTTTTGCTTTTAAATTCAAAACTTTTATTTACCAACTTTTGGTTTTTCTTATTTGGTTTGTCTTATTTTTCGAATTTTCGTTTGTTTTAAAATCACCAGTCCTAGTTTCCAAATCTTTTAGTTTGAAATTCAAAATTCTTCTTTTTCACAATATCCTTTTTTTTTCTTTTTTTTTTCCAAATTCTTGTTTTAAAAATCAAAATTCTTATTTTCCGAATTTTTTTTTTTTTTTGTTTTGACACACAAAATTCTTAATTTCCCAAATTTTAGTTTTTAAAGTCACAATTCTTATTTTCAATTTTTTTTTTTTTTTTTTTGTTTTTGCGTTCCGGTCTTTACGTTTTCCAAATTTTCTTTTCACGGTTTTTAATTTTCAATGAAAGACTTTTTCACACTTTTAATTATTAAATTTTAAGCTTTAATTTAATTTTTAATCTTTTAACTTTAATTTATTTTTAGTCGGTGCGACTTACTACGCGCGCCATTCCCGGACCGGACTTCTGACCGTTTTCGAACCTTTTCAGCAACTCCCTATCGATCTTCTAAAATTTTCCGCCTAAGCTCGGTTTCACCCAGGATCACGCCACGTGCCTCCAAAAAAAATTGTTTGCGAACTATTTATCTTCCAAAAAAAATTGTTTTCGAGCTAATTTCTAGGCTATTGTTGGTATAAATTTTTCTTCGCCCACATACCACACCATATCTTGCTCTCATACGTCGTGCCGTAACCGTTGCAACGCAATCCATCTCTCTGTTCGAGGCGAATTAGCAACACCCAGAGCCATGGTGCCAGTCTCACTTCTGTTACTCTGTTGACAACTGTTCCCACTGCTTTGTGTCGTGTTCATCCTCGACGGATAAACTTCCCATAGCCGAAATTACTCAACTTCTGTTGCGCACGCTGTTACTCAGTCAGAACCAACACTGTTAATGTTAACCACTATGTCTACTTCCTATGGCGCCCGGATATGAGTTGCTTTATCGATGGCGCCTACATCTCCCACCTTACAAATACCAACAAGACGAGAATGGGATAACAGACCACATACTGTCCAGAACTCCATTAACATATTCACTGATGGTTCTAGGCTTGATGGGAAGGTGGGAGGAGGTATCTTTTCACCGGATCTGGGACTAGAAATCTCTTTTCGTCTTCCCGATCACTGCAGCGTGTACCAAGCGGAAATGCTGGCTATACACGGCGCAGTTAAAAGCTTGGTGTCTACGCCCCGAAACGGCAAACGAATATTCATTTTCTCAGACAGTCAGGCCGCGCTAAAGGCACTGAACTCATGTGTTGACAACACAAAATCGCTAACTGAATGCCGCAGATCTCTTAACGAGATGGCTCAGCACTTCGGTATCAGCCTTATTTGCGTACCTGGTCACAGGGATATTGAAGGCAACTATAAAGCGGATGAGCTGGCAAGGAAGGGTACCACCACTCATCTCCTTCCAGGAAATGATTTGGTAGGCATTCCCATGGCCTCTTTCAAACTTCGTGCGAGCACAAATACCATACAAAGAGCAAATACGCTCTGGTCAAGTCTCTCGACGTGCGAGATATCCAGGTCAACTTGGCCTTCTTATAATAAAGGGCGTACTAATTGCCTGCTGACCCTTAATAAATCGGGCATTTCTTCTTTGGTAAGGGTCTTAACAGGACACTGTTTAATAGGCACGCATGGTGCTAGGATGGGCGTCACATCTCATGACTACTGTCGCAGCTGCAGATGTATTGAGGAGGAAGAGAGCGTTCAGCATCTGCTGTGTCAATGCCCCGCACTTAGTAGAAGACGTTTGGCTATACTCGGCCAACCGTTCCTCGACGACCTCGTTGAGGTATCAAAAATGGAAATTAAGGCGTTAGCCAAATTTATTGATTCCACGAACTGGTTTGTCCCTCTGCCTGGAGTGTGAGCTTGGGTTTTCGGACATGGGGGAGGTGTAGTGACCGTGTGGGGTATCACAATGGGCCTATTTTTCTGGCCTAAGTGTTGGACGGGGTCGGTGTACTCTGTCCTGCCCTTTTAACCTAACCTACTCCTTCAACTACTAAAATAATCTGCTACAATTTTCTAGTACCTGCTACAATTTTCTAGTACCTGCTCGGTATTCCTCGAAGTTGAAACAAAATCTTACCTACCAACAGTACAAACTTTTCAAAGAAGATTTTCAAAATAACCAAATAGGTGGCACCCCCGTAACACACCGCAAGTGGCAACACCCAGGTGGAGAAAATTAGAATGAAGCATACTAACACTGTAATAAAATTTCATCCAAATGGGTCAATAGGCAACCGAAATATTGGTCGAAATAACAAAGAATAATAAAATGGCTAGGGGGCTTATCCTACCAAACTATGTATATCATTTAGCCATTTCCGTTACCGAATTATGTCAATTTAGATGATTTTCGAAGTTTTCGATATCGAAAGTGGGCGTGGTTGGAGGGCGATTTTATCCAATCAGGTCTACTTCCAACGATACTAGTATGCTTTGTGCCAAATTTCATCGTTCTACCGTAACCAGTTTAAAAGTTATGACCCTTGAAATTTTCAAATATTCCTCCCTGAAAAGTGGACGGTGTCACGCCTACTTTTAAAAATTTATCAAAAAATCACAATAGAATGACTAGGGGGCTCATCCTACCAAACTAAATCATTTTAGCCATTTCCGTTACCGAATTATATCAATTAGGTGATTTTCGAAACTTTCGATATCGAAAGTGGGCGTGGTTGGAGAGCGATTTTATCCAATTTCGTCAGGTATACTCCCAACGATACTAGTATGCCTATCGAGATATATCAATTTATGTGATTTTCGAAATATTCGATATCGAAAAAGCGGGCGTGGTTATCATCCGATTTCGCCCATTTTTCAATATCAACCGACCTTGGCCAGAAATCGGTCAAGCAGTTCCCAAGATATACGAAAAAAGAAATAAATTGCGGTTAGGTAGTAACCGTAAGTGACAACCCTTCGTTAAATTGTCATATTTGGAATATGGCCGAAAATACCTTTGATTTGATACCCATATTGACATATCTAGCTCTATATTTAACAAAAAATTGGGATAGGTGCCAACTCTGTAAACCGCCCTAACAGTGGCGTGCCTACGTGTATGAATCAAGGCAAGCCACAGTCTTTATAACCCCAACGAAAGACATACTGCTGCCAGAGAACATTTCAGGCAAAGAAGAATTCAGGATATTTATCGACTTTTGCAGACGGGGAAAAACTTAAACTTTTAGTTTCCGCTAATAGGCACGTTATTGTTTGCAGATTTTTTAAGCTTTTCCAATCCAAGGGAAACGTTTTATTCGCACTATTTCCCATTTAGGTACATTGCAGAAGCTAAGAAATTTTATAGTGCCTAGCAAATAAAAAAAATTACAGCACCTACCACTATTGAATTCTTTTTTCTACTTTAAAATATGCGCCAATAATTTTTGAGCAGAGCGCTTTGCACGTTAAAATTGTAGATACATACTTACAAAATATTTCATTTTCGTTTTATCGTAAGTTTGGCATTTATCGCGCATGGTAACACCAGCCAGAAGCCGGCTTCAAAGTTTCATATAAAATTACTTCCAAATTAAAAAAAAAAAAAAACAATTGATTCAGCACGCAGATTCGTACTGGTTTTGAAAGCCCGGTAAAGCCAATAAGTAAAAGCGATATGGCCATAACTGCCTAGGCGGTTTAAGCTGTTTTAAGTAAGTAAGTAAGAGATGGCCATCACGAGCTGAAATAATTTTATGTAAATGAGCTATCAGTCGAAAGGTGTCAGTAAAAGCTGTAGGTATGTTCTTATGCTATTAACAGCTATTAGGTAGTAGGTGGCAAGCAGGGAAATAAAAACCGGATATCATTTTAAGAACCCAAATGAACATATTGTAGCTCATAGGGGATTACACAGAGCCAAAAATGCCTAATAAAATTAATAAGATTGTCTTCATGATCAGTTTTTGAGCAAAGGGGTAGTCGTAACGGTGGAAACGAAGAAAAAACTATAGGGAAATCTTTTTGGTTTTAAGAAGAAATTCTTATTAGAAAAACTATACATTTAGTACAAAGGTGTAGTTAGACGCTGGCAATTATTAGTATACGATGGCCGGATGGTTAGCAGCTGGGTTTAGCATTCGAAAAATTGTAAGTTCGATTCTCTCTCTTTTTTTCCTAATTAGAAATGTGAAAAAGAAATCTTCTCAATTATATTTATGAGATTTTCCTTTTGAAACATTAACAACTATACACATATCAGTAATTAGATGCTAGAAATCAAAAGTGAGCGATGGCCTGATGGTTAACAGCTGGGTTTATCATTCTGAAAATTATAAGTTCGATTCTCGGTGAGGGCGATATCATTTTATTTTTATTTAAAATATTAAAAAGAAAATCTTCTTAATAAAATTAAAAAGACGGTCTCTACAATAATAAGAAGCACATCTTCTTGAAGAATGTCTATAGAGATATCTTATGACCTTTGTTCTATTTTATTAGGCATTGTTGGCTCTGTGTAGCTAGGCAAGCCGGGCTTTTCGGCTTGTGTGGAAGGCAGGCCACTGCGCCCTAAGTGGCAACACCCATGTACATAATCTTAGAATGAACCAAATAGTCTATATGCCAAATTTTATCCAAATCGGTCAAACAGTTCCCGAGATATACGAAAAAATAAATAAATTGCGGGTAGGTGGCAACCCTGCTTGAAATTGTCATATTTGGAATACGGGATAGGTGGCACCCCTATAAACCGCCATAAGTGGCAACACCCATGAATTCTGCTCGGCCTAACTATTACAATTTGTGCAATCTTAGCTAGATCCTAGAGTTTTACCTCCTATTTGATTTGCACAGCTAAACATTGTGGTGAAAATCGCCCAGTGTTGCCGTTGGGGACCCTAAAGGGTCATTTGACTTTTTTAGAGCCAGGACCCCGGACCCTACTTTTTCAAAAAAGTACCATTTTTGACCCTTTTTAAAATTCGTGACCCTTTTTGACCCCTTTTCTTACTACTGGCAACGCTGTATCATGTGACATCTCCGTCATATGTATGTAAGTATACATTAGGGTGATTCAAAAAAAAGTTTTTTTAGTTTTTTTGGCTCTTACTCCCTACAAAGTTAGTAAATGATGAGAAAATAAGCCTCGCAAAAGTTAGCTCTGCAACTTACTACTTAAAATAGCCTTTAACCGCCTAAGCAATTTTTGCCGTTCCTTAGGGGCCACTTTTTCGCCCTTTCCCATATTTTTTTACGGGAAAAATGTAATTCTTTTCAAAGTGAGTTTTCAATCATTTCGAAACCTTTTAAAAAAACATATTCTTAAAATGGAGGTTTTTAAGTTTAAAAAACTTTTTACATTATGCGATTATCTTTACTATTAACTAACTACATCCATATAAAGGCCTTTCAAAACTGGCCTTAGTGTGCCTCTGCGCCAGCCACTTGAACCTAACCTATACCGTAATCGCTAAATTTGGCTTATACAAGAGCTTTGAGCTTCTACAACTAAAAATTTGAAGGTATGTGAGTATTAGGGTGGTCATATTTCATATGATCAAATTTTGTAGATTTTAATATAAACGAAGACACGGCGGCATTTGTTTCCTTTAGCACCCAACTACTAATAAATTAGCTAACATTATGGGGTATAGCTCAAAAGACGGGTTTTGGCCTCAGGATCACGAATCCGCCAGCGCTTTTTTAATTTTTTGTTTTAGTTAAAAGTTATGGTAAAAAAACCGAAAAATTACCCGGTTTCGATACCAAAATTGCGGCGGAATGCATGGTATTTATGTGCGAAACACCTTTCTGAGTTGGCGGCCTTCGGCCGCGTTTATAAAAAATAACCCTGGGCTACGCCATCCCAAGTCCGGGTGGTTGCCTGAACCGTGGCTAGCGCCACGGAACGCATTTTTTCGCACGTTTTTAGGTACAGTCTAATAAAATTACAACAACCACATGAAAACCTGCAACTTTGATTGCAAATATCTCTTCAGAGAAGCAAACTATTAAAAAGCGCTCCCTGATTCGCGATCCTGAGGCCAATCCCCGACTTTTGAGCTATCTCCTATAATTTTAGCTAATTTATTAGCACTTGGGTGCTAAAGGAAACAAATACCGAAACGGCATACACATTCTTGGTCGCAATTGGATACGGTTCAGGAGTGTGCTAAATATGTATTTTACATTATGTGTTTTACTTTATGTGTACTACATTTTTTTTACAGAATCACTACTTGAATCGTTAGTATCACCAAAGAGAATATATCAGCAAGAGCCGTCACTCGTTATAAAGGCAAGGAAAAAGATGGATGCCGTTTTCTTTCAGGGTTTCAGTAATTTTGTTTTCCTCAGTTTTGTGAATTCGACAGCTGGTAAATTTTTGTTTCGACTCTTGTGTTATTTCAGTTCTCGTCTATTTTCTTTTACACATTTTGTTTTGATTAGACAATAACAAATTTATATCGAAATTACCGAAACCCTGAAAAAAAACGGCATCCATCTTGTTCGTTGCTTTCATAACGAGTGGTGGCTCTTGTTGATATATTCTCTTTGGTATCACGACCAAATATATCCCATACAAATTTTTATTAAGGTGTATTGGCACAGCGATGAAGGTACATATAATTATGTGAAAAATTGTATTTTCTTTACGTTAGGGTGCTTAATTTTTAACATGGGTTTTGTAAAAAAATTTAAATTTTTTCGATCTTTGATTTTCAATTTTAGTACAGACAAATTCGTACAAAAAAAATGGATACTGACGTTTACAGCGTAGATAATTCGGTTTACATATTGTTAAGAGGGCTAAATTTAGCTTAAAACTAAATTTTCGAGCATAGGGTGTGTGGTAAATTCACAATCCTAAAAATAGCTGTAAAAGGGGCTATTCTTAATTTACAATGCAACAGCTAGTTTTTCAGAAAATCTCTTGTTGTAATGTGTGGTATGATCCACCTGTTATACTCTCTAGTATGAGCCCAAAATACCGATACCACGCTTATATGTTTAGTTCAGAACGTTTATTACTTCTAACGTATTAAGAATATATACAAAATACAATTCAATTAAATGTGTTTTAATTAATTCAGCTTATTACGATCGACTTGTGCAATGTGTAACTCAAACGGCAACGTGCTAGTCTGTCATCTCAAATACAGTGCTTTGACATTTTAGATCAGGGTTGCCATACTACTATTTCGCATTCCTCAACACCTCCCTTTGTTAGGAAGTATCATACTCATTCTACGAGTCCTGGTTGATGTTCCTCTATTCGTTCCTGCAGGTGCATTAGAACCTAATGAGGTAGTTTCCACTTGGGGAGTTACTTCAACAGTTTCTGGCTGTGGTACGGTTTGACTTTCTTCATTGAACCGTGGTAGTTCTGTGAGATCAAAAACGTCGCATAAATATTTAGTCACGTCGCGATTGCTAGTACGGTTACTATAACGTTTTACCATTTTATTTGCATGTGATCTAATCAGTTTTGAGTTGCCCTTTACTTCAATTCTGACATTGTAGTTCACAGAACCAATCGGTTCTATGATAACGCCAGGAACCCAAAACGTATCATTGCCTTGATGCCATTTAACGTTTACAAGGTCTCCATTCGAAAATTCTCTAGATTTGCTCCGTGTTTGACATTAAACTGCCTTTCTTGTTTTAAATTTCGTTGTTTGATTTCCGTTGTTTGTGGCTTAGTTAAGTCTAACGTTGTTTTGATTTTCCGGTTAATGAATGCTTCTGCCGGAGATTTACGTTCTACCACATTCGGATTTGGTGTGGATCTATACGTTTGCAAAAATGTTTGCAAGTTTTCTGAATCCGTTCCTTCCATTTTTAATTTTTTTAATGCCCTTTTCAGTGTATCTACAAAACGTTCCGCTTGTCCATTGGACTGGGGATGATAAGGCGATGTCCTTATGTGTTGGATACCTCGCGATGTTACGAATTGTTCGAACGCTCCGCTCGTGAATTGTGTGCCGTTATCAGAGACCAGTGTGTCACAATCTCCGTAACGTGAAAACGTTTCATTGAGCTTGCAAATGATTGTTTGAGTTGTGATATTCTCTATTTGAAAAATTTCAGGCCATTTTGAGAATGCATCTACGATTACGAAGTAATAAAAGCCTTTGCATGTCCTGCAATATCAATATGTAACCGTTCCATTGGTTTTGTTGCTAACGGCCATGATCGTAGCGCATGTTTTACAGGCATTTTAGCTGCTGATGCACAAAGTTGACAATTCCGTGAATACGAGACTATCTCTTCGTCCATACCAGGCCAATACACGTAACACCTTGCTAACAATTTCAATTGACGTAAGATTCGTGGTTGTAATTTCTTCGGAATCACTATGCGTTCATGAAACATTAGGAACTCTTGAATCACGCTGAGTGCATCTTTCCGTGCATAAAATGGCTGTAATTCTGGTGTTATTTCTTGCTTCCATCCGTTTGATAATGCGTTTATGACAGCTTGGGCCGTTGAACATTGCTTTGTAGCTTTGCTGATCATTTCAAAACTCACCGGAAGTTTTTCACATTGATCTTCAATAATCGTATTCATTTCTTCTTCCATTTGCGTACAAGCTATCACCATGTCTTCGTCTTGCTTTGTGTGGTTCGCTGTAAGACGTGAAAGCATGTCTACACATCCAAATTCTGTTGTTTTAATGTATTGGATATTGAAATCGTACATCATCATTATTAGTGCCCATCGCTGAAGCCTATTTGCTGCGTACGTTGGGATGCCCTTATTTTTACCAAAAATTGCGATTAGCGGCTTATGATCCGTGCACAATGTGAACTTACGTCCAAAAATAAACCTATGGAACTTCTTTAGCGCAAAGATTAATGCTAAAGCTTCCTTTTCAATTTGCGAGTACTTTTGCTCTGCATCCGTTAACTTTTTTGAGGCGTGTTGAATAACCTTCTCTGATCCGTCCGGAAAAACGTGACAAATAAATGCACCGATTCCTCTATTGGGGGCGTCTGCTGCCACTTTCAATGGTAAATTGGGGCTATAATGCGTAAGCATTAAATCTGAATTTAAAATGGTTTTGAATTGCTGGAAAGCTTTTTGGCAATCAGAGTTCCAAATAAACTTTTCATTTTTATGAAGCAATTTGTCCAAAGGTGCTCTGATTTTGGACATTTCTGCGATGAATTTTCCATAATAGTTTACACTGCCCAGAAATGCTCTGACTTCTGAAATATTTTTGGGTTCTGGTAGTGCTAAAATCTGGCTTATTTTGGTAGGATCAGGTTTTATACCTGTTTTGCTTAAAATGTTTCCCAAATATTTTACCTGTGCAGCAAAAAATTTGCATTTGTCTAACTGGACCCAAAATTTATACTTCAGTAGCTGTTGCGCCACTTTATGAAGGTTTTCGACATGTTTCTCAAAGGTTGCACCGCCTATGATGATGTCATCTATGTAAGCGACGGTGCCATCTATACCTGCCAATATGGTGTCCATGATTTGTTGGAACGCTCCTGGCGCGCTTTTGATACCTGGTGCGAGTCGATTGAACGTAAACAGACCCATATGCGTGTTAATGGTGAGTAACTTGGCTGACTCTGCTGTGACGGGTACCTGTAGATACGCGTCTGATAAGTCTATTAGGGAAAAACAATGACTTCCCGCGACCTTTGCGTAAATTTCTTCTGGCGTGTGCAGCGGATATTGATGCGGCTCTAAACATGAGTTTAGCTCTGATGAATAGTCACCACAGATCCGAACCTTGCCAGTCGGTTTCTTCACTGCGACGATAGGCGCTGCCCACTCCGAAAATTCTACAGGGGTGATAACCCCTTCTTCAATCAACGGTAACATGGAATATGCTACTGGCCTTTTTACGCGAAAAATTGGTTTAGCATCTGGGTTTAGATGCAATGCAGATGTAACTGTGCTACAATTTTCAAGATTTGGCTTGAATATGTCTGCATAGTCTTGCTGTATATGCGTCAAAATAGTAGATTGTTGATCTTGAACCGATATGATGTTGTTACAAATTAGATTGAGAGGCTTTTCCCAAATATGGAAAATGTCACACCAGTCAACACCTAAGATGTTCAAAGAGTCAATATTTGTTACGAATAAATTACAATATTGTACTTCCCCGTTTAGCCTGGCTTCACAAGAAATATCGGCTAGTAGTTGAATCTTATCTTTTGATGCGCTAGTAACGTATTTGTTCTCCAACCGCATTCCCGGTTGACCCATTTGTATCCATGTGGACTTTCCAATTAGCGAGACGTCCGAGTCGGCGTCCACCTGCATTCTGACATCACACGACGGAAATGATGAAGTTGCGGTTTCTATCGGCTTTATGCTTACTGTTGTGTATTTGCTTCGATTAACGTGCGTTATCGAATTTACTTGTAAGCAATTGTTGTGACCTTTGTTGCTCGTTTGTTGTTGCTTGTGTCGCTGAGGTTTTGTGCTTTTGCTTTTGCTGGCGCTGTATGAATTACAGTACCCCTCCTTATGTTACATTTTTGATTTCGATATGTACAATATTTTGCATAGTGCATGTCTCCGCAATTCCAACAGGGTGTTTTTGGAATCTTCCACCATTGCTGTATCTTTCTTTAGATTGATGAATTTTTGCGCATGGCTTACAAGAGAGTTTAATGTTTGCTTTGAATCTTCTTATAGTTTTGCCAATATTTTTATACGAATTTCGGCTTATGTGTGCGCTTGCAACCCAAATACGTAGATGAGGCATTTGAATTGATCTGCCGAAAGTTCTGACAGTCTAAACTTTTCACATTGAGCATTGACCCTGGCTGCATATGATACCAGGTCTTCCTGTTGATTCTTACTAATTTGCAAACATTTGTATCTTATACTGAAAAGCGATTCATTTGCACCGAACATTTCTCCCAGCTTGGAGACTGTTTCTTTGAATGTAAAATCTCGTGGGTTTTTCGGTAAAATATATGTTGCATACTTGTTATACGCAATTGGATTTAACTTCCTCATTAGAAGTCGAACACGGGATGCTTCGTCCAAATCTTTGCCATCGACCAAGAAAACGTCTTCATGACGTGCATACCACGTGTCGAATGTAAGTGCGTTTGTGGCATCATAGCAAAATTCTGCTATGCTTTTTGCCAATGACTCCATTAACTGTTCTTTTGAATTTTCAACTGGCTGATTTGATCTTTGAGTCAATTGCTCCAGTAATTTGGTTTGCATCTGCAACAGTTTCATAAGTTCCTCTTGTTGTGGCATTTTCGCTTATGTTCCTACTTTGCAATTTTGTAGGTTATGAGACCAATTTCCTCGTCGCCACCTGTTGTAATGTGTGGTATGATCCACCACTACTCTCTAGTATGAGCCCAAAATACCGATACCACGCTTATATGTTTACTTCAGAACGTTTATTACTTCTAACGTATTAACAATATTAAATACTATACAAAATACAATTCAATTAAATGTGTTTTAATTAATTCAGCTTATTACGATCGACTTGTGCAATGTGTAACTCAAACGGCAAAGTGCTAGTCTGTCATCTCAAATACAGTGCTTTGAAATTTTAGATCAGCTTTTGTAAGACTGGTTGCCAGCAGACTGGCGCTGATCGGCGATGAATTTGACAGCTAGCCGTGTAAAATTCGTCAAATAAAGTCGCAACTGGGTTGCAGACTTCTTGAAAAAAAAAAAAAAATACTTCCCCAGTTTATTGCTAATATCTTTTTACCCAACAAAGTTAGAGAAAAACGGGTTAAGTGAAAAATGTTAGGAACGTTCTTCTTAACAAAAAAGGTTCTAACGGATTTTTCGAAGAAATTAGCCGTTTCGATGTAAATTAAGAAAAAAAAAACACCTGCACATTAGGGTGGTTGAGAATCGTATGGGAAAAGCTCAAGTTGAATTTAAAGGCCAACGGACCCCCAATTACTTTCATTTTAATAAAAGAAGTGAGGAGCCAAAATTTCAAGGTCATAGGTCACTTGGAAGGCGGGATTTTTTCTACAGTTCTAAAAGAGTTACGAGATGTGTTAGGAGGCAAAACCCGTAACTTATTTGGATATTTGAAATAGGTTACCATTTTAAGAGCAATAATTTGATTGAAGTATTTGTTATACCTGAAATAAAAAAGTCTTTAAATACCAGAAAATAGCTAATATTTGTGATTTTATATTTATTTTACATTTCAGTAGTCTGAACATGCTTAACGTATTGCTAAATGTATTGAAGAAAACACATTTTTTTAATTCTGAATCATTAAAAAAATTTTGAAATTTACTCCTTCATAGAAATTTATGAAAATTAAACCTCGTTGAGCGTCGCCTTCCATATGTTCCATAGTGCTGAAATTTTGCATAGATTATTATTTTGCTTGATAAAAATCGGAGGCTCCCTAGGTCTCTAAGAAAAACTTTAGTTTTTTGAACCACCCTCCTGCACATATAAGACTTACAATGGAAAAGTTAAAAAATTAAAAAAAAAATATGTTTACGAGTTCGTGCCCTGCGAAGTGATTATTTACTCGGAAACTGGATAAAATTCTCTACAATATGCATCTACTTTCGTGGCCTGGCCAACCGGTACACACCTTTTTTTTTTGTAATATCGCGCTTTTCTTGTTAAGAAAAAGTACGAAAAACTTAAACATAAATGATAAATACCTTCATGTGAATGCTGCATGGCTTCCCCTGAACCGATTTAGTAAAAAAAAAACAATAGTATGTGCATAAAGTTTAACCGCCACACGCACTTTAAAATATTACTTCAAATTAGCTTTTTACACAAATTTCCGTACAAATGCACCGTTTTCCACGAAAGTATACAAGCAAATGATAAGCAATTTTCCCTATACGACTTTTAAGCATTTCCCTCTGACATAAACCGTTTTTTTTTTTTTTTCAAAAATAGACCACATGACTTTTTTCCACCTAACTCCATACAGTCGAAACACTGTGCGATGGGTACAGCACAAATACTGGTACCGTTCTTGTAAAACCGTAATTTAGCGTTACCCATGGTGCACCAGGTATTTATTTTCAGAGTCGCATTCATACCTTTGAGTCCAATTAGAGGATCCCATTGTAATACAAGTCGAGAACTATCCCTTTCTCAACTTAAGAAACAGCATTTTTTTCATATAAAAAATGCCCTTTTTTGAGGTTTCCTGTTGAGAAACAACGCCTGAGGCTTGAGAAGCCCCTTAGTTCTCCACTAGGGATCTAACGTAACTCAAGCCTAAATGTTTGTTGGGTGGCTATGGCCAGATCGGAAAACATCCGACCAGATCAATCACTTTGTGATAGACGGACGGCATGCTTCCAGCGTTATGGACGTAAGTGCGATGTGGGGTCCGAACATCGACTCCGATCACTACTTGGTAGCAGCCAAGATTCTTACCCGCCTCAGTACAATAAAAGAGGCACCACAAAAAACACAAGGCAAGCTGGACGTCGAAAAACTGAACTGAAGTTCCACAACCCGAGAATAACGAGGTGCGAATAGCTATATCACGGCTAAAAAACAATAAAGCGGCGACCGCTGATGGCCTGCCCGCTGAGCTATTCAAATGCGGCCACGAGGAGCTGGTAATGCCTGAAGATTGGAATTTAAGTGTTCTCTGCCCAATACACAAGAATGGCGATCCCACAAACTGCGCCAACTATCGTGGAATCAGCATTTTGAGTATCGCATATAAGGTCCACCAAGCGTATTGTGCGAAAGACTGAAGCCTGACGTGAGCCGACTGATTGGACCTTATCAGTGTGGCTTCAGACCTGGTAAGGGGTGTGTTCGAGCCGCAATTGTTGCGGCAGTTTTACTTTTTATGACAGAGCATCGCGTTCTTCGGCAACGTTTTGGCAACATTTGCCATGTCACGCGTTCGTATGTATGCAATCATTGTTGCATATAGTCATCTAAGTATCAGAATCATTGCATTAATAACGTAACACGACTGCAATATTGCAGTAATATTGAGCGGCTCGAACACACCCAAGTCTACCATCGACAGTACAGTACGCCAAATCTTGAAAAAAAACCCGTGAAAAAGGATCCACACACACCATCCCTTTGTTGATTTTTAAACCGACTTTGACAGCACGAAAAGGAGTTTATATGCAACTATGTGTGATTTAGGTTTCCCCGCGAAACTTATACGGCTAAGAAAACTGACGCTGAGTAAAGGCAGAATTATACTTCCTTATCGCTAACGCCATACCCATAACGCCAATCAGCTGTTCCAACCACCCTTTGTAAATCAATGTAAACGCTTTGGTTGAAACATCTGATTAGCATTATGGGTATGGCGTTAGCGATAAGGAAGTATAAAGGCATAATTAGTTATCGCTAACGCTACTGCCATGCCTATAACGCTAACGATAGCACTAGCCATCTCCAATGTGAACAATTAGTCATGCAGTAACCATAAAGAAGTGACAATTTGATTAAAACGAAGAAAATGGAAAAAATTAGCAGCAAATTACACATATGCTTACTCACCGAGGTAATGCACACCGAAAAGAACAAATAACAGCTTAAAAATGTGCGAAAATTCACCATCACAAACTTAAAGAGGATAGGGATATGGCGAAAAATCAAAAACCAATTGGTTGGCTATGGTATGGTTAACGCGTTGGTATGGCATTACTAATCGTTTACACTGATTTCCATAAGTTTGGTTAGAACAGCTGATTAGCGTTATGGGCATGGCGTTAGCGTTAACGATAACTAATTATGCTTTAATTCTGCCTTAACACCACCAGCTCGGTCAGAATCGGGAAGGACCTCTCCGAGCCGTTCGAAACTAAACTAGGTTTCAGGCAGGGCGCCCCCTATCGTGCGATTTCTTTAATTTGATGTTGGAGAAAATAACACAAGCTGCATAACTGAGTCAGGCTGGAACAATATATTACAAGAGCGTACAACTGTTGGAATACAGCGACGGCATCGACATCATTGGCCTCAACAATCGCGCCGTAACTTGTGCGTACTCCGTCTAGCCAACGAAAGATGGCAACAATCCCCAGGGTGCCGGGAATCCAAACAAACCTGGCCAAAATGGGATCATACAAGGTCTGTTTTAACAGGAGTGTCAGTCCCGGGACTCTGCTATGTGGAGAATCCCAACAACTCAGGGATTTTCCATATGGCCGGGTCCCGGGACTGACTTTCCTACTGTTGGTGGTATCACAACGGGCCTTTCAAAACGTTGGCAAGTCTTGGCCTGTGAACCACATTCTAAACAGTCATCCACCCGAAACAGCTGAAGAAGAACGCACCTTACCAAGGCAGACTAGAGTCACTCTGGCCCAACTTCGGTCTGGATACTGTAATAGGTTAAACTCTTACTTATCCAAACTAATCAACACCATTTCAAACGCATGCCCTGCATGTGGAATGTCCCCCCATGATACTTTACATCTCTTTAACTGGTCAATTGAACCTACTCTTCTAACACCCCTTTCGCTCTGGTCCAACCCTTTTGAAACTGCTCGTTCCCTAGGACTTTAGTTAGAAGAGCTCGATGAAGATCTTCGGAATGATCTTGCACTCTAGCCGGGGCGAATTACTGTTAACAACAACAATAAAAACACGCTTACGTATAAACATAGTGATAGTAACAAATGATTACTCACCACGCTAAAAGGCACCGAAAAGAGGAAAAAAAAGAAGTAAATTGGAGAACCATCACTTGGCTTTAATACTTCATTTACATTGATGCAAATGCGTAATTTGGGTTGAAAATTTAAAATGCTAATTTTTGTTAATATCGTTGCATCAGAAAATACGATTGTCACACACTACGAGTGGACTATTGTGGCCTAAAACTAAACCAGATTTAATAAATACACGGAACACAGATTTAGTTTTAAACAGTTGAAATTATTTAGTTTTATTTAATATATTCTTTAAAGAATTGCGCTTTATTTCACACGATACGACTTGTCAAGATGTGGTTCGAAATTCAACTTCGACTTCTGCTCTTGTACGCAGAGTTGTATTAATTTGGTAGGGCAGTTGATAAAGTAGTTGTCAGATCGTGTGACACGGCCAATTCTGACGACAAATCGTCCTCGATTTCGGAGCTCGAATCTGAGTCGTCAAGTTCAGGTGCACTATCGCACCAGCGTTTCATTTTGTCAGGTGTGAATACTGAACAAACCTTTTTCGTGGTGATTTGCATACCGGGTATATCGGTGATAAGATAACGATCTTTATCTAAAACTTTGGATACGATATTCGGACCTCGCTATCGTGGTTCAAATTTCTTGGATTCGCCTGTTGCTGTAGGTTCATTTTCGATCACTACAAGATCATTTTCAGCGTATTTCGTAGGTTCAGCATGTCGTTGATCAAACCTTTTCTTCCATTTGGCTCGTTCTTCATTTATATTTGCCACAGCTGTTTCACGTTTGGTTGCTATTGGTATCGTAGAATTAGTTTCGACTATATCATCTTGAATATCAGCGAGTAATTGATTCTGTACTACATCACGAAGATTGAAATCGAAGACTAACTCGTTTGAACAAAAACCGGTTGTTGAATTACGTTGAGAGTTTATAGTCCACTGAAGCTCGGTGAGATGCAAATTCCAGTCTTTTGGGTTGTCGGTCGTTGTACGTATGAAATTTAAAATAGATTGATTTGCGCGTTCGATTTGACCATTCGCGCGTGGTGTACGTACGGCAGTTTTAGTATGGCGAATACCGTGTTGTTCGCAATAGTTTTCAAATGCTTTAGCAGTAAAAGCGGTTCCTCGGTCGCTGATAATTTGGTTCGGTAAACCAAAATAACTCGACATTTCCCTTAACACGGTTATTACGGGAGCGGTTTTAGTACTCCGTACGACTTTCACGATTAGAAATTTCGAGAATGCGTCGGATATCGCCAATACGTAAGTACTACCACGTTTACTACGCACGAAAGGACCCATATGATCGATATGTATCAATCTGAACGGTATAGGTTGTGTCGGGCCAAAATGCATTCGGCCTTCGAATTTTCCTGGATGATGTTTTTGGTAACGCCGTTATGTGAAAAGCAAGGACTGTAACCGAATCCGTAACCGTAACCGATTAAAACCGATTCATTTCTCAGAACCGAAACCGTTATTTTTTTCTGAAAAAGAACGAAACCGTTTCAACAGCCGGAACCGGTTCCAAACGGTTTTGAATTTTTTTGTGGACACATATTTTATTTTAAAAGAGGCTACCCTGAACAATTGTAATGGAAGAAGGTCAATATCAAAATTCCGAAAGAATTGAACTATAGGCGAATGAAGCCATCGGAAAAAAAGTTTAGTGGCCGTCTCAGAAAGCATCACTCGTATTAACGTTCCATTTTAACATTTTTCTAATAGAAAAAGTAGAGTTAATTTTTTAAACTTATTTTGAAGAACTTTGAAAATTCTGTGGACTTTTGGCCAGTCGAAAAATTTTTATCAAATTATTCTTTCTGAGTTTTTGCCGAAAACATGTTGAAAAATGCTACATACATTTGAAGAAATTTTTTTCCATAAATAGCGGAAGTAATATTTATTACTAAGTATTGGAGAAAATTCATCATGTCCACCGGAGTAAAGATATACAAATTCAGACTTATTTAGGTACTTATCTGAGTTTTGTAGTAGCACAATTTTTTTGTGTTGGTGTTTTTATTTGGAAACCGAAACCGGAACGAAACCGTAACCGAAACCGAAATAAATGTTGCAGAACGAAACCGGAACCGAAACCGAAACACGTTGCAAAGCTGTAACCGAAGCCGGAACTTTATTTTAATCGGTTACATACCTTGGTGAAAAGCTATATTTCCGCTTGTGAACCCTGCTGTAACCAAAAACATCATCCAGGAAAATCCGAAGGCCGAATGCATTTTGGCAAGACACAACCTATACCGTTCAGATTGATACATATCGATCATATGGGTCCTTTCGTGCGTAGTAAACGTGGTAATACCTACGTATTAGCTATATCCGACGCGTTCTCGTGATGTAGTACAGAATCAATTACTCACTGATATTCAAGATGATATAGTCGAAACTAATTCTACGATACCAATAGCAATCAAACGTGAACAAGCTGTGGTAAATATAAATGAAGAACGAGCCAAATGGAAGAAAGGGTTTGATTTGGAAACCAATACGACTTTTGTATACGTTGTATGGTTTTTTCGAGCGCGGCATCATGACACGATTTCACAATTCGCCAGCGTACGGATTTTGAAACTACGAATAAATGTCCATTTTGAGTTTTACGGTAAAGTCTATGATTTTTAAGTTCGAATTACGATTTAGGTTGCTTTTCTTGGAGAGATTTTAACTCACCTTTGAGAACGCGGATATTTTCACATAATGAGCTGTCTTGGAGTTGCATGGTCAAGAGCCAATCTTGATGACTTGCAGCTGCGTTCACTACAAAACCAGCAGGCTCTAATTCGGTTGGAGTTTCGACAGGGTTTCGGCTGAGTGCGTCTACATGAGATAGGAAGCTACCTAGGCGATGAAGACACTCAAAATTAAATTACAGCAGCCTAAGCCACCAGCGAGCGATTTTCGGTTTGATTTCTTTATTGCCCTTCATTTTCGCGAGCGCGGAACAATCAGTAACTAAGCGGAAGGATTTTCCAAGTACATACAAGTTAACACAGGTGAACATTCAACCGGCCAAAACACCACTTCCACCGAATTTACTGACCGCGCGTCTATAGCCTTACATTTAACAGCAAGCAAAAGTTCAACACTGCTTTAAAAACCCATCCGGCCAAAACACAGCTTCCAACGAAATTGCTGACGGCACGCCTATGGCTCTGTGCGTAATAGCAAGAAAAAGTTAAATACTGCTTTAATAGCTCATCCGGCCATTCTGCCGACGGGGCAGTTATAGTCTTGCGCGTGACAACAACAAATAACGTGCAGTAACTAGAATTAGGGCAAGAGTGTAGGTATTTAGACACTAGCGTCGCTTTCATGTATTTAGTTATTTCAACTCATCCGCTGAGACCTTGGTAATCCAAGGGAAATAAAGAATTAAAAAAAAAACAAGTGGTTCATATTACTGGCGCCCAACGTGGGGCCAAGCCAGAGAAAATCCTTATAAAAGGACACGCGAAGAAAAATCCCCGTAAAAGGACACGCGAACGCGAGTTTGGCCGTGGGTTCGCACCCACCTCCTAATAACTAAAATAAATATTTTCAAAGTGCCACCGTAAAAGTGCCACAAGACAATTTAAAATAATTTTTTCAAAGTGCCACAAAAGCACAAGTGCCACCGTAAAGTGCCACAAGACAATTTAAAATAATTTTTTCAAAGTGCCACAAAAGCACAAGTGCCACCGTAAAAGTGACACAAGACAGTTTAAAATAATGTTTTCAAAGTGCCATAAAAGCACAAGTGCCACCGTAAAAGTGCCACAAGACAATTACTCAATTTGATCTTAAACACACAAAAAGGAAAGAGTTAAAGCATTGCACGCCACAGGCGTTGCCATCGCTGGACATTCAACTTTAATATCATAATCAACTTTAATCCACCGCCACCAACATACAAGAATCTGAATAGCTAAAGAACCGACCACTCAATTTGATTTTAAACACACAAAAGGGCAAGGAGTTAAGGCATTCACGCCCCAACCATCCACCACCATCAGTACCACAATAAAAATGAAATTATTCATGTAAGTAGAAAACTCAGCAGCTGTATGAAAGCATAGGGTGTAATTTGTAAAAAGTACAAATTCCGACTCCAAATTAAAATTAAATCAATTAATAAACGAAAATAGTACTTGAATTTGAGAAGTAAATTTTTAAAAGACAGTGCTTGAATTTGAGATTTCCCCTAAACGATGGACGCCCAAACTCTCCAGACCCTTCTTAATACCGCCATCCGTACGGCAACGGAACATTGCAGGCAGGAATTCCAGACCCGTATAGATGAGTTGACAAGCAGGCTAGCCAGAATTGAAACTCCAACTCAGGTCGTCCAATATGAACCAGTCACAATCCAAGCAAACGTAGCGTGTGACGAACCTTTGGATCTGGTAAAAACCATGCCAGAATTCAAGGGTGACCCTACCCGCTATGTATCTTGGAGGCAAGCCGCGCACACTGCCTATAAGGTTTTTGAGAATTTCCAGGGTAGCTCTAAGCACTACCAAGCCGTAGGCATCATCAGGAATAAGGTGGTAGGCGCAGCAGATGGTGTTCTATCGTCCTTCAACACCGTTTTAAATTTCCATGAAATTATTTCACGACTAGATTTTGCCTACGCCGATAAGAGGCCTATCCATTTGCTAGAACAGGAGCTCTCCACTTTGAGGCAGAGTAAACTATCAGTAATAGGATTCTACGATGAGGTTGAAAGGAAGCTGACCCTTATAATTAACAAAACCATTATGACCCATGGTGGAAATGCCACCCTAATAGAATCCCTCAACAACAAGTATCGCGAAGACGCTCTTCGTGTGTTTATCTCAGGACTCAATCATCCTTTATGCGATATATTGTTTTCCTCAAGGCCTAGCGATCTTCCTTCTTTATTATTTTTATTAGCCTTAGCACAAGAACTTGAGGCAAACCAAGCCAGATCCATGTTCGCCCATTCCTTTAGTAGGCAAGCAACTCAAAGTCCCGGTCACTACCCGTATTCACCACAGTACCGCAGAGTACAACCAGACCAACAACGACAGACCCAGACACAAACGACTGTACCAATGGACATAGACCCATCACTCTCCAGGTTTAGACAAAACAGACCCCAACCAATAAATGGCAATAACGAGAGGAACCGTCTAGGAACCTATCCAACAACATCTCGTCCATATGCTGGTACCCCAGGTGGCTGGTCCAACCGAAACACCACCAACCAGACTATTGGACAGGTAGCAGCGCGACCAGAAAAATGATCGCACGGGAGTGATCAACAGCCAATACAAAAGGTACAACGAATAAACAACCTTGTCCAAGAACATGATGAACTCGAGGAAGACTATGGTAATGATGCTCTATATGACAGTTACTACCATAATGACGATTGGAACCCAGTCGAGTGTCAAGATCAACCCAAAGATGACGTGAATTTTTTAGGACGAAATCCCTCTTGCCCTACGTCGAGCGGACAGTCGGGGGAAGAGGCATAAAACTCCTTATAGACACCGGTGCAGCAAAGAGCTACATAAAACCGCTCAAAGACTTAAAGGGAATCAAACCCGTAAGTCACACCTTTACGGTGAAATCAATCCATGGCACTACTAGGATTGACAAATACTGCACCATAAACATTTTTAATAGAGACACCAGCTTCTTCATCCTACCCAGTCTTAACACCTTTGATGGTATTATAGATTTCGACCTACTCAAAGAAGTGAACGGTAAAATAGATTTGATGACTGCACTTCTAAGTTACAAAGGCGGTCAGGAAAAGCTTTTATATCATGATTGCCCTGACATTAACAAACTAATAGAAACGGATGCCGAAACACCGAAACACGAGTTAAGTATTCCTGCAATGTTGAAGCGGCACGCTAGAGTCTTCGCGGACCCTAACGAGGCACTACCATATAACACCCATATTGTAGGAACAATAAGGACCACCGACGATCTTCCCGTTGACTCTAGGAGCTACCCATATCCCATAGCTTCAGCCGAATTCGTCAATAAGGAGATAGCCAATTTGTTACAGCACGGTATAATAAGACCATCCCGTTCTCCTTACAATAATCCAATTTGGGTAGTAAGTAAAGAGGGCGTGGATGAAGATGGTAATAGGAAGTCACGACTCGTAATTGACTTTAGGAAACTAAACTTAAACACAGTGAGCGACAAATATCCTATACCCGACACGTCCGTAATTTTGGCAAACATGGGAAATGCTAAATGTTTCTCAACGATAGACCTTAAGTCTGGTTTTCACCAGATTAAACTAGCTGAGAGGGATCGGGAAAAAACTGCATTTTCGGTCAATAACGGAAAGTACGAGTTCTGTAGGCTTCCCTTTGGCCTAAAAAATGCTCCCAGTATTTTCCAGAGAGCCATTGACGATGTACTTAGAGCAGAAATCGGAAAAATATGCCACGTCTATGTAGATGACGTCATAATTTTTTCAGAAAGCGCTGAACAACACTTAAAGGATATCGACCAGGTAGTAAACAAACTCTACTCTGCTAATATGCGAGTGTCCGCCGACAAGTCTAAATTCTTTCAGGAAAGTGTCGAGTTAGGCTAGGCTTTACAGTATCCAAGGGGGGTATCAGGACATGCCCCATAAAGTCAAGGACTTTGGACTTTGTCACTCCCAAATCACTTCGAGCTTTACGATCTTTTTTGGGATTGGCTGGTTATTACAGACGGTTTGTAAAAGACTACGCCTCGGTTACCAAACCCCTAACAAAATACCTACGTGGGGAAAATGGGAACATTGGCACTAACCAATCTCGGAAAATAGAAATAAACTTAGATGAAGAAGCACTTAACGCGTTTAATAAAGTTAAAAATATTCTTGCATCAGAAGATGTGCTTCTCCTTTATCCCGACTATAAACAACCATTTGACTTAACAACAGACGCTTCTTCACACGCCATAGGCGCCGTTTTATCCCAAAACGGCAGACCTATCACCATGATCTCAAGAACCCTTTCTCCAGCAGAGGAGAACTATGCAACTAACGAAAGGGAACTCTTGGCGATAGTGTGAGCCCTACAAAAACTTCGCAATTATTTGTACGGTGTAAAGCACCTGAACATTTTCACAGACCACCAACCGCTCACCTTCGCTTTATCTGACAAAAACTCAAATGCAAAGATGAAAAGGTGGCGCGCTTTTGTGGAAGAATATTCAGCAACGTTTCATTACAAACCAGGCAAGGAAAATTTTGTTGCTGATGCGCTCTAACGGCAACATATAAACACACTAGGCCATGAGCCAGACTCAGAAAGCATGGTCGCTAACAGTGAGCTGTCACTGACTCAAACGATAGCCACAGTAAAAAACCCGATTAACTGCTTCAAAACCCAAATTATTCTGGAAGAGGGAAAGACATTGCCAGTTAACACAACTATTATTTTTAGGACACGAGTGAGGCATCGAATATCTTTTAGTAACCTACTAGATTTATTGAAAGCCATGAAACAATGCGTAAATCCGAATGTTGTTAACGGGTTGCTATGCGAACTCCCAACCTTGGCACTAATCCAAAACAAGCTTACCACATCTTTTCCAGGGGTAAAGTTCCGCCACACTACAAAGCAGGTTATCGACGTTTTTAATAAGGAGGACCAAAGAGAAATCCTCCAAACCAAACATAATCGTGCACATAGATCCTGTCGCGAAAATGAGCAGCAAGTCCTGGAAAATTACTACTTCCCTGACTTGAGGAAAATCCTAAAAGAAATAGTTTCAAATTGCAAAATATGTCATGAAGCAAAATTCCAACGACGCCCCCCAAACCCCGAAATAGGATCAACCCCCACACCGTCATACCCAGGAGAAATCCTTCACGTTGACATTTATTCAACAGATAAAACAGTCATTTTCTCACAACAATAGATAAATTCTCAAAATTTGCAATGGTTTTCCCAATAAAATCCAGGGCCATAGTGGATATTAAGGAACCAATCTACGAACCCCTCAACTTTTACAAAAACAATAAATTTCTGGTTTGCGATAACGAGAGGTCGCTGAATTCAGAAACTATTAAGGCAATCTTAAAAAACCACTTCGGAGTCACGATCTACACCACGCCACCGGCTCACAGTACAACAAACGGCCAAGTAGAGAGGTTCCACAGTACACTTACGGAAATTGCACGCTGCCAAAAGCTCGAGACTTGCATTTCCGACACGGTCGAATTGATTCTGCTACCAACGGCTAAGTACAACCGCACCGTCCATTCCGTGACAAACAGGAAACCTATAGACATCATCCACGCAGCACCCGATGAACTGGTTAATGAAATAAAGAATAGACTTATACAAACCCAACAAAACGGCTTGAAAAGACACAATATAATGAGACGAAAAAGACAATATAAACCAGAGGGAAAAGTTTTTGTAAAGACGAATAAAAGAATAGGAAACAAATTCACTAAACTTTACACCGAAAAAACAGTCCAGAGCGATTTAGGTACCTTTGTCTTAATCGACGGACGTAAAGTTCACAAAACCAACTTAAAACACTGAACTACATCCCAATAACAACAGGGAAAATGATCCTCCACGAACATTACGAATTTCTGCTACACAAGACAAACTTGACGGAGTTCGAAGCGATAGCGGAAGAAACGGATATAATTTTAGAGCAGTTTCCACTTTCTCACCCCAGACAACTTCTCCGAAACGACGCTAACCAAATATTAAAACTACTAGACGCGGTCAGAATACATCACCGACATGCTAGAGGCATTAATATCCTGGGGACTGCATTAAAATACATAACTGGCACCCCAGACTTTGACGACTTCCAAGCAATTGAGTCCAGAGCCGAAGCCCTCATGGAAGCAAATGAACAACAAGCAACGATTAATTCAGTTACACAGGGGAAAATTAACGAACTGACGGTGACAGTTAATAAACTTTTGGCACAGTCAAAACGGACGCAGATCGATACGGGAAATCTCTTTTCTTTAGTCAGCACTAGAAATAGAGCGGTAATAATGGAGTTAGAATCTATTATAACATCAGTAGCTCTGGGAAAAGTAGATGTTATTAACCCCATTCTGCTTAATGGCATGGAAATAAACAATATATTAGCTGCTGAGCTCTCTGCAAATACCAGTATAACTGACATACTTTCTGTTTCTAAATTTAAGATATTTCAGAATGCACAGTTTATTTAATTCATTATTAAATACCCAAAAATAGCTAGGATTTGTAATAACGTAAATTTACTGCCCGTTGTCCAGAGGGGAAGAATTATTTCTTTAGAAACAAATATTATAGCTGAATGCAACGGAGAATACATTCCCCTTTATAACTGCAGAGAAGCCATAACAGCAAACTTCTGCCGACCCTTGAAAGAAAGGCCCTGTGTACGACAACTACTTAACCAACACATCGCAGAATGCAAAACCAAATCTGCCGATCACGTGCCTGCCATTGAGGAGATCGATAATGGCATAATTTTAATTAATGATCAGCCCGCGATAATACAAAACGGAAATTTGACAAGATTAACAAGACGGACTTTTTTGATAACTTTCAAAGGTAATATTATGATAAACACCACTAGTTATAACAACTGGAATGAGGTGATGCGTTCACATCCCGAAGCAGTACCCACACAGCATGTTAACTTCACCGAACATATCGAGTTACTATCACTTCCATACCTGCAAAGAATTAATGTGGAAAACCTGAAACACATAACACACCTACAGAATCTTTTTGATACTCGCTCGATACAATCAGGAGCGCATTACTCTTAATCCTATTAGCCATAGCTACAAGCATAGCAATATTTCTGAGAAGACGGCAAAGAAATATGGTAGTACTGAAGAACATCATAAAAGAAACCGAGGACGCTTTCACTTCAAGAGGGGGAGTAGTTAACATTCAACCGGCCAAAACACCACTTCCACCGAATTTACTGACGGCGCGTCTATAAGCTTACTTTTAACAGCAAGCAAAAGTTCAATACCGCTTTAAAAACCCATCCGGCCAAAACACCTCTTCCACCGAATTTGCGGACGGCACGCCTATAGCTCTGTGCGTAATAGCAAGAAATAGTTAAATACTGCTTTAATAGCTCATCCGGCCATTCTGCCGACGTGGCAGTTATAGTCTTGCGCGTGACAACAACAAATAACGTGCAGTAACTAGAATTAGGGCAAGAGTGTAGGTATTTAGACACTAGCGTCGCTTTCATGTATTTAGTTATTTCAACTCATCCGCTGAGACCGGCTGCCCTTGGTAATCCAAGGGAAATAAAGAATTAAAAAAAACCAAGTGGTTCATATTACTTACATTCTAAAACGGTTTAGAGTTTCTACCACGGTAAGCGCTTCTAGCTCCTAGTTATGATAGCGGCTTTCGGCATCGGTACAATGACGACTGTAGTACGCGACGGGTTTCCAGTTTTTACCATCACTTGATTGCAGCAATACACCCGCGAGACCAACAATAGACGCATCGGTATGTGTTTCGTGTTGTGCGTTTAAATCATATAGTACAAGTACGGGTTCACCAATTAGTTTTTCTTGTTGTGTCTCACCCCATTCAAAATTATTGATTTCACTTTTATGCAGTAAGCGCGTTATCGGTTTTGCGATGAATGCATAGTTCGGTACAAATTTCCGGAAAAATCCGGTAAGTCCTTAAAGTCTACGGACATCGGTTACATTTTTCGGCGGAGTAAATTCATTTATCGCGATTACCTTACGTTTTCCCGGCGTAATTCTGTTTTCATTTATTACGTGGCCCAAATACTCGATTTCAGTTTCGAGAAACTTGCATTTGTCCATTCGTAGAGTTAAACCGTTTCGTTTTAAACTATTTACGAACTTTTCTAGTCGTTCGAGTCCTTCGTCTAATGTCTTACTAGGGATGATTATTATTATTATAAGGCCTTGTAAAACCGGCAATACAAGAAACTAGCCGTGTAGGCTATGTAGGTCATTTAGCGTTACCCAGGGTGCACCAACTGGGAGGCGACCTACTTTTACAGCTCCTCAGGTTTTTTTATTCCATATCACGAACGGATTGAGAGTGACCCCACCTAGGTTGCAGACTCCCTTTCTTGCTAACGCAATGCATTCGCAGAGTATGTGGACCGGCGTTTCATCGTCCAGTTCGCAAAACCGACAAATTGTTGTATCTGACAGATTCAGCTTTCTCAGGTGATAACGCAGACCGCAATGTCCCGTAAAATACCCAGTGAGGGTTCTTAGATCCACCCTCATTAGATTAATGAGCCTGGCTGATGCTGTTTGTGAGGGTTCTATAAAGAGTTTGACCTGCCTCTGTCCTAGGCTACTAAGCCAATGCTGCCTGAACTGTTTATTTTCCCAGTTGCTTATGGTCTCCTTTACGTGGTCCTTCGTGAGTCCACAAAAGTGTTTCGGACCATAAAATGCTGTTAGAGCACCATGTTTTGCCAGGTCATCTGTTTCGTTGCCGTTATGCCCTTCACTCGCTGGGGCCCAACCTAACAAAACTTTGTTTTTGGCTCCCATATCATTAAGGACTGCGATGCACTCATCGACAAGCTTCGAGGTTATAGTGTAAGATTGCAAGGCACGTAGGGCGGCCTGACTGTCCGACATAATGTATATTCGCCTAGAGGATAGTCTTCTTCGGAGGCATTCTCTGCCACATAATTCTATTGCATGGATTTCCGCTTGAAAGATAGTGGGGTAGTTTCCCATCGGTACCGATTTTTTGTAATTTGGTGCATATATACCAGCTCCCGTTTTACCATCTTCCAGCTTCGATCCATCCGTATACCAAATTTCCGAATCGGATTCGCCATAAGAATTCCCTGTGTCCACACTCGATCTACGATCGAAACTTCAAAGTTTCGCATGATCCTGAGCGTAGGAATTATTGCACCACTTACATGCAATATATGACCATTTATGAAATTCTTGACTATCTTCATATGTCCTGTCATATTTCCGATTTTTAGATCGGAAATGTTTTGAAGCCTTAATGCAGCAAGCGGGGCCTCCTTCTCTATCAGAATTGGGAAAGGAGGTATTCCCACAAGGGCACTTAAAGCATCAAAAAGGCACGTTCTCATTGCCAATGCTGCCTGAACTGTTTATTTTCCCAGTTGCTTATGGTCTCCTTTACGTGGTCCTTCGTGAGTCCACAAAAGTGTTTCGGACCATAAAATGCTGTTAGAGCACCATGTTTTGCCAGGTCATCTGTTTCGTTGCCGTTATGCCCTTCACTCGCTGGGGCCCAACCTAACAAAACTTTGTTTTTGGCTCCCATATCATTAAGGACTGCGATGCACTCATCGACAAGCTTCGAGGTTATAGTGTAAGATTGCAAGGCACGTAGGGCGGCCTGACTGTCCGACATAATGTATATTCGCCTAGAGGATAGTCTTCTTCGGAGGCATTCTCTGCCACATAATTCTATTGCATGGATTTCCGCTTGAAAGATAGTGGGGTAGTTTCCCATCGGTACCGATTTTTTGTAATTTGGTGCATATATACCAGCTCCCGTTTTACCATCTTCCAGCTTCGATCCATCCGTATACCAAATTTCCGAATCGGATTCGCCATAAGAATTCCCTGTGTCCACACTCGATCTACGATCGAAACTTCAAAGTTTCGCATGATCCTGAGCGTAGGAATTATTGCACCACTTACATGCAATATATGACCATTTATGAAATTCTTGACTATCTTCATATGTCCTGTCATATTTCCGATTTTTAGATCGGAAATGTTTTGAAGCCTTAATGCAGCAAGCGGGGCCTCCTTCTCTATCAGAATTGGGAAAGGAGGTATTCCCACAAGGGCACTTAAAGCATCAAAAAGGCACGTTCTCATTGCACCTGTTATACCGACACAGACTAGCCGGTGCAGCTTACTTAACTTAGTTGCAGCTGTTCTTTGAGCAGTCTTAGGCCACCAGACTAGAGAAGCGTATGTGACTATTGGCTTCACAACTGTATTAAATGACCAGTACGTCATTTTGGGAGACAGCCCCCATGTTTTGCCATAAAGTTACTCCTAGGTATTTTGCTTCCGTCGAAAAACCTATGCGACTGCCTCCTAGGGACGGCTCTAACATAGATAGCTTTCTTCGCCTCGTGAAAGGCACCAAGACTGTTTTATTTGGGTTGATAGATAACCTTTTGTTAGCACACCATCTTTCAATGATGCGCAGGGCTTGTTGCATGCGATCGGATATTGTTTCTTCATGCATTCCTGTTACGCAGACTACTAAGTCATCCGCATATCCCTGTACGTCAAAGCCATTGCTTCGTCTATGACTAGGGTCCACAGTAGAGGAGAAAGTACACCTCCCTGAGGGCATCCTGTTGTGGCCACGATTGAGCCAGCACTCCCTCCTAGCTCAAAGCTGATTTTTCTTTGCTTTAGCATGGCCAGGACCCAGCGAGTGAGCATTGGGCTTACGTCCTTGCTAATCATGGCTTCCTCAATGGCCTGATACGTCGTATTATCGAAAGCGCCTGATATATCGATGAATGCACACAGGGGTATGTTTTTTGATGTCCGTCAAGTTAGCACTACAACTTTGAAAAAATTAATATTACTATATGGGATTAATTCCCGCTTTTTAACCGTAAACACACCGTGAAATCCAAAAAATTACCGTTTTTCATTTTTTAAAAATAACCCCTAGTAATGCTAACTTGACCGTCAAGTTAGCATTACTAGGGGTTATTTAAAAAAAAAAAATCGAGAAAAAATTTTTCAATTTTTTTCATTAGCACTACTTAATTACGGTTATTAAACGGGAATTATCTGCGCAAATGATTTTAAATTTAGAATCGAATTGAATTGTTTTCGAGGGTGGTAGTGCTAACTTGACCGTCAAGTTAGCATTACTAGGGGTTATTTTAAAAAAAAAAAATCGAGAAAAAATTTTTCAATTTTTTTCATTAGCACTACTTAATTACGGTTATTAAACGGGAATTATCTGCGCAAATGATTTTAAATTTAGAATCGAATTGAATTGTTTTCGAGGGTGGTAGTGCTAACTTGACCGTCAAGTTAGCACTACTAGGGGCTATTTTTAAAAAAATCGAGAAAAAAAATTTTTAGATTTTTTTCATTAGCACTACTTAATTACGGTTATTAAACGGGAATTATCTGCGCAATTGATTTTAAATTTAGAATCGAATTAAATTGTTTTCGAGGGTGGTAGTGCTAACTTGACGGTCAAGTTAGCATTACTAGGGGTTATTTTTAAAAAATGAAAAACGGTAATTTTTTGGATTTCACGGTGTGTTTACGGTTAAAAAGCGGGAATTAATCCCATATAGTAATATTAATTTTTTCAAAGTTGTAGTGCTAACTTGACGGACATTGTTTTTTAACTCTATGGCCTTTTCAATTTTTTCAGTAAGGCACTGGATAGCAGTCTCCGTGGATTTTCCGGGTTGATAGGCAAATTGGTGTTTACACAGAGGGTGTTTCTTAAAGTTTACTTCCCTAATGTGCTGATCTAAAATTTTCTCCATTCCCTTTAGGAGAAAGGAACTGAGACTTATTGGTCGATATGACGATGGCAGATTTTCCGGTTTCCCTGGTTTCGGTATAAATACAACCTTAACCTCTGTCCACCTGTTGGGAATATATCCTAACAGCAGGGATGCTCTATATAAATTTGATATGACTGGAGCTGTATAGTTGATTCCTTGCTGCAACAGACAAGGATAGACCCCATCCGGTCCTGGAGATTTGAAAGGACTGAAAGTCGATAAGCAGAGGAAGGGGGAGGCCTCGACTGAGATGGAAACAACAGGTGGAGGATGACTTGAACTCCCTTGGGGTTTCCAATTGGCGTCAGTTATCGCTAAAAAGGAATGACTGGCGTGCTTTGATAGGCGACGGCCAAAATCGCTTAGGCGGTTAAGCGCCAATAAATGATGATGATGAAAGTCGATAAAGCCCATTGGACCTTCTTAACATTGCACTATAGTCTGGCGACTACTATTTGTCATTTTTTAAAGTATCCATAATCAGAACTTTTTTTGGGTCATCACTCAGCTAATTCCTCAAAGTAAACAACTGCTTACTCACTTTTTACTTAGAGTTCTTTCGTGCAAAGATTTTAAGTGTCAAAATTGTCATTTCTAAAAAATAAAAAAAATTAAAGAGTTCGTTTTCATTCTCATCCTTTTTAAAACTGAAATAATTCTTCGGTTAGTGGATATATTTAAAATAAAAGTTAATGGAAGTTAATAAGGAAGTTAAATATATGTGATTAAAAAAAAATTCCAAAAATTGTGTATTCTAAATAAAAAAAATGGCTTCCAAAAAAGTATCTAATTTTTGTATAATATTCCTCTTTAAGTAGGGATATAGTAAATTGTCTGTATTTGTCTGTGCCAAAAACTATTTGAGCACATAATGTATTCAATTTCAAATAAAGGGACAGAAACTCAAGGTGCAGTTTTCTGCATTTTTTGAATAATAGCCTTTTTTCTTAGAAAACTTCTGCGTGCAATTTGCGTGCTTTTCGATGTATGGAAAGAACCAGGGAAAAATGATAAGAAAGAAACCGCAGTTTTTAACTTTTTGCTACAAAACGTAATTATAGAAAGCACATCCAAAGAATATGTCACATACGTGAAGGAAAAAGCAAGAATGATATGCATTCACATGGGTGAAAGATGGAAAAAATGTCACAGAGTATCCGATTTTTTTATAAGTCAAAACGCTTTATGGCTGCAATCGTACGCAATAATCAAGTAGCCAAATACACTTTCTTGTTTATAATGAAAAATCTGACCGATCTCAAAGGAGGCAGGCCGCTGACTTGGCAGAAAGGGAAGAAAACAATGTCGATTTAATGATTCGGGCTTAATGCAGCCGTAGAACTAGAAAAGAGGCAATGTGGATTTATCTGTAACTTTGAAGTCACTTTGTCAAAATTCCATAAATGCTGCCAAACTAAGAAAGGTTATTGAAAATAAATCCAAAGACAGGTCTCCCATTCCTAAGCCTGGACATGAAGCCCTAGCTTTCCTTTTAGATAATAACCACACAAAGGAGCAGTATATGTCTATGCTTTTGGAAAATATTAGACGAAATTGTGATATTTACCCACCATATCAAGGGATTTTAAATAACAAATGTAAGTGTCGACAGAAAATGAAATGAAACAGTGTAACAGAAAATTATGCAAGAGTTTCGTTACACATGTTACTAAGGCATACTTCGGAAAGAATTGTTGAGTTGGAAAAGGACTTAATCATGGAAACCATGGAGTCAAAAAAGAGGAAATTTTAGTTGCTGATTTAACTGTTAGTTATGGGTTTTATAGTAGCACGGGCCATTCTCATTTTAAAGCTACGTTTACACTGCACCAAATGCGTCACTTTTGGCAAGTTTTTTCGAGACCGTTCATCCGCAGATTGAATTTGATCAACAAATTAGGTCAAATTGAATTAAATTCATCTAATTTGGCAAAGAATTCATTCTGCGGACAAACATTCTTGAAATAACAGATAAGTTCAAACCAAATCAAGACAGTTTACGGTTTGGAATAAGTCCTTTACATTGCTGGATAAGGTTTTTTGAATTTGTGATTCATCTAGGTTGTAAAAAGATGTAAAAAAGTGGCAGGTTCGCAATGAAGCAAATAAGAACATAGTTGAAACAAACAAAAAAAAAATTCAAGATTGGTTTTGGGAAAGACTTGGACTGCATGTGGATAAACCAAGAGTTGGAGGGTTTGGAAATACAAACGACGGAAATACGTCACTACGCGCTTTTTTGAACCATGAAACATTTGCAGAAATCACTGGAGTTGACAAAGATCTTATATATAATTTGCATATAATATTAACATGCTTGTCATGCCAGCTTCCGTTAGACTTAGACAATTTTGAACTTTTCTGTTTCCGAACAGCAGAAATCATAAACCAAAAATATCCTTGGTGCCCCATGACAGCTACCGTACATAAAGTTCTAATTCACTCTAAACAAATTATTGAAAACATGGTACTTCCGGTTGGTTATTTCGGCGAAGATGAGTCAGAGTCCAGAACCAAAATTTATAAATTCGATAGATTGCACCATGCTCGCAAAAATAGTCGGGTTAATAACCTTACGAACGTATTTTGCAGAGCGTTGGATACATCAGACCCATTGATTTCAAGCGTAAGTCTTTCTAGGCGAGTCAAAAAAAGAACACGTATGAAACTTCCATCTGCTACCAGCTACAGACGACGAGTACAACGAAGAGAACATCGATGTTAACAATTTAGATATCGATCCACGGTTCGAAGAGCCTTTATATAGTTTAGAGTTGGAAAACGAGATGTAGAAATTCGTATTCGTAGCGTTATTTAGCGTTTTGGAGTGTAGTGGGGTGTGGTTGCTGTGTGACCTTGCCCAATCCCGACTCTTGCGTCCTCGTTCGTACACTCTGGGCAACGTGAGCTATCTAGGCTCGCGGCAGAAAGAGAGGGAGCCTCGGTGGGGCCACTCTGACATACTTGGTTCAAGGGCTCACCGAGGTCTTTTGCGCAGCGTCTGTTCGCCATGAGGTGCAAGCGGGCGTCTGTCTTGAAGCAAGCTGCTCGCTATATAAAAAAAAAAAAAAAACTAATTGCGACGATATACCAACAGGTTATCATAACCTCTAACGAGATTTTTAGCCGAGCTTCTCTTTCCAACTTGTGGTGTGTTGCTTTTTGAGTTTTCCTACAAATTGGCGGGACCTACAGTTTTTTGCCGACTCCGAACGGCACTTGCAAAGCAAATGAATTTTTTGCTGAGAAGCTTAACCGCTGCAGCACGGCGGTCGCTATATAAATGTGTAAATATTCTAAAAAAAAAAAAACCCGAAACGGGTTGTGCGCTGGGTTTGGGACCCGCCACGTAAAAAACCTAATTCCAATGAAAAGAAAAACAACAAAGCCTCGGATGAGAACCCCCTTTAATGTTGACGACCCGGCAAAACGAATTATGGACTACGAGAAGGATATTAGGGCATGTACGTGGAATGTCCGGACCCTTTCTAGGGAGCGTACCGCTGCCCGTCTGGTTGATGTCCTGGCGAACGCAAAAGCTGACATCACCGCCCTGCAGGAAATGTGATGGACGGGGCAAGGAAAGACGACCATCGGTCCTTGTGATGTACACTACAGTGGCCAGACACGCGGCAAAGCGCGTGGTGTAGGATTTGTGGTGGGAAAGAGACTTCGCCGCCAAGTACTAGCGTTCACCCCTGTGGACGAGCGTCTCGCTCCGATTCGCGAGGTTTTTCAACATAACATTTATCTGCGCCTATGCGCCGACTGAGGAGACGGACGACGCAGAGAAGGACTCCTTCTACGATAAACTTGAACAAGCCTATGATCGCTGCCCTCTGCATGATATCAAAATCGTGCTCGGCGACTTTAATGCCAAAGTGGGCAAGAAAGGAATCTTTGGTCCTACAGTTGGAAAATTCAGTCTCCACGATATAACATCCCCCAACGGCACTAGGTTGATTGACTTCGCCGCTTCCCGAAATATGATCATCAGTAGTACCAGGTTCCAGCAAAAGCGAATACACCAAGCCACCTGGCTGTCCCCTGAAAGAACAATAAACCAGATTGATCATATCATGATCGACGGCAGACACAGCTCCACCGTTCTAGACGTGCGTACCCTGCGCGGTCCCAATATCGACTCGGACCATTATCTTGTTGCAGCCAAGATACGCACACGCCTCTGTGCAGCGAAGAAAGTACGCACAGGAACGGAAGGAAAGTTTGACGTCGAGAAGCTTCGCGTGACATAGACAGCTGATAATTTCTCCATTCGCCTCTCACACCTGCTATCGGAGAGCAATCCTCGACCTAACGATGTAACCGAGCAATGGAAGCATATCTCTCACTCATTACGTACCGCCGCTGAGGCCACTATAGGGTTTCAGCGAGCCCGCTCGCACCATGAAGAATGCACCACAGCCTCGGACAAAAAGGACGCTGCATACAGGGAGACGTTGCGAACGGGCGCAACCCGCAGTGTATGGCAACGCTATCGTGAGGCGAAGAAGGAAGAGAGACGCCTTTTCAGAAAAAAGAAACGTGAGGCCGAAAAGGCGTGAGTGTGAGGAGCTTGAGATGCTGGTTTACAGGAACGATGCCCAAAAATTCTGTGAAAAAATCCGGCGGATGACGGAAGGTTTAAAGACCGGGGCAAGTTCTTGTAAGGACAATAATGGCGACCTGGTAACTGACGTACAGAATGTACTTAAGTTATGGAGGGAGCACTTCTCCTCGTCCCACCACCTGGCTATGAAGAAGTGAAGATAGCTAAATCCCGGCTCAAAAACAACAAAACGCCTGGAAAAGACGGACTACCCGCCGCATGCATCAGCTCTTATGCAGAATATGGTCAGACAAGTGCATGTTTCCAGATTGGAATTTAAGTGTGCTCTGCCCAATCCACAAGGAAGGCGATCCCGCTAACCCCACCAACTATCGCGGAATCAGTCTTCTTAATATCGCATATAAGGTTCTTTCTACCGTATTGTCTGAAAGACTGAAGCCCATCGTGGACAAACTGATTGGACCTTATCAAAGTGGCTTTAGACCTGGTAAGTCTACCATCGACCAGATTTTCACGATACGCCAAATCCTGGAGAAGACCCATGATAAAAGAATGGATACACACCACCTCTTTGTCGATTTTAAAGCCGCTTTTGACAGCGCAAAAAGGAGTTGCCTGTATACCGCCATGTCTGAATTTGACTTCCCTGCAAAGCTTATACGGCTTTGCCAAATGACGCTGAGCAATACCAACAGCTTCGTCAGAATCGGGAAGGACCTCTCTGAGCCATTTGAAACCAAACGAGGCTTCAGACAGGGCGACTCCCTTTCGTGCGATTTCTTCAACCTGATGCTGGAGAAGATGATTCGAGCAGCAGAGCTAAACCGCAATGGCACAATCTTCTACAAGAGCGTGCAATTGCTGGCGTATGCCGATGATATTGATATCATTGGCCTTAATAACCACGCCGTAAGCGCTGCCTTCTCTGAGCTGGATAAAGAAGCGAAAAAAGTGGGTCTTGCGGTGATCGAGGACAAGACGAAGTATCTGCTGTCATCAAAGAAAGAATCGGCGCACCTGCGCCTTGGCAGCCAAGTCACCGTTGATGGCTACAAGTTTGAAACGGTGAGAGATTTCGTCTATTTGAGAACCAGCATTAACACCGAAAATAATATCAGTCTAGAAATCCAACGGAGAATCACTCTTGCCAACAAGTTTTTTTTATTTGTGGATTGAATCCAATGTATATATTTATACGTTAATTTTGTAATTATAGGTATTAGAAAGAATTGAATGCAAAATTTTATACAGCGGAATGGTAATTCACTGACTAGTTTCCATGCGACCAAGCATCCGGCTGGCATCGAACCTACCAGACTGCATTGGCATTGCGTTCTCTTAACGCTTTGAGCCATGTGCCCTGCATGCAATCTTGCATTTATATTCTTACTAATATTTGCCATGTGTTTTTCCTTACTTTATAGACTTCTTGTACACCCTATGATCCAAGGTGATAACAGGAAGCAAGTAAATTTGTATATGGCGAGATTTTTGAAGCTATTTCCTTCCTTTCATGTGAACCACAGAGTGTATATTTCCGGTTTTTTGGTTCTTTGTACATGGGGAGCGGAAATGTTTGTATGTATATGAAGTTTTTTTATTTGTGGATTGAATCCAATGTATATATTTATACGTTAATTTTGTAATTATAGGTATTAGAAAGAATTGAATGCAAAAATGTATACAGCGGAATGGTAGTTCACTGACTAGTTTCCATGCGACCAAGCATTTTGACGTAGTGTTTTATCCGGTCCGGTTGGCATCGAACCTACCAGACTGCATTGGCATTGCGTTCTCTTAACGTTTTGAGCCATGTGCCCTGCATGCAATCTTGCATTTATATTCTTACTAATATTTGCCATGTGTTTTTCCTTACTTTATAGACTTCTTGTACACCCTATGATCCAAGGTGATAACAGGAAGCAAGTAAATTTGTATATGGCGAGCTTTTTGAAGCTATTTCCTTCCTTTCATGTGAACCACAGGGTGTATATTTCCGGCTTTTTGGGTCTTTGTACATGGGAAGCGGAAATGTTGTATGTATATGAAGTTTTTTTTATTTGTGGTTTGAATCCAATGTATATATTTATACGTTAATTTTGTAATTATAGGTATTAGAAAGAATTGAATGCAAAATTTTATACAGCGGAATGGTAATTCACTGACTAGTTTCCATGCGACCAAGCATTTAGACGTAGTGTTTTATCCGGTCCGTCTGGCATCGAACCTACCAGACTGCATTGGCATTGCGTTCTCTTAACGCTTTGAGCCATGTGCCCTGCATGCACTCTTGCATTTATATTCTTACTAATATTTGCCATGTGTTTTTCCTTACTTTATAGACTTCTTAAATATATACATTGGATTCAATCCACAAATAAAAAAAACTTCATATACATACAAACATTTCCGCTCCCCATGTACAAAGAACCAAAAACCGGAAATATACACCCTGTGGTTCACGTGAAAGGAAGGAAATAGCCTCAAAAAGCTCGCCATATACAAATTTACTTGCTTCCTGTTATCACCTTGGATCATAGGGTGTACAAGAAGTCTATAAAGTAAGGAAAAACACATGGCAAATATTAGTAAGAATATAAATGCAAGATTGCATGCAGGGCACGGCACTAGGTTGATTGATTTCGCCGCTGCTCGCAATATGGTCATCAGTAGTACCAGGTTCCAGCATAAACGAATACACCAAGCCACATGGCTGTCTCCTGATCAAAGAACAAGAAACCAGATTGATCATGTCATGATCGACGGCAGACATAGCTCCACCGTTCTGGACGTGCGTACCCTTCGTGGTCCCAATATCGACTCGGACCATTATCTTGTTGCAGCCAAGATACGCACACGCCTCTGTGTAGCAAAGAAAATGCGCACAGTAACGGAAGGAAAGTTTGCGTCGAGAAGCTGCGCACGACACAGACAGCTGACAATTTCTCCACTCGACTCTCACACCTGCTATCGGAGAGCAATCCTCGACCTAACGATGCAACCGAGCAATGGAAGCATATCTCTCACTCATTACGTACCGCCGCTGAGGCCACTATAGGGTTCCAGCGAGCCCGCAAAAACCACTGGTACGATGAGGAATGCAGCACTGCCTCGGACAAAAAGGACGCTGCCTACAGAGAGACGTTGCGAACGGGCGCAACCCGCAGTGTATGGCAACGCTATCGTGAGGCAAATAAGGAAGAGAGACGCCTTTTCAGAAAAAAGAAACGTGAGGCCGAAAGGCGTGAGTGTGAGGAGCTTGAGATGCTGGCTGACAGGAATGATGCCCGAAAATTCTATGAAAAGATCCGGCGGATGACGGAAGGTTTTAAGACCGGGGCAAGTTCCTGTAAGGACAATAATGGCGACCTGGTAACCGACGTACAGAGTGTACTTAAATTATGGAGGGAGCACTTCTCCTCACTGCTAAATTGCGAGGGAGACGTCGAACCCGATACCCCAATCCCTGACGATGGAAAAGTCGTCCCACCACCTGACTATGATGAAGTGAGGACAGCTATATCCCGGCTCAAAAACAACAAAGCGCCTGGAAAAGACGGACTACCCGCCGAGCTGTTCAAACACGGAGGCGAAGAGCTGGTAAAAAGCATGCATCAGCTCTTATGCAGAATATGGTCAGACGAGTGCATGCCTCCAGATTGGAACTTAAGTGTGCTCTGCCCAATCCACAAGAAAGGCGATCCCGCTAACCGCACCAACTACCGCGGAATCAGCCTTCTTAATATCGCATATAAGGTTCTTTCTAGCGTATTGTGTGAAAGACTGAAGCCCATCGTAGACAAGCTGATTGGACCTTATCAGTGTGGCTTTAGACCTGGTAAGTCTACCATCGACCAGATTTTCACGATACGCCAAATCCTGGAGAAGACCCATGATAAAAGAATCGACACACACCATCTCTTTGTCGATTTCAAAGCCGCTTTTGACAGCGCAAAAAGGAGTTGCCTGTATGCCGCCATGTCTGAATTTGACTTCCCTGCAAAGCTTATACGGCTTTGCCAAATGACGTTGAGCAATACTAACAGCTCCGTCAGAGTCGGGAAGGACCTCTCTGAGCCATTTGAAACCAAACGAGGCTTCAGACAGGGCGACTCCCTTTCGTGCGATTTCTTCAACCTGATGCTGGAGAAGATAATTCGAGCAGCAGAGCTAAACCGCAATGGTACAATCTTTTACAAGAGCGTGCAATTGCTGGCGTATGCCGATGATATTGATATCATTGGCCTTAACAACCGCGCCGTAAGCGCTGCCTTCTCTGGACTGGATAAAGAAGCGAAAAAAGTGGGTCTTGCGGTCAACGAGGACAAGACGAAGTATTTGCTGTCATCAAAGAAAGAATCGGCGCACCTGCGCCTTGGCAGCCACGTCACTGTTGATAGTTACAAATTTGAAACTGTGAGGGACTTCGTCTATTTGGGAACCAGCATTAACACCGAAAATAATATCAGTCTAGAAATCCAACGGAGAATCACTCTTGCGAACAAGTGCTACTTTGGACTGAGTAGGCAATTGAGAAGTAAAGTCCTCTCTCGAAGAACAAAGATCGCGCTCTATAAGTCTCTCATCATACCTGTCCTGATGTATGGCTCAGATTCATGGACAATGTCAAGAGAAGATGAGATGGCCCTTGGAGTATTTGAGAGAAAAGTTCTCCGGAAGATTTATGGTGCTTCCCGTGATGGCGACGGCGAGTATCGAAGGAGATTTAACGATGAGCTGTACGAGCTTTACGCGGATCTGACCATAGTCCAGCGAATTAAAGCCCAAAGGCTCCGCTGGCTGGGTCACGTCATGCGAATGGACAAAGAAGCTCCAGCCCAGAAGGTTTTCCAATCGTCACCCGAATTCGGCAGCAGAGGAAGGGGGAGGCCTCGACTGAGATGGAAACAACAGGTGGAGGATGACTTGAACTCCCTTGGGGTTTCCAATTGGCGTCAGTTATCGCTAAAAAGGAATGACTGGCGTGCTTTGATAGGCGACGGCCAAAATCGCTTAGGCGGTTAAGCGCCAATAAATGATGAATGATATAAATGCAAGATTGCATGCAGGGCACATGGCTCAAAGCGTTAAGAGAACGCATTGCCAATGCAGTCTGGTAGGTTCGATGCCAACCGGCCCGGATAAAACACTACGTCAAAATGCTTGGTCGCATGAAAACTAGTCAGTGAACTACCATTCCGCTGTATAAATTTTTGCATTCAATTCTTTATAATACCTATAATTACAAAATTAACGTATAAATATATACATTGGATTCAATCCACAAATAAAAAAACTTCATATACATACAAACATTTCCACTCCCCATGTACAAAGAACCAAAAAACCGGAAATATACACCCTGTGGTTCACATGAAAGGAAGGAAATAGCTTCAAAAAGCTCGCCAAATACAAATTTACTTGCTTCCTGTTATCACCTTGGATCATAGGGGGTACAAGAAGTCTATAAAGTAAGGAAAAACACATGGCAAATATTAGTAAGAATATAAATGCAAGATTGCATGCAGGGCACATGGCTCAAAGCGTTAAGAGAACGCAATGCCAATGCAGTCTGGTAGGTTCGATGCCAGCCGGACTGGATAAAACACTACGTCTAAATGCTTGGTCGCATGGAAACTAGTCAGTGAACTACCATTCCGCTGTATAAAATTTTGCATTCAATTCTTTATAATACCTATAATTACAAAATTAACGTATAAATATATACATTGGATTCAATCCACAAATAAAAAAAACTTCATATACATACAAACATTTCCGCTCCCCATGTACAAAGAACCAAAAAACCGGAAATATACACCCTGTGGTTCACATGAAAGGAAGGAAATAGCTTCAAAAAGCTCGCCATATACAAATTTACTTGCTTCCTGTTATCACCTTGGATCATAGGGTGTACAAGAAGTCTATAAAGTAAGGAAAAACACATGGCAAATATTAGTAAGAATATAAATGCAAGATTGCATGCAGGGCACATGGCTCAGAGCGTTAAGAGAACGCAATGCCAATGCAGTCTGGTAGGTTCGATGCCAGCCGGACCGGATAAAACACTACGTCTAAATGCTTGGTCGCATGGAAACTAGTCAGTGAATTACCATTCCGCTGTATAAAATTTTGCATTCAATTCTTTCTAATACCTATAATTACAAAATTAACGTATAAATATATACATTGGATTCAATCCACAAATAAAAAAAAAACTATTTTACTATTGAAACATTTTTGTTATGTCGAATAAATAAAAAAAAATATTGTGCAAATGTATAATTTTGTCGCCATTTTTAATCTTCGGTTATCGTTTTCTAATGGCTAATATCATATTCGAGATCAGAAACCTCGAAAACCAATGTTATATACTTATATATGAATTCTAGGTAAAAAGGTAGAAATTAAAAAAATAGGTCGCCATATTGGGTCCTCCATTTTGAATTTCAAAGATCTGACATCAGATTCGAAAAAAGATACCTCAAAACTCCCTGCATTCCAATTTTCAAAACTATTTGATAACTTTTTGAATTTTGGCCAGCGATCAGTAGTCGCCAGACCATAGTGCATTGGTTAGCTTTGTCGCCAGGCTCTTTTCTCTAGCCTGCAACGGTTAAAAATTTGAACCTAAATTTTAAACTTTTTTGTACTACATACATATATGACCAAACCAAATTTGGACTCAAATTCAACCTAGACCAGTTTTCATGAAAATTGGCTAGATGAATCGGGTTTCAATTATAACCCAGAAATGTTTTAACAATTTTTTAAAGATAAAATAAATTTTTTGTCAGTTGGCGGGAATTCGAACCAAGACTCCCCGCATCATGCCCGTCTGCTCTACCACTGAGCTACATCGCACACATAAACGTTGTCGGCAAAATTCCATCTTGAATAAGCTTTCAAAAATAAATTTGAATTTTCAAACCAAAAATTTTAAATTTTACACCGAAAAGTTTTAATTTTCAAACCAAAAAGTTTTAATTTTAAACCGAAAAAATTTAATTTTCAAACCAAAAAGGTTTAATTTTAAACCGAAAAGTTTTAAGAATAAAATAAAACTAAAAAATGTGGCAGCTGACAGGATTCGAACGAAAACGCTCAGGAGTCACAGGCGACTGCTATGCCGCGCATTAAGTTTTAAGTATAATTTCGTTGGTCAGTAGATCACTTACGAATTCAATAACGTTTGGGGTGCCACAAGGTTCGGTCCTGGGTCCTATTCTCTTTTTAGTTTACGTTAATTCAATCTTTAATTTGCCTTTCGTAGGAAATGTCACTGCATTTGCCGATGACCTTGCGATTGCGTATGGCTCAAGCAATTCTGTTGATTTAATGGCAAATATAAATTACGACGCTTCTTTGTTAAGAACTTGGTTTGCGGAACACAAGCTCGTAATCAGCAGTAAAACTAAGCTGATGTTTTTTAGTTTGACCTCGAGGCTATCGCCAGATATAAACGTAGTTTTTCATTCTTCAGGTTGCGAACGCTTTCTCCTACACAAACACTCGTGTACGGATTTAAAAAAAAATACTTTTAATTCTCTTGTACCTTGTAGTACCAATTGCTTTGTAATTGACATGGTAGATGAATTTCAGTATCTAGGCCTCACCCTCGACAAAAACATGAATTGGTGCAACCACATATCGCGTATAAAACAGTATCTTAAATTTTCATTACTGCTTCTATCACCTCAGAAATTACTGCTCACAAAGTACTCTGAAAAAAGTATACTACTCATTATTTCACTCTAAAGGCAGGAATGTCAGTGTGATAAGACGTGTTTTTGTGGTGCTACATTAATTCGCGCTGAAACTACGTAATTACCGGCTAATATATTCCAAAAACCTTGTGCTACTCAACGCTTTTGAGCAATTCAGTTTATATTACCTCCTGTGTGGCTTCAATCTTCATTGTTGACTTGCAAAAAGAAAATTAATATATACAATTAATTTATTTGTGCAATGATGCCATTACGGAAAAGGGCGCGAAATGCTTCTTCTTCCCCTCATCAAGTTCCCTTACAAAGCCAGCAGACTAAGAGAGACAACAGCCCAACAACACTAAGTGCGCTTAAGATAATTGAAAATAAATTAAAAGAATTTAAGCAAGACATAATTGAGAAGTTGACAGAGAGCGAAACCCGAATCATGAAGAAGTTTAATGTTCTGTCAAGTGAACTGGTAAACATAAAATCAACAGTAAGGGCGATGGAAGATAGAATATGTGTGATTGAGACTATGCAAAAGGAAAGTGACGATCAATACAAAATTATCGATGCGCTAAGTCTGCAAGTTGACGAACTGGAGAATTCTTTGGTATCCATAGATGTTGTCGTTTATGGAATAACACAAGAAACTGGCGAAAACATATCGTCATTATTCTCTACACTATGCATGTCAGTTGGCTTGAATCCACTACCCATTCGTGATGCTTTTCGTGTGCGCAAGAAAACACAACAACAACAACAATAACAAACCATCTCCCATCATTGTCAAAATGCAGTCAGCATATGATCGTTCAAACCTTTTTAGGGCAATAGCGAGCGCTTCGAAGTCAAAACAGAAATGCTTATCTCTCCACGATGTAGGTCTGGAAGGTGATGGTAAAATTTATATACACGAATGCCTAACAAAGAAAAACCGTGACCTAATGCACTTCGCAACTCAGCTGAAAAAACAGAAAAAATTAGTGAGTGCCTATTCGATGCGGGGGAGAATTTATGTAAGAGCTCAAGCCAATAGCGAACCAGTACGGATTTTTGATAAAAACAGCGTGAAACTTGTAGCAGCAGCACTTTAAATTATGACGACAGCAATTTTTTGGTTCTCTTCGAACTACTCCATGCTTATAATTGTTTTTATTTTATTGTCATTATCTTTTAGTTCATCTTCCCTATTCGATGTTTTTCATATTCCGTACTATCCCCTTAATCCCAATTTTTCCATATTTCCCCATTTTGATTGCCCTTCAAACATCTTATTTATCTAATATCTTTAAACGAGTTAATCTTGTATATTTGCATTTTTGTATATTTGTATGTTCGGACTATCTCGAGAACCGCTTGACCGATTGGGATGAAATTTGGCACAAAGATAGTATGATGGATTCTAAGACTACCCACTTGGGGCGGTTTACAGGGTTGCCACCTATCCCATTTTTTTTTAATTATGGAGCAAGATATGCCAATATGGGTATCATATGAAAGGTATTTTCGGCGAGATACCAACTAAAATATTTTCAAGTAGAGTTGCCACCTAGGGTTGCCACCTTACCACAATATATTTGTATATCCGGTACTATCTCGAGAACCGCTTGACCGATTTGGATGAAATTTGGTATGTAGATAGTATGATTGATTCTAAGACTATCAATTTGGGGGTTGCCACGTCATCATTTGGGATAATTTTTGGGTTATTTTGGGAACATCTGAGGGATTATTCAAGGATTATTTTGGGATCATTTTTGGATAATTTTGTGGTAATTTTCGAATCGTTTAGGGTACATTTAAGGGTGTTTGGGGTAATTTGTGAATTATTTTTGGACCAATTTGGGATCATTTTAGGGTCATTTTGGGATCATTTTTGGGTAGTTTTGGGTATCAAAGTAAAGGTATTGTCGCCGACATACCAGCTAAAATATTTTCAAGTAGGGTTGCCACCCAGGGTTACCATTTTACCGTATTGTAATTGTATTTTGTATTTTGGGATCATATTTGGATATTTTAGGATTATTTTGAGAACATCACTTTGGGATAATTTTGGGGCTTGCTTGAGATCATTTTGGGTTCAATTTCGGATTAATTAGGTACAATTTTGGGTAATTTTCGGTTCATTTTGGAGCCATTTTTGGATAATTTTTGTATCATTTTGGGATAATTTTTGGGTTACTTTGGGAACATTTGAGGGTCTTTTTGGGGTGGTTTTGGGATTATTTTAGGATATATTTGGGATCATTTTGGTGTATTTTTTAGATCGTTTAGTGTGCATTTAAGGGTATTTTTGGGGTAATTTGGGAATTATTTTTGGACCAATTTGGAATAATTTTAGGTTCATTTTCGGATCATTTTTGGGTCGTTTTGGGTTCAATTTCGGATCATTTTGGGAACATTTAAGGGTCTTTTTGGGATCATTTTAGGATTATTTTTGGATTATTTTAGGGTCATTTTGGGATCATTTTGGGTAAGTAAATTTTGCGCTAAATTGATAGCACCGAGCAAGCTCGGTCACCCAGGTACTGTTTCTAATATGAGTAGCAGTTTTGGTATTAATGCTAACAACAACTATCTAAGGCTTGCTTTAAAAATTGTTAGTGGTCGCCACAAAGGTTTTAATGTTTGTCATTTTAATGCACGTAGCCTAACAGCTGATAAACTTGATTACTTAAACATGGTTTTTAGCGATCTTAATATTGATTTGATTTGTGTCACAGAGACATGGTTTAAGCATAATTTATCTGACGCTGTATGTTCCTTTGGTACTTATTCCGTTATCAGAAATGATAGAACTTCGGGTCTCAGGGGGGGTGGACTAGCTATTTATTTTAAATCTTTGCTCAGCTACAAAATCATCTACAAGTCTTCTTCTTCGGAGATTGTTGAGAGTCTATTTGTTGAGTTCAGTAATAATGGTCAAAAATTGCTTGTTATTTGCGTGTATCACCCGCATAAATCTAATGATCTTGCAGACTTGTTTGTAAAAATGTCGGAACTGTCTATAAGCTATGTGCACGTACTAGTTTGTGGCTATTTTAACATGGATCTCCTAGCTGATGACTCTCTTAGTAGGAATCTTTTTAACTATTCTACCTCTTGTGGCATTACAGTTGTGAACAAATATGCAACCCGGTTTGGACCGTCTTGTAAGCCTAGTATGCTTGATATTTTTGGTGCCAGTGTGACTGGTGTGATCAATCATATTGATCAATTCGCACTCGATGGAGTTTCTGATCACGAGCTGATGTTTTTATCATGACATAGATTTTGGCAGGAGAAATTGTCTTAACTCTCTCACGTTTCGTGATTTTAAAAATATAGATTTTCCTGCGCTAATAAATGAGGGGTTTTCGTTGGATTGGAATGCATGTTGGTTTCTTTCCTCTATAGATCTTAAACTGAACCACGTAACAAGGCTTATAAAATACTTGTTCGACAAACATGTACATCTTCGTAATGCTAAATTGGCTTCGAATATTAAGCCTTGGTTCACTAAAGAAAATCTAAAGTGGATTAAAGTTAGAAGCAAGGCGTACAAAATGTGGAAAACAAGCCCTTCTTCTGAAAATTGGAATGCTTATAAAAGAGCTAGAAATAAGGTCACAACTGAACTACGACACTCTAAAAAAGTGTTCCTGGAAGCTAAATTTAGTAAAGACGCTCCTTCAAAGGTCTTGTGGAAGAATTTGAAGTCGTTTGGTGTAGGTTCCAAGGATGTCAATGTCTGTGAAATTAATGCGGATGAGATGAACACATATTTTATTAGCGGAAATTCCCAAACTGTTATGTCAAGCTTTAATATAGACACAAAGCTAATCTGTAAGTTTCCCGATTCTTTTGGTTTCGGGGTGTCCACTGAGGCGGAAATTCTAAAATGTATATTTGCCATTAAATCGAATGCGATTGGCGTGGATGATATAAGCTTACGATTTTTAAAACTTATTGCCCCATGTGTGGTTCCATCACTAACACACATCCTAAACTTCTCTATTACTACTTCTAGTTTTCCAAGTGAATGGAAACTTGCTAACATCATTCCAATTCCTAAAAATAATCAACCTGAATCCCCTATAGTACGGTCTATTAATATTTTGCCTGTACTTGCCAAAGTCTTTGAAAAGCTTCTTTCGAAACAAATCGTCGCACATTTCACAAAGCACAGTCTTCTTAGTGCAAGTCAGTCTGGCTACAGGCACGGACACAGTTGCTCTACTGCTATACTAAAGGTTATAGAAGACATTCGGCCCGCTTTTGATAAACAACATCTTACATTCTTAGTGCTGCTAGACTTCTCTAAAGCATTCGATACTGTGAATCACGATATACTTTTGTTAAAGCTCAAACACTACTTTGGTTTTAATACAGCCTCCATTAAATTTTTAAAAAGCTACCTCTCGAATAGATATCAGCAAGTACAGTGCGGCCATTGTTTTTCTTCTCGCGAAGAAATCTTGTCGGGTGTTCCGCAAGGATCAATTTGGGCCCTCTTCTTTTTAGTACGTTCATTAATGATATTGTTCACTGCTGCTATGATGCTTCTGTACATCTTTATGCCGATGACACTCAAATCTATCTTTCACGCCCAATTGGTCTTAGCGAGGATTTAGTTTTCAGACTAAATGCGGACCTAAAAAGGATATCTATATGGGCCATGGCGAATGGACTTAGCTTAAATACGGCCAAGACCCAACTGCTCCCCATATCGCATGCAGCGTTGCCACAAGCTCAATTTTTTTTGTATCCAAAAGTGTATCCATCCTGACAAAAATGTATCCACATTTTTTACTAGCAAAGAAACATGTACACTAGGGTGATTCAAAAAATGTCGACTTGTTCTTAGGCTCTAAAAAGTTAGGTATCGATGAGAAAATAAGCCAAGCAAAAAAAGCGCTGTAACTTAACCCTTATTATTTTTTTTCACCCTTTTTTAGTTAAAATGTATGGGAAAGAATAGGTTTTTTTTTAAGTGATTTTTCTCAGGTGATTCAAGAAAATAAGCCAAGCAAAAAGTTAGCGCTGTAACTTAATCCATAGGGGTGGCTATTTTTTCGCCCTTTTTTATGGAAAATGTATGGGAAAAAATAGGATTTTTTTCAAAGTGATTTATCTCATAATATTTGAAATGTTTTTCAAAAAAGGAGAGATAAAAATGAAAGATGTTTGTACTGTGGCACACACATACACAGTAACACACACAAAAATTAAAAAAATTATGAGAAAAAACACTTTGAAAAAAATCTCACTTTTTCCCATACATTTCCCATACAAAAGGGCGGAAAGAATAGCCACCCCTAAGGGTTAAGTTAAAGGGCTAATTTTTTGCAAAGCTTATTTTCTTATCAATACCTAACTTTTCAGGGGGTATGACCGAAAAAAAAACAAATTCTTTTTATTTGAATCACCCTAATGTATAGCTTCTTGGATTTTGTTCGTTTCTTTGAAAATACAAAACGATTGTTGGAGCTGTTAAAAATGTATCCATTTAAAACTTTTTGTATCTTTGTATCCATTGACTTAAAATGTATCCAAATGGATACAATTGTATCCAAACGGCAACCCTGATCGCATGCCTCCTTCGACTTAAAAGACATATCGGCTGTTGTTCTAAATGACTCAGTCATAGTTAAAATGAACTCGAAACTAACTTGCTCAGATCACATTAATTACAGTTTATTAAAAATTTACTTTACTTTAAGGAATTTGTGGCATGTATGTTTTGATCTTCCAACACATACAAAACTTATGTTGGTACAGTCACTAATTGTCCCCCATATATCATACTTTGAACTTGTGTATAGTGATCTGGATTGTAACTCTAGAAATAAGTTGAACTTGGCTCTGAATAACGCTGCTAGATTTATTTACCGTAAAAAGAAGTTTGACCATATTTAAACTTACACCATCAACATTTTAAACTTAAGTCTGGTCAACTATCTGAAAGTTAGAAATTTAATGTTCCTATTTAAAATTATGAGCAGTCATCAGCCGGGCTACCTCTTTGAAAAGTTGACGTTTGTTCGTTCGTCACGGACCCACGATATCATAGTACCTAGATACTCAACACTAGCTGCCTCTAGATGTTTCTTTGTTAGCACTATTAGAATCTGGAATTCGCTACCAGTTGCAATTAAAAGCATCACATCGATAGGATGTTTCGAAAAGGCAGTCAAATCATTTTTTGGTTAGTAACCTCCTATTCCCACTTTCATCTCTTTTACCATTTTCCCTATCAGGTTTCCCCCCTTTTTCCCCCCTTTCTTACTTTAAACTGAGAATGTAATATGATTTTAGTTAGTTTTAAGTTTAAAATTGTGTAATCTCCATTTACCTATGTACCTACCTGTGATCATGTCAGTACAATTAAAAGACTTTAAGTCTTACTGTACCTCCTATGAAAGTTTAAATAAATAAATAAATAAATTGCTATTTGGTATCATTTGCTGGGGCGGTGCTAGCCTAAACAAGATCCAACCTTTATTAATATTTCAAAAGTGTGCTATTCGAAAAATATGCAAGGTAAATCGGATGCATCCCTCAAGAGAGCTCTTTAGGAGTTTACGGATCCTTCCAGTAAGATGCCTTTATTATTTTAAAGTCTTAAACATTTTTTTTATTGGGTGTGGTTACCTTGAGAGCATGACATCGGAAATTTATAGTCTGAGGATTAACTCGCACAACACCGTAATAGTGCGTTCTTGGAGAACCACACATTATAGTAGGTTTTATACTATCTTGTCTCGTAAGCTATTTAACGCGCTACCTGCAGACACTCGTGCTATAAGAAATCTCAATCAGTTTTTAAAGTCTGTGAAATCCTTCCTTTTAGAACAGTCTCATAACGAAATCGAAGTTTTGCTACGGACTATTACTTAATGTATTATCAACTCATTTGAATGTTTCTCAATTTTATCTTACCAAAAATCTTACCAACGTACCTGATGTACATATAGCCAGAGCTGTTAATTTTGATTAGTAATTAGTAATTGATTGATTAGAAAATTTTAGCAAAAGCAATTACTAATTGATTACGATTAGAAAAAATCAAAAAAAAAAAACAAAAAAAAAACAAAAAAAAATTAAAAAATCAAGAAAAAATCAAAAAAGGCCGTTTTTGATTACTTTTGATTATTTTTGATTTTTTCTTGATTTTTTTCATTTTTTTTATTTTTTTTTTTTATTTTTTTTTTATTTTTTTTGGATTATTTTAAAGTTTTGTTGTTAAAAGTATAAACATCTGTGTATCTTTGTATGCAAATATATACATCTACTTACACTTTGGGGCTCATGGATTTCTAGAATGAACCTTAATCGCTAAGTATATGTACATATATGCAAATATATACATCTACTTACACTTTGGGGCTCATGGATTTCTAGAATGAACCTTGATCGCTAAGTATATGTACATATGAGAAAAAATGCCAGGTTTGATGGTTATATGCGTTGTAGTGGTGAAAATTTGTCCCTTTTATATCTAAACGGGTAGTGTCGTGCATTTCTCGTTTAAAACCCTATGGGTACGGTCGGATGGTTCTATTCGAACACTTATAAGTATGCTACACAAAGTAAAACGTGGGCATACCAACTACATATGTATGCCCAAAAGAGACTAGTAATGATCAATTGATCAAAAATTAAGTGGTTATTATCCATAGAGAGAGGTCCGGGATTAATAACTTTAGGCCAAAATGGACGACGTAGTCATTTTGTTGGAGTAGAGAATAGTAGAAGTAGAATCGTTTTATTTTTATTCATTTTTGTTTAAGTAATGCTATTTAGTAATATTTGCGAATAATATGTAAGTAATAATGTAATGACAATTAAAGAACAATAACACAAATAGTCAACAATAACGGTATTCAGTTTAAAAATAATTCATGTAGATGGACATGAGTGCTATCAACGGTTATTTCTACTCACATTGAAAACGAACGTTTGAGATCTGAGAAGGTGATTGGTTCTGAAATGCATCTCAAATTGAGATTAGCTAAAAATGTTTGTTGGGATTACACCGTTACTTCTTGCTTCACCTATACATTTGTATGTTTGTGCAAGTGAATATTTATGTATGAACATATTTTTCTACAACAATACTGGAAAAAATCAAAAAATCAAAAGTAATCAAAAGTAATCATTACTTTTGATTAGTTTTGATTACTTTTGAATTTTTGATTTTTTTGGATTTTTTTAAATTTTTTTGATTTTTTTTTTTGATTTTTTGGATTTTTTTTTTAATCAATTGAAAAAATAATCATTAAAAAGTGAAAGTAATTGGTAATCAATCATTAGGTGGCTTCTCAAAAAATAATCAATGAAATGCTAATCATTACCGATTACTAATCAATTATTAACAGGTCTGCATATAGCTCACCTTAACTCTTATTCATTTATTAAATATTTTTCCCCCTTTTACTTTAAATTAAGATATGATTTTTACAATATATTTAATTTCTAAAGCCACCCCACTGAAATTTTTTTACTAAATAGTTACCGGCGTTCAGCGCTATGCTAATCTTAACATTTAAAATGCCTTAAATTTTTCTTATACCTATAGTATTTTTATATTCGCTGTAATATTGTTTTTTTTTTGTATTTGAAATTTTATTCACTATGTAAATATGTAGGTGTAAGCAAAAATGATTAATAAATTGAATTGAATTGATTTCCGATACAATTGAGCGTTTTGCGAACGGAACACGATAGGGTTTTAAGTTTATTGGCGTATCCGTTTATAATTCGATTGTCATTTTGGAAATACCACATTTCCCGATTTCGGCAAGATTAGATGCGAACACATCAGCGTAATTGTTTAGCAAACTTTGAAATTTTTGACGATCACTCACGTTTAAATCATTTGAGATTATGATATTTTGAATTTGCTCTATTCGGCATTGATTTTTTTCGATAATCAAACGTTTATCTTTTGCACAAAGTACGTCTCTACCTAGAAATATTGGTTCACACAACATTTCATCATCGGTTAAGAGGATGTCGGAATTTTATTACCATCGATTTCGATAATGGCATGCAATTTGAAGGTGCACACGTATTGTCCTCCAGCAAAGTCCTGTAATGTCGTTAGGTGCTTTTGTGGAAGTCCAATACCACGCGCAAACGTTTTTCGAATCAACGTATGACTACTTCCGGGGTCAACATATGCAACGGTCTCATTTGCTTTCACCTTAATCACTTTATTTATTTGATTGTCATTGGTAACTTTCTCGATTAATTGGATCGTTTACTTTCCCGGTACATTCGGCCGTTTTATATGTAGTACGTTTACATTTGTCGCACCCCGGTTTACGTTGAGGCTATTTGCAGTTAACTGAGTAGTGCCCTAATTTAAAACAATTATAGGGTCAAAATCTGCCAACTGTGCAAACGTTTTTTCGATGTGCGAGCTTTTTTTGCGCAATAATTTTTTTTCGGTTAACAATCAAAAAAAAAAAAGACCCCTATTTTTTTATTTTTCGAAATTCGAATTATTTTCGAAGTTATGGGTATTCGAAATTTTTCAAAGGCCTTTGGATTTTATTTATTTACTCGCGATCGGTTTAACCGATTTTGCTCATATTTGGTACAGTTAAAGAGGATGAATACGTCTCCTCAATAAAATTTTTTTTTACAATAAATAATTAAAAAAAAAAAAGTTATTAGCCATTGTTTTAAACAACTAAAAAAAAAAAACTTCTCAATCGCTTTCAATTGTGTTACTAGTCTTATTTTATTGTGTAATTCATAACAAAAAATAATCTAAAAAAAAAAGTGTTAGTTTACCATACAACGAAAGTTAGAGGCATTTTTCTGCACGCGCATCGTATTTTTCGTATGTAATGGTCATGCGTCGTCGCTACCATGCCCTATGCTGGCCTTACAAGCGCATCAAAATCCATGTTTTTCATACGGATAGCTTTAGGTAGGTGTCATGTTGAGTGCGAAACCCCCAAAATGTATGTATGTATGTATGTATTTGTGGTTTGCATTCAGGCCAATATGATTGTGGTTGGATAGTAGGTAGGTACTTATGTTCTCTGGCAGGTACTTATTTTGAAGGATGCCCATTTAGGACAGCGTTCTATTTATTATATTATACTATTGGGATGCATAGAGCTGCATCCGCATTTCCGTTTTTTTGTTAATAGAGCATTACCTACTTTTAACAAGTTAGCTTAGTGTGACCTTGGATAAAGGAGTTAGTTAGTTGTTATGCTAAAATTTTTTAGAACAAATAAGTAGAGCACCAGACGAAGTACAATATGCCGAGAGCTAATTCCTGTTGTAATCCTCTTAATAAAAAAAACCACAAATGTGTATCGAAGAATATTGCACCAGTGAGTGTAAATTGGAATACTAAGTTTGCCGATTTTGTTGGACAGTTCATGTGCAGATCATGTCGAGTCCATATCTATCGAATGCCTATAGACAATTTTCAAGAATCCTTGCAACGTATAAGGGCAGGAGAAAACAAACCGGAAAAAGTAGTCACAACAAGAGAATATTCCGAAAGTGACAGCGACGATGAGAGCCTTGAAGGGAATGACCCAAATTTCCAAAATCCACAAAGTTCTTCAACTAAAAAGCGGCCTTCTACAGATTTGGTTAACTCTGCAGAGGCAAGTTGGACAAAGGATCTTAAAAAATCTTTAGACGAAAAAAGTTCCCGTAACGAAAAAATTGGACTTTTGACTACGGTTCCTTTAGAATGGAGTATTCAGAAGATGATGAACGATCTTGGTGTCACCCGAAGGATGGCATTGAATGCTAGAAAATTACGTTTCAGCTGCGGATACGGATCTCAACCTATTCCAAAAGTTGGCCGGAAGTTGCCAACAAATATATTAGAAAAAATTGAGGAATTCTACTATTCGGAGGATAATTGCCGAATAATGCCAGGGAGAAAGGACTACATATCTATTGTAAGAAATGGTGAGCGAATCCAGGTACAGAAAAGATTACTTCTGCTTAATCTCAGCGACTTGCACAAGAATTACCAAGAAAAGTATCCAGAATTTCAAGTGTCATTGTCATCATTTGTACGACGTCGACCTCGTGAATGCATCTTAGCAGGACCGTCCGGAACACATAATGTGTGCGTGTGTAAAATACACGAAAATATGAGGTTAAAATTCGTTGGCATCAAACAAGAACTACAAGAGAAAGGTTTCAGATTTGATACAAAATATCGTGATTCTTTTAAAGAGATGCTCTGCGAGACTGCTGAACTAGATCGCCATTTTTCAAATTGTGGCTCCTGTCCCGGACCCATTGTGATTTTCAACAAACTCAAGCGCATATTAGAAGCCAATAATGTATCATTGATAGAGTTCAAAGAATGGTCAAGTACCGATAGGTTCGTTTTTTATCACTAAATTTGTTTTTATTAGTTTATTTATCTAAATTACTATTAAAAATTTTATTTTTGGTAGGTGTGAATTAATGCTTCGATCTTTGCCCACAGAAGAGTTTCTTAAGGTCCTCATAGATGATCTGCCTGCAGTTGTGAAACATGATTTTTTAACCAAGGTCCAAAATGATTATTTCGCTCACACGAAAAATTCACTAAAGAAGGGAGAGTTTTTAATTGCATTGAATTATACTTGCCAAGTACAGGATGCCATACAATCCCAACATTGGGCGAATGTGCAGGCTACAATACATGCATTCGTTATATACTTCCGGGAAAATAATATGCTCAAAAACATTAACTTCGTAGTTATTTCTGATCACCTACTTCACGATGCAAATGCAGTGCATTATTTCAACACAAAACTGATCACTCAATTAAAAACAAAATTTGGACCACAAAATATTAAAAAAATATATTATTTCTCTGATGGCGCTGCCTCGCAATATAAGAATAAGTATAATTTGATTAATTTAACCAAACATAAAGAATTTTTCGGTGTCGAGGCTGAATGGAATTTTTTCGCTACCTCCCATGGTAAAGGTGCATGCGATGGAATTGGCGGCACCGTTAAAAGACATGCCTACAGGTCGGCTTTACAAACCAGGCATATAACAACACCAAAACTCTTATACGAATGGGCAATAACGTTTTTTAAAAAAAATTGAGTTTAGCTACTCCACAACAGAAGAGCACAATGCGCATAGAAATATCCTAGAATCAAGATACCGACTGGCGAAAACGGTGAAAAACACCCGATCATACCATTGTTTTTTTTCACTAAGTGGATCATTAGCATGTAAACTATATTCAAGTTCAGCCAAATTTGTAAAAGAAAGTGTTTTTAAAAAGAGGCTTAATAAAAATTAGTTTAAGTTTTCATGAAAAATATGTACGAAATATAAAACATAAGAAATATATAGATATTAAATTAAAACAAAACAAATAGCGCTTATTAATTTTTTGTAAGTAGGTATTGTCAGGTATTATTAAAAAACTGAGATCCCCATAGCTATACTCTGTAATTAACGTCAATCCGTGACATTCCTGCATTCCCATCAATAGAACTCTGTCCTAAATGAGCATCCTTCGAAATAAGTACCTACCTACTATCCAACCATAATCATATTGGCCTGAATGCAAACCACAAATACATACATACATACATTTTGGGGTTTTCGCACTCAACATGACACCTACCTAAAGCTATCCGTATGAAAAACATGGATTTTGATGCGCTTGTAAAGCTTTCGGCAGAATCAGTCCGTCACGTACGTGCCGCAAAAGGAAGAAACTGACAGCCGAGTAGTATGTGTGCATTTTGCATGTAAAACGCTACATTGACAAAGTATTAGTCAACGGATCCGGTATCCTTCGCCAATTTTCTACTTTGACGGAACGTCAGCTGCGTGACAAATGTCAAAATCAATTTCACCGCCAATTTGACAACGGGATTGTGAAAATTGTGACTATAACAAGAATTACTTGAATATTTTCCATGTTTTTAACCGAAATTTTGCTTTTGTTATGTTTTTTTTAATCATTTTCGTTTTGCGCCAATTACTTTGTTGACATATCTGTGTACTTCAACATGACGTACGTCAATCGCTATGTGCCATCCCTGTACGGCACGTACGTTTTGTCACGACGTACGTGACGTATTGACGGACTGATTCTGCCGAAAGCTTAAGGCCAGCATAGGGCATGGTAGCGACGACGTATGACCATTACATACGAAAAATACGATGCGCGTGCAGAAAAATGCCTCTAACTTTCGTTGTATGGTAAACTAACACTTTTTTTATACCCAGCTGTACTTGTACACAGGGTATTATAACTTTGTTAGGATAACGGTTGGTTGTACAGGTATCGAGATAGATATAGACTTCCATATATCAATATGATCAGGATCGAAAAAAAATTTGATTAAGCCATGTCCGTCCGTCCGTCCGTCCGCCCGCCCGTCCGTCCGTCCGTCTGTCCGTTAACACGATAACTTGAGCAAATAATGAGATATCTTCACCAAATTTGGCATGCGTACTTATTTGGGTTCAGAATAGATTGCTTTTGAAAATGGGTAAAATCGGACCATAACCACGCCCCTTTTTCGATATCGAAAGTTTCGAAAAACGTATAAAATGGGTTAATTCAATATTAGAAGCAGCTACAATGATAAAATTTGCAATATGTATTGATTTAGATGTTCTAAGGCCGATTTTATAAAAATTTTTGAAAAGGGGGCGTGGTACCGCCCACGTATATTTGAAGAAATTTTAAATTTTTGACTCTTAATAACTTCAGAACAGTTTATGCTAGTATAACGAAATTTCGTAGAGGCCATACTATTGTTGTGGTAAATTCAGCTATAGAAAATAAACGAAATCGCTTCGCGACCACGCCTACTTTTTCATAAAAGTTATATTGAAAGGAGGTGGAAATATTGAAAAGTCCATATCTAATTAACTGATTTCGCTATAATAATATAATTTGGTACATACATCAACTTTCATATTCTTTACATAATTTTTTCAAAATTTTGGAAAGTGGGCGTGGCACCGCCCACTTATGAGTCAAGCAATTTTTATTAATTTTAACACTATTAACTATACAAAACAAAGAATAACAGCATTTTATGTGCACAGCTGGGTATGTAATGTTCGGTTTCACCCGAACTTAGACTTCCTTACTTGTTTTAGATTATTTTTTGTTATGAATTACACAATAAAATAAGACTAGTAACACAATTGAAAGCGATTGAGAAGTTTTTTTTTTTTTAGTTGTTTAAAACAATTGCTAATAACTTTTTTTTTTAAATTATTTATTGTAAAAAAAAATTTTACTGAGGAGACGTATTCATCCTCTTTAACTGTACCAAAATGAGCAAAATCGGTTAAACCGATCGCGAGTAAATAAATAAAATCCAAAGGCCTTTGAAAAATTTCGAATACCCATAACTTCGAAAATAATTCGAATTTCGAAAAATAATTGATTGTTAACCGAAAAAAAATTATTGCGCAAAAAAAGCTCGCACATCGAAAAAACGTTTGCACAGTTGGCAGATTTTGACCCTATAGCATTTCACTTTTTCTAAAGCTACCAGCTTGGAATTCACTTCGTTTTCTATTTGCGGCGTTTTTCGATTTAATAGTTTGTCTTGCGAGATTTTATTACCGATTTTAGGTGGAACGGATTTAACTTCGTTATAAACACTGTAGTTTGTTATGTCACGAAGTGACGGTGTCGGTTTAGGAGTGTCAGTCCCGGGATTCTGCTATGTGGAAAATCCCAACAACTCAGGGATTTTCCATATGGCTGGGTCCCGGGACTGACTTTCCTTGTGTTGGTGGTATCACAACGGGCCTTTCAAAACTGGCCTAAGTGTGCCTCTGCGGCAGCCACTTGAACCTAACCTAACCTATGTCACGAAGTAAATCTTGACAACGCATGTACTCGTTGGAAATTTTCTTTCGTAGATCGGGTTCGTTTACGCCATTGATGATATGGCGACATATACTTGCATCGAAGAGACCACCTTTGGCTCCTAATGCAAGCATGCGGTAGTAATATTATTGACCGGACTCCTTATTATGACGTTTTGTCTGTGCCATCTTCAGATCTACATCAGCTTCGTTTATAATACACGGAAAGTCTAATAAAAATTTATGTACGAACTGCGGCCATGTAACGAACACTTCTTGCAGAGAATCAACCCAATACTTGGCAGATCCTCGCATCTTTTGTTGTACGGCAAACAAAAGCGTGTTCTCTCTCCAGCGATAAACGTTTTTAAGATTTTCAACGCGTTTAATAAATTGATTTGAATTTGGCGATTTATCAGATGACGGATCAAAATACGGTAATAACTCGATATGTCGCGAAAGTTCTCATACGGCGAAGTATCATATCCCTGCATATACGGAGCAGACGGATATTGTGGATAGGATTCTTTTATGTGCGGTCCAAGCAGCTCACTACGTCCGGGAAAGCCCACGTATCTCTGGATAGCCACTGAACACCCGTTCGGTGGTGAACTAAAGTGAGAAGGCGACAACCTGACAAGGCCACTCCGACATAATCGGTTTAAGGGCTTGCCAGGGGACTTCATCAGCAGCGTCTGTCACCATGAGGTGCGGCTGCAAGCGGGCGTCTGTCTTGAACCAAGCTGCTCGCTATATAAATGTGTAATTTAAATCCAACCCCCCGAGAAACGGGTTGTGCGTAGGGTTTGGGACCCACCACATAAAAACAAACTTCCAATGAGATCCAATAATCAGGCCTCGGATATGATAACTCACTCTTTAGATAACGACCACTGCAAACGAAATAGGAATATGATTAAGGAAATCAGGGCATGTTCTTGGAATGTCCGAACCCTTAGCAGGGAAGGTGACGATGCCCGCCTAGTTGGGGTCCTCAAACAGGCAAAAGCTGACATCACCGCTATACAAGAAATGCGATGGACGGGGCAAGGTTATAAGACCATCCAAACCTGCAATCTACTGGAGCGGCCACACTAATGAGCGCAGATTCGGAGTCTGTTTTGTGGTGGGAAAGAGGCTTGTGAAACGACAGTGTCTTTCACAGTCATGAACGAGCGTCTCGCCACAATCCGAATAAAACTACGATTTTTCACCATATCGTTTATCTGTGCGCACGCACCGACCGAGGACAAGGACGACGTAGAAAAAGATGCATTCTACGCAAAATTAGAAGAAACTTATGAGCGCTGCCCCCGTCATGATATCAAAGTCGTGCTTGGCGACTTTAACGCCAGGGTGGGCAAAGAGGGTGTATTTGGCCCCACTGTCGGAAAGTTAAGCCTCCATGAAGAGACTTCGCCGAATGGATACAGGCTGATCGACTTCGCCGGTGCACGAAATATGGTCGTAGCCAGCACCAGGTTCAAGCATAAAAAGATCCATCAAGCAACATGGCTATCGCCACATCGGAAGACACGCAATCAGATCGATCACTTTGTGATAGACGGACGGCATGCTTCCAGTGTTATGGACGTACGTACGATGCGGGGTCCAAACATCGACTCCGATCACTACTTGGTAGCAGCCAAGATTCGTACTCGCCTAAGTACAACGAAAGAGGCACCACAAAAAACGCAAGGAAAGCTGGACGTCGAAAAGCTGCAGTCACAACAGACAGCCAATGATTTCGCAGAACGACTCGCGCACCTGCTCTCTGAGAGCACAATTCAACCCAGCGGAGTGCCCGAGCAATGGGAGCATATCTCCGGATCACTTCTTACCGCAGCCGAAGAAGTAATTGGATTCCGGCAAATGCGAAAAACAGCTGGTACGATGATACAGAGTGCAAAGACGCAATGGAAAGAAAGGACGACGCCTATAAGGCAACGTTAAAAGCGAATGCAACGAGGAGCGTATGTGAACACTACCGCGAGATGAAGAGGGAAGCGAGACGTCTTTTTCGGGCGAAGAAAAGGGAAGCGGAAAAGCGTGAAATCAAAGAGCTTGAAATGCTAGCCAGCAGAAGCAACGCCCGAAAATTTTATCAAATAATTCGACGAATGACGGAAGGTTTTAACCCCGGGGCAAACTCCTGTAAAAATGACAACGGCGACCTGGTGACAGACGTTCAGAGAGTACTAGGGTTATGGAGGGATCACTTCTCTGCCCCTCTAAACGGAGGAACGGAGCAACAATCCAGAGAAGAGGACGAACCCGACCCTACAATCGAAGACGATGTCTGAAGATTGGAACCTAAGTGTTCTCTGCCCAATCCATAAGAAGGGTGATCCCGCAAACTGCGCCAACTATCGTGGAATCAGCCTTTTGAGTTTCGCATATAAGGTCCTATCAAGCGTATTGTGCGAAAAACTGAAGCCTGACGTAAACCGACTGATTGGACCTTATCAGTGTGGCTTCAGACCTGGTAAATCTACCATCGACCAGATTTTTACAATACGCCAATCTTGGAAAAAACCCGTGAGAAAAGGATCGACACACACCATCTCTTTGTTGATTTTAAAGCCGCCTTCGACAGCACGAAAAGGAGTTGCCTTTATGCCGCTATGTCTGATTTTGGTTTCCCAGCAAAACTTATACGGCTGTGCAAAATGACGCTGAACAACACCACCAGCTCCGTTAGAATTGGGAAGGACCTCTCCGAGCCGTTCGAAACTAAACGAGGTTTCAGGCAGGGCGACCCCCTATCGTGCGATTTCTTTAATTTGATGCTGGAGAAAATAATACAAGCTGCAGAACTTAACCGTGCTGGAACAATATATTACAAGAGCGTACAACTGTTGGCGTATGCCGACGACATCGACATCATTGGCCTCAACAACCGCGCCGTAACTTCTGCGTACTCCAAATTTGAAAAGGAAGCGGAAAAAATGGGTCTGGTGGTGAACGAAGGTAAAACGAAGTACCTGCTGGCATCAAGCAAAGAGTCAGCGCATTCGCGCCTAGGTACACACGATGACGGTTGCGGAGTCGCGGAATATATGGTTGGTTGCGGCCCAAACGTCACATGTCTCGATAGCGAAAAATTTAAGTCACCATAACTACTCGGATTTTTCGCTGTAGTCCATAAAGAATTAAGATTACTAAACATTGTCGGCAGTATTTGCGATTGTGCACACGTATATGTGCTAGTTGTTGCTTGATTATTTTGCGCAGTTGTTTCTACTGCACTTATCGGTGACGACCACATTGGCGGCTCAAAATTTTGAGTGTTTATTTCGACTTTCAGACATAAACTCTGTTATTGTTTTTTCTAAAGTTGCAATACGTTGCAACACTGCAGAAATTGTTTTCACTCAGACGTTCAGTTAATTGCTTTTTGCTACCACCAACTGGTAAGCCTGCATCACGACACTTCTGTTTCAACTCAAGACAATTTCAATTTGTGTAAAGGCATTTTATTTCTTTTTTGTTTTGATTACTTCGTTCCTGTTTGTTGCACTATACGCGACAGATATATTTGCATCAACTTCGATTTTCGCACTTCGACTCTCGTATACCATTTTTCGGTTACGATTCAATTTTTTGGATTTCGGATACACATGTAAATATGTATATATTTCATTTCATCATCATCATTTATTGGCGCTTAACCGCCTAAGCGATTTTGGCCGTTGCCTATCAAAGCACGCCAGTCATTCCTTTTTAGCGATAACGGACGCCAGTTGGAAACCCCAAGGGAGTTCAAGTCATCCTCCACCTGTTGTTTCCATCTCAGTCGAGGCCTCCCCCTTCCTCTGCTGCCGAATTCAGGTGACGATAGGAAAATCTTCTGTGCTGGAGCTTCTTTGTCCATTCGCATAACATGGCCCAGCCAGCGGAGCCTTTGGGCTTTAACTCGCTGGACTATGGTCAAGTCTGCGTAAAGCTCGTACAGCTCATCGTTAAATTTCCTTCGATATTCCCCGTTGGCATCACGGGAAGGATCATAAATCTTCCGGAGAACTTTTCTCTCAAATACTCCAAGGGCCATCTCATCTTCTCTTGACATTGTCCATGAATCTGAGCCATACATCAGGACAGGTATGATGAGAGACTTATAGAGCGTGATCTTTGTTCTTCGAGAGAGGACTTTACTTCTCAATTGCCTACTCAGTCCAAAGTAGCACTTTTTGGAAAGAGTGATTCTCCGTTGTACATATATAAGTATGTAGATACACGAGCGGAGTTTGATGATTGCATTCGACTATATGCGCGTTGGATTATCCTTGACCGTTCACGCTTCTAATTGGCATTTTCATACATACATATGTACGTTGTTGTTGTTGTTAACAATGCATTGCCCTGTCTAGAGTGTATGATCATTCCGAAGATCTTCATCAAGCTCTTCTAAGGGGAGTCCAAGGAAACGTGCAGTTTCAACAGGGTTTGTCCAGAGGGACAGAGGGGTTAGAAGAGTAGGTTCAGATGAACAATTGAAGAGATGAAGAGTATCATGGGGGGTCCTACCACATGCAGGGCATGTGTTTGAGATTGTATCATTAAGTCTGGATAAGTAGGAGTTTAACCTTACACTATATCCGGACCTAAGCTGTGCCAAGGTGACTCTTGTCTCCCTTGGTAAGGTGCGTTCTTCTTCAGCAATATCCGGTGGAGGACTGTTCAGAACGGGATTCACAGGTAGAGATCCGACAAAAGTGTCTACCGACTCGGTGTGGATGTCGGTTAGAGCCCGCTTATGATTCTGCAGATCAAACGGCAAGGTAATATGATGCCAGATCTCATCATAATGCTTACGGAGATGTTTCCTTATGTCTCTCGGGGGCGGATCTATGTCCAAAAGATGACGGTTTGGATGTGCTGGCTTGTGGCAGTTCAGAAGGAATTGCCTGCTCAGCATTTCCGCATGCTCTTTTACATTGAGAAGTTTTGCCTCCTGATGGAGGTGAGACTCAGAAGACATGAGGAGACGGCTCCCTGAAATAAATCCCACGAAATAAGTCCCACTTTTAAAAACAAAATAAGTCCCACCAAAAATTGCTGAAAAAAATGAAATAACTCCCACGAAATAAGTCCCACTTTTGGAAACGAAATAAGTCCCACCAAAATGAAATGATTTAAAAATTTACTTGAAAATGAAATAACTCCCACTCAAAATGAAATAACTCCCCCTTGAATAATATATTTCTTAAATGAAATAAGTCCCACTTTCATAAACGAAATAAGTCCACTTTCATAAACGAAATAAGTCCCACTTTTTCACTGTTTAATGCGATTTCAAATAAGAAGTACTTGGCTCTTCGAAAAAAAACACACGTCGAATAAAATGAATAATCAAAGCAGAGAAATAAAAGAAAAATCGTATGCAAGCTCTCAGAACGCTTCTTAATGGAATGGATATTACGAATTTTGATAGAGTTCCAGAATTTATTATTAACATGGAACACGAAATCCAAATTCCTACTAAAAATATAATAAAACACATACATACGTAATTCATCAACAATTTTTTTTAATATTGTTTTTCCAGTAGTTAAGTTCGGTACCTATTTGTACACAATTCTTTAAAGTTTTTTTAATATAGTAAGTATAAAGTAGTTTATAACAAAAAAAGGAGAGCTATGAGAGATAAGGACAAAAAATTATGGTTGTCCCTTTTACGAAATGTCCAATATATAACTTTTTGCAATAATGAAATCATAACATCTTTTTGTAAATATTCTGTAAAAGGGAATATTGTACCTTTTGCATCCATTGATGCTCAAAATATTTTATATGAAATAACTCCCACTTTACAAAACGAATTCATTCCCATTCAAAACGAAATAAGTCCCACTTAAAATAAAAACGCGTAACGAAATAAGTCCCACCAATTGACGAAATAAGTCCCACTTTTAAAAACGAAATAACTCCCACTTTCAAAATAACAATTTTTGGTGGGACTTATTTCGTTTTTAAAAGTGGGACTTATTTCGTGGGAGTTATTTCAGGGAGCCGAGGAGACATCCCGTAGCAGTTCTGATGGCAGTATTTTGGCAGACTTGTAACTTCGTCCAGTTGGTGTTATGTACATTAGGCGACCATATGGGTGCAGCATAGTCAAAGACTGGTCGGCCAATGGCCTTATATGTAGTCAGCAACGTTTCTTTGTCTTTTCCCCAAGTACTGCCAGCAAGTGACTTGAGGATCTTGTTGCGACCACGTACCTTTGAGGCCATTGCAGACACATGACCAGCAGATGAGAAAGTATTATCCAGTGTCATCCCTAATAACTTTGGGTGGCTGACAGTTGGTAGCTTAGTGCCATCAAAGAAAATGTCTAATTCATTTCTCACCTGGTGCGTCCATGTCGTGAAAAGCGTCGCCGTTGATTTAGTCGGAGATATCGTCAGATCTCGCTCAGTGAAAAACCTGGGAAGGTCGCAGAGGTAACCGTTGATTTTCGCACAGAGTTCATCAGTATAGGGGCCCTTCCCCGTCGCCATTATTGTACAGTCGTCGGCATATGAAACGACGGAGACGCCCTCTGGTGGTGGGGGCATCTCCGATAGATAAAAGTTAAACAGTGTCGGGGATAAGACACCACCCTGTGGCACCCCCTGTCTAATACGTCTAGGTTTTGATGTTGCGTTTCTAAAGTTAACCGACGCCTGCCGTCCATTCAAATAATTAGCGGTCCATCTCTTTAAACCATCAGGTATCTGTGTCTCAAACAGATCTTGTATGAGAGTGGCATGGTTGACTGTGTCAAAAGCTTTCGACAGGTCAAGTGCCACTAACACAGTCCTGTGATTTGGTTGGTTTTGATTTAGGCCGCTATTTATTTGCGTTGTAATGGCATTGAGTGCGGTGGTGGTGCTGTGCAGCTTACGGAAGCCATGTTGATGACTATGGACTCTAGCGTCTTCACTACCGGTGACAAAAGTGATATAGGGCGATATGAATCGCCTATGTTTGCCGGTTTTCTAGGTTTTAGTAATGGAACCACTCTCGCCTTTTTCCATACTTCAGGAATGACGAAAGTGTTCAGTGAAAGATTGAATAGAGCCGCACATCCCCTAGGGTCCTTCTTCACCCTGTCACCGAAAGTAATATCTACTTTATCCTTGTGTTGCGTTGGATTAGATAGAGCTTTGACCGTAGTCCATAATTTGCCAACACCATCAGAGAGGTTGCATTGCTCTAGGTGTTGTTTCCATTTGGCCAGTTTATGTTTATCGACCAAGCTACGAATTTCCGCGTTGAGATCCCTTATACGGGGGTCTGTGGGATTGAGACTTCGCACTTCATCTCTTTCACTAGCCATGGCCGCTGCTTCCGCGGGGAAATTTGGTCTTATTTGAGATATTCGACCCGCAGGAATGAAGCGTTTCTCTGCTTTGATTATTCATTTTATTCGACGTGTGTTTTTTTTCGAAGAGCCAAGTACTTCTTATTTGAAATCGCATTAAACAGTGAAAAAGTGGGACTTATTTCGTTTATGAAAGTGGACTTATTTCGTTTATGAAAGTGGGACTTATTTCATTTAAGAAATATATTATTCAAGGGGGAGTTATTTCATTTTGAGTGGGAGTTATTTCATTTCAAGTAAATTTTTAAATCATTTCATTTTGGTGGGACTTATTTCGTTTCCAAAAGTGGGACTTATTTCGTGGGAGTTATTTCATTTTTTTCAGCAATTTTTGGTGGGACTTATTTTGTTTTTAAAAGTGGGACTTATTTCGTGGGATTTATTTCAGGGAGCCGTCTCCTCATGTCTTCTGAGTCTCACCTCCATCAGGAGGCAAAACTTCTCAATGTAAAAGAGCATGCGGAAATGCTGAGCAGGCAATTCCTTCTGAACTGCCACAAGCCAGCACATCCAAACCGTCATCTTTTGGACATAGATCCGCCCCCGAGAGACATAAGGAGACATCTCCGTAAGCATTATGATGAGATCCGCCATCATTAGGGGTGTAAAAGTAGGTCGCCTCCCAGTTGGTGCACCCTGGGTAACGCTAAATGACCTACATAGCCTACACGGCTAGTTTCTTGTATTGCCGGTTCTACGAGAACGGTACCAGTACTTGTGCTGTACCCATCGTGCCGAAACGACCCGGGCCGTTTTATTATATCGACCCGGCCAAGAGCAATACACTCGGGGTGACCCTGTCTGACATTTAGGCAGGGCTACACCTCGCTACAACAACAACAACAACATCCGGCATCATATTACCTTGCCGTTTGATCTGCAGAATCATTAGCGGGCTCTAACCGACATCCACACCGAGTCGGTAGACACTTTTGTCGGATCTCTATCTGTGAATCCCGTTCTGAACAGTCCTCCACCGGATATTGCTGAAGAAGAACGCACCTTACCAAGGGAGACAAGAGTCACCTTGGCACAGCTTAGGTCTGGATACAGTGTGAGGTTAAACTCCTTCTTATCCAGACTTAATGATACAATCTTAAATACATGCCCTGCATGTGGTAGGACCCCCCATGATACTCTACATCTCTTCAATTGTTCATCTGAACCTACTCTTCTAACCCCTCTGTCCCTCTGGACAAACCCTGTTGAAACTGCACGTTTCCTTGGACTCCCCTTAGAAGAGCTTGATGAAGATCTTCGGAATGATCATACACTCTAGACAGGGCAATGCATTGTTAACAACAACAACAACAACAACAACAACAACAACAACAACAACAACAAAGTACTAAAGAAAGTACGGGGTCTGTGGATGTTAAGGTTAAGCCCTGAACATCCAGATTTATGGAGCCATCTCTTACACGAGAAGCATTGCACAGAATGCGACCGTTTAATATATATCTTTTTGCAACAGACACTGCATATCCATTCTTTTGGTCCGGGGCTCGGCTCAACGCCCGCCCGTAACAATAGAATATCTTGCAGCCCTACTGCAAGGGGGGAGGATGATAGTTTCGGAATGGGACAAAACATACTAAACAGCGTTACATTGAAAGTAACAGTCCTTGGCCGTGGTAAAACCCCGGGTGGTTCCACTGCGCAGAGATCCATGGCGATGTCCTGGGTTTTCTGCTCTGAGAAGGACTGTACATAGGGAACCTTGTACGTTCGTTTAACGTTGTACAGCTCGGCTCTTCAATTAGCGTAGCGTATGTGTGTGTGGCTGTGGTAACTATGCGAGTTGCTACCAGCGGAGCCCCATATATAACGGCACTTTTTCGCGGAGTCTCATGCGCAAATTCACTAACCCCTTCTGAAATTGTCACACAATACGGGTGGACTATTGTGGCGGAAAACTAAACCAGATTAAATAAATACACGGAACACAGATTTAGTTTTAAACAGTTGAAATTATTTAGTTTTATTTAATATATTCTTTAAAGAATTACTTTATTTCACACGACACGACTTGTCAGGATGTGTTTCGAAATTCAACTTCGACTTCTGCTCTTGTACGCAGAGTTGTATTAATTTGGTAGGGTAGTTGATAAAGTAGTTGCCAGATCGTGTGACACGATCAATAAAACAGGAGTTGACCTCAGATGTATTTAGTAGGTTAGACACTTAAGATACAATTTGATTTCTAAATACACACATACATGAGAATTACAATGTAAAGATTGTCAATTGGATTTAATTTCTAAATTGCCCAATGCGCTCTCCAGAGCTGTAATCAATTTATCGTTTGTGTTGGTGCTCGAAGCATTTGTCATTCGCATTGTGGCTTTTTCTAATGCCCATTGTCCCATTTTTAGAGCATCTTTGCGCTTCGACCCCAAGGCGCGAGAGTTAGCGATATAGCTGCAGCACTGAAAACAATTATTTTATAATGCCACATTTATTATAAAATAAACATACTTACAAGATAAAGACCGTAGAGTGCACGTAAATTGTTTGTGTTTAATTTGAGAGCCTGCGAGTAGTATGTGCGCGCGATTTCTATGTTCTCCATTCCACCCTTGTTCATTATGAATTGTTCAGGATTATGAAATAAAATGTAATATATTAATGTTCAAGATCAAATAAGGAGAAAAGAATGGATGTAAACCCTACTAGACAGATGCCGGTTATTTGATCGGTTATGTAACCGACTTTGCTAATGCGACTTTTGGGTAGTTTTCTTAGTTATTTTCTTAAGGCGAGTGTGTAAAAAATAACCATGTCTTTGCTGTGCGTTTGGATTATATGTGACGCAAACTTGTGTTAGCTGTAATGGTTATGAATAACGCAAATGTAAGGCATATCTAAAAAAAAAAAAAAACTAATGGCGGCGATATAACAACAGGTTATCATAACCTCTAACGAGATTTTTAGCCGAGCTTCTCTTTGCAACTTGTGGTGTGTTGCTTTAGAGTTTTTCCTACAAGTTGGCGGGACCTACAGTTTTTTGCCGACTCCGAACGGCACTTGCAAAGCAAATGAATTTTTTGCTGAGAAGCTTCTCATGGCAGAAATACACCCGGAGAGTTTGCCAAACTACTGCCGAGGGGCATCGAACCGCCACGACTTGGTGTAGAAGGCCGAACATTAACCGCTACACCACGGCGGCCGCCTAGATCGCCGATGTAATGGTTATGAATACCGCAAAACCAGGTTAGGTGTAATGGTTACGAATGACTCAAGCTTCAGGTATTGCTAGGGCAGTCCGCAGACGAGGCGCATCGTCGTAGACGCGTACTTGTCATTTCACTGAGCACGAATTTCCCTGCGTCTCAAGATCTGCACACGACGCTGCAGAAAAAAAGCACACAACGAACTGTCAAAATTGCAGTTTTAACTAATTAATACATTTTCAGCACATTATTAACACATATTTCTTCCGATTGTAAAATTTTTTTATTTTTTCTTTCAAAAGAAACAATTAATTTTATTTGAAAAAAGAAAGCAAAGCCACGGCATACAAAAATCGAAAATGAAAAATGTAAACAAATGCTTCTTCCACTGAGCACGAATTTCCCTGCGTCTCAAGATCTGCACACGACGCTGCAGAAAAAAAGCACACAGGGAACTGTCAAAATTGCAGTTTTAACTAATTAATACATTTTCCGCACATTATTAACACATATTTCTTCCGATTGTAAAATTTTTTTATTTTTTCTTTCAAAAGAAACAATTAATTTTATTTGAAAAAAGAAAGCAAAGCCACGGCACACAAACATCGAAAATGAAAAATGTGAACAAATGCTTCTTCTTCCTCTTTTTTAAGTGTACGAAGCCTGGCGACCAGCATTGTCATACGCTGAGCTGCATGTAGCTTTCATGCTTTGCCACTTTCGTGCAGCTGCCGATTCGTGTGCAGCTCTTCATGCAAATATATGTGTTCAGCAACAAAGCGTACAAAAAGCGAATGTAGCGTCTAAAACGCGTCTATGACGATTCGCTCCGTGTGCGGACACGCTAACTTACACAAGTCGATGGCTTTAGATTTGGTTTTTATTGTAAAAAATAGTTAAAAATTACAAAGTTTTTCACATTTACAATAATATAAAAGATATTTGATTACATATATATGTCACTAAATATATAAATCAACACTATACTTGTCACAAAACAATAACTAGCACTATATACTTGCCTTATCTATGAAAATTAGGTTTTAATTTCTTTTAAACTTTTTATAAAATTATTAACTGCGCACTCACAATTTTCTCGCAATATCAAAGAAGAGAAGAAAAAGAAAAGGCAACCGTTGACAGAAGGCTTTGAGTGTGTGTGTAAAAACACAACTTTTGCTTGTATGTATTAGTGAGTATTTATAACCATGGTTAGGCCCGTCTAGTAGGGAACTTCAGGTAACTCATTGCTATTACATATCGACGTGCCACACACGAATTTAATTTAATTTTTTGTATGAAGAAAACTAACTACCTAAGGCCCGGTTTTTCAGTGCAAGTTCAAACTTCAGTGCGAGTTTAAACTTAGTCTAAAAAAAAAAAAAAAAAGTGCTAGTTTTCGTCAGACACAACGTTTTCGCATGACCCGTCTATATGTATTATTTACTAAGGCTTTCTGTCAATTGAAAACAATTTTTTCCAGAGTTAAATGAGCTGAACAAATTTCCTATGGTGTACAAATATTTTCCATTTTGTTGTGCCAACCGAAAATGTAAATTTTTACAGTAGGTAACTTTGACATATGCAAAAAGGTCATACAAGAGCAGATGTTTTGTGAATAAATTGTAAATTTAAGTGTTTTTTATGCGTTTATATTGCGATTTTTTGGCATTATTATATTATTTTAGTGTTTAATAACGCGTGTGAACATAAATTTATATGAAATAATATGAATGTCCACAGCACCTGCATCTCTATGCTCATATTATTGGTTGTCAAAATTTGACCTAGCCCCATGGGTAAATTCTGACGTTCATATTCCCCCCGATAACTGTCAGAATTGACCATCGCTCTGTCAAAATTTACGATTTTCGATCAATTGGTACACAGCCTAAGAAATGTATATTGGTGCTTCCGAAAATGTGTCAACCAAAGAAAAAAAATTTTAAAATGAATCCAAACTCCTGTTCCTGCAAGACTTACGTGCTTCCGATTTTCATCAATAATTTTTTTTTGTAGGTGAGTGGTTATGACTTTTGAAATACATCTGCGAATTTCCTACAAAAGCGCCTCGCAAAAAATGAATTACACAGCCGTAGGTCTGTTCTATGCAGCTTATAAGAGATACATCTGGAAAACTACTCCAAATCACATATAAAGTGAATGCAAAAGAAGTGTTTTTTTCATACAAATTTATTCGAACTTATAATTTTGTATGAAAAAAATGCAGAGGCCAGCTAGAAAATAAATTGCCAAAAATCAGGGAATTTTGGTAGCGGCTTAAGATTTGTATCTTTCTATAGTAAAACTTGCCCTCGTGAAGGGTGGACACCTTGCACCGGTACGAGGGCTTAAGTCGACAGGGCTACGCTGCCCTTGTGATCATAGCTCCGCCCGGTACTACATCACGAGAGAAGCCTAGCCTCTGGCGTGACGACAAAGATCTTCCCCCTCCCAATCCAGGGTGTTATGCGACCACGTGCCCATTGGACGTTTGCAGCCGGGAGGCAAATCGTGGCTGTAATCGAACGGAGCCTCTCTGATACCGGGTCGCCTCGGATAGTAACTATGGCCTTACCGCGGTATGGGGCTCTGCCGCGGCGGACGACACACTTTCCTCTCACTCTCTCCTTGGCCCTAAGCTGGCCTAGTCCGGCGGTGGGTCGTATGAACAAGATAAAAAACACAAAACAAAACTTTAAACAACCAAAAACTACGTTCACTGCTCAGCAGAGAAGAGCTATGCTCGATCAAGCGAAAGCACAGCGTCGGAGGACAACCTCCACTTCAAAATCAACCGGGGGACTGACAGCGATGGCAACTACGGGTCGGTCAACCTATAAACCTTTATGAAGTAAGATTGACTTGATGGGAGCCAGCACCAGTGCGGCTGCCTACGCAGCTAAGCGGACAACGGCGCATGCTGAACTTCCATCAACCGCTGGTATGAAAACCAGTCTCTCAACGCCTGTGGCAATGGTCTCACGACCTGGCCTCAGAGTTCCAAAGGAAAGAGAAGCAGTGAATGGGCTGTCAGAAACTGGAGCGGCCGCGATGGAAACTACGGGTCCGGACTACCAAGAGACATCTCCCCGCCGCTCTGCGTACCTGTAAAAACGATTGGCCGCTAGGATCCTGAAGAAATATGAGGGAGTTCCGCAGGAAACGCTGTCGCCGAGTTCCATGAAGTGTGTGGAGTTAGCACAATCTCTTATACCGGATTTCCAAAGCAGTTATGTGCCAAAGAGGGTAAACGTAAACCCTTTCAAACGCCAGAGATCGGACGTGGAGTTAAAACCCCATCCCAAGTGGCATCAAAACACCCCGGAGTGGGCAAACCAAGCTTTGCTGGTGTAACCAAGGACAGGATCCTTATAGGAGTTATTGGTTTTCCTTGTGGAAAACCAAAAAAAATTATATTTAATTATCGACGGAACGTCGAGTTGTTTATTTCTTCATTAATTCTTAATTACTAACTTTACAATATATTTCTTACATCTATTTATTCTATGAAGTCACGTTGACTTGCGGGTGACTTCGGTTTGACCTATTTTACAGTTTGGCTATTCTGCAACTATATTGTTGCGCGTTCTTTTACTTCCGCGATTGCTGATGCATGGTCAGCAATCGAATGGTTACGCGAGTGCGACCTAATTATTCGTCGCTACTTAATGTTTACGCAGCATTGTGCACTGTTTTCGTATAAACAGTTACAGTGGGCAGTTTTGAACCCCAAAGTGAGAATATGTGTCATTAACTCCTCCCCCTTTAAAGTATGCAGCGGACAGTGGGGGTTTCTTTAGAAGTATTTACTTGAATGTTTATTTTTTTAGAATTTAACTTTTTGGCAATCATGGTGGCCAGTAGGATGATTAGTGATAGCGTGACTATCGAAGAGCATGTGAAAAAGCTTATTTTGTATTTCAAGTTGACATCTTTTATTTTTTGGATGTTCGCTATATTGAGCTCTCTCAAATATTGCAACGAAAGAGCTTCTTCGAGATTTGCTGTAGCATTTGTCGATTTGACGATTGCTGGTAAGGGCTTTGCGAACAATTGATTTTTATTTATAAAATGTTTGTCTTCAATTGATAAGCTTGAATTATCGTATTTGATCAAAAATGTACCATTTAGATTGATTTCTTTATTGTCTATTTTTAAGGGACCATTGTAACTATTGATAAATAATAGTCCGGGCATTATTTCTTCTATCGTGGGCATATGGTGACTATTTATTAGGGTGCAGTTTGATGAATATCCTTTTAAAAGGTTTGGTTAGCAGGTGGTTAACGTGACTTCTTTTATACTATTTTGCTTACATAAAATTAAATTGTTTATATCCTTACAACTATCCTTTATACCAAATATTTCTTTGTTACAAATTATTAAATTTTCATATTCAAGTTTGATTGCGTTATGGCCTTGTTTTACAGCTTTGGCTTTAATTAATTTACAAGATTCTTTGCTAGTTAGGGGGAATTTTACAATATAAATAATGGAAGATAAATTTGATACAATTTTAACATCACTAAATTCAATTGCTTCGATTAAATTTAAATAAGGCATATTTTGTTTTTCTAGTGTTTCTTCAATTACAATTAATTCTTCGTTAGATAATATAAATGAGTTTATAATACCGGCTTTTGTCCATTGTATTGAATAATCAATGTTTATTAATTCTTCTTTAATGAATTTTAATTTTCTTTCAATATTTTTTTCTATTTCTAATTTAAGAGCATCGCTCGATTTTATTTCGTTCAAAATTGTGTTTGAAATATGAGTTAAATTATTTATTCTTTCGAAAATAGATTTATTTATTACTACTTGTTGGTTATTATTACTTATTAAATTATTTACTTTATCGTTTAGTATTTTAAAATCTTCATGGTCAGGGGATCCAGCAAGCCATTTCCAGGCTATGCCAAGTGATTCAATTGCTCTTTTGATTTTCTTGGGTTTCAGTTGGTATAGGAGGGATCGGATGGATTTTTCTTCTTGGGAAAGGAATGGGTAACTTCTGCTTTTCCTAGTTATGTCATGTTCTATTGAGGCGTGTATGTTTTCGAGTAAGGAGTCGCACTGGTCGAGGTCAATAGCGTGTATTAGTCGAAATGTTCCGGTTTGAACCTTCACGGTTCCTATGTCTATCGTTACTATGGGGCTGGTCGTGTAGTCCAAAATTTGGGTTTCCGCATTGCAGGAGGTAAATAGGATCCTGCAAAAGTAGAGTGTGAGTTACTTTTTGATATGGCTTTTGTGAACGGTGCGGCCAGATTGTGCCAAAATTGTGTTGCCTTGGTCTTCTAGTACTATTTCCTTTTTATATCGGGGTGTTAGTTTGTTTCCTAATCTTTTATTTATTTTTACATAAATTACGTCGTTATTGTTGTATGTCTTGAAATCGCTCCTATTTTTGTTATGAATTCGTAGGTCTTTTTCTTGTTTATTTTTAAGATTTTGAACATTTTCTTCTCTGTCTAATGTCATTGGATTTGGTCCTACTGTTCTTCCGAAAAATACCTCTACTGGTTTGCGTTTGGTAGTGGAATGGATTGAATAGTTATACTTGAATATGGCTCTATTGAGGAGATCCTCAAAGTCAGTGTGGGTGTTTTCCGCTTTTAGGCAACGCAGCACTTCGGAAAGTGTGGAGTGGAATCGTTCTATTTGTCCATTTATCGAACTTTTGTATGGAGGAGTTTTGAATATTTCAATACCGTATTGATTTTCCAGCATAAAGGTTATAGGGGCTGCGTTTAGGGATTTTTCGTTGTCCATAACGATATTTTCTGGGATTCCGAATGTTGTCAAAAGACTTCTTAAGGGGGCTTTTATGTCTTCCGTTGCTCTGGAGCATACGATTTTTGCTTGTGCGTATTTGGAAAATTTATCTATTGCTGTCAGTATTACTTTGTTGTTGGTATGGTAAAGGTCTATGTGAACGATATGGCCTGGGTAATTAGGAATTGGAGTTGGTTTCAGGATAGGATTTACTGGATGTCTCTCGTACTTATTTTCTAAGCCAATTTTGCACTGTTTTGTAATTCGTTTTATTTTGGCGTTCATTTGTGGGAAGTAACATCTTTCTAAGAGTTGTGCTTTATTTTCTGTGGGATTGCGATGTGCTCTATTGTGCTCGTTGATAATTTCCGTTTCTTGTTCTGATTCGTTTGTAACGCCTCAAATGAATTTTCGGGTATAAAGTACTTTGTACCTGCTGAAATGAATTAGGTAGATTGTTTGTATTTTCCCTAAAATGTTGTCTTCGGTTTTTATGCAATTTGTTACTGTAGGGTTGAGATATCTTTTCAGTAATGTGGTGAGACTTTCTTCTGTAAAATCGCTTTCAACAATTATATGTCTATGGTAAGTGGGAAAGGGCAATTTAAATTGGTATGAAGAGGTTTCGCCAAAAGAAATAAAAATTTGATTTTTGAATGCATTGATAGGTGCGTCTGTATATGGTATTAAATTTTGGGCTGAACTTTCGTCACTATGTTGGGTTGCGGACAAGGAGTTTATTTGTGGTGGTCGAGAAAGTGCGTCTGCGACAATATTGGTACTGCCAGGTTTGTATTTTATTTCGTAGTTGTATTCTTCCAGTATCGATTTCCATCTCTTTAGTTTACTCTTAGTGTTCCTGCTACTGAGTGAATACGTCAAAGGTTGGTGGTCTGTGAAAATTTTTATTGTAGTGGAACCATACAAATAATTCCTAAAGGTTTTTAAAGCCCATATTATGGCTAGAAGTTCCTTTTCGTTAGTTGCATAATTTTCTTCGGTCCTTGTTAATGTTCTGGAAATGAACATTATGGGTTTTCCACCTTGCTCTAGGACCGCTCCTATGGCATGGTTTGATGCGTCGGTTGTCAAGTGGAATTCTTTTTCGAAGTCAGGGTATTGTAACATGACGTCAGAGGATGCTAGTGAATTTTTTAATTTATTAAACGCTTCCATTGCGTTATTGTCGAGAGAAATTTTTATTTTACTCGATTGATTTTTGGACATAAGTCCCTCCTCGCCTCTCAAAAGTACCGTTAGGGGTTTGGCGAGTTTTGCATAGTCTTTAATGAAACGTCGGTAATAACCGGAAAGTCCTAGAAAGGATCGAAGTTCTTTTATAGTTTGGTGGTGGAAAGTCTAGAATTGCTTTCACTTTTGCTGGATTTGTTTTTATGCCATTTTTGGAAACAACAAATCCTAAAAACTCGACTTCTTCTTTAAGAAATTCACATTTATCGAGTTGAATTTTCATATTAGCATCTTGTAGGGTCCTGAAAATTATTTCCACGTTTTTTAAGTGAGAGTCTTCGTCTTTTCCGAAGATTATAATATCGTCTAAGTAAACAAAGCATATTTTTCCGATGTAGTCTCTTAGAATATCATCTAATGCTCGTTGGAATATGGAAGGCGGCGCATTTTTAAGGCCGAAGGGTAGTCTGGTAAATTCGTATATACCATTATTGACTGAAAAAGCTGTCTTCGCGATATCGAATTCAATTAAAGGAATCTGATGAAAGCCACTTTTCAAGTCGAGAACTGTAAAGAATTTATTCTTTCCGAGTTGCGAAAGTACTTCATTGGTGTCTGGAATTGGGTAGCGGTCGGGTATGGTGATTGAATTTAATTTACGGTAGTCTATAACCATTCTGTATTTTTTTGTGCCAGATGCATCAGCTTTCTTTGGCACAATCCAGATGGGTGAATTGTATGCGGATCGGGAAGGTCTAATTATTCCGTCCTCAAGTAATTTTGATATTTGTTTTTCTACCTCGTCCTTAAGGAACATTGGGTATGGGTAGTATCTGGAATATACTGGATTTTCGTTTGTAGTTCTTATTTCGGCTTTTACCGCGGTAGTGTACGTTAATTTTTCATCCGGGTCAGAAAAAAGTTGTGGGTGTGAATAACATAAATTTCGGAGTTTCTCCGTTTGTTCGTACGTAAGATGGTCTGTTCTTATTTCGATATTTTTGACTGATTTTGATTTTTGTTGTTTAATGGCTATTTTCATATTGTTTTTTATTAGCATGTGATTTTTTGATGTAAAAATTACGGCTTCTAATTGTTTTAGGCTGTCGTTACCGAGAATGCCGTGAAAGGATTTAAGTGTGGGTAATATAAAGAATTTAAGGTTTTCGACTTTTAATCCAAAAAGGTTAATAAACGTATGGTGGGTTATCTTAATGTTTCCTCCCACTGAGGTTGCAAAAAAAATTTCCTCGTTGGGGATACGTTTTTTCGCGAGATTTGGTTGAATGTAATTTTTATTTGAACCCGTGTCTATTAAGAAATTTAGAACTTTCCCGCTACTGTCCTTGCATTGGAAGTATGGTAGCGTGGAATTCGTTAGCCTAAAAAATGGATGTCGGAGAATTCGTATGAGTTTTCTTCGGGTAGGTTGTCAAGGGTGTTGTTATCGTGTGCAGTGTATTGGTTGTAATAATCCTGGAATGTTTGTTCGTCTGGGTCATCGGGTTGCTCTCCTAAGTCCGTTTCTGCTGTCTCTATGTTATTTACCCGGTTTTGTTTGAAATGTTGACGGATTTGATTTGAGGGAGGTATGGGCCGTTTTCCGGCAAGGAAGTTATTGGTCGGTCTATTCATGTAGTTAACGTTCTTTGTCCTGAGGGATTCGTCTATATCCATTGGGACTGGGGGCTTTGGAGGATTGTTGAACGGGTTGGGTCTTTTTCCTTGGTTATTCGACATATTAGGGTACTGTGGTCGTTGCTGGAATTGATGTGGTTGGTATTGAGCTTGATATTGAGGTTGTTGGGAAGGTCGGGTGAAGGTAGGAGTTGATTGGGGTAGATGGGCAAGATGTGGGTAGAATGGTTGATTAGGGTTCCTTTTTGGTGGAAGTGCGGGCTGTTGCTGATATAAAAAAAGAAGAAGTCTTGAAAGATCGCCCGATAGTCCTCTGATGAAGGTGTCCAATGCATTGTCACGGTATGTGCGTGTGAGAACGTGCATGCATTCCTCGCTGATTTCCATGCAGGATATCTTATTTAAGATCAGCGAAAGGTGTGAGTATACCTCACCATAAAACTCTTGGACCGTTTTCCGACCTTGAAATAAGGTCCCTCTTATCCGCATAGTGCATTGTGAGGCATCTTGAGATTGCTTTACAATTTAGCGGAGTGATGTAGGATTCCAGTGCGGCGTCAGCACTGCCTACAATCTTGTTGCGAATTACGCTGAGGATGCCGAAATACTTTGGTGAGCCTACATACATATGGCTCATAAATCCTTAGTATTCTCCCTACGCTCTTCTTCCAGCTGCTGAACTCGGCTGGATTACCGCCAAACTCTCGCAAGGACCTAACCACGTCAGGTACTTTGTCCATATCGGCGAGGTTATTGCGATATTGGTCTTCGATCGTCTGATCGGCCATAGGTTGCTGCGTTGGATGCAGCATCTCCCTAATAATTTGGTTTTCGTTAGTGGACAGAATTTCCTTCATCAGGTCCTTTATTAGGTTCCTGAATTCAGGAGTAGAAGTGGGGTTTGTCATTTGAGAGGCGCCAAGGGGTTGTGGTGGCGGTGGTGGTCCTACTGAGGGTGTATTCGTGTTCCCTAGGACAGAGGGTCTTATCAAGTTATTTTGGGCCATTTTGGTTTGTTTTTGATTTACTTATTTTAATTTAACGATCTCTGGAGGGTCCCTTTGGTGGTGAATCGCAGAGTCGTTTTATTTTTATCCTAAAGGCTAATTTTTTATTTTATAGGCTGTACGAGCCTGTTGCTTATAAGTAGTAATATGTTAATCGAATTTTCACTTAAAGGAAAAATAAAAAGAGAATTTTGATTTAAAAAAAAATTATTGAGAGAAAAAAAATTTCTAAAAACGATCAAAAATTGTTGATTTGAGTCAAGGCGAATTCATTACAGGTGGCGTCCTCCCATCATATGGTTTCTTCTTCTTCCTTGAAAATCTAATCGTAGCTGTCAAATTGCTTATGTTGTTGCTTTGTCTGACATTTTCAGTTACAAGGAGTGTGTGCGTGTGTGTAGATCTGAATTCGCTCGAACCCACCTCTATGAATTCGCCTTGATTTGAGTTTAAGAAAATTACTGATTAAGTTTTTATTTTGAGGGAAAAGAACTTGAATATTTTGGTTGTATTATAGTCTCACTTAAACGTTAATTTAAAATTTTTATTTGAAAAAAAATTTTAATTAAAAGGAAAAATGTCAAATTATATTAATTGCATTAAAGCTTCACTTGAAAATTATTTATTTTAAGTTTTCTTTATTTAAAATTTTCGCTTGAAAAAAAATGGTTTTATTAAAAGGTTAAATTATTTAAGTTTCACCTAAAAATTAATCATCCGTGTTAGATTTTGACTTGAAAAAAAAAATTCGTTTCAAAAATAATTTCTTAAATTCTATGTATGTATCTTACATTAATCCCACGGCGAACAGGGCTGGTTTTCCTTTTTGCATGTTAAGCTGCTACTGGGACAGTCCTTGCTGGCCTCTTTGGTGGGGTTGTGGTTTATCTCTATAGAGTTTTACCACCTGGTTCTCCCAGTGCGTAGCTTATCACGATTGTTTGATGTGTTGGGGCGCTATTTCTAGGGCCACACAAATGTCGAATGCTTAGATAATATCACGAATGTTTAGGGCGCTAGTTCCTAGGGCCACTTTGGTATCCAATATCACGAATATTTAGGTAAGGCGTTAGTTTCTAGGGCCGCTTTTGGATGCTTAATATCACGAATATTTAAGTAGAGCGCTAGTCCTTAGGGGTGCTTTGGTGTCAAATGCTTAATATCAGAAATTTTCAAGTAAGGCGCTAGCTTTGAGGCCACTTATAACGGCACGGATACGCGAGATACTACTTTCGTTCGACAGCTACGCGACTGGGCCGTTGGGCGCCAGTTATTGGTTTTCCTTGTGGAAAACCAAAAAAAATTATATTTAATTATCGACGGAACGTCGAGTTGTTTATTTCTTCATTAATTCTTAATTACTAACTTTACAATATATTTCTTACATCTATTTATTCTATGAAGTCACGTTGACTTGCGGGTGACTTCGGTTTGACCTATTTTACAGTTTGGCTATTCTGCAACTATATTGTTGCGCGTTCTTTTACTTCCGCGATTGCTGATGCATGGTCAGCAATCGAATGGTTACGCGAGTGCGACCTAATTATTGGTCGCTACTTAATGCTTACGCAGCATTGTGCACTGTTTTCGTATAAACAGTTACAGTGGGCAGTTTTGAACCCCAAAGTGAGAATATGTGTCATTAACTTAGGCATTCTTGACCGAGGCAACGACCGTTTGGCCATCCCCAAGGACCAGTGGCGGCACGTCCGGAATGCAACCGGAAACGCTGTCATCGACGTTTATTTGGCGTCTCCAAGTGGTTCGGCGGCGGTCACGGATGCGGGCTGGCACCAGGGACAGATTAAAATTGTCGCGTGCGATGACGCAAGAACTGTTGCACTGTACAAGGCAGCAGCTGCAAGACTGGGTGAAGTCTACATAGGTACAAACATCGAGGTCGGAAGGACATTCCGGCTCGGCCAAGGGCAGAGGAAATTGTGAAGCACTTCATCTGCAACTGCCCGGCTTTAAGCGGCACGAGAACGCGCTTTTTGGGCGTTCCCTTCCTGGATAGCCCAAGCCAGATCGCGGAACTGGACATAAAAGACTTGATGGCCTTCATAAAGTCATCTAAGTGGTTCGAAGAGGAGTAACGGTGTCGGTTTAGGAGTGTCAGTCCCGGGATTCTGCTATGTGGAAACTTCCAACAACTTGTGAGGACCCTAATCCGAAGGCTTCGGAGCCCTCACAACATTTATACATACGCTTCATAAGCTCAAGTGAAGTACGAGCTGTTTTATGAACAATACTGGATTTTTAGATTTTTACACATACGCTATTTTGCAAAACCACCGAGTTACGTGGTTTCACACAAGGAAATACACTTAAATAGTATACTTATCCATTTTCATGCAAAACATTGAAATCTGATGCTTTTGCACATAAGCCGTTTCTTAAATGAAGTACATACGCGGTTCTACACAAACGACATATACTTATACTTTGTATATAGCCAATTATATGAAGTATACTGAAATTTTATATTTTTGAACATATGCCATTTTTACGTCAAGCACATACACGCTTTTGTACAAAATATATACATACTCATGCTTATATCTGTGGTCATAAGCAATAACAGCCTAACTCGACTTAAGAAATTAGACGAGTTGAAAATTTTGCTGGCGAATTTTTGTAACAAACCTGTTTTATAACTAAGGCAAACGTATTGGATTTAATTGTTTGTAAAGAAAGTAAAAATAGACCAATGAAAGTCTTGAAAAATGTCTCGATGTTGCTATTCAAAATCACCAGAAAAATTTCAACTGGTCTAATTTCTTAAGTCGACTTAGGCTGTTATTGCTTATGACCACAGATATGTACATGCAAACATACAATCTACATAATTACATATTTTGCTAATGAAATCTAATTTGTACAATATTAGGCACACCCTGATGTATGTTTGTAAAATAGAAGATTTTTACCGGAATATCAGCGGCCCAACATGAGAAAATATTCTTGTTGACAATAACCGAAATTTTACACAAACAAGTTACCAGCATTCCAACTAGCAAAAGGGTCGGTCACCAACCCAAACAGCTTTGCTTGGCTACATACACCCGCATGCCTACATACTAGATCATCCGATGCCGCGGACATAGCATAAAGAAGAGAAGGAAAATGCATCGTAGCACGGCAACAACAATGGGCGTTGGGAATGCAGCAAAAATTAACAAGTAACTTATACGTATTGACGTCACCAATATTTATGTGAACAGCAGGCCCAGCTGATCGAGGCAGTGCGAGCGAACAGCTGATGGAATGCAATGGGGGCATTCCAGGAGGAAGTAGTAGCAGTATAAAAACTGTTAGCAAATATGATACAAATTTATATATATGTAAATGTCGTATATATACCTAAGGTCTTAGAAATTAAATGGAAGATGCGCCGTTAGGTTAAGGAACATTAGTTTTAAGCATTGTTATTGTATATGGGAAGGTTGCTGCGCACAAAAAGAGTATAAAAGGGCGAACATTTCTTAGAATAATTGAGTCGTTAGCGACTAGAGCTAGGTATAGTAGTCGTGGGTTTTCACCTCGATGAATGCGGAACTGGGGGCTTTCACCTCACTATCGCAGAGTTTATATTCAGTGGTGGGTTTTCACCTCCGCTGACGGTTGGGTCGAGCAGGGGGTTTTCACCTCAGCCGCCTTTATTTAGCTAGGAGTCTTAAGTCATAGTAAGCGGTGGGTTTTCACCTCCGCCGAAGAAGGGCTGAGTAGGGGGTTTTCACCCTTATCGTGTTTGAATTAAAATTGAGATTGTAGATTGATTTGAGAAAAGAGGAGCGAATCCCAACAATAAACATTTAGAAAAAAATATTAATCAGGGTTTTGTCATTTCGAGAGGACCTTTAGGGAACATCTATTTTCAGAACCCTGGACGGACTGAGCCTACCCCAGCGTACCGAAGGAGAAGTCCGTCACAAATGGCGCCCGAGCAGGGACAATAAAACAACGCAGAGAAAGCAAATTTAATGGATTTTGAGTCAAAATACACAGAGGCAAACATGGTCATTGTAAATAGCTAAAAGCACAGAGACATACACACACAGGGTCATCGGAGGCATACTAAGGAAAGTACAACAGGAACATACGTGGATTAAAATCTGCTGGGTTCAATTTGAAGCCAAAGGCATACTAAGGTGGGACGCACGAGGATTTAAAAATTCTGCTGGGTAACATAAAGCCAACGAAACGTCACATAGGATTTAAAAATTCAGCATCAAGATGGTTAAGGTATCCTGGGTATACTACCTCCAGCGCGAGGATCTGGTGGCATACTGCGCGGAATTCGGAGTGGAATATTCTGGTACGGTGGAAGAAATGCGCAGGCTTTTATCAGCGTATATCCCAACGCATAGTGATGATGAGGATTTGGAGAAACGCTTTGCTACGCTAGAGCAACGTCATGCCCGGCGAACTACACCCAAATACGATGGTGAGAAGGACCCACTTGGCTTCATTGAGCGGGTCGAAGAGCTGGCAGACAGCTATGAAATTAGCCGTAACGCCATACCACGTGCGCTACCAGAATTGCTGAAAGATAAAGCACTGGTATGGTTCCGAAATAACAACCGTCACTGGCAGCAATGGGACGCATTTAAGAAGGACTTCTTGAAATTTTTCCTGAGTTCAAGGTATTTTGAGCGTCTTGGCGATGAAATCCGGAAAAGGGTGCAAAGGCCAGGTGAAAAATTCAAAGATTACGTGTTGACGCTTCAAGGGCTCATGAGGCACTCCGATTACACGAGCGAGCAAAAACTAAACCGGATATACCGTAACTCAAGGAGAGAGTACCAACTGTATGTGAAGAGGAGCGAGTTCAACACTCTGGAAGACCTGGTGAGCCTAGTGGAAGATTATGAGAATATTACACCAGAGAGGGAACCGCTTAGGCCAGCAGCAAGACCGTTTGTACCCAGGCGGCAGGAGGAGCGTTTCCACTATATGCAGGAAACCCACAATGTACCACAGGTGAGCGCAAATACACAAACAGTGACAAATACAACAAGTAGTGCGCAACAAGGACACATAGACCCACGAACAGCATGTAGGCGTTGCGGGAAGTACGGACACTTCGCCTATGGGTGCCGAAACTCTCGACGCGAATTTTGCTGGACGTGTGGCAAAAGGGGTGTATTAACTCGAGATTGCTGTCGTAGGGAAACGACAGGAGGCCCCATTAGCCGCGAGGAGTGGGGTCTCACACAATTTAGCCTCGCATCCAACAACAAAAGCAAACATATTCAAACAACAACAAGGGCGAATCCTGGCGACAGTAAAGGTAGATGGCAGAGAGGCCACAGCAGCAATTGATACGGGAGCGACACGGAGTTTTGTAAGCGAGTCCATGGCAATGAGGTTGGATGCACGTAAATCTAAAGAGATAAATACAAGAGTGGTAATGGTCGATGGAAGCGCGAAGGACGTAGTGGAAACAATTGAAGCAGAAATAGCGTTGGGCGACCAAGTACACCAGAGCGAATTATTAGCGCTACCAGGGCTGGTGGACCAAGTGGTAATTGGGACTGACTATATGGCGAAAGCGAACGTGGAACTGAGATGCGGCGAAAGCGCAATGGTAATACAAGCAGGAAACCAAGATCGGAAAATAGCGAGGTGCACAAGCATCATGCAGTTGAACGCAGATATTAAAGATAACACGAGGACCCGCGCTGAAGCACATAGCACCACTGATGTCGCGGTGAGTACATTCCTTAACAAAGAACTTAAGATTTTTGAAAATATGTCGGGGGTATCTAACATTGCCACACATAAAATTGTCATGAGGGATGACCGCCCCATTAAACAACGATACTTCCCCAAAAACCCTAAAATGCAGGAGATTATAAATAAGGAGATCGATGAGCTTATAGAGAAGGGCTGTATTGAGCCATCTCGCAGCCCCCACAGTGCCCCTATAGTCCTAGCGAAGAAGAAGAATGGTAAATGGCGACTTTGCGTCGATTACAGACAGCTTAACGCCCGATCAGTCCCAGAAGCGTACCCATTACCCCGTATCCAACATATTTTAGATAGACTTAGAAGTGCGCGGTTTATCAGTAGCCTTGATTTAAAGAACGGCTATTGGCAGATCCCCATGGAGGAGGATAGTAAACAGTATACCGCATTTACGATACCTGGGCGAGGGCTATATCAGTGGAAAGTGATGCCATTTGGGCTACACTCTGCCCCAGCTACGTTCCAAAGAGCACTTGATCGTGTAATAGGTCCAGAGTTAGAGCCACATGCGTTTGCCTACCTGGATGACATTATTATTACAAGTGAAACATTAGAAGACCACACAAGACACCTCACGGAAGTTTTTCGGCGCCTCAGGCAAGCCAACCTTAAGATTAACCCCGAAAAGTGCGAAATTTTTAAGAAAAGTCTGAAGTACTTAGGCCACGTAGTTAGCGAAGAGGGCATCCACACAGACCCAGACATAGTAGCGGCTATAAAAGAGCTCACACCCCCCAGCAATATAAGAGAATTACGGCGTTTCCTAGGGATAGTGTCCTGGTATAGAAGGTTCGTTCCAGATTTTTCCAAAGTGGCAAACTCGTTGACAGCCATGCTTAAGAAGGGCTGCAAATAGAAATGGGCCGAAGAGCAACAGGTAGCGTTTGAAGCGCTGAAGAATGCACTTATACAAGCACCCGTTTTAGCCTGCCCAGATTTTACCAAGAGATTTAGACTGCAGACAGATGCAAGTGATTTTGGCCTAGGCGCTGTACTAACACAAGGGTTAGACCAAGAAGAGCGGGTGATAGCTTATGCGAGTCGAAGATTGAACAAGGCAGAGATGAACTACTCACCAACAGAGAAAGAGTGTTTGGCAATAGTTTGGGCAATAAGGAAAATGAGGCCATATCTAGAAGGATACAGTTTTACCGTGATCACAGACCACTTAGCGTTGAAATGGCTGAATGCAATCGAAAGTCCATCAGGACGAATTGCTAGATGGGCATTAGAGCTACAGCAATATTCGTTCGATGTACAATACAGAAAAGGGAAGTTAAATGTCGTGGCAGACGCGCTATCGCGCCAACCGCTAGAAGAGCAATTGGGCAGCATGACCGCGCAACCAGACGACATCAACTGCAATTGGTATTCCGCAAAGGTAGCAGAAATAACGAAGACACCCGAAAACTTTCCAGATTATGTAGTTCAAGAGGGGAAATTATACCGAAGAATAGTTGGCCAGGTGGATGGCGAAGATCACGTTCCCTGGAAATTATGCGTACCATCACCACAGAGGAAAAGAGTTTTAAGCGAAATCCATGACACACCAAGCGCCGGGCATATGGGAATCCGCAAGACAATTGCACGAGCAATGATACGTTATTATTGGCCAGGCATGTTCAGAGACGTCAGAAAGTACGTTCAGCAGTGCCACGAATGCCAAATTTATAAGCCAAGCCAACAACAAGCGGCTGGTAAAATGCTAACACGTATCCCAGAGGAACCATGGGTAACAGTATGCGCGGATTTTATAGGACCATTGCCGCGCTCGAAACATGGCAACACGATGGCGTTAGTTTTTGTAGATAGATTTTCTAAGTGGGTAGAAGTTGTAGCTATGCGAAAAGCAACAACAGAAAATTTGATCAAAGGTTTAAGAGAACGTATTTTAGCGAGGTTTGGAGCACCAACGGTGTTAATAACCGACAACGGAGCGCAATTTATTAGCAGAAGTTTTAAACGATTTTTACAAGAGCTTGGTATAAAACACCAGCTGACAGCACCATATACCCCACAGGAAAACCCGACAGAGAGGGCAAACCGAAATGTTAAGAGAATGATATCACAGTTTACCGGCAAGGATCAGAGGAATTGGGATGAGTTCATACCAGAGATTTCGTTGGCACTAAACACGAGTGTGTGTGAATCGACAGGATACAGTCCTGCGTATGTAGTACAAGGTAGAGAGCCGAGAATTCCGGGCTCCCTCTACGACGAGCAGACGTTTGGCACGGGCGAGGAAAAGGTCATATTGAGCCAGAAAGCAGCAAAGATGAAGGAGGTATATGACATGGTACGGCGTAAGCAGCAGAGGGCATCGACGGAGCAGGCAAGACATTATAACTTGCGCAGGAGGCAATGGCAACCGGCTATAGGCGACTTGGTATTGGTGAAAGAGCATCAGTTGTCCAAAGCAGTAGACAATTTTGCGGCGAAACTAGCACCCAAATACAGTGGCCCACACCGAGTGATGAACTTTGTGTCACCGGTAATAGTAGAGCTGGACAAGATACACAAGGGAAAGAGAAAGACAGCACACCTAAGCGAGCTGAAGTCCTATCACGAGGCCGAGGAACAAAGAGAGGACGCGCAGGAGCAGAGTCCATACCAGAGGGAAACACGCAAGCAGCAATCGAGTAGCAAAAACAGGCAAAGCATAACTCAGCGAAGAGTAAGGTTTAAAGAAACCACGAATACCAAAGATCCTGAGAAACCAGAGGCGCCACACGAGTCAGAGCAACCATCGGCATCCAAAGTAGCATTGCAAATGCTAAGAGCGCGACAGCAAAGAGACTGTAATAAAGTAGTGAGATGTGGCTCATCATCGATAAGGGAGTTACCAACAAGTAGTCCACAAGTAGAATTCCCACCGGAAAACGAACAATTGATCGTCGAAGAGATACAGGGTGAAGCATCGACAATAGAAATCGGGATGCAAATGGCGCCGGAGTACGCCAATACTATGGCCAACCAACAAAACCGCGAAATAACCAATTATTTCGTATCCTTCCAATTTAGGACGCGCACAAAAAACCCAAAAACACGTAACACGCCAATGATAAACACAACAAAGCAGCCCCTCAGACACAGGGCAATAGAGTTTTCAGCAAGGTCCCAAGTATAATGTACAATATCGATCAAAAACGGTAACTTAAGTACATAGTCCCACAAAATAGCATTTACTCACATTTCATGCTCTAAACCCAAATAGAAACCTTACCACATAAAACAAAAAAAAAAAAAACAATTCCGACGGCTTTAAGGCACACCCTACTGCAGCATCACCAACTTCTACCGCAACAGTGGTGACGATCACCTGACATCATACGGCCAATCAGCACCACAAAAGAACAAAAGGGTAACGAGAACAACGTAAAGCATAATTGGAATTGTCCTGTTAGCGCCCAACCAAAGGTTTTGAAGACAGAAAAACACCCAATAACAACGCTGTTAGGACTGAGTTCTGCTGGGAAAACCACCGTTTGACCGCAGTAGAAAGTTTTGTATATAAGCGGGCCGTGACGCCCAGTAAGACCAAACGTTTTAATTATGAGTGACCGCGCAGTTATAAAGTACTCCAGCGAGAAAGCCATCGATGGCTCCCTCCGCCTAAAGTTAAGGCGACTTGCCGAGCTGCTGCAACCACAGGGCGTGAACCAAGAGGACGAGCAAATGTCCGAAGAAGACACCCAGGAGGCGTACGAAAGTGAGGACGAGCAAATGTCCGAGGAAGAAGACACCCAGGAGGGGTACGAAAGTGAGGACGACAGCACCTGCACCGAGGCATTCGGCCAAATATACGCCGCCGACGACGAAGACGAGGCACCGACGAGCCCGGTCGAAATTTCTGACGATGAGGGCCAAATTCAGAGCCCGACCTATAGTGACGAGGAGGGCCACATCCAGAGCCCGACATATGGCTCGGAGGAGGAAGGGCGTGGTGGCACGGTGGTCCGAGGGTCGACCCCCATCTTGATCTCGTCGGAGAGCGAACCAGAACCCGACGAAGATGAACAGTTCAGGCGATGGGTCTGGATGTCCATCCGCCAAACGGATGACGAGGGAGTGCGTGGCGATGGATACATAGAGCGGACGCGAAGGGTGACGATGAGAGCCCGGCTACACTACGCCGACCCGGTTAACCAACCCGCCGTACCAACAGGTGTACCCGCATTCGAGGACGGAGAAGGAGTCAGTGGTGGAAGCGATACGCTAAGTTTAGCGGCCAGCAACGGTTTAACCGGGGATGGCAGTAAAGACCCCCCGGACGAGGTAGTCGAGGAGATAGAGGAGTGGTTGCGAGGCTCGACGGACCCCACAACAAGCGCATGGCAAAACCAGTCGGGGGTCGAACCCCTTCCGAAGGAGTTGGTGACCGACATCGAGGCACACCTAGGTAGCGACCAGGCCCAGAGAAGGAAGAGGTCATACAGACGGGATGTCGGAGGACGGGTGTTTCGGGTTCGGATCACAAGAACCGGCCTGGTAACCATCAGTTTAATGACCGCCAGTGAGGGAGGCGTGTGAAGACCACAACCCAAAAGGAAAATATATATATTTGAATTTTAATGAAGTTTGCCTGCATATACATGTATATAATGAAATATAGCCAATATTTATATTTTGCACGTAGAATACTGTGCACATAACCAACTTGTTTAATAATACTGGAAATTTCAGCCTTAAATACGAAGGGCCCAGCGCCAACATGGATGAATACGGTTACAACAAGCCTTATTTCAAATAATAATAAGTCTTATTGCGGTAGGTGAGGGGGGAGTGTGAGGACCCTAATCCGAAGGCTTCGGAGCCCTCACAACATTTATACATACGCTTCATAAGCTCAAATGAAGTACGAGCTGTTTTATGAACAATACTGGATTTTTAGATTTTTACACATGCGCTATTTTGCAAAACCACCGAGTTTCACACAAGGAAATACACTTAAATATTATACTTATCCATTTTCATGCAAAACATTGAAATCTGATGCTTTTGCACATAATCCGTTTCTTAAATGAAGTACATACGCGGTTCTACACAAACGACATATACTTATACTTTGTATATAGCCAATTATATGAAGTATACTGAAATTTTATATTTTTGCACATATGCCATTTTTACGTCAAGCACATACACGCTTTTGTACAAAATATATACATACTCATGCTTATATCTGTGGTCATAAGCAATAACAGCCTAACTCGACTTAAGAAATTAGACGAGTTGAAAATTTTGCTGGCGAATTTTTGTAACAAACCTGTTTTATAACTAAGGCAAACGTATTGGATTTAATTGTTTGTAAAGAAAGTAAAAATAGACCAATGAAAGTCTTGAAAAATGTCTCGATGTTGCTATTCAAAATCACCAGAAAAATTTCAACTGGTCTAATTTCTTAAGTCGACTTAGGCTGTTATTGCTTATGACCACAGATATGTACATGCAAACATACAATCTACATAATTACATATTTTGCTAATGAAATCTAATTTGTACAATATTAGGCACACCCTGATGTATGTTTGTAAAATAGAAGATTTTTACCGGAATATCAGCGGCCCAACATGAGAAAATATTCTTGTTGACAATAACCGAAATTTTACACAAACAAGTTACCAGCATTCCAACTAGCAAAAGGGTCGGTCACCAACCCAAACAGCTTTGCTTGGCTACATACACCCGCATGCCTACATACTAGATCATCCGATGCCGCGGACATAGCATAAAGAAGGAAGGAAAATGCATCGTAGCACGGCAAGAACAATGGGCGTTGGGAATGCAGCAAAAATGAACAAGTAACTTATACGTATTGACGTCACCAATATTTATGTGAACAGCAGGCCCAGCTGATCGAGGCAGTGCGAGCGAACAGCTGATGGAATGCAATGGGGGCATTCCAGGAGGAAGTAGTAGCAGTATAAAAACTGTTAGCAAATATGATACAAATTTATATATATGTAAATGTCGTATATATACCTAAGGTCTTAGAAATTAAGTGGAAGATGCGCCGTTAGGTTAAGGAACATTAGTTTTAAGCATTGTTATTGTATATTGGAAGGTTGCTGCGCACAAAAAGAGTATAAAAGGGCGAACATTTCTTAGAATAATTGAGTCGTTAGCGACTAGAGCTAGGTATAGTAGTCGTGGGTTTTCACCTCGATGAATGCGGAACTGGGGGCTTTCACCTCACTATCGCAGAGTTTATATTCAGTGGTGGGTTTTCACCTCCGCTGACGGTTGGGTCGAGCAGGGGGTTTTCCCCTCAGCCGCCTTTATTTAGCTAGGAGTCTTAAGTCATAGTAAGCGGTGGGTTTTCACCTCCGCCGAAGAAGGGCTGAGTAGGGGGTTTTCACCCTTACCACCCTTATCGTAGTTTGTATTAAAATTAAGATTGTAGAGATTTGAGAAAAGAGGAGTGAATCCCAACAATAAACATTTTAAAAATATTAACCAGGGTTTTGTCATTTCGAGAGGACCTTTAGGGAACATCTATTTTCAGAACCCTGGACGGACTGAGCCTACCCCAGCATACCGAAGGAAAAGTCCGTCACAAATGGCGCCCGAGCAGGGAAGAAGTCCGTCACAAACTCAGGGATTTTCCATATGGCCGGGTCCCGGGACTGACTTTCCTAGTGTTGGTGGTATTACAACGGGCCTTTCAAAACTGGCCTAAGTGTGCCTCTGCGGCAGCCATTGAACCTAACCTAACCTATAGTAAAATTTAACGAGCTACAAAACTGCGTACTCGAAAAAATCTAAAAATTCTGAGCAAAAAGTTGGAAAATTGACAAAAAAATTGTCGAATTTTCCTGTATTTCTAGGAGTACTTTTATAAAAAATTAGCGAAAATATTCAAAAGGAAGAAATGAAAATTGCAATTTTATGGGGTACATTTTCTTTTGACACTGACTGTATGCTAACACATATTTTTTATGTGCTTATGTAGATACATATAATGGTAAAATAAGAAAAAAAAAATAAATAAAAAGAACAATTGTAACTTTGCACTCAATCAAGTGAACTTAGTACATGCAAACGCAGTTTACATTTTTGATTTCAGTTTAAAAAAAAAAGAGAAACTTTGGCAAATAAACATTTTTCTTAAGCTTATAAATAAAAAACTTTTAAGGTGTTTGTATTATAATGCACACATGTGAACTCGTATTTTCGTCATCTGGTATGATGATGAATTTAGAAAGTTATAAAAAATATAATTTTCAAAAAATAAAAGTGCACCTGTTTAGTACAAAAAGTGAAAAAAGCTTCGTGCTTCGCGCACTTTTATTTTTTGTAAATTAAATTTTTTATAAGTATCTTAATTTCACTTCACTCCATCCAAAACTTCAGTTTAACAATACAAAGATACAGACTTTTTTATTTTACAACTAGCGGACGCTCACCAACTTCGCTGGGTGAAAGAAAGAAAGCTGTTCTTTGTTTTTTTCTTGCTTTATAATTTAATTCATGTTCGGACATTATTTTTGGGACTTATTCTAATAACAATGTTTTATTTATTTTAGTGACTTACTCTCATTATTATAGGTTAGGTTAGGTTCAAGTGGCTGCCGCAGAGGCACACTTAGGCCAGTTTTGAAAGGCCCGTTGTGATACCACCAACACAAGGAAAGTTAGTCCCGGGACCCAGCCATATGGAAAATCCCTGAGTTGTTGGGAATTTCCACATAGCAGAATCCCGGGACTGACACTCCTAAACCGACACCGTTACTCCTCCTCGAACCACTTAGATGACTTTATGAAGCCCATCAAGTCCTTTATGTCCAGTTCCGCGATCTGGCTTAGGCTATCCAGGAACGGAACTCCCAAAAAGCGCGTTCTCGCGCCGCTTAAAGCCGGACAGTTGCAGATGAGGTGATCCACTGTTTCCTCCTCCTCATCATCTTTGCAACTCCTGCAGCATCGTCGGTAGGGCACACCTAGCCTTTCTGCATGCCTACCAATGAGGCAGTGACCGGTTAATACCCCTATCAATATGCAGATTTCCCTCCTAGTTAGGGCATAAATGCGTCTAGACCTTTTAAGATCCCATTTTGGCCAGGTTTGTTTCGATATGCGACACCCTGGGGATTGCAGCCATCTTTCGTTGGCTTGACGGAGTGTGTGCTCCTTCAGCATTAGTTTGCATGTGGCAAACGGCATACCTAAGCGCTCTTTATCCTGAAGAACCTGCTTGGTCGTGCCCTGCCTGGCAAGCTCGTCTGCCTTACAGTTTCCCTCAATGTCCCTATGTCCCGGGACCCATATGAGGTTTACGCGGTTCTGTTGGGCCATCTCCTGAAGAGATCGACGACAGCTGAGCGTCAGTTCAGAGTTGAACGTGTATGAGCCAAGGGATTTGATGGCCGCTTGGCTATCGCTGAAAATAGCGATATCTTCTCCGATAACACGTTTGCTTAACCAGGCCGCGGCGTCCAGGATTGCCGAGACTTCCGCCTGGAAGACGCTACAATGATCAGGTAGTCTGAAGGAGAGCTCAAGGTCCAAATCCCTTGAATAAACGCCTCCTCCAACTCTGCCGTCCAACTTCGAGCCGTCGGTGTATATGGAAGTGCCACAATTTGTTCCGGGACACCAATCCGTCCTCTCCCAGTCTTCTCTGCTGGGAATGTTTATTTTGAAACAGCTATCCCCGACTGTAGTAGTCGCACAACGATCTGTGCTTAGAGGGAGAAAGCTGTAAGATTCCAGAATACTGGAGTGTCCAATAGTACCCGCAGCCCAACTGGAGGTTTCTCTTAGGCGCAGAGCTGATGCCGCCGCTGACCGAAACCCTTCCAGATCAAGTGGCAAAATGCCCAGAATGACCTGGAGGGCTTCGTTGGGCGTTGTCCTTAGCGCACCGCTTATACAGATCATAATGGATCTATGGACTTTCCGCAACAGATTCAGGTATGTTGCCTTGCTCAGCGCAGGCCACCATACGACGACTCCATAAAGCATGATTGGGCGAATGATGGCCGTGTAGATCCAACTGCATACTCTAGGGCTGAGCCCCCATTTTTTGCCAATGGCTCTTTTGCAGGTGTAAAGAGCGATGCAAGCTTTCTTCTGGCGCTGAAGAACATTCTCCTTCCAATTCAATTTCCTGTCCAGAACGATGCCTAGAAACTTGGCCTTATCCGACAAGCCCAGGCGCGTGCCATCTAGTTCTGGTAGGCTTAGTGGCGGTATTTTGTACCGGTTGGTGAAGAGGACAAGTTCCACCTTCCCTGGGTTGATACTAAGTCCGCAGCGAGAGGACCACGTCGAAACTTCTCGCAGTGCTACTTGCATCAGGTCACACAGAGTTTGTGGGAACTTGCCTCTGAATGCAATAGCTAAATCGTCTGCGTATGCCACTATCTTCCCGCCCCCCCAGCTTGTGTCACGTAGCAACGAGTTGACTGTGAGGTTCCATAAAAGCGGGGAAAGAACACCACCCTGGGGTGTTCCCCTTGTGACATAGCGTGATAACTCAACCGTACCAAGTGAAGAAGCTATTTTCCTTCCCATTAAAAGTTGGTCAATTAAACTAGTTAGAGGTCTATCTACTCCCAGATTAGTTAGAGCGGAGTTGATAGCCTCCGGGCTTATATTGTTGAAAGCCCCCTCAATGTCTAGGAGGGCCACGAGACAGTAGTCCTTTTCACACAGCGATTTCTCAATGACAGACACTAGGCTGTGCAGAGCGGTTTCTGTTGATTTACCCTTGGTGTATGCATGCTGATAGCTAGAGATAAGGTTGCTATCAATAGTCGTTAAGAGGTAGTCGCTTAATATCCTCTCAAAGGTTTTTAGTACAAAGGACGAGAGACTGATCGGTCTGTAGTCTTTTGGCTCGTAGTGGGATGCCTTCCCAGCCTTAGGGATAAACACTACCGTGGCGCTTCTCCAGTAGCCCGGAATGTGGTTGAGAGCCAGGCAGGCTGTGAAGAGAAATACCAGCCATTTAGCTGATGTCTCCAACGTGTTTATAAGCTGCGCGGGGATAATCCCGTCCGGCCCGGCAGCCTTATACGGTTCAAAGCTCTTAACTGCCCACCTTACTCTTTCCTCAGTGATGGGTATATTTACTGCCAGGTTTGTTGCAGGTGCTAGTGGTGCATCATGCAGATTCCCCGGAAAATGTGTATTCAAGAGCAGCTCAAGGGTTTCCTCTTCCGTGCTGGTCCAGGATCCGTCAGGTTTTCGCAAATAGCTGATGGTTGTTTGACTTTTCGAGAGGACTCGTCTAAGTCTCGCTGTGTCGTCGACCTTTTCGACGCCAGTGCAGAAATTTCTCCACGAGGTTCTCTTCACCTGTCTCAGAGCTTTTTTGTAGGCCCTTAGTTTAGCTTTATATTTGTGCCAATGAGGCTCAGAGCCGAAGCTCTTGGCCTTGTTAAATTGTTTCCGGCATGATATTCGGAGCGAGTCCAAATCGTAGGACCACCAATGTGGCCTGTGTTTACCGCGTGGTTTTGGCACTGGACAAGCCTGTCCTAGAGCATTTGAGAGCGCCGATGTAAATGTAGTAACAAGATCCTCCAGCTCCTCTACTGATGAGGGGGCTTGTGAGGGCAGTACTGGGAGGTCTCTGTCTAATATTTCATTGTGTAACTGCCAATCAGTGTTACGTGGATTGCGTTTCATGATTGGTTGTTCTACAATAAAGTCTAAAACCATTTCTATGTAACGGTGGTCGGAGAAAGAATGTTCTTCCAGAACCCGCCATTTTCTGACCCACTCATAAGCGCCTTCACTACAGAGAGTGAGGTCTCTCATTATTATAATCTAACAACTTATTCTAAAGCCTTCAGATACACAACATATTTGGTTTTATTTTCACCATCATCATCATTTATTGGCGCTTAACCGCCTAAGCGATTTTGGCCGTTGCATATCAAAGCACGCCAGTCATTCCTTTTTAGCGATAACTGACGCCAATTGGAAACCCCAAGGGAGTTCAAGTCATCCTCCACCTGTTGTTTCCATCTCAGTCGAGGCCTCCCCCTTCCTCTGCTGCCGAATTCAGGCGACGATAGGAAAACCTTCTGTGCTGGAGCTTTTATTTTCATGCGGTGTATAAATATACAGTAACGATGGCTACCCTACTTATATCTCTATCCTAATTTTCAGCCACCCACCTTAACCCCATGTAGAGACATTCAACCTCAAGAAATTAAGTTTGTGTGAGAGGGGTCACGCCCCCTTTTCACGCAACCCCTACTTACGGTTTTGATATCCTAAAGCGCTATACCTAATTTCAGGTCCCTACCTTGAACCCTTTCACAAATATTCTGCTTGAAAAATTTAGTTTGTATGGGAGGTGCCACGCCCCCGTTTCTGATAACCCCCTTTTTTATGTGTGGGAATGCCTTTGATATCATATAGGTCTATACCAATTTTCAGGTCCCTACCTTGAACCCTTTCACAGATATTCTGCCTGAAAAATTTAGTTTGTATGGGAGGTGCCACGCCCCCTTTTCTGATAACCCCCTTTTTTATGTGTGAGAATGCCTTTGATATCATATAGGTCTGAAACAATTTTGAGGTCCCTACCTTGAACCCTTTTATAGAAATTCTGCTTGCAAAATTGAGTGTGTATCGGAGGTGCCACGCCCCCTTTTCTGATAAAGCTCTTTTTTAGTTATAAACCTTCTCCACATGTGTCTCTTCAATGTGGCAAAGTTTGGTTAAAATCGGTTCAGCCATTCTCCGTAAAGTTTATTACAACGCGAAAAACGGGTTAACTTTTATATATATATAATATAATAGTTTCTATTCTATTGTTACGGGCGGGCGTTGAGCCGAACCCCGGACCAAGAGAATGGAAATTCAGTGTCTGTGGCAAAACGATATATATTAAACGGTCGCATTCTGTGCAATGCTTCTCGTGTAAGAGATGGCTCCATAAATCTAGATGTTCACGGCTTAACCTTAACATCCACAGACCCCGTACTTTCGTGGGCCCTTGTTGTTTGTGCCCTCGGGCGTCCCGCGGTAAGCGCGAACAAGCGCACCCCTACCGCCGCTTTCTAGTAGCAATACTAATAATACTAATAATAATGTCTTAACAACAAGCAGCACTTATAGCCACACAAATTCCAGACTGTAGCTCGTGCCTTATTGCGTCAACATCACAGCAGCTCAACACTCTCGCTCCCACCGGAGCAGTTTAGACATGAGCAATGCCGAGCACCAGTCTCTCTCTGTTTCTACATCACACCCCCCCTCCCGTTTAAATTCTCACGTGAGTCAGGATCAACATCTTCTCGCACCTGTCTCTACGTGTACTGTTTGTCGGCAAAGATTATACACGCTCGCGTCATCGGTCAAATGCAATAACTGCTTAGGCCAATGCCACGTACATCTATGCTCTGGGTTCGCAAACAGGAACCTTTGGACGGATGCGTTCATCGCACCATGCTGTAACACGCCCCAACCTACGACGCCAGCCAACCCGGTTACACCAGGTCCACAGCTAACTAGGCTGAGGCACAGCCTTGGTCTTAGCCTACCAACACCTGGGCGAACACATCCGTCTCTCACGCCTATGGTTAACTCCACATCGGCCCCACCGGCGCACTTCCAAATCTTACAGCACAACTGTAACGGATTAACTGGTAAGATCGCACAGATAACTAATTTGATGACGCAATATGACAAATGTTGCCGCAGTCCAAGAAACCAAGCTCAGTCCTAGGTCGGACCTCATTACCTATGGCGGATATAACATCCATCGGAAAGACCGTCATAGAGTAACAGGAGGTCTGGGAGGTGATCTAGCGTTCATAACACACAACTCTGTACAGTATCATCTATTTGATACCGACATCGAAGGAACAGATGATATCTTAGAAAGCCAAGGTGTTGGCGCTTACAGAAATTACACACGAATTTTTAAAAGCATTAGCAATCTGACTTGTAATTCAGTTTATTCAAGAATAAAAATACGCAAAATTATACTGTGAAAATTATACAACTCGAAAAGATGAATTTTACAAAGTCTTATTAATATTAGATATAGAGAGAGCTTTAAAACAATTCGTGTTCACGCGCAATTTCTAATACCATGTGGCGCAATTTTTCTGACAGTTTTTTTGCTTTAATGGTATATGTGAACACAAGTATATAGAAATATAAAGAATATGCATGTATAACATATGGATTACTTCAATTGACGGCGGTAACAATTCCCTCCCCCGTAAGCGAGTCCTGTTTGTCGAGGTTGCTTTCTGTATTCGTGGCGACGTCAAGAACTGCAATTCTAGTTGATGGTCGACTGAGGATCCCAAATTGTTCTTCACCGTGGCACGTCTAACTTGTCCATCACTTGCCACCACAGTATCAATTACTTTCCCTTTAGGCCAACAGTTTCTGGGAAGGTCGGGGTCTGCTATAACCACTATGTCTCCCACGCGTATAGCCGGTTGGGGTGAGAACCATTTGCTACGTCTTGAAATTATTGGCACGTACTCTTTCAACCACCTTGCCCAGAATTGGTTCGATTTTTGGGTTTGGTGCCAACGTTGTCGCAAGTTGTTGTTGTCGTTGCCGAAAGGCTTGTAGCTGTCAGAAGAGCCGATCAAAAAAATGATTAGGAGTTATAGCTTCGTCGTCGTCACTTTCCATTATGCACGAACTCGTGTCAAGACTGTGTGCCACCTCGATGTGAATTGCTCTAATGGTACGTCCAACGGATACATGGAGTGGCCCAAAGTAATCGACACCGACGAATGTAAATGGTCTTTGAAAAGTTGCTAGCCGAGCAGCTGGCAGCGCAGCCATTTGTGGAGGTCGAGGCATCGCAGTCAGATTTTTGCAGTGTTGGCATAAACGGCGTACCTTTTTATAGAGCCTACGCAGCTGTAGTATGAAGTATCGACCTTTAATCGCGTTGATTGCAGTCTCATGCGATTGGTGATGTAAGCTTTCGTGAAACGAACGAACGATAAGAAATGTTATGTGACTTCCGCTGGGCAGCACGATAGTATCCTCATGGTTGTTAAGAAACTGTTCCCTTCCTCTGCTTCTAATAACGTCATTGTCATCTAAGTAGATGTTTAGGCTAATCAGCTTGCTTTTTGTCCCTATAGGCATACCACTTTTTAAGTTTTTTATTTCTTGCTCATATGCGGTTCGTTGGGCGTATCGTATAAGGAAAAGCTTTGCAGTTTGTACCATCGTAGCATCTATTGATTGCGGGCTTACGGTAGATTTAGAAGCGGCCTTGAGTTTTGTTATATATAGAATAAAAGTAGCCACAGCACGGTACAAGTGCTTCCAGTCGGAAAAATATTCCACGTTCGGCACGCAAGTGAGTAGGTTGAGTTTGTCTATCAACAATATCGGACGTTTAAGCTCCGTCTCTTCCAACTGATAGAACTCGTCGCAACTGGGCCAATACGTCATATCTGCTTTTAAGAAATCCGGTCCATTGAACCACATATCTGTATCGACTTTGTTGTAAGTTTTTGTCGCCAAATCTGCTGGATTCATTCGTGTTGGAACCCATCTCCACTGTGAAACATTTGAGGACTCAAGGATCTCGCCAACCCGATGCATGACAAACTGTTGAAAGTTTTTTGGATCGATGCGTAGCCACTGCAGAACCGTCTTAGAGTCAGTCCACCAAAATTGGGCTTCTACACATACTTATTCCAGACACAGCGGCTTGCAGTTCCAGCCTAGGGATCGAGATTGGCTTCAGCGGAGCTACTTTGGATTTCGCCGCAATGAAAGCGATTTCGACGTCATCATTTTGTTGAATGCGTAGATAACTAACAGCAGCAAATGCAGTAGCGCTGGCATCAACGAAAGTGTGAAGCTGGACGCTATTCGCACTGTAGAGAATAGTGGAGTAGCAGCGAGGTACCCTTACATCCATTATGTCAGGTATCGTTGATTTCCACTTACACCATTTATCATACAATGCGTCTCTGAGAGACTCGTCCCAGTCAATACCAGCACGCCAAATATCCTGGAGCAGTACTTTCAAACCGATGGTATTGGCGGAGAGAAATCCCAAAGGATCGAAAATGGACATCAGGATTTGAGAGAATTGGAAGCCCAGTTCCTTACTTCGAACCCAGCACTCGCATTGATTTGTTTTACTTGTCTTGCTAACAAAAGAGCAGATTCTTCATCGTTTTCACTGTCGATAAAGTCGTCAACGTAATGATAACGCTGCACTGCTTCGACCGCTCTTGGGAACTCGTGTCGGTATTGCTCAGCGTTTTTGTCTCGTACAAAATGCGCGATGTATGGAGCGCAGTTTAAGCCGAACGATAGGGCACGCATTACGTAGACATTCGGTCGCTTAGTGCCTTCATCACACCATAAGAATCTTTGAGCATGCATATCGCTTTCAGTGACGTTGATTTGGTGAAACATTTCGGCTATATCACCGCACACAGCTACTCGCCCAACTCGAAACGATAGCAAAACTTCCACCAACGAATTCAACAAGTCAGGCCCAGAAAACAAAAAATCGTTGAGACAAACGCCGTTTGATTTTGCAGCAGCGTCCCACACTAGTCGGATTTTCCCTGGCTTGTTTGGGTTTGTGACTGTAAATATAGGGAGATACCACGTCTTGCTGATTTGAATAGCTGCCTCAGAGGGTGACAACCTCTTCGCATACCCTTTTAAAATTAAGTTATCTATCTGTCTTTGAATTGTAGACCTTAGTTGCGGATCTTTGGAAAATTTATTTTCGAGACACATCAAACGTTTGTAGGCAGTTGTGTAGCTATCAGGTAGAGTAATATCTTTGTTGCGCCAAAGTAATCCAACTTCAAAACGGTCGTTCACCTTTTGAGTGAGAATAGCTAGCGCTCTGTTATCGTCCGCAGATAGAAGCTGCATTGGCTTTGAATCCTCCAAACTAAAATAGTTCTTTACAGCGTCGTGAAGCTCGCTAAGACTTTTCTCGCACTCACATACGTGAACATTCACCATAAAATCATGCGATGGATTTGTATGACAACCTTGAAGAGCCCATCCAAGTCTAGTTTTTGACGCAATGGGTTGAGATACCATGAGCCCTCTCGAATCTTTAGTGGAATAGCCAGTCTCCAGTTATGCGATCCAATCAAAATGGTTGGCACAATGACCCAGTATTCTCACTGTGGTGAAAGTTCTCCATGGAGGTGAATTTTTCAGAGTTGAAATCCATGGTAGTATGGAATTTCGCGGACGCATGGTTGCATTTCAGTAACAAAAAAAATGAATTTAATGTATATATTCCATGAATTAATATAATATCATGAATTTACTGCACTACAAGAAGTATAAAAAATGTATATTAAAGGCCATATTGTAAAATTTCGTACAAATGCATATTGATGATCGGCTCTTTATGAACGATGCTATTAAATAGTAGTTTTGCGCAAAAAAGCACCCCTGTTAGTTGAGGACATTGAGGTGAATTTGAAATTCTTAGAAATTTTCCAAAACAAAATAAAGAAAATATTTTGCTTGCAGTTTTATATTTATTTATACTATTTATTTAATAGTAATATACGATTATCTTGGTAGCTTTAATGTCAAGGTACGGTGTTAATGAACTATGAGTCATCTTATATATAACAAGTAAGGAAGTCTAAGTTCGGGTAAGCCGAACATTAAATACCCAGTGTATGGAAACAATAGTAGTACCTATATATATATATTATAATTTGGGAAAAACGAACTCAATAAATTTATTAGTTAGTTTATAAAATTAATATTTATTTATGCTACGGTATAAAATATATGTACATTGTTCGTGTGCCCTCAAAATATTACTTATAGTTGAATACATTTCTTACTTCTAATATACTTACGCCCAATTTGTGACAAAGTTTTAAATTGAAAAAAATACGTTTGGGCCAGTTTTTCGAAATTCAAATTATTTTCAAAGTTATAGCTATCACCACTTTTCGAAATTCCTTACTTTTTGATGTAAATAACTTCCGCTCCCTTAAAGTGCCAAAAAAATTTTTTTTTTGCTAATAGTTACTAATGCAATGCCCAACAACATCATACAAAAGCGCCATCTCGCCAAGATGGAGAAGTTAAAAATTGCGAATAATGTTTGCAAAAAAATTTTTTTTGCAAAAATTGGAAATGTCCTTTTGTAGAGGATACCATCTTTTATATATATTTAAAAAATTAGCAAAATCGGTTTGACCAATCGTGAGAAAATCATCAAAAAGTGAGGAATTTCGAAAACTGTTGATAGATATAACTTTCAAAATAATTCGAATTTTGAAAAATTGTATACGTATTTTTGTTTAATCGTTCTGAGCTATACTACCCACTTTCAATAAAATACATGGCCGTCGAAAAAATTATAGGTGGCTCACTTAACAAAATTAACTCATCTTTTAAGACTCGTTAATAGTAGACAATTCCTTACAAATTTAACTACCAAATTATATTATAATTATACTATTTTAGTTATTTACCTTACCGAATTATGTCAATTTATGTGATTTTCGAAATTTTCCATATTGAAAGTGGACGTGATTGGGAAGCGATTTCGTTTAATTTCAACAGGTATACTTCCTATAACTCTAGTATACCTTGTGCCGAATTTCACGATTCTACCGTAATCAGTTTAAAACTTACGACCAGTCTTTTAGGTGATTTTCTAAATTTTCGATATCGAGAGTAGCCGTGGTTGGACGGGGATTTAATCCAATTTCATCACGTATACTCCAAACAGTACTAGTATGATTTGTGTCAAATTTCATCGTTCTACCATGATTTGTTTAAAAGTTACGACCAGTCGAATTTTCAAAAATGCCTCCCTTGAAAATGGGCGGTACCACGCCCACATTTTAAAATTTAACAGAAAATCATAATGGAATGATAAGAGAGATTCACCTATGAAATTATATCATTTTATCAATTTCAGCTACCGATATATGTCAGTTTATGTGATTTTCTAAATTTTCGATACCGACAAAAGGGACGTGGTTATAATCCGAGTAATCTGAATACCAAATTTCATGCAAATTCCTCAATTTTTACTCAACTTATGTTAATTTGTGTGATTTTCGAAATTTTCGATTTCGAAAAAGGGGGCGTGGTTATCATCCGATTTCGCCCATTTTCAATAGCAACCTACCTGGCCAAAAAGTAACCTGTATATAAAATTTCATGCAAATATCTTAATTTTTACTCAAGTTATCGTGTACAAAGACGGACGGACGGACAGATGGACGGACACGCCTGAATAGACTCCTCTTTTCAACCTAAGAACTTTCATACATGGATCTTGATTATTTTGCGACGGTACATAGTACAGTTATGTGGACAAAATTATAATACCCCTGTACTAGTACGCTTGGTATAAAAATGCCTCCCTTAAAAGTGGGCGGGGCCACGCCCACTTAGAAAATTTATCAAAAAATCATTATATAATGGCCATGGGGATTCACCTATAAAATTATATAATTTTACCCATTTCCGTTAGCGAATTATGTCAATTTATGTGATTTTCGAAATTTTCGATATCGAAAGTGGGCATGGTTGGAGGGCGATTTTATCCATTTTCATCAGGTATACTCCCACGGATACTAGTATGCTTTGTGCCAAATTCCATCGTTCTATCGTAATCAGTTCAGCTGCCGAGATAAGTCAATTTGTGTGATTTTCGAAATTTTCGATATCGAAAAAGGGGGCGTGGTTATCATCCGATTTCGCCCATTTTCAATAGCAACCTACCTTGGCCAGAAAGTAACCTGTGTACAAAATTTCATGCAAATATCTCAATTTTTACTCAAGTTTTCGTATACACGGACGGACAGACGGACGGACATGCCTTAATCAACTCCTCTTTTAATCCTAAGAACTTTCATATATGGAACTCTATATCTATCTCGATTATTTTGTGCCGTTACAAACAGCCGTTATGTGAACAAAGTTAATATACCCTTGTACTAGTACTAGTACACTGGGTATAAAAACTAATGTGTTTTTGTTTTAGGAGTGTCCAGTCTAAATATTAGCTGGAAAACCAATCCTCATTGAACCAGGGGCTTAGGACTTTTCGAAGTTGAAATACTTATCACTAACCGGATAGTTATTTCCAGTACCTGGCAAATGAGGACTATTGTTATTGTGAACAAAAACCATGAACTACAAGTTGCGATGGAGCATTGCAAGCTGCACGTAATCGTGGCTGCCGCCGGAGGCCTTTTTATTCCATCTATAAAATGTCCCAGGGGGTACCATAACAGTCGCCCCATACGGCAGTTGCTACCCAAGGCCTTTTATGTTGCATCTTGAATGAATGATTTAATCTTATGCACTCCGCGTTTATGCTCCTTTTTGGGGCAGCTAAAATCAAATCTGTTATAAATGAGGAGTTGCGTGCAAAAAACAGACTAGCCGAGATGTTCCCAGAGCGTAGGTTGTCCTAAATATCGCGGTATGTGTTCATGAGAGGAAGAAAGACTCCGGCACAAGTAAGGAATTGTTATGCCAAGCGTACTAGTACTAGTACAAGAGATTACAATATTGTCCACATAACGGTGTTGTTGTTGTTAACTGCAAAAGGAGTGATATCGAAATTAACAGTTCTTGGGCGGATATGAACCCGGTACGCTCTGTTCCGCCCTTGGGGTACTGCCCGGATGTCTCTGGAACGATTTGGTATGACCAGTTGAACCTTCTAGAGTCCCAAAAACAAAAGTTATTGGGTGAAAGGAGGAGTTTATTAAGGCATGTCCTTCCATCTGTCCGTCCGTGTACACGGTAACTAGAGTAAAAATGTATATACATATTTGCAGGAAATTCGCTGTATACCAAATTTCATGCAATCGCCCCTCGACCAAAACTACCGAAGCTTAGACTTTCTTACTTGTTATACCCAGCGTACTAGTACTAGTACAGGGGTATTATAATTTTGTCCACATAACGCTACTACTAACGGCACAAAATAATCGAGCTAGATATAGAGTTCCATATATCAAAGTTCTTAGGATGAAAAGAGGAGTTCAATAAGACATGTCCGTCCGTCTGTCCGTCTGTGTACACGATAACTTGAGTAAAAATTGAGATATTTGGATGAAATTTTGCATACAGGTTACTTTGAGGCTAAGTTTGCTATTGAAAATGGGCGAAATCGGATGATAACCACGCCCCCTTTTTCGATATCGAAGATTTCGAAAATCACATAAATTTACATAACTTGAGCAAAATTAGAGATATTTACATGAAATTTGGCATACAGGTTACCTTTTCGCCAAGATAGCTTGCTATTGAAAATAAACGAAATAGGAAATCACTGGGTATTTAATGTTCGGTTTATCCGAACTTAGACTTCCTTACTTGTTTTTAATTGCGCTTGTACATGAAAATCTAGTCAAGTGTCGTAAGGACCATTAACAAACTGTTCATTGTCTGGCTACGCTTTTTTAGTCCCGGGTTTTGAGTGCAAGTTTAATCTTAGATTAAACGACTAATTGTATGGGCTTAACTCACGTCAACTGTGTTTGTGGTTTAAAATTGCACTGCAAAACTAGCCCTTTGACGTCTCATAACAATAAAAAATCGATTCAAATACAGTCTTCAATATTGCGTCTTTATTAACTAATAAATTTTTTTTTAATTCATAAAAACTGTCTTAAAATTCATTTTACTAAAACTACTGCTTGCAATAAATAAAGAAATTCAAATTGACTTAAAGCTAAAAACCTTAAAAAATTTCACAAAAAAACTTTATATACTAATAAATATAAAATAAAAAGTATCACAATTCAGTTTTAATGAGTTTATGTACATAATTCAGTTGTAATTTTACTCAAAATTGTCTTAAAGCTAATAAACTTAAAAATTTCACAAAAAAACTTTATATACTAAGAAATATTAAATGAAAAGTATCAAAATTCAGTTGTTATCAGTTGGAATTCGTTTTTGATTTAACTAAAAATTTTCTTAAAGCTAATAAACTTGAAATGCACAAAAAACTTCATATACATATGGGCGTTTCCATCGTCACTCGCGTTACATCAGAAACAATAATTTACCAGTGAAAGTCACTTTATGAATTACATTTGACATTTACAAACAGTATGGCAATATCGTTATGACTAGCTAGAGGAGCTTTATTTAAAATGCAAAAAAATATTTTTATTTTAGTTAGTAATTAAAAAAAAATTAAGAAAAACTCTCCGTCACTCGCGTTATAATTTTTAGCTCAGAGTTTTTGGAGCATTTTTCGAAGCTCGAACCCTCTGAAGTGGCTAGCCGCAGCTAATTTCTGTTAATTGGACTTTGTTAGGAATTGATGTAAGTTTGAAATACAAAAAAATTTTAAAGCCTACTTTGATTATTCTCAAATGTATTTAAAAAAAAGTACCGTCACTCGCGTTACAAGAAATTCGTCACTCGCGTTACTTCTGAATTATACCAAAGATAAAGTTTGGAAAGTCGATTTTAAGGCGAGGGGTTGGTTAAAAATAACACGTGCACGTTTTTTGGAACTTTTTATTATATACAATTGTTACTTGCTCATATGGGTATTTTTCAGTATCAAAACCTTTATGGTCTTTATGAAATGTTTCCAGTACCTTTAAGTTGTGTTAAAAGCAGTCTTGCTTCAAATCTTGATAAGCTTATTTAACTAAATGCATTTATATAATTCTCATGAAGATCTTCGTTTTTATGCGTAAAAACATGTATTTTCGTCACTCGCGTTACAAAAAAAAATTACCTTGTATTTTTATAAATAGATTCAAAAGTAAAAGTAGGCTGGTGATCAACACTTGTCAAATTAATGGTGAGATATCATTAGTGAATACTACATACTAATAAGTTGATATAAGTCAAATTTATATTTATACATTTTACAGTTTCTGGAATACAATGGGCTTCTTCGTAGCAAATTTTGCGAATATTAACAACCATTAACGTTTTTTCAAGTACATTTTACACTCTAACCCACAATAAAATATACAGGCAGATTCTAAATAATTTCTTACTTTGCGGATTTTCTCCCTCTCATATAATTTGTGAGCGAAAATGTATGAAAAATGTTCACTAGTGAAATTTATTTAGATTGGCACGATAAGCTTTTTGTCGAAAAATTCTAAAATTTCGAAATTTGTTTTGCGTAAAATTTTGCAAAAATCATTGGATCATGTGTTTCAATTTTGTGATATTGGAGTACTTCAATTGTAATACTTTCTAATACCTCAGCGGACCACCTTCAGCTTATTGAAAGTCGATCACTGATCATGCTTTATTGACCAAAATCACGACACGATCGCTCTGACAATAGATACTCCAAGGAGTAACAACATTGGAATACATTGCAAAGTACTCTGAAAACAGAAACAACTGTAGCGTCTCGTTGTGACATTTAATTTTGACAGCTGACATAAATGCACGTAGACTAAGGCAACCTGTCTTATAACCGCGTTTTAACACGCGTTAACGCAGACTTGATCTAGTTTTATCTTTTTGGGTACGATGACATAATCAGCTCATTTTTCCTTGTATATTTTTTGGTTTTGTGCGTATTTGTCAAAGTTATAAATGTCACGCAACGCAATAAAGCTGTATTTGTTTTCGCCTGAATACTCCTATCATCATCATCATTTATTGGCGCTTAACCGCCTAAGCGATTTTGGCCGTTGCATATCAAAGCACGCCAGTCATTCCTTTTTAGCGATAACTGACGCCAATTGGAAACCCCAAGGGAGTTCAAGTCATCCTCCACCTGTTGTTTCCATCTCAGTCGAGGCCTCCCCCTTCCTCTGCTGCCGAATTCAGGCGACGATAGGAAAACCTTCTGTGCTGGAGCTTCTTTGTCCATTCGCATAACATGGCCCAGCCAGCGGAGTCTTTGGGCTTTAATTCGCTGGACTATGGTCAGATCTGCGTAGAGCTCGTACAGCTCATCGTTAAATTTCCTTCGATACTCGCCGTTGGCATCACGTGAAGGACCATAAATCTTCCGGAGAACTTTTCTCTCAAATACTCCAAGGGCCATCTCATCTTCTCTTGACATTGTCCATGAATCTGAGCCATACATCAGGACAGGTATGATGAGAGACTTATAGAGCGTGATCTTTGTTCTTCGAGAGAGGACTTTACTTCTCAATTGCCTACTCAGTCCAAAGTAGCACTTGTTGGCAAGAGTGATTCTCCGCTGGATTTCTAGACTGATATTATTTTCGGTGTTGATACTGGTTCCCAAATAGACGAAGTCCCTCACAGTTTCAAATTTGTAACTATCAACAGTGACATGGCTGCCAAGGCGCAGGTGTGCCGATTCTTTCTTTGATGACAGCAAATACTTCGTCTTGTCCTCGTTCACGGCAAGACCCACTTTTTTCGCTTCCTTATCCAGTCCAGAGAAGGCAGCGCTTACGGCGCGGTTGTTAAGGCCAATGATATCAATATCATCGGCATACGCCAGCAATGATATGTTGTTGTAACGATGTGTAGTCCTGCCCAACGCGTATTTTTCCTTAACCTAATTGTCATCAATATCTTCTAACGGGAGTCCAAGGAAACTAGCAGTTTCAATAGGATTGGACCAAAGAGAGATGGGTGTTAGAAGAGTGGGCTCAAATGAGCAAGAAAATAAGTGATTGGTATTGTGGGGGGATGAGCCGCATGCCGGACATACATTCGGCACATCAGGGTTCAGTCTAGATATGTAGGAGTTTAACCTACTACAATATCCAGAGCGTAATTGAGCCAGAGTGACCCTTGTCTCTCGAGGAAGATGACGCTCCTCTTCAGAAATGCCATGTGTTGCGGCATGTAAGACATTGTTTAGCGGACAGAGCGCAGAGTAATGGCCAACAGACGTTGTATGGATATGCCCCAAAGCCTGTTTGTGCACCTGTAGATCAAACGGCGTTGTTATATAGTGACGGATCTCATCAAAATGTTTACGTAGATGCGACCTTATGGTCCTAGGAGGCGGAATGAGTTCAAGCAGTTGTCTACCGGGATGCTGTGGTTTACAGCAGTTCAGTAGGTACTGCTTGTTTAGCATTTCATTATGCTCCCTAACTGGAAGCATTTCCACCTCATTATGTATATGAGATATAGGTGACATAAGGACGCACCCCGTAGCGGTTCTGAGCGCGGTGTTTTGACAGGCCTGAAGCTGATTCCAGTGAACGTCTGCAAGCCCCGGCGACCATATCGGCGACGCATAGTTCAGGATCGGCCGACCAATTGCCTTGTACGTTACCAACCACGTTTCTTTGTCTTTACCCCAAGTACTGCCGGCTAGTGACTTGAGGATTTTGTTGCGGCTCTGTAATTTTGAGACAATTGCGGCTGAATGGGCAGCGAAAGTGTGCATGGTGTCAAAAGTCACTCCTAAAATTTTTGGGTGAGCGACAGTAGGTATTTTATGATCACCTACATAGATTTCTAATTCCATGCCAACCTGCGCCGTCCACGTCGTGAATAAGGTCGCCGAAGACTTTGTTGGCGACAATGTCAAGGTTCGGGCAGTAAAGAACTCGACTAGAGAGGGGAGATAACCATTTATTTTGGAGCACAGCTCATCAACGGAAGTACCAGTTGCCAATATCGTGCAATCGTCTGCGTAAGAAACAATCGTAACTTCTTCTGGTGGAGGAGGAAGCTTCGAAATATAGAAGTTAAACAATAACGGGGAGAGGACACCACCCTGTGGTACCCCTTGTTTTATCTTCCTGGCTTTAGATTTTTTGTTTCTAAATACAACAGACGACCGACGACCACTGAGATAATTGGCGGTCCAACGCTTTAGACAGGGGGGGAGTGACGAGTCTTCCAAATCAGCTACAAGTTGCCCATGATTTACTGTGTCAAAAGCTTGACTCAAATCAAGTGCAACTAGAACCGTCCTGTCATTAGGCCTATTTTGATTAAGACCGTCAGTTATCTGAGTGTTTATGACATTTAGAGCAGATGTTGTGCTCCTACCCTTCCTGAAGCCATGTTGGTGCTCGGCTAACATCAAGTGTGATGTGTAGAGCGGGAGTAGGACCGCCTCAAGTGTGTTTACTACTGGCGAGAGGAGTGATATCGGGCGATATGACTCCCCAACGTTAGCTGGCTTGCCAGGCTTTAGTAGTGGGATCACAGTTGCCTGCTTCCATTTGTCGGGTATGACAGCTGTGATCAGAGACAAATTGAAGACGGCCGTTAAATATTTGACTCCCGCTAGGCCGATGTGTTTTAGATGCACCATGGCTATGCCATCAGGGCCGATGGCTTTGGAGTTTTTGGCCTTCCGGATGGCCTCTTGAACCTCTGTAGCGGTGATGGGAACGGGGGCATAGTTTTTGTGTTTATGCGCACGCCTGAAGATTCCACGTCTAGCCCTGTCTTGCGCAGGGTGTGGGACATATTGTCGACAAAAAGCCTGTGCACATTTCCTGGGGTCATTTATTGTCTTGTCACCAAAGGTAATGTCGACATTTTTTGGTGGACCCGAAGGATTCGACAAGGACTTGACGGTGGACCATAATTTCCCAACACCGGTAGAGAGGTTACAAGACCTGAGGTGCTCCTCCCATTTGGTTTGTTTGTGTTCGTTAACCAGCCTTCTGATTTCCACGTTGAGATCACCGATCTGTGGGTCAGATGGATCGATGTTGCGTATGAGGTCACGTTCGTTGGCCAAGGCTGCGGCCTCAGCTGGGAAGTTAGGCCTGATATCTTTTATCCTACCAGCTGGTATGAAACGGGCTGTAGCCTTTTTAATGACCTCACGTATGTTGCGCTCGCCAACGTGTACGTCAGTGGGAATGGGAAGATCACCAAAGGAGCTCTCCGTGAATTCCAAAAAGCCGACCCAATTGGCCTTTTTGAAATTCACGTAAGTACGTTTCTCCGACGTGATAAAATCCGTGGCACGATCGACAGACAGGATGATAGGCAGGTGGTCGGATGACAGGGCCACCATAGGTTGCCAGTTGATGCTGTTAATTAACCCCGGGCTAACAATAGTTAGGTCCGGGGAGCTACTGCAGTTAACAGCCATCCTAGTTGAGGAGTCTCCGTTCACAGTACAGAAAGAGGAGTTATCAATTTGCTCGGCTAATTCCCGTCCTCTGCCGTCCACCGAAAGGTGTGAATGCCACATATCATGATGGGCATTAAAATCGCCCATGATGATACGGTTATCGCCACAAAGAAACGCCCTAAGGTCAGGACGATAACTTCTGGGGCAGCAGGTGACGGGAGGAATGTATATATTGATTAGCTCGAGATCAACGCCACCAGCTTGTATAACTATACCTTGACACTCTAAAGGTAAGTCACTTTGGTCAGTGTTGATATCAAATTCCCTATACTGCACCGTATGGTGTACAAGGAACGCGAGACCACCTCCGCCGTCTGTACGATCATGCCGGAGTACGTGGTAGCCTCCACTCGCTCGGAGATTCGAGTGGGGGCCAAGTTTTGTCTCCTGGATTGCAGCAATTTTGATTTTATGTAGCTGCATAAATGTGGTTATCTCCGCTATCTTGCCGGTCAAGCCGTTGCAGTTAAATTGCAACAATTTAAATTGCGAAGGAGAGGCAATGGCCACTCTGGGAGTTAAAGACTGATGTGTTCGCCTAGATGGTGGTAGGTTATGTCGCGATATTGATCTCCGTTGCAGTCCTGAAGCCGGCGGAATTCGTTCACTATTAGATGAGTGTACTTCCGTCGGCGTTGAGGGCTGCACAACTCGACAGCAAGGCGCGACAAACACATCAGTCCAAAGATTTCTGTTTGCGAGCCCAGAACATATGCGTAGGTGACACAGGCCTAGGCAGGAGTTGCACTTGACCGATGCCACAGACGCATATATCCTGTGCCGACATACAGTGCACGAAGAGTGAGGGACCAGAAGTTGATGGACTTGACTTTCATTCGTGCTAGTGCCGGAAGAAGTTATTAAAGAGTTTAGAGACGGGGGCTGAAGCTCAGTAGTGCTACAAGCATCAACCGATGTGCTACGAAGAAAGTAGCCATGAGTGGGTGCTTGTGCTGTTGATGCACTAGGAAGTAAGCTACAGCCGGGAACACATATATTCTGCTGGGCAATATAATTATTGCAGGTCGTGGAGACTTGATTATTATTAGAGGGCGATAAAGCAACATATGAGCGTCGCTTGCCTCGGGACGTCCTGCGACGTGAACAGCAGGGCGCCACAAAATTTTTATAGAAACTAGTGGGCCGATGTGCTTTCGGATCTAGTCCGGAGCAACTTTATTTGTGCAACCAACCTTTGCATGATGCACACTGTACTGAGTGTGATCGTCTTGTATATATTTTCTTCCGACAAACGCAGCAGAACCATTCTCTTGGGCCAGGATTTGGCTCAATGCCAGCCCGGATCAAGAGAATAAGGAGCAGCCGTGCTGCAAGGGGCTGTTCCGGGGATGACAATAGGTGAGGGAATCGTGACGCGTTAGACAGGGTCACTTCGAAATGTATTGCTCTTGGCCGAGTCATTATAAAAAAAAACAACCCGGGTCGTTTCGGTACGAAGGGTATTGTACAGGTACAAATACCGTTCTCGCAGAACCGGCAATACGTGAAACGTCAATATCATCGGCATACGCCAGCAATTGCACGCTCTTGTAAAAGATTGTACCATTGCGGTTTAGCTCTGCTGCTCGAATTATCTTCTCCAGCATCAGATTGAAGAAATCGCACGAAAGGGAGTCGCCCTGTCTGAAGCCTCGTTTGGTTTCAAATGGCTCAGAGAGGTCCTTCCCGATTCTGACGGAGCTGTTGGTATTGCTCAACGTCATTTGGCAAAGCCGTATAAGCTTTGCAGGGAAGTCAAATTCAGACATGGCGGCATACAGGCAACTCCTTTTTGCGCTGTCAAAAGCGGCTTTGAAATCGACAAAGAGATGGTGTGTGTCGATTCTTTTATCATGGGTCTTCTCCAGGATTTGGCGTATCGTGAAAACCTGGTCGATGGTAGACTTACCAGGTCTAAAGCCACACTGATAAGGTCCAATCAGTTTGTCTACGATGGGCTTCAGCCTTTCACACAACACGCTAGAAAGAACCTTATATGCAATATTAAGAAGACTAATTCCGCGGTAATTGGTGCGGTTAGCGGGATCGCCTTTCTTGTGGATTGGGCAAAGCACACTTAAATTCCAATCCGGAGGCATGCATTCGTCTGACCATATTCTGCATAAGAGCTGATGCATGCTTTTTACCAGCTCTTCGCCTCCGTGTTTGAACAGCTCGGCGGGTAGTCCGTCTTTTCCAGGCGCTTTGTTGTTTTTGAGCCGGGATATAGCTATCCTCACTTCATCATAGTCAGGTGGTGGGACGACTTTTCCATCGTCAGGGATTGGGGTATCGGGTTCGACGTCTCCCTCGCAATTTAGCAGTGAGGAGAAGTGCTCCCTTCATAATTTAAGTACACTTTGTACGTCGGTTACCAGGTCGCCATTATTGTCCTTACAGGAGCTTGCCCCGGTCTTAAAACCTTCCGTCATCCGCCGGATCTTTTCATAGAATTTTCGGGCATCACTCCTGCCAGCATGCATCTCAAGCTCCTCACACTCACGCCTTTCGGCCTCACTTTTCTTTTTTCTGAAAAGGCGTCTCTCTTCCTTCTTTGCCTCACGATATTGTTGCCATACACTGCGGGTTGCGCCCGTTCGCAACGTCTCCTTGTAGGCAGCGTCCTATTTTTTCGAGGCAGTTTTGCATTCCTCATCGTACCAGTTGTTCTTGCGGGCTCGCTGGAACCCTATAGTGGCCTCAGCGGCGGTACGCAATGAGTGAGAGATATGCTTCCATTGCTCGGTTACATCGTTAGGTCGAGGATTGCCCTCTGCTAGCAGGTGTGAGAGTCGAGTTGTGAAATTATCAGCTGTCTGTGTCATGCGCAGCTTCTCGACGTCAAACTTTCCTTCCGTTACTGTGCGCACTTTCTTCGTTGCACAGAGGCGTGTGCGTATCTTGGCTGCGACAAGATAATGGTCAGAGTCAATATTGGGACCACGCAGTGTACGCACGTCCAGAACGGTGGAGCTATGTCTGCCGTCAATCAAGACATGATCAATCTGGTTTCTAGTTCTTTGATCAGGGGACAGCCATGTGGCTTGGTGTATTCGCTTATGCTGGAACCTGGTACTACTGATGACCATATTGCGAGCAGCGGCGAAGTCAATCAACCTAGTGCCGTTGGGGGATGTTATATGAATACTCCTATGCGTGAGAAAAAACGCTGTGCATTGGTTCTTGGTTGAGTTGTAAAATAGCAATTTCTTTTTTTTAGAAATATAACATAATATATACAGTTTTACTTAAAACGCAAAATCCTAAATTTGACTATTTCTCCTCTTTTAAAGTAATTTATTACCCCATAAAATTTGCAACACAACACCCTGAAATGTCTGAAAATAGTTGACTGCAACCCGAAGTTCTCCATGGAGGTGAATATAAGTACGTTTGTGTTAGTGAGTGCAATTACTGTCTATACTGTGATGGTTGGTCTCGCATTTGTGTAAGACGGAATTGGTAACCCAGCTAAATATGGATACCTTTTTATCATTCCTTCAACATCGATTGTCTGAGCAGGTAGACTTAAATTTTCTACGGTACGTGCATTGAGAAGCTTAAATTTGCGATCGTTCATAGCGCCCGAAATTTCCACATTTGTTCTGAAAGAATCATACTCGGTGCGTGTAGTGTCGCCGGTCCATCGTAGGCATAACAGCTCCTGCACACCTTTCAGTTCTAGCTTCTTGAACATACTTTTTTCTATTAACGTGACAGCTGAACCTTCATCCAAAAACGCAAAGGTTTCAATGAACTTACCCTGCGAGTGTAATTGAACTGGAATTATTCGAAAGAATGGACCCTTTTCCTTAGCGCTGCTGCTATGTGCAATCATTTGCCCGGCAGCGTTACCACATGGCTTATCGTTGTTGTGGGGTGGTTGCGTTATGCTTCGATGTAATAATTTATGATGCTTGTACTTACAACCTTCGATACCACATTCTTGATTTATGTAACATTTACGGCGATGGGAACCAAGACATTGTCTGCAAACATTACGCTCCTTGACTACTTCCCACTTGCGTTTGAGGGGTAAGCTCTTAAAAGCTTCGCATTGTGACAGATTATGGTCATGTACTTTACATACTGAACATTTTTTTAGATGGACGCTTGATTCGCCTTTGTTATTCGGTAGGACTTCGGCCTGAGTGTGCGTGTTCACATTCGCACTTGATTTGTACCCCATTGGCGAAACAACCGTGCTCGCTGCCTCGGCAATTTTACGTAGCCAGTCACTAAAACTCTTTACTATTGGTATACGTTCGTCTTTTGCATACATAGCCCAGTTGAGCTTGTAATTGTTTGGTAGCTTATCCACCAGTTCCTTTACTAGTAGGGGATTCATCAAGTGTGTGTCTAAATTACAACTCTCCATCGTAGCGCAGATGTTCTGCACACATAAGGAAAACTCAATTAATGGTTCTAGCTTGTCTTTTAAGGGCGGCTTTGGCAATTGCTCGCTCCAAAATATATTCAGGTCGGCCACAACACATACGCAACGTCTCAATAATGTTAGGTACCATGGCAGGTAACAACAGCTTGTTCTTTACTAAATCGCGTGCTTTTCCTTTCAAGCAAGCCTGTAGTCTAATCAGATTTTCTGCATTTGAATAACCTGCCACGGCCGTGCTGTTCTCAAACTGGCTTATGAATAGAGGCCACTCTTCTGGGTCACCATTGAATGTAGGTAACTGTTTTGGGATAGCATGTCTAGCCGCAAGCTGTGCTGGCGTAGGACCCGGGTTAAGCATTGATGTTCGATCACTTGAAGTGTTCAAGTCACCAAACTGCGTTAATATTTTGTATTTGCTGTCTAAATACTGTTGTTGGATGCGCATTTCCTCTTCTAAGCGTTCCAACTGCAGTGCTCGCATTCGCTCGGATGTATCTAATCTCTGGCTGTTCGTTGCTAGATTTGGTGCATTAACATTATTTTCGTTGGTTGTCAGAGAAGGAGTCATCCCAATTGAGCGCGTTGGCAAGTCTTGTTGCATAGGGAAGTTCATGAGTGAATTATTATTTATTTGCTGAACCAGTGGATAATTTGTTGCAGTCGATATAGCAGGTACATTTTTTGTACCGTACGGCTGCTGAAAACGATTTTGATTATGTAGGGGCACATCCGCATATGTCGGTGTGTTTGACGTTGTCACGTACGTAGACACACTCGCCGGTGCTATCGAAAGCCTTGGCACTGTGTATATTGAAGAGTACATCAACGTTGGCCGAATCGCTAGTGATGTTGGAGCTTCAGAAAGAATATGTTGGTTTTGACTTGTCAGTTCAGGAGATGATGCTGATGTTGGTGGAGCAATAGAAAACGAAACCAATTTGTTTGACTTTTCTGATTCCTTAGTAACTGCTGCCATTGGGTCCGATATATGTTCGCATGATTGGCAGTTCCAGCTTATATCGGCCACACGGCTGTCAACATTGACGCAGCTAAAATGAAACCATTGGTCGCACGAGTCGCACTGCACCATACGCTCGTCATCTGCGCCCTCACAGCGTTGACAATTATGTTCAACATCTGTACCTTTCGCTCCAGGCATGTCGAAGTATAGCAATTAATTATCGTAGAAAAATTAGAATTGTTTTAAAGAATTGTTGGCGCTTACAGAAATCACACACGAATTTTTAAGAGCATTTGCAATCTGACTTGTAATTCAGTTTATTCAAGAATAAAAATACACACAGTTATACTGTGAAAAGTATGCAACTTGAAAAGATGAATTTTACAAAGTCTTATTAATATTAGATATAGAGAGAGCTTTAAAACAATTCGTGTTCACGCGCAATTTCTAATACCATGTGGCGCAATTTTTCTGACAGTTTTTTTTACTTTAATAGTATATGTGAACACAAGTATATAGAAATAAAAAGAATATGTATGTATAACATATGGAATATCAGAAGGAAATAGCAAATGAAATTAATAGCAATATGTATTAAGGGCTGCCAGATTACTTCAATTGACGGCGGTAACACAAGGTATAACCATCCCTACAGGAGATGTCGATCTGCAAATCATTAACATCTACATACCCCCTGTCTCAAGTTGCCCCACTGGTTATCACCCCGACATTAGCTTGCTACTGCGAGGAGATAACCGCGTGATCCTGGGCGACTTCAATGCGCACCACGACACGTGGCACTCAAACCTGCCAGCAGACAATAGGGGGCATGAACTTGCAGAACAAATAGATGATACGGCTTTCTGTACACTAAACGGAGACGCCCCAACGAGAGTATCGGGTAATTGCTATAGTTCGCCAGATATTTCTATCGTAAGCCCAGGACTATTGAATAACACAAATTGGCGACCCATACTCACGTTGGCGTCTGACCATCTCCCAACAGTCATTACCATCGAACGACCGACGGACTTTATTACACCTGAGCATGGTACATACATTAACTTTACCAAGGTGGACTGGGACAGTTTTCACACATATACGGACGAATCCTTGGCTGCTCTACCCATTCCTACGGACGTAGGCAAAGGCGAACAAGACTTCCGCCACATCATTGACTCGGCCTCTAAACGCTTCATTCCTGCGGGTCGAATATCCCAAATAAGACCAAATTTCCCCGCGGAGGCAACGGCCATTGCTAGAGAAAGAGATGAAGTGCGAAGTCTCAATCCCGCAGACCCCCGCATAAGAGATCTCAACGCGGAAATTCGTAAACTGGCCAAATGGAAACAACACCTAGAGCAACGCAACCTCTCTGATGGTGTTGGCAAATTATGGACTATGTCGCCGGTAGTGAAGACGCTAGAGTCCATTTTGCTCCCGTATTATACTGCAAATCTGCACCTGGCTATTCATTAACATGCCATTACAACGCAAATAAATAGCGGCCTAAATCAAAACCAACCAAATCACAGGACTGTGTTAGTGGCACTTGACCTGTCGAAAGCTTTTGACACAGTCAACCATGCCACTCTCATACAAGATCTCTTCGAAACACAGATACCTGATGGGTTAAAGAGATGGACCGCTAATTATTTGAATGGACGGCAGGCGTCGGTCAACTTTAGAAACGCAACATCAAAACCTAGACGTATAATACAGGGGGTGCCACAGGGTGGTGTCCTATCCCCGACACTGTTTAACTTCTATCTATCGAAGATGCCCCACCACCAGAGGGCGTCACCGTCGTTTCATATACCGACGACTGTACAATAATGGCGACGGGGAAGGGCCCCTATACTGATGAACTCTGTACGAAAATCAACGGTTACCTCTGCGACCTTTCAAAGTTTTTCACTGAGCGAGATCTGACGATATCTCCGACTAAATCCACGGCGACGCTTTTCACGACATGGACGCAACAGGTGAGAAATGAATTAGACATTTTCGTTGATGGCACTAAGCTACCAACTGTCAGCCACCCAAAGTTATTAGTGGTGACACTGGATAAAACTTTCTCATCTGCTGGTCATGTGTCTGCAGTGGTCTCAAAGGTACGTGGTCGCAACAAGATCCTCAAGTCACTTGCCGGCAGTACTTGGGGAAAAGACAAAGAAACGTTGCTGACTACATATAAGGACATTGGCCGACCAGTATTTGACGATGCTGCACCCATGTGGTCGCCTAATGTACATAACACCAACTGGGCGAAGTTACAAGTCTGCCAAAATACTGCCATCAGAACTGCTACGGGATGTCTCCTCATGTCTTCCGAGTCTCACCTCCATCAGGAGGCAAACTGCTCAAAGTAAAATAGCACGCGGAAATGCTGAGCAGGCAATTCCTTCTGAACTGCCACAAGCCAGCACATCCAAACCGGCATCTTTTGGATACAGATCCGCCCCCGAGAGACATAAGGAAACATCTCCGTAAGTATTATGATGAGATTCGGCATCATATTACCTTGCCGTTTGATCTGCAGAATCATAAGCGGGCTCTAGCCGGCATCCACACCGAGTCGGTAGACACTTTTGTCAGATCTCTACCTGTAAATCCCGTTCTAAACAGTCCTCCACCGGATATTGCTGAAGAAGAACGCACCTTACCAAGGGAGACAAGAGTCACCTTGGCACAGCTTAGGTCTGGATACAGTGTGAGGTTAAACTCCTTCTTATCCAGACCGAATGATACAATCTCAAACACATGCCCTGCATGTGGTAGGACCCCCCATGATACTCTACATCTCTTCAATTGTTCATCTGAACCTACTCTTCTAACCCCTCTGTCCCTCTGGACAAACCCTGTTGAAACTGCACGTTTCCTTGGACTCCCCTTAGAAGAGCTTGATGAAGATCTTCGGAATGATCATACACTCTAGACACGGCAATGCATTGTTAATAACAACAACAACAGCAAGCGGCAGCAGAACGCTCCCGTAGTGGGTAAACTCAGCTTTGCTGAATTGACCAAGGACAGGATCCTCATAGGCGTTGTTGTTGTTGTTGTTGTTGTAACGAGGTGTAGTCCTGCCCAACGCGTATTTTTCCTTAACCTAAATTGTCATCAATATCTTCTAACGGGAGTCCAAGGAAACTAGCAGTTTCAATAGGGTTGGACCAAAGAGAGATGGGTGTTAGAAGAGTGGGCTCAAATGAGCAAGAAAATAAGTGATTGGTATTGTGGGGGGACGAGCCGCATGCCGGACATACATTCGGCACATCAGGGTTCAGTCTAGATATGTAGGAGTTTAACCTGCTACAATATCCAGAGTGACCCTTGTCTCTCGAGGAAGATGACGCTCCTCATAGGCGTCATTGACCGAGGTAACGAAAGCTGGGCTATCCCTAGGGACCAGTGGCGGTACGTCCGGAACGCGATCGCTAATGCCCTTCTTGACATTATGGATGAGACTCCCGGTGCCACGCCGATGGGTTCTGATGCGGGATGGCACCAAGGCCGAATCAAGGTATTCGCTTGCGAGGATGTAAAAACTGTTGCACTGTACAAGGCAGCAGCTGCGAGACTGGGTGAGATCTACCAAGGGGCAAGAATCGAGGTTGTCGATTGGAAGGATATCCCGGCTCGGCCAAGGGCAAGAGCATGCATTCCTGCCATCCCTGCTGAACCTGAGAGAATTCTCAGGATGCTGCGGATCATGAACCCGTCTCTCCCGACGCAGGACTGGAGTGTCAATCTGGTTGAGGATGCGGTAGGGCCTGATAAACAAGTGATCTTTACCTTGTGAAGGAGGCACTCGAGCCCCTCAAACGGTGCAATGGACGAGTGCACTACGGCATGGGTCAGATCGTGATCTACGTATACCGCGGTGATGCACAGCGCGCTGCTATTTCGGCTGCACCGGAGGACTCGGACATCGCAGTGCCGGAAGAGGAGTCGGAGATGTCCGACTCGGAAAGTATGGTATCTGCCACGTCAAATGGCAAAGGAGCAGTGAACAGCTCGGAGATGGGAGACAGCCTGCTGGACGGGGAAGACCTCAACGTCACAGTGATAGCAGCTAGTCCTGAGCGCACCAATGTTTATACTGCCACAGTTAGTAGGGTTAGTAGCGGCATATGCAGACGACTTAGCTATTGTATATAGGGGCGAATTCCCACAAACCCTGTGCGACTTGATGCAAGCAGCACTGACAAAGCCAAGTTCTTAGGCACAGTTCTGGATAGGAAACTAACCTGGAAGGAGAATGTTCTTCAGCGCCAGAAGAAAGCGTCTATTGCACTCTACACGTGCAAAAGAGCCATTTGAAAAAAATGGAGGCTTTCTGTCCTGGTAGAAGATTCTTGCGGGAAGGTAAAGCCAAATGCAAATTTGCCAGTGTAAACGGTGTCGAACTGGCTCATTTGAATTCGCCAAATTTGGTGCGGTGTAATAGTACATTTACACTGCACCAAATTTGGCGAATCCGAATGAGCCAGTTCGACTCTGTTTACACTGGAAAATTTGCATTTGGCTTTACCTTCCCGCAAGAATCTTCTACCAGGACAGAAAGCCCCCATTTTTTTCAAATGGCTCTTTTGCACGTATAGAGTGCAAGAGACGCTTTCTTCTGGCGCTGAAGAACATTCTCCTTCCAGGTTAGTTTCCTATCCAGAACTGTGCCTAAGAACTTGGCTTTGTCAGTGCTGCTTGCATCAAGTCGCACAGGGTTTGTGGGAATTCGCCCCTATATACAATAGCTGCAAGAATCTTCTACCAGGAGAAAAAGTCACCGAAATAAAATGCACCACCGTGGTGTTTTAAACACCTGTAGAGTAATAATAAAAGAAGAGTCAAGAAACAGGCATATTAACGCATTTTATTACGTCTGAGTTTTCACTGCAAGTAAAGAATCCATTGTTTAGTGAAAATTGCATCAAATACTGGAGTCCCACCGAGTTTATAGTGTTTTCCTTACAAAGAATTAGTTCAAATTTAATTCTCAGCTTCTTTTGCTGCCGAAAATTTGCCAATTGTTGCATTTTTATGTCCATTAATAAGTAGAGATTGCAGATTCATTACCTGTTATGGCTGTTCTTTTTCAAAACAGAAGACTATACATTTTCTTTAGGGGCGAAAATTAAAAATGGACCGAAAGTTAGCCGTGGTAAAGTTTTGACAGTAAGGAAATATATTTTCTGTTTGGGTTTTGCATATAAGTAAAAAAAAAAAATTGATATTAGGCGTGTAAGGTCTATCATAGTGTCACTTACTTATTGCACGTATGCAGTAGGGTTCATTTCCCCAACCTAACTAAACTTATCCATTTTTGTGACACTATTCCTGGCTTATTAAGGCCAGTTTTTTTCTTTTCCAGGCTTTCTTCAACCTGAAGACATACAATTCACTTTAAATTTGAGTAAGCATCGGTCTCGGTGGTGAGATTTTTCATTAAGAATGCTGCTATTTCATAAATTGTATTTGCCTAACGGGGGAACCTTATGTCGCTTGAAAAAAGAAATTCAGAATGATAGCATTCCTACTTACAGAATTTTTTTTAAGAGGAGCTTTCAATTTCCCAACTGCGGTTTGTAAATTGATTCAAAAAATAAATATATATGCAAATGTACATATGCCTCATAACAAGCAATGAATCTGAACGGTTGCATATTTCCCATTAATGTGCATCTAGGACTGCAATTTGTGCAGATTATTTTCGCACAATAAAGCTTTTAACGAAGTGGTGATAACATATTTTGTATAATTTTTTTCGCAACCCCGTTTTTAGTTCAGGAATACGTAAAGCAAAATTTAACCCACGTGGTCCCAGATAAAAAAGGTCTTTAAATCCAACAAATCATATGGTACACTGTTTTTGTTGTTGTGTGCTTCTTCCTAAAGGTACGTTAAAGTTTCTCCCAAAATTTTGGGGCAAAAAGTTATTCGGTTCAAAAGTTAGTAAGTAACTAAGTTTCGCTAATTAACTCTTAGTTATTAGCGAAAGTAGCTAACTTTTTCACTAGTCGATTTCTTGGCCTTCAGTGATTTCATATGTCAAATTTCAGGCATATAGATTAATATTTGTAGAAAATATGTAACATTTTATACGACGATATTATTTTTTTTATGATTTGGTGAAAATCGAAAATCGCTTTGAGCACGTTCTAAATCATCACCGATTTCGCTAAAATTTTGAGGATCATGTTTTTTCATTCATTTCGAAAAAAGTGTAATTTTGAATCACTCTAATGTCGATGCATTGAGTAGATGCTGCATGATTAGGGTGGAGGGAGAAGAGATATTGATTTCAACTTACAAGTTACGCAAAATAAGACCTTGAGAGCTCGTTTAGAAGATGGGCCAGTCGATTCTTACGAACTAAGGGATGAGGTGGTCTTTAGGAAAGATCAGAAGGGATATTCGAGGTTATACGTCCGAAAAGAAATGGAGACAAATGTGATCAGAATAACTCATGAGAAAATTGGTCATATGGCGGTAGAGAAAACTGTAGAAAAGCTCAGAAGAAATTATTGGTTTCCTAAGTTGAGGAAAAGGGTTAAAGATTTTATTAGAAACTAGCTGGTACCCGCGACTTCGTATGCGTATAATTTCTGTTTTTTTTTTTGCAGCTGGGTTAACAAAGAATAAAATCCAACAAAAAGACTGGAGTTCAGCACTTAAGGGTCGTGTTGTCATGTAAGCTTTAAAGTTTGTCTGCTCGGTAAACCCAAATTTCGGTAACAAAAAATGTTTTCATCGGACTGATAAAGCTTAAAGTTAAATAAAAAAGACCCTAAAGCCATTTATTTTTTCAATATAAAGAACATAAATTATATTTCTTTGTACCCAATATTTGAAGTTCTACCCAAATTATAAATAAATTTTCCGAGCAAGTTACTCGCGAGCAAGCAACATAAAGCTGCCCGTGTGAAAAGCAATTAGTCCTAAGGTCAATACGAGCTGCTCGGAGTGTCTGACCCTGTGACTTATTTATTGTCATAGCGAAACATACGCCGACGGGAAACTGAACACGTTTGAATTGAAATGGAAAATTGTTTGGTATTATGGGTATTAGTGGTATGAAAACTACTTCACCTGCCCCACAACCCGTTAGAATTTCCGTTTCTATCACATTATTTCGAAGTGATTTAACTTTAAGACGGGTTCCATTACATAACATTGGTGGGGTTAGATTTCGAAGTAACATAATCGGAATGCCAACTTTTAAAACGATGTTATGCGCTGGTACTGAAAGAGAGTTAAGTAACTCTACTGGGTAACTGGTAGTATCGGTTCTGTCTAAAACAATGTTGATTGACGTGTATGAGAATTGAATTGAACTTTGATTTATGGCCGCTGCTTGATAATTTTTTGGTGTAAGTATTGCTCGCTCATTTCTTATAAGGTAAGAAAATAGTACATTTCCCTTAATAGCCATATTAAGCGTTTTGGTATTAAGAAGGTTCACATTTTATGAGATATCTCCGGGGTAGCTTAGGTATTGAAATTAATCAAATAGTTTATGACAGCATTCATAAACACCTTTTGTTTGATACCCATAATGTACTAACACATTTTTGTAGAAATATTCGTTGATACCTCCGAAACCGGTCGAGCTATCGAAATTTCAAGATATCTCCCAAACTATTTCAGATATTTCAATGAATCACATCGCATATTATAGCACTCATTGACACCTTTCGTTTGGCACCCATATTGTACTAAGACATCACCCCTGGTCCACATATTGGGCGATAACCCCAAAACCCGTTGAGATATCGCAAAAAATAATATTTTATAATTTAAGTTGAGCGTCTAGCAATCCAACGATTCAATTCCATTCAGTACTTTTAGAGTGTTACGACCACAAACATACAGACAGACATGGTCCACATATTGAGCGATAACTCCAAAACCGGTTAAGATATCGAAAAATGTAATATTTTAAATTTTAAGTTGAGCGTCGAGCAATCCAATTTCATTCAATTCCATTCATTACTTTCAGAGTGATACGGCCACAAACATACGACAGACAGACACACAAACATTTTTAAAATGGTTGATTTGGATTCTACTCGCTTAATAATGCTTCCCCAATCAATTTTTTGTTGATATCTGCGATGTACAGACATCGACCTGTTACAATTTTATATATGTAGATTGTTTAGAATGTATAGTTTATTCGCCGGAGTCGCGTTCGACACCGTACACGTAGATCACTTTGGACCTTTGCCTTCAGTTCGGTCTTCGAGGAAGCATGTTTGGTAGTGGTGGATGGGTTCACTAAGTATGTAAAGCTATACCCTGTAGGAACCACTAGTACGAAAGAGGTGTGTTTAGCTCTACAAAAATATTTTGATTACTATAGTCGACCGAGACGTATAATAAGTGACAGGGGCACATGCTTTACATCACAACTATTCGCTGATTTTGTTTATAAAAATAATGGCCAGGTTGAGCGCGTAAATAGAGTTTTAAAGGCAATGCTGTTAGTTAATGTTGAGTTGAAAAATCCCAAGAGTACAATCGTAACTATTTTCTGAAGCACAGTGTACCAGCAGAAGGTTTCGAGGTCGGAGATTTTGTTGTTATGAAAAACGTAGACACTACGGTGGGTACGAATAAAAAACTTATTCCCAAATACCGTGGCCCTTATGTTATACATAAGAAATTAAACAATGACCGCTACGTTTTGCGAGATATTGAAAATTGTCAAATAACTCAGATACCCTACGATGGTGTTGTTGAAGCCAATAGGCTACGTAAATAGCTTGCAATAGCAGATAGTTCAGACACTGGAACTTCAGATCCCCTAAGCGACATTTAGCATTCAGTTTTTAATGATCGGGTCGATCATCGTGTCAGGATGGCCGAGCTGTAAGAGTAATGAAATAATAGTAGTATTAAGATGCAACTGTGTGGCTGAACACAAATTTCTCAGAAACTACAAGACGTAGCAAAAAGTTTTGTATGCGTTTTATAGCAAATTTTATAAACCTTTATATTCTTCAACCCAAGGTTTATAAATACAGGTTGAGTCGTTAAAAGAAAAAAAATCACGTGTGTTTGCTGTTCTTGTGCTGTCAAATGTTTGTCAAACTGCGTTGGTTTGTTTACAAATTTATACATTGAAATGTTTGCAGCCTAAAAAATATTGAATACAGCGTGTTTTGGAATATTATTATGGTCTTTTTCGTTAAATAATATGTGTAATATTCAATATGTGCATTAGGGTGATTCAAATATAAAGAATTTAGTTCTTTTTTCGGTCTTACCCCCTGAAACTATAGGTTTTGATGAGAAAACAAGCCTTGCAAAAAATTAGCGCCCTAACTTAACCCTTAGGGGTGGCTATTTTTTTCGCCCTTTCCCATATATTTTGTATGGGGAAAAATGGCATTTTTTTTTCAAAGTGAATTTTCTTTTAATATTTGAAACTTTTTTGAAAATATTTTTGCATACTCTTAAAGTTGAAGCTTTGAAGCTTCCAAAATGGTATGCCATGTGCAATTATCTTAAATAATAAAATAATTACAGCCATTTAAAATTTACTAGATTTTATACGTGTTACTGTGTATGTGTGTGCAATAGTACAAAACTCAGTCATTTTCAAATAGCTGTAATTATCTCAATAGTTAAGATAATCGCACACGGCATACCATTTTGGAAGCTTCAACTTTAAGAGTATGTAAAAATATTTTCAAAGTTTCAAAAATTAAAAGAAAATTCACTTTGAAAAAAATGCCTTTTTTCCCCATACAAAATGTATGGGAAAGGGCGAAAAAAATAGCCACCCCTAAGGGTTAAGTTCCCCCTCCCAATCCAGGATGTTATGCGAAACCGTGCCCATTGGACGTTTGCAGCCGGGAGGCAAATCGTGGCTGTATTTGAACGGAGTCTCTCTGATACCGGGTCGCCTCAGAGAGTAAGCATGGCCTTACCGCGGTACGGGGCTCTGCCGCGGCGGACGACACATTTTCCCCTACTCTTCCCTTGACCCTAAGCTGGCCTTGTCCGGCGATGGGTCGTACGAACAAATAACCCAAATAAAAACGATAAACCTAAAAAACAAACAACGCCAAATTTCACTCCTCAGCAAAGGAGAGCTATGGAGGAACAGGCGAGAAAGCAACAACAACGCCGGAGGACAACCTCCGTTCCACAATCAAGGGGGGGATCGACAGCGATGGCAACTACGAGTCGGTCAACCAACCCTCTATCGACTAAGATTGACTTGATGGGATCTAGCACCAACGCAGCTAAGCGGACAACGGCGGATGCTAAACTCCCATCAACCGCTGATATGAAAATCAGTATCTTTACGTCTGTGGCAGCGGTCTCACGACCTGGCCTCGGAGTTTCGAAGGAGAAGGAAGCTGCAACTCAGATTTCGGCAAGGAGAGCGACCGCGATGGCAACTACGGGTCCGCACTCCCAGGAGACATCTCCCCGCCGCTTCACATACCACGAGAAAAGATTGGCTGCAAAGATCCTGAAGAGGTATGAAGGGGTACCGCAGGAATCGCTGTCGCCGAATTCCAGTAAATAGGTAGAGCTAGCGAAAGCTGTGATACCGGATTTCCAAAATTCTTACATGCCAAAGAGGTTAAAAGTTAACCCTTTCAAGCGCCAGAGATCGGACCTAGAGTTAAAGGTTCCCTATGTACAGTCACTTCTCAGAGCAGAAAACCCAGGGCATCGCCATGATTCGCTGCGCAGTGGAACCACCCGGGGTTTTACCTCGGCCAAGGACTGTCACTTTCAATGTAACCCTGTTTAGTATGTTTTGTCCCATTCCGAAACGATCATCCTCCCCCCTTGCAGCAGGGCTGCAAGATATTCTATTGTTACGGGCGGGCGTTGAGCCGAACCCCGGACCAAAAGAATGGATATGCAGTGTCTGTTGCAAAAAGATATATATTAAACGGTCGCAATGCTTCTCTTGTAAGAGATGGCTCCATAAATCTGGATGTTCAGGGCTTAACCTTAACATCCACATACCCCGTACTTTCTTTAGTACTTTCGTGGCCCCTTGTTGTTTGCGCCCTCGGGCGTCCCGCGGTAAGCGCCGTTCAAGCGCACCCCTACCGCCACTTTCTAGTAGTAATACTAATAGTAATAATAATAATGTCTTAACGACTAGCAGCACTTCTGCTATACCCTCCACACAAACTCCAGACTGTTGCTCGTGCCTTATGGCGTCAACATCACGCGCAGCAGCTCAACATTCTCGCTCCCACCGGAGCAGTTTAGACATGAGCAACGCCGAGCACCAGTCTCTCTGTTTCTACATCTACCTAGAGCAATGCAACCTCTCTGATGGTGTTGGCAAATTATGGACTACGGTCAAAGCTCTATCTAATCGGTGACAGGGTGAAGAAGGACCCTAGGGGATGTGCGAACTCCTTCTGTAGACAATTTGTACTACATTCCCGCCCGATAGAGCTAAACGTAGAACCATTCGACAGGCGCGTAAATATAAAAACCAAAATACGCCCATTGTCATCACTGCCTCAGAGGTCAAGGAAGCCATCAGACAGGCTAAGCCTTCAAAATCCATCGGCCCCGACGGCATTGCCATGAAGATGCTGAAACATCTAGGCCAGGAGGGACACAAATACTTAGCGGCTCTATTCAGTCTTTCACTGAACACTTTCGTCATTCCTGAAATATGGAAAAAGGCGAGAGTGGTTCCATTACTAAAACCTAGAAAACCGGCAAACATAGGCGATTCATATCGCCTCTGTACGAGAATCAACGGTTACCTCTGCGACCTTTCCAGGTTTTTCACTGAGCGAGATCTGACAATATCTCTGACTGAATCAACGGCGACGCTTTTTACGACATGGACGCACCAGGTGAGAAATGAATTAGACATTTTCGTTGATGGCACTAAGCTACCAACTGTCAGCCACCCAAAGTTATTAGGGATGACACTGGATAATACTTTCTCATTTGCTGGTCATGTGTCTGCAATGTCTCAAAGGTACGTGGTCGCAACAAGATCCTCAAGTCACTTGCCGGCAGTACTTGGGGAAAAGACAAAGAAACGTTGCTGACTACATATAAGGCCATTGGCCGACCAGTCTTTGACTATGCTGCACCCATATGGTCGCCTAATGTACATAACACCAACTGGACGAAGTTACAAGTCTGCCAAAATACTGCCATCAGAACTGCTACGGGATGTCTCCTCATGTCTTCCGAGTCTCACCTCCATCAGGAGGCAAAACTGCTCAATGTAAAAGAGCATGCGGAAATTCTGAGAAGGCAATTCCTTCTGAACTGCCATAAGCCAGCACATCCAAACCGTCATCTTTTGGACATAGATCCGCCCCGAGAGACATAAGGAGACATCTCCGTAAGCATTATGATGAGATCCGGCATCATATTACCTTGCCGTTTGATCTGCAGAATCATAAGCGGGCTCTAACCGACATCCACTTTTGTCGGATCTCTACCTGTGAATCCCGTTCTGAACAGTCCTCCACCGGATATTGCTGAAGAAGAACGCACCTTACCAAGGGAGACAAGAGTGACCTTGGCACAGCTTAGGTCTGGATATAGTGTAAGGTTAAACTCCTACTTATCCAGACTTAATGATACAATCTTAAATACCTGCCCTGCATGTGGTAGGACCCCCCATGATACTCTACATCTCTTCAATTGTTCATCTGAACCTACTCTTCTAACCCCTCTGTCCATCTGGACAAACCCTGTTGAAACTGCACGTTTCCTTGGACTCCCCTTAGAAGAGCTTGATGAAGATCTTCGGAATGATCATACACTCTAGACAGGGCAATGCATTGTTAACAACAACAACAGAGTTAAATCCCCCTCCCAAGCGGCATCAGAATACCCCTGGAGCGGGAAAACTAAGCTTTGTTGAGGTAACCAAGGACAGGATCCTTATAGGCGTCCTTGACCGAGGCAATGACCGTCTGGCCATCCCTAAGGACCGGTGGAGTTACGTGCGAAATGAACTCGGCAACATTCTTCTCAATGTTGCTCCGGAGTTTCCGGGTAGTTCGGCGCGAGTAACGGATGCGGGTTGGCACCAGGGTCAGATTAAATTACTCGCATGCGAGGATGCAAAAACCGTAGCACTGTACAAGGCAGCAGCTGCTAAACTGGGTGAAGTCTACAAGGGGGCAAAGATAGAGGTCATCGACTGGAAGGACATTCAAGCTCGTCCAAGGGCAAGGGCGTGGATTCCGGCCATCCCTGACGAACCCGAGAGAATTCTCGGGATGCTACGGCTAATGAATCCGTCCCTCCCAACGCATGACTGGAGTGTCAATCTGGTCGGGGATGCGGTAGGGCCCGACAGACAGGTGGTGTTCACCATGAATAAAGAGTCAATCGAGCCCCTCAAAAGGTGCAATGGCCTAGTACACTACAGCGTAGGCCAGATCGTTATCCACGTATATCGTGGTGATGCTCAGCGCGCTGCCTTCTCGGCTGCTCCCGGGAGCCAGAAGACGAATTACCGGAAGAGGAAGCGGAGGATTCTGATGCGGAAAGCATGTTATCCGCCACGTCCCTTGGCGATAGTGCTGTGATCAACTCGGAGATGGAGGACAGCCTACAGGACGAGGAAGTCCTCGACGTCACGGTGGTAGCAGCCAACGCTGAGCGATTAACATCTAACGCTACAGACAGCAAAACTCCTGCAACGCCATATCGGGCAGTTAATCGGAACAACTCGTCGTTGATAGGCAACCTCCGGGATGGGGCAAACCTCGACGATATGGGGACGGTAGGGAAGTCTGGGCGCTCTCATGTTGGTGGTGCTTCAGATTAATCTGCACAAATCTAAAGTGGCTTCGGCTGCTTTAAGTAGTCGTCTTTCTAAAGGCGACGTGGATGTGGTCCTCATCCAAGTACCCTGGGTCAATAGCTCGAGAATCTGCGGATTGGGGACTAAGGGCTTCAAGCTCATTCGAGCCAGCGAGGAGAGCAAAGTCAGAACGTGTAATTTGGTCAAGTCTGAGTTGAACTCCTTTCTCCTACCTAACTACTCCAATGGTGATATTACCACTATCAGTCTAACGGTCGACAGCACCCGCCTGACGATGGCGTCGGTCTATATGCCCTGCGACGCCGAAGAACCCCCACCACAAACGGAGGTGAAAGACCTGGTGTCAAATTTCTGCACGGGTAATCTTATTATTGGAGCGGACGCTAATGCTCACCATGTCCAATGGGGGAGCTCCGACTTCAATGCCAGGGGCGAGTCTCTCTTTGATTACCTCTTAACAACCAACCTGGTGATTTGCAACGTGGGTAATGAGCCTACTTTTATCATTAAGACCTGCAGGGAGGTCATAGACCTCACTATCTGTAGTGAAGGCGCTTATGAGTGGGTCAGAAAATGGCTGGTTCTGGAAGAACATTCATTCTCCGACCACCGTTACATAGAAGTGGTTTTAGACTTGATTGTAGAACAACCAATCATGAAGCGCAATCCCACGTAACACTAATTGGCAGTTACACAATGAAATATTAGACAGAGACCTACCAGTACTGCCCTCACAAGCCCCCTCATCAGTAGAGGAGCTGAAGGATCTTGTTACTACATTTACATCGGCGCTCTCAAATGCTCTAGGACAGGCTTGTCCAGTGCCAAAACCACGCGGTAAACAGAGGCCACATTGGTGGTCCTACGATTTGGACTCGCTCCGCAAATTATGCCGGAAACAATTTAAAAAGGCCAAGAGTTTCGGCTCTGAGCCTCATTGGCACGAATATAAAGCTAAACTAAGGGCCTACAAAAAAGCTCTGAGACAGGCGAAGAGAACCTCGTGGAGAAATTTCTGCACTGGCGTCGAAAAGGTCGACGACACAGCGAGACTTGGACGAGTCCTCTCGAAACGTCAAACAGCCATCAGCTATTTGCGAAAACCTGACGGATCCTGGACCAGCACGGAAGAGGAAACCCTTGGGCTGCTCTTGAATACACATTTTCCGGGGAATCTGCATGACGCACCACTAGCATCTGCAACAAACCTGGCAGTAAATATACCCATCACTGAGGAAAGAGTAAGGTGGGCAGTTAAGAGCTTTGAACCGTATAAGGCTGCCGGGCCGGACGGGATTATCCCCGCGCAACTTATAAACACGTTGGAGACATCAGCTAAATGGCTGGTATTTCTCTTCACAGCCTGCCTGGCTCTCAACCACATTCCGGGCTCCTGGAGAAGCGCCACGGTAGTGTTTATCCCTAAGGCTGGGAAGGCATCCCACTACGAGCCAAAAGACTACAGACCGATCAGTCTCTCGTCCTTTGTACTAAAAACCTTTGAAAGGATACTAAGCGACTACCTCTCAACGACTATTAATAGCAACCTTATCTCTAGCTATCAGCATGCATACACCAAGGGTAAATCAACAGAAACCGCTCTGCACAGCCTAGTGTCTGTCATTGAGAAATCGCTGTGTGAAAAGGACTACTGTCTCGTGGCCCTCCTAGACATTGGGGGGGCTTTCAACAATATAAGCCCGGAGGCTATCAACTCCGCTCTAACTAATCTGGGCGTAGATAGACCTCTAACTGGTTTAATTGACCAATTCATTAATTCAGAGGCAAGTTCCCACAAACTCTGTGTGACCTGATGCATGTAGCACTGCGAGAAGTTTCGACGTGGTCCTCTCGCTGCGGACTTAGTATCAACCCGGGGAAGGTGGAACTTGTCCTCTTCACCAACCGGTACAAAATACCGCCACTAAGCCCACCAGAACTAGATGGCACGCGCCTGGGCTTGTCGGATAAGGCCAAGTTTCTAGGCATAGTTCTGGACAGGAAATTGAATAGGAAGGAGAATGTTCTTCAGCGCCAGAAGAAAGCTTGCATCGCTCTTTACACATGCAAAAGAGCCATTGCCCAACGAAGCCCTCCAGGTCATTCTGGGCATTTGGCCACTTCATCTGGAAGGGTTTCGGTCAGCGGCGGCATCAGCTCTGCGCCTAAGAGAAACCTCCAGTTGGGCTGCGGGTACTATTGGACACTCCAGTATTCTGGAATCTTACAGCTTTCTCCCTCTAAGCACAGATCGTTGTGCGACCACTACAGTCGGGGATAGCTGTGTCAAAATAAACATTCCCAGCAGAGAAGACTGGGAGAGGACGGATTGGTGTCCCGAAACAAATGGTGGCACTTCCATATACACCGACGGCTCGAAGTTGGACGGCAGAGTTGGAGGAGGGGTTTATTCAAGGGATTTGGACTTTGAGCTCTCATTCAGACTACCTGATCATTGTAGCGTCTTCCAGGCGGAAGTCTCGGCAATCCTGGACGCCGCGGCCTGGTTAAGCAAACGTGTTATCGGAGAAGATATCGCTATTTTCAGCGATAGCCAAGCGGCCATCAAATCCCTTGGCTCATACACGTTCAACTCTGAACTGACGCTCAGCTGTCGTCGATCTCTTCAGGAGATGGCCCAACAGAACCGCGTAAACCTCATATGGGTCCCGGGACATAGGGACATTGAGGGAAACTGTAAGGCAGACGAGCTTGCCAGGCAGGGCACGACCAAGCAGGTGCTTCAGGATAAAGAGCGCTTAGGTATGCCGTTTGCCACATGCAAACTAATGCTGAAGGAGCACACACTCCGTCAAGCCAACGAAAGATGGCTGCAATCCCCAGGGTGTCGGATATCGAAACAAACCTGGCCAAAATGGGATCTTAAAAGGTCTAGACGCATTTATGCCCTAACGAGGAGGAAAATCTCCATAATGATAGGGGTATTAACCGATCACTGCCTCATTGGTAGGCATGCAGAAAGGCTAGGTGTGCCTTACCGACGGTGCTGCAGGTTTTGCAAAGATGATGAGGAGGAGGAAACAGTGGAGCACCTCATCTGCAACTGTCCGGCTTTAAGCAGCGCGAGAACGCTCTTTTTGGGAGTTCCGTTCCTGGATAGCCTAAGCCAGATCGCGGAACTGGACATAAAGGACTTGATGGGCTTCATAAAGTCATCTAAGTGGCTCGAGGAGGAGTAACGGTGTCGGTTTAGGAGTGTCAGTCCCGGGATTCTGCTATGTGGAAAATCCCAACAACTCAGGGATTTTCAATATGGCTGGGTCCCGGGACTGACTTTCCTTGTCTTGGCGGTATCACAACGGGCCTTTCAAAACTGACCTAAGTTTGCCTCTGCGGCAGCCACTTGAACCTAACCTAACCTAAGGGTAATTTTTTGCAAGGCTTATTTTCTCATCAATACCTAACTTTTTAGGGGGTAAGACCAAGTCGACATTTTTTTTGAATCACCCTAATGTGCATGCTTAAACGCAAAATAAGTTGAAACTCTTATTTGCTTAACCATTTCTTGGTAATTTGAGTGTGGAGGTTGCGGGCTTTGGTAATCTCCCAAACGCAATTCAAGTGGGCACTGCGCTGAAGTAGGCTTTGCTATGCAACTTGCTTTTTTCACGTAGATGTTTGCCAATTTCACAGTAAATTTCACAAAATCTTCCAGAAAAAATTTTGCACGATTCACTTTGAATGTTTGTAAACAAAATGGTGGCTTTTGACAACAATTTGACTATACAAAATCAGAAAAAAAATTAAACAGCTGTTTATTTGCTGTCACCTGTCTTATTTCATGATGCTTCAACCCGTTTTAAAATTGCCTGATTTTTTCGTGACATATACAATTTTAAGGGGAACCATCTTTTAGCTATTTTTTTTGAATAAGTAAATTGTAAATATCTCGAAAACGTTACCATAGAATCAAAAATAACCTTGATTTTCGAAATCAGCGATCAACTTTACATGCGAATTTCATAGCGGGGTCTCTGGTGCATTTTTCTGTAAACCAGTGTGTTTATAGTCTGAAGTGTTAATTTGAAGATATTGGAGTCAATTTCAGCTAAACATTGGTTCCATTTATCCACAAAAAGCCCTAAATACTTTTATTTTGTAAAATCGAAAAGAAAAAACCCCTAACAGCCAGCGGAGATGTTGGGATACTTGCTTTTTTGTTAGTATATTAAAATTATATTTTTACGTCATGATTTAAGTCTTTTACAGATTTTTTATCAAGACACCATAGACAATTTAAAAAAATTAAACAACCACGAACTTGGGTCTGTTCATCACGGGATAACAATTTTTTTAAATTGCTTTCTCAACTTAATTTTATCGATATTAATATTTATTTACCATTGTGTATCTAATCTCCGCTATTCGTTGACATATAAGATGGCTATGGGGATTGTGTAGTAAAACTTCTTCCATACAAAATACTGCCTTTGAGAAATCACCATCGAACAAATAGAGCCTACATAGCTCGTGCCATGCCTCTTGATCAGACATAAACCTTGATAGATAGAAAATGAAAATTTCGTTTAAAATATCTTTACAATAGAACGTGCGATATCAATAACTCTGAATTCAGAAGTAAACGAGCAAACATAAAAATAAAACAGAAGTGAAGCGGGAAACAGAATCAGTCCGCCAATACGTCAGTTGCGTGACGTACGTCAAGTTTAGAGCAAATTCTATTTTGAGGTATCCGTCGCATCTGGCGTTACCCATACAAACACCCGTAATCTATTTTGCTGTCAGTTGCTTCAACGTACTGACGGACTGATTCGACTGAACGCTTGAATAATTACTACATAACTATTTGTTATCCGTACGCACATTAACATAGCTTTTGCTTAAACAGTTTTGGTTAATTTAGCATTGTTGTAACCAAAGGCTGTAAACGAGCTTAATAAACATAACAAGCAACATAGGAACAACTAAAACTTTTTTGGCCAATAGCACAACGCAGAATTAAAAATATATGACGTAAGGAACTGTTTTTGTTGTTGTTGTTGTTGTAACGAGGTGTAGCCCTGTCTAAATGTCAGACAGGGTCACCCCGAGTGCATTGGTTTTGGCCGGGTCGATATAAGAAAACGGCCCGGGTCGTTTCGGCACGATGGGTACATCACAAGTACTGGTACAGTTCTCGTAGAACCGGCAATACAAGAAACTAGCCGTGTAGGCCATGTAGTAAGCAACTGACCCGCTGTGCTTCTTGAAATCACTTTGTATAGCTCTTGGTTATGTCTGTTTTGGTTTTCTTAATATGGCGACCTCCAGTCCTTTACGGTTAGGCTGTGTGCCAAACGGTTTAAAAAAGAAAATTTTGACAGAGCGATGTTAAATTCTGACAGTTTTCGTGGTGAATATGAACGTCAGAATTTGCCAATCTAGCCGTGTAGGCCATGTAGTAAGCAACTGACCCGCTGTGCTTCTTGAAATCACTTTGTATAGCTCTTGGTCATGTCTGTTTTGGTTTTCTTGATATGGCGACCTCCAGTCCTTTACGGTTAGGCTGTGTGCCAAACGGTTTAAAAAAGAAAATTTTGACAGAGCGATGTTAAATTCTGACAGTTTTCGTGGTGAATATGAACGTCAGAATTTGACAATCAATAATGTGAGCACAGGGATGCATGTGCTGTTAACATTCATTTTATTTCACATAAATTTATGTTCACATGCGTTATTTAACACTAAAATATAATATAATGCGAATAATACGCAATATAAATGCATGAAAAACACGTTAAATGAGAATTGATTCACAAAGCATCTGCTTTTGCACGTGCTTTTTCCATACGTCAAAATTTACTACTGTCATAATTTAACGTTTCGTTTGGCACAGCAAAATGGCAAATATTCGTTCACCATAGGAAATTTGTTCACCTCATTTTACTCTGACGAAAAATGTTTTCAATTAACACACAGCCTTAGAACAGATTTTACAAACACAAGCTCGCTTACTTTACGCTAATAGTACATCTACACTGCACCAAATTTGCCAATTTTGACGAAAAGTTGCAATTTTTTTCCCATACAAATATCATTTTCCAAATTTGGAATTCCGTCAGATTTGACCTCATTTGCCGAACAATACAATCCACAGTTCCTCAAAATAGCAACCCTGCGGCTGTTCCACATTTAGAATCGCCCAGCAAGAATCTTAATAGGAAATTGACGTGTGATAACTTTTGCACTATGCACAGCTGTAAATAACAATTTCAACTACTTTTTTCATAAAATGGGGGAATTCTACCAGGAAAAGACTTGACTCTTCTTCACTTCTTGACTCTTCTCTTATTATTACCCTAAAGGTGTTTAAATCATCACGGTAATGCATTTTCTTTCGGTGGCTTTTTGTCCTGGTAGAATATTCTTGCAGGGAGGGTGAAGCCAAATGCAAATTTGCCAGTGTAAACGGTGTCAAACTGGCTCAATTGAATTCGCCAAATTTGGTGCAGTGTAAATGTACTATAAGATATCGCTAGCTACACTGAAACCTTCCTCAGAAATGTAGTTTTGTGAAGAATGGCTTGGTAGTACGACGCTTCAATAAATAAATAAATCTACAGTACGGTTCACTTGGTCAGAGGCAGAAAATTTTTCGGAAGAAAATTCTGATTACAGCAAACGCATTTGATCTAGTAACTTTGGGGTTTCTGATAATTGAAGCTAACACTGTACTAAGTCCAACAGTGCACAAATTTTAAAAAAATTTCCCAGGTAACGGTGTTTTTTAGGAGAGAAATTTCGGCTGTTGACTTTTTGGTTCACTAGAATAGAGGCACTCACTTTTCTTTCATTATTTACCAAGTAAAGGTATGAAACGGGATTGTTGTTGTAATAAATCATTGTTTATTGTAAAACTTCTTCTTTGAAGTGAAATGAGAAAGCAGAAAGGTCTAACAGGTCCGTTTCACGTATTGCCGGTTCTGCAAGAACGGTACATGTACATGTACATTACCTTTCGTACCGAAACGGCCCGGGTTGTTTTTTTTTCATCGACCCGGTCAAGAGCAAAACACCCCGAAGTGACCCTGTCTAACGCGTCACGATTCCCCCACATAAAATTATCATCCCCGGAACAGCCCCTTGCGGCAAGGCTGCTCCTCATTCTCTTGATCCGGGCTGGCATTGAGCCAAATCCTGGTGCAAGAGAATGGTTCTGCTGCGTTTGCCGAAAGAAAATTTACACCAGACGCTCACATTCACTCCAGTGTGCGTCGTATCTAGTTGCTCCGGACTAGATCCAAAAACATACCGACCCACTAGTTTCTACAAAAGTTTTGTGGCGCCCTGCTGTTCACGTCCTAGGACGTTCCGAGGCAAGCGACGCGCCAGCGTGGCATTGTCGCCTTCTACAAATTCAGTCTCCACGACTCGCAATACACATATTGCTCAGCAGAACATGTGTGTTCCCGGCTGTAGCTCGCGTCCTAGCGCGCCAACACCACAAGCATCCCCCCACAGCTACTTTTTACGTTGTACATCGGTCTATGCTATAAGCACTATCGAGCTTCAGCCCCTGCCTTCAAACCCTCCACTAACTTCTTCCGGTACTAGCACGAATTTGAGTCAAGTCCATCAGCTTCTGGTCCCTCATACTTCGTGCACTGTATGTCGGCACTGGATACATGCGTTGTTGTTGTTGTTGTAGCGAGGTGTAGCCCTGCCTAAATGTCAGACAGGGTCACCCCGAGTGTATTGCTCTTGGCCGGGTCGATATAAGAAAACGGCCCGGGTCGTTTCGGCACGATGGGTACAGCACAAGTACTGGTACCGTTCTCGTAGAACCGGCAATACAAGAAACTAGCCGTGTAGGCTATGTAGGTCATTTAGCGTTACCCAAGGTGCACCAACTGGGAGGCGACCTACTTTTACAGGATATATGCGTCGGTGGCATCAGTTAAGTGCAACTCCTGCCTAGGCCAATGTCACCTACGCATATGTTCTAGGCTCGCAAACAGAAATCTCTGGACTGATGCGTTCATCGCGCCTTGCTGTCGAGCTGCGCAGCCCACAACGCCGACGGATATACGCTCATCTCAAAATGAACGAAATCCGCCGGCTTCAGGGCTGCGACGGAGATCGAGACCTAGCCTACCACCTTCTAGGCAAGCGCATCAGTCTTCAACTCCCAGAGTGGGCATTGCCTCTCCTACTCACTTTAAATTAATGCAATGGTTTGACCGGCAAGATAGCGGAGATAACCAAATTCATGAAGCTGCATAAAATAAAACTTGCTGCAATCCATGAGACGAAACTTGGCCCTCACCCGGATCACCAAACAGTGCAGTATAGGGAATTTGTTATCAACACCGACCAAAGCGACTTACCCTTGAAGTGTCAGGGTATAGTTGTACAGGCTGGAGGTGTTGATCTCGAGCTAATTAATATATACATTCCCCCCGTCACCTGCTACCCCTGAAGTTATCGCCTTGACCTTAGGGCGTTTCTTTGTGGCGATAACCGTATCATCATGGGCGATTTTAATGTCAACTATGATATGTGGCATTCACGCCTTTCTGTGGACAGCAGAGGACGGGAATTAGCCGAGCAAATTGACGCTCCCCTTTCTGCACTGTAAACGGAGACGCCCCTACAAGGATGGCAGATAATTGCAGTAGCTCCCCGGACCTAACTATTGTTAGTCTGGGCTTAATTAACAGCATTAAATGGCATCCGATGGTGGCCTTGTCACCCGACCACCTGCCCATCATCCTGTCCGTCGACCGTGCCTCGGATTTCATTAGGTAGGTAGGTAGAAGTGGCTGCCGCAAAGGCACACCTAGGCCAGTAATAAAAGGCCCGTTGTGATACCACCAAACACTAGGAAAGTCAGTCCCGGGGCCCGGCCATATGGAAAATCCCAGTGCTGTCGGGACTCTCCATATAGCCGAAACCCGGGACTGACACTCCTAACCGACACCGCTACCCCTTCTCGAACCATTTTGATAACTTGATGAAGGCCATCAAGTCCTTTATGTCTAGCTCCGCGACCTGGCTTAAGCTAACCAGGAAGGGAACTCCCAGAGAGCGCCTTCTCGCTCCGCTTAAGGCCGGGCAGTTGCAGATGAGGTGCTCCACCGTTTCCTCTTCCTCATCATCTTTGCAACTCCTGCAGCATCGTCGGTAGGGAACGCCTAGCCTTGCTGCGTGCCTACCAATAAGGCAGTGCCCGGTTAAAACACTTATTAATATGGAGATTTCCTTCCTTTTTAGGGCGTATATGTGTCTAGATCTTTTAAGATCGCATTTTGGCCAGGTTTGCTTGGATATCCGGCACCCTGGGGCTTGTAGCCATCTTTCGTTGGCTTCGCGGAGTGTATGCTCCTTCAGCATTAGCTTGCACGTGGCAAACGGCATACCTATGCGCTCTTTATCTTGAAGAATCTGCTTGGTCGTGCCCTGCCTGGCAAGTTCGTCTGCCCTACAGTTTCCCTCAATGTCCCTGTGTCCCGGGACCCATGTGAGGTTCACGCGGTTCTGTTGGGCCATCTCTTGAAGAGATCGACGACAGCTGAGCGTCAGTTCAGAGTTGAACGAGTAAGAGCCAAGGGATTTGATGGCCGCTTGGCTGTCGCTGAAAATACAGATATCCTGTCCGATGGTGCGTTCACCTATCCAAGTCACGGCGTCCATGATTGCTGAAACTTCAGCCTGGAAGACGCTGCAGTGATCAGGTAGTCTAAAGGAGAGTTCTAGGTCCAAATCCCTTGAGTAAACCCCTCCTCCGACTCTGCCGTCTAACTTCGAGCCGTCGGTGTATATAAAAGTGCCGCCATTAGTAGCGGGACACCGATCTATGTTCTCCCAGTCTTCCCTGCTGGGAATGTTTATTCTAAAACAACAATCTCCGACTGTTGTGGTCGCACACCGATCTGTGCTCAGAGGGAGAAAGCTGTAAGATCTTAGAATACAGGAGTGTCCAATAGTGCTTGCGCCTCAGACGGACGTTTCCCATAGACGCACAGCCGATGCTGCTGCTGCCCGGTACCCTTCCAGATCGAGTGGCAAAAAGCCAAGAATGGCCTGGAGAGCTTCATTGGGCGTTGATCATGCTCGATCTGTGGACTTTCCCTAACAGATTTAGGTTTGTTGCCTTTCTTAGCGCAGGCCACCATACCACGACTCCATACAGCATAATTGGCTGGATTATCGCAGTGTAGATCCATCTGCAAATTTTGGGGCTGAGCCCCCATTTTTGCCAATGGCTCTTTTACACGTGTAAAGTGCAATGCACGCTTTCCTCTGGCGCTGGATGACATTCTCCTTCCAGTTAAGCTTTCTATCTAGAACTGTGCCTAGGAATTTGGCTTTGTCAGCTAAGTTCAGGCGCACGCCATCTAGTTCTGGTAGGTTCAACGGTGGTATCTTGTACCGCCTGGTATAAAGGACAAGCTCTATATGCAATAGCTAAATCGTCTGCATATGCCACTATCTTCCCGCCCCCCCACCTTGTGTCTCGTAGCAGCGAGTTTACGGTGAGGTTCCATAGGAGCGGGGAGAGAACACCACCCTGAGGCGTTCCTCTTGTGACATAGCGTGAAAGATCAACTGTTCCCAGTGAAGAAACTATTTTCCTTCCCTTTAGTAGTTGATCAATTAGTCCAATAAGAGACCTATTTATGCCCAGGTTTGTTAAAGCAGTGTTAATAGCCTCCGGCCTTATATTGTTGAAAGCCCCTTCGATGTCCAGAAAGGCCACGAGACAGTACTCCTTTTCATGCAATGATTTTTCAACAATAGACTAGGCTGTTGAGCGCAGTTTCCGTTGATTTACCTTTGGTGTATGCATGTTGATAGCTAGAAATAAGGTTGCTATCAATAGTAGAGGAGAGATAATCGCTAATTATCCTCTCGAAGGTTTTAAGTGCAAAAGACGAGAGACTGATCGGTCTGTAGTCTTTAGGCTCATAGTGTGAGGCCTTCCCAGCCTTTGGAATAAAGACTACCGTGGCGCTTCTCCAGGAGCACGGAATGTAATTAAGAGCCAGGCAGGCTGAATAGAGAACTACCAGCCATTTAGCTGATATTTCCAGCGTGTTTATGAGTTGTGCGGGGAAAATCCCGTCTGGCCCAGCTGCCTTGAACGGCTCAAAGCTTTTGATTGCCCACCTTACCCTTTCCTCCGTAATGGGAATGTTTACCGCCAGGTTTGTTGCAGATGCTACAGGTGCATCATACAAGTTCCCCGGAAAGTGTGTGTTCAGGAGCAGCCCCAGGGTTTCCCCTTCCGTGCTGGTCCAAGATCCGTCAGGCTTCCGTAAATAGCTAATGGCTGTTTGAGTTTTTGATAGCACTCGTCTAAGTCTCGCTGTATCATCGACTTTTTCGACCCCGGTGCAGAAATTTCTCCACGAAGTTCTCTTCGCTTGCCTTAGAGCCTCTTTATAGGCCCTCAGTTTAGCTTTATATTCGAGCCATTCAGGCTCCGTACCGATGCTCTTGGCCTTGTTAAATTGCTTCCTGCATGATATACGGAACGAATCCAGGTCGTAAGACCACCAGTGGGGTCTATGTTTGCCGCGTGGTTTTGGTACTGGACAAGCCTGCTCTAGGGCATTTGAGAGCGCCGTTGTAAAGGTCGTTACCAGATCATCCAGTTCTCCCACTGATGAGGGGGCTTGTGGAGGTAATACTGGTAGGTCCCTAGCTAATATTTAGTTATGTAGCTGCCAGTTAGTGTTGCGTGGATTTCGTTTCATAACTGGCTGCTCAACAATAAAGTCTAACACAATTTCTATGTACCGATGGTCAGAAAATGAATGCTCATCAAGAACACGCCATTTTCTGACCCACTCATAAGCGCCTTCGCTACAAACAGTGAGGTCTATAACCTCCCTACGAGCTTTAGTTATAAAAGTAGGCTCGTTACCCACGTTACAAACCACCAGGATAGTTGTTAGTAGGTAGTCAAACAGAGACTCGCCCCTAGCGTTAATATCGGAGCTTCCCCACTGGACGTGATGAGCATTAGCGTCAGCTCCAATAATATGATGGCCCGTACAGAAATTATCCACCAGATCTTTCACCTTCTTTTGTGGAGGAGGTTCTTCGGCGTCATAGGGCATATAGACCGACGCCATCGTTAGGCTGGTGCTGCCGACTGTTAAGCTGGCAGCTGTAACGTCACCATTTGAGTAGTTGGGTAATAGAAAGGTGTTTAGCTCAGACTTTACCAAAATACAGGTTCTGACCTTGCCCTCATCATTGGCTTGGATGAGCTTGTACCCCTTAGTCCCCAATCCACAGAACCTAGAGCTATTGACCCAGGGCTCTTGGATAAGGACCACGTCTATGTCGCCTTTAGAAAGACGACTGCTTAAAACAGCCGAGGCTGCTTTAGATTTGTGCAGATTTATCTGAAGCACCACCAACATGAGAGAGCTCAGACTTCCCTGCCGCCAGCGTGTGTCGAGGTCTGGCCTGTTCCGGGGCCTGTCTCTCAACGAGGAGTTGTTCAGAGCACCTGCACGATTTGGCGTGGCGGGAACCCTGCTGTCTGAAGCAGCATCAACGTTAGTGTGCTCAGGTTTAGCCACGATCGTGACGTCGAGGCCTTCTTCGTTAAGCAGGCTTTCTTCTATCGCCGAGTTGTTCGCAGCACCATCGCAATTTGACGTGGCGGATAACATACTTTCCGCGTCGGACTCCTCTGCTTCCCCTTCCGATGCCGCGATCTCCGAGTCCTCCGGAGCGTTCGGAATAGCAGCGCGCTGTGCATCGCCACGGTATACGTGGTCACGATCTGACCCAAGCCGTAATGCACTCGTCCGTTGCACCGTTTAAGGGGCTCGAGCGCCTCCTTATTCAGAGTGATGACCACCTGTCTATTATGCCCAACCACATCATCGACCAGATTGACGCCCCAATCCTGCGTCGGGAGAGACGGATTCCAGACCTGCAGCATCTCAAGAATATTCTCGGGTTCTGCAGGGACGGCAGGAATCCATGCCCTTGCCCTTGGCCGAGCAGGAATGTCCTTCCAGTCGACGACATCTAATCTTGCCCCTGGGTAGACTTCACCCAGTCTTGCAACTGTTGCCTTATACAGTGCGACAGTTCTTGCATCCTCGCACGCGAATATTTTGATCTGACCTTGGTGCCAGCCCGCATCAGTACCTCGCGGCGGACTACCCGGAGACTCACGCATTAAGTCGAGGAGGGCCCTGCCCATTTCATTCCGGACATACAGCCACCGGTCTTTGGGGATGGACCAACGGTCGTTACCTCGGTCAATGAAACCTATAAGGATTCTGTCCTTGGTTACTTCAGCAAAGCTGAGTTTTCCCACTACGGGGTTGAACTGATGCCGCTTCGGATGGGGGTTTACCTCTCCGTCCGATCTCTGGCGTTTGAAGGGATTACCGTTCACCCTATTAGGCACATAGGGCCTCTGGAAATTTGGTATCAGAGCTTTCGCTTCCTCCACCATCTTCCTTTCTTCCGGCGACAGCTTCTCCTGCGATGCTCCCTCATATTTTTTAAGGATCCTTGCGGCCTTTCTTTTATCCCAGTGCGCAAAGCGTCGGGGAGATGCCTCTTGGGGGGGATTCAGACTCGTAGTTGCCATCGCGGTCTCTCCCTTTGCGGCGTCATCCTTCTCTTTCGAAACTCTGAAACCAGGTCGTGAGACCATTGCCCCAGATGTGAAGAGATTGGGTTTCGTACCAGCGCTTGATGGAAGTTTAGCTTCCGCCGTTTTCTGCTTGACTGCGTAGGCAGCCGCACTGCTGCTTGCTCCCATCAAGTCACTCATTTCATTACCTCGCAGAAAAGATCATAAGTAAATTTCAAAAGGGCTAACTGGGTCGGCTTTTTGGAATTCACGGAGAGCTCCTTTGATGATCTAACCATTTCGTTTTATACCAGCTGGTAGAATAAAAAATATAAGGCCAAACTTCCCAGCTGAGGCCGCAGTCTTGGCCAACGAACGTGACCTCATACACAACATCGATTCCTCAGACCCACAGATCGGTGATCTCAACGTGGAAATCAGACGGCTTGTCAACGAACACAGACAAGCCTAATGGGAGGAGTACCTTAGGTCTTGTAACCTCTCTACCGGTGTTGGGAAATTATGGTCCACAGTCAAGTCATTGTCCAATCCTACGGGTCCGCCAAAGAATGTCGACGTCACCTTTGGTAACAAGACATTCAATGACCCTAAGAAATGTGCACAGGCTTGCTGTAGACAATATGTCCCCCATCCTGCACAGGACAGGACAAGACATGGAATCTTCAGGATTTCCACACAAACACAAAAACTATGCCCCGTTCCTATCACCGCTAATGAGGTTCAAGAGGCCATCCGGAAGGCCAAAATCCAAGGCCATCGGTCCAGATGGCATAGCAATGGTGCACCTTAAACACATTGACGCAGAAGGAGTTAAGTCCCTCACTGCCGTCTTCAATCTGTCCTTCACCACAGCTGTCATACCCGATAAAGGAAGCAGGTAACTGTGATCCCACTACTAAAGCCTGGCAAGCCAGCCAACGCTGTGGAGTCATATCTTCCGATATCACTGCTCTCGCCAGTAGCAAAGACACTTGAGGCGGTCCTACTCCCGCTCTACAAATCAAACTTGATGTTAGCCGAGCACCAACATGGATTCAAGAAAGGTAGGAGCACAGCATCCGCTCTAAATGTCATAAACAGATAACTGACGGACTAAATCAAAATAGGCCGAATAACAGGACGGTTCTAGTTGCACTTGATTTGAGTCAAGCTTTTGACACGGTCAATCATGGGCAGCTGGTGTCCGATCTGGAAGACTCGTCACTCCCCCCTGTCTTAAACGCTGGACCGCCAATTATCTCAGTGGTCGTCTGTTGTGTTCAGGAAGATCAAACAACGGGTACCACAGGGTAGTGTTCTTTCCCCGTTATTGTTTAACTTCTATATTTCGAAGCTTCCTCCTCCACCAGAAGAAGTTACGATTGTTTCTTACGCAGATGATTGCACGATATTGGCAACAGGTACTACCGTTGATGAGCTGTGCTCTAAAATAAATGGTTATCTCCCCTCTCTTGTCGAGTTATTCACCGCTAGGAGCTTGACACTGTCGCCAACAAAGTCCTCGGCAACTTTATTCACGACGTGGACGGCGCAAGTTGGGTGTAGGTGATCAAAAAATACCTACTGTTGCTCACCCAAAAATCTTAGGAGTGACTTTCGACACCATGCACACTTTCGCTGCCCATTCAGCTGCAACTGTCTCAAAATTACAGCGCCGCAACAAAATCCTCAAGTCACTAGCCGGCAGCACTTGGGGTAAAGATAAAGATACGTTGTTGGTAACGTACAAGGCAATTGGTCGGCCGATCCTGAACTATGCGTCGCCGATATGGTCGCCGGGCTTGCAGATGGAAATGCTTCCAGTTAGGGAGCATAATGAAATGCTAAACAAGAAGTACCTACTGAATTGTTGTAAACCACAGCACCCCAATAGGCAACTGTTTGCGCTAACTCCGCCTCCTAGGACCGTGAGGACGCATCTACGTAAACATTTTGATGAGATCCGGCACTTTATAACAATGCCGTTTGATCCTTGGGGCATATCCATAAAACGTCAGTTGGCCATCAGGCCGCGCTCTGTCCGCTGAATGCTGTCTTGCATACCTCAACAGCACGCATTTCTGAAGAGGAGCGTCATCTTCCTCGAGAGACAAGGGTCATTTGGCTCAATTACGCTCTGGATATTGTAGCAGATTAAACTCCTACATATCCAGGTTGAACCCTGATGTGCCGAATGTATGTCCGGCATGCGGCTCGTCCCCCCATAATACCAACCACTTATTCACTTGCTCTACGGAGTCCACTCTTCTAACACCCATCTCCCTTTGGTCCAACCCTATTGAAACTGCGAGTTTTCTTGGACTCCCGTTAGAAGATAATGATGACAATTTAGGCTAAGGAAAAATACGCGTTGGGCAGGACTACACCTCGTTACAACAACAACAACAGATCGTAATAAAGGACAAAACGATATCCTGACCACAAAATTGGCTTTGTACACGTCAAACTGCTATACAGGTTGGTCGTTGTCCAAATGTTATTGACCACTATGTGAGACAAGGCTCAACCCATGGGTAAAACTAAAAAAGTAGGACAGTGTGGCATTTACATCGAAGGAAACCCATCAAATCCTTAAGGTTGCATCCAATTTCGCTCTATCGAAACTACAAAAAAAATACAAGCAACCTTTTTTTCTAAAAAAGAGCCGCAACAAAATCCTCAAGTCACTAGCCGGCAGCACTTGGGGTAAAGATAAAGATACGTTGTTGGTAACGTACAAGGCAATTGGTCGGCCGATCCTGAACTATGCGTCGCCGATATGGTCGCCGAGCTTGCAGACGGAAATGCTTCCAGTTAGGGAGCATAATGAAATGCTAAACAAGAAGTACCTACTGAATTGTTGTAAACCACAGCACCCCAATAGGCAACTGTTTGAGCTAACTCCGCCTCCTAGGACCGTGAGGACGCATCTACGTAAACATTTTGATGAGATCCGGCACTTTATAACAATGCCGTTTGATCCTTGGGGCATATCCATAAAACGTCAGTTGGCCATCAGGCCGCGCTCTGTCCGCTGAATGCTGTCTTGCATACCTCAACACCACGCATTTCTGAAGAGGAGCGTCATCTTCCTCGAGAGACAAGGGTCATTTGGCTCAATTACGCTCTGGATATTGTAGCAGATTAAACTCCTACATATCCAGGTTGAACCCTGATGTGCCGAATGTATGTCCGGCATGCGGCTCGTCCCCCCATAATACCAACCACTTATTCACTTGCTCTACGGAGTCCACTCTTCTAACACCCATCTCCCTTTGGTCCAACCCTATTGAAACTGCGAGTTTTCTTGGACTCCCGTTAGAAGATAATGATGACAATTTAGGCTAAGGAAAAATACGCGTTGGGCAGGACTACACCTCGTTACAACAACAACAACAGATCGTGATAAAGGACAAAACGATATCCTGACCACAAAATTGGCTTTGTACACGTCAAACTGCTATACAGGTTGGTCGTTGTCCAAATGTTATTGACCACTATGTGAGACAAGGCTCAACCCATGGGTAAAACTAAAAAAGTAGGACAGTGTGGCATTTACATCGAAGGAAACCCATCAAATCCTTAAGGTTGCATTCAATTTCGCTCTATCGAAACTACAAAAAAAATACAAGCAACCTTTTTTTCTAAAAAAGAGCCGCAACAAAATCCTCAAGTCACTAGCCGGCAGCACTTGGGGTAAAGATAAAGATACGTTGTTGGTAACGTACAAGGCAATTGGTCGGCCGATCCTGAACTATGCGTCGCCGATATGGTCGCCGGGCTTGCAGACGGAAATGCTTCCAGTTAGGGAGCATAATGAAATGCTAAACAAGAAGTACCTACTGAATTGTTGTAAACCACAGCACCCCAATAGGCAACTGTTTGAGCTAACTCCGCCTCCTAGGACCGTGAGGACGCATCTACGTAAACATTTTGATGAGATCCGGCACTTTATAACAATGCCGTTTGATCCTTGGGGCATATCCATAAAACGTCAGTTGGCCATCAGGCCGCGCTCTGTCCGCTGAATGCTGTCTTGCATACCTCAACACCACGCATTTCTGAAGAGGAGCGTCATCTTCCTCGAGAGACAAGGGTCATTTGGCTCATTTACGCTCTGGATATTGTAGCAGATTAAACTCCTACATATCCAGGTTGAACCCTGATGTGCCGAATGTATGTCCGGCATGCGGCTCGTCCCCCCATAATACCAACCACTTATTCACTTGCTCTACGGAGTCCACTCTTCTAACACCCATCTCCCTTTGGTCCAACCCTATTGAAACTGCGAGTTTTCTTGGACTCCCGTTAGAAGATAATGATGACAATTTAGGCTAAGGAAAAATACGCGTTGGGCAGGACTACACCTCGTTACAACAACAACAACAGATCGTGATAAAGGACAAAACGATATCCTGACCACAAAATTGGTTTTGTACACGTCAAACTGCTATACAGGTTGGTCGTTGTCCAAATGTTATTGACCACTATGTGAGACAAGGCTCAACCCATGGGTAAAACTAAAAAAGTAGGACAGTGTGACATTTACATCGAAGGAAACCCATCAAATACTTAAGGTTGCATCCAATTTCGCTCTATCGAAACTACAAAAAAAATACAAGCAACCTTTTTTTCTAAAAAACTTATTGCAATTATGGTATAGGGTTCTGACATAATTAACGACCCCGGAGATTGGAAAAAGTGGTAGTTAGTGATGAAAATAGTAAGTGGATGGTCCTGACGGGTCGAAATTTATTTTATTTCCATCATTTCCACATTTCTTTCCATCAGTTCCACATTTCTTTCCATCAGTTCCACATTTCTTTCCATCATTTCCACATTTTTTATATGGAATCGGAAAGGTTGTTCCCATCACCGGGACCGTTATTTATGGCAGAACCCCATCCCTGAAAAAATGGCAAAGTACTCTAATCAATACTCTGTAGAGTATTCCAATACCGGAGTATCCAAAAATAGTCCAATTCCATATAAAAAATGTGCTCCAGTTAACATTGCGATGTCCTAAGATTGGGCCACCTATATACATTTAGCACTCCATAGAGTACTCCAATGTAAAGCGAGAGGGAGGAGGTATTCCTCAGAGCTGGGTAAAATCAATTCCTTTCATTGATTCTTGATTACATTTCAAATCCTAAAAAAAATACCAAAAGTATTTCATCGTTTTGAGGCTGAAGTGCAAGGTATTTTTTATGGAATTGAAAATAATAGAAAATGTACTTGAGAATTTCCCATTCCATTCCTTAACAGAATTGGAAAAGTAATTGAAATGCTAATTGTTAATTGGTGAATCATTTTAGGGATCGTTTTGGGATAATTTTTGGGTTATTTTGGGATCATTTTGCTATTACTTTGCGATAATTTGAAAGCAAAATGACCCGAAATTGGCTTCAAAATGATTTCAAACCGACCTCAAAATGATCCCAAAATGACCCCAATATGATCCCTATATGACCCCTAAATTAATTGCAAAAGTATTTGAAAAAGTAATGAAGTTCAATTACTTTTGCAATTCCTTTGAGGAATGGGAAATTCTAAAGTACATTTTCCATTCCTTGTAAAGTAATTGCAAAAATTCAAATACTTTGTCAATTCCTTTCAAAAGTAATGGCGTGGCTATTACATCTTCAAAAAGTTTTTGTTTAATTCCATAAAAAAATACCTTATACTTGAGCCTCTAAACGATGAAATAATTTTGGTATTTTTTTTTAGGAATTGAAATGTAATCAAGAATCAATGAAAGGAATTGATTACATTTTTCAATTACTGTGGAATGTAATTGTCATTTTCAGAAAAAGAAAAGGAATTGGAATGTTATCAATTCCTTTACTTTTTAGAAAAGGAATTGATTACTTTTCCCAATTACATGTAACGGGGAATTTTGAGTAATTTCATTCCCAAAGTAATGATTACTACCCAGCTCTGAAGGGTCACTTTGTATTGCGATGCGAAAGCAACTGATATTAGCAAGTTGTTAAATCACATACATTTTTTTTTGGAAATGCGAAAGAAATTGCTTTCGAATCGCAATACAGAGTAACCCCCCCCCCCCCCCCCCCCCCCCTGATGTTCCTCTCGCTACGCTTTCTACTCCAACTGGAGTAATCTAGTTGGACCTTTTTTGGAAAATACTCTTGTGAGGGTGTTCCATGGAGTACGGGATGGAGTACTTCTAGTAGGATTAAGTGATCCAATCCTAGGACATCGCCATGTTAATTGAAGCACATTTTTTATATGAATTGGATTTTTCTTGGAGTAGTATGGGTACTCCAACGTTTTTGCAGGGATACCACAACTGCATTAAAATGTTTCAGAAAAAATTGGAGTGAGGTTGGTTGTGTAATGCATTTAATGGTGTTTTTTGTAGTTTCATAACACTACCCGTAAGTGTGCTCTGCCTACTCCATTAGAAAGGCGATTCCGCTAACCGCACCTACTACCGCGGAATCAGTCCTGTTAATATCGCATATAAGGTTCCTTCTAGCGTATTGTGTGAAAGACTGAAGCCCATCGTAGACAAACTGATTGGCCCTTATAAGAAAACCTTTTTTCAATTCAACATAGATTTTGTATTTATGGCTTTTTAAACATATTTTTCTTCAGTATTTTTAGCCATTTTGAGAAAATGTAAAACTTTTATAAAGTATTTTAAACTTTTTTTTTGGAATTTTTAAAGGTTTTAACATTTTTGTGTATCTTAAGGTTTTTAAAATTTTTTATTTTTTTTTATTTTAAAATCTTTTTTCTTCGTATTTTTGGATGTTTTTCCTTATTAAAAAAAAAAAATTAAGATGAAGAGATGTTTTTGTAAGTTGGTTGTGTCAAAAAATTCTTCGCCACCCCGCGTAATTAATGATGTGATTAGTTAATAAAATTTCAGTCGCCAACAGATCGAAACATGCTTTTGAAAACGATAGCAACCTACAAGCGCAAAAACAAAAGAGGACTACGCCTGGTTCATGTGGGCATGAATTCCGATGCGCCAACACAAAAAAACTGTGCTACTACAAAACTCAAATATTTCCCTAAATGCAAAATAAGTCTGAATTTTTATAACTTTACTCTGGTATTCATGATGAATTTTCTCCAATACTCGTATATCGCACCCTAAATCGAAAACCGCTACAACTCAACATTTTTTTTGGTCGCTTTCTTGACATTGATTGCCTAATAAAAAGTAGTACAGCCAGTAAATACAATTGTTTTCTTTTTAACTATTATCGTTACTCTTTAAAAAGCACAGTGATGCCAAGTTTTTAAAAATCAAATTACTTTTGTGCGATCCAGAAGCGTTTAACTGAAAGTTACTCCAATTTTGAGTTGTGACTCTTTTTGATTTAGTGTGCGATATAGTAATAAATATTACTTCCGCTATTTATGGAAAAAAATTTCTTCAAAATAAGTTTAAAAAATTAACTCTACTTTTTCTATAAGAAAAATGTTAAAATGAAACGTTAATATGAGCGATGCTTTCTGAGACGGCCACTAAACATTTTTTTTTCGGATGTCGTAAATTTTTTTCGATGGCTTTATTCGCCCATAGTTCAATTCTTCCGGAATTTTGATATTGAGGTCAAAAAGTGTCTTGCTTAACCATCTTCCATGAAAATTATTCAGGGTAGCCTCTTTTAAAATAAAATACGTGTCCACAAAAAAATTCAAAACCGTTTAGAACCGGTTCCGGCTTTTGAAACGGTTTCGGTTTCGTTCTTTTTCAGAAAAAAATAATTGTTACGGTTTCGGTTTTGAAAAATGAATCGGTTTTAATCGGTTATGGTTTCAGTCCTTGTTCCAAACGAACGGAATCCGCCAGCTTCAGGACTGCGACAACGATCGCGACCTAGCTTATTACCAAGCAGGCAAGCGGATCAGTCCTTGAATCCCGGAGTGACCATTGCCTCTCCTTCAAATTTTAAAATAATGCAATTTAATTGCAACAGCATTACTGGCAAGATTGTAGAGATAACTAAATTTATGCAGTCGCACAAGATAAATATAGCAGCAATCCAGGAGACCAAACTTGGATCTCACACGGCTCTCCGAGCAAGTGGGGGCTACCACGTTTCCCGGCACGACCGCACGGACGCGTTCCTAGTCCACCAAACAGTGCTGTATAGGGAATTTGTTATCAACACCAACCAATTGGTTCCCTTAAGTACAGTCACGTCTCAGAGCAGAAACCCCAGGACATCGCCATGGATCTCTGCGCAGTGGAACAATCCGGGGTTTTACCCCGGCCAAGACTGTCACTTTCAATGTAACTCTGTTTAGTTTCTTTTGTCAGGGCTGCAAGATCTTCTATTGTTACGGGCGGGAGTGAAGCCGAACCCCGGACCAAAATAATGGATATGCAGCGTCTGCTGCAAAAAGATATACATTAAACGGTCGCATTCTTTGCAATGCTTCTCGTGTAAGAGATGGCTCCATAAATTCGGATGTTCAGGGCTCAACCCTAACATTCCCAGACCCCGTACTTTCTTTAGTACTTTCGTGGCCCCTTGTTGTTCGCGCCCTCGGGTGTCCCGCGGTTTGTCGGCAAAGACTATACACGCTCGCGACATCGCACCATGCTGTAACACGGCTCAACCTACGACGCCAGCCAACCCGGTCACACCAGGTCCACAGCTGCCAACACCTGGGCGAACACATCCGTCTCTCACGCCTACAGTGAACTCGACATGTTGTTGTTGTTGTTGTTGTTGTTGTTGTTGTTGTTGTTGTTGTTAACAGCAAAACACTCCTCGAAGGTTTTGGGGATTGATATGGAAATTGACAGTCCTTGGCCGGATATGGACCCGGTGCGCTGCGGTACTGCCCGACTGTCGTGGTAGCGATTGGGTATGACCAGTGGAACCTTTTAGGTCATGTCATCCCTCCATCCGTGAGAAAGGAGAAGATGGGTAATGAGAGGTGAGAGGCATCAAATCCGTAGATCAACCATCGAGTTAGCACGTCATTACATATGTGCATATAAGTCGCCTCTTACGACCGGTATGCCCACCTCGGGCATATTCTAAACCCCTAACCCACATGACATCAACCCCACCGGCGCACTTCCAAATCTTACAGCACAACTGTAACGTATTAACGGGAAAGATCGCGGAGATAACTAATCTGACGACGCAATATGACATAAAAGTTGCCGCACTTCAAGAAACCAAGCTCAGTCCTAAGGTGGACCTCATTACCTATGGCGGATATAACATCCATCGGAAAGACCGTCACAGGGTAACAGGAGGTCTAGGAGGTGGTCTTGCGTCCATAACACACAACTCTGTACAGTATGATCTATTTGATACCGACATCGAAGGAACGAATGATATCTTAAAAAGCCAAGGCATAACCATCCGTACATCTCCTCGACCTGCAAATCATTAACATCTACATGCCCCCAGTCTCAAGCGCCCGACGGTGATAAGTGAAGTGAAGTGCGGCAACTTTTATGTCATATTGCGTCGTCAGATTAGTTATCTCCGCGATCTTTCCCGTTAATACGTTACAGTTGTGCTGTAAGATTTCGAAGTGCGCCGGTGGGGTTGATGTCAGGAGGAGATAACCGGGTGATCCTGGGCGACTAATAACTTTATCAAGGCGGACTGGGACAGTTTTGACACATACACGGACGACTCCTTGGCTGCTCTACCCATTCCTACGGACGTACGCAAAGGCGAACGAAAAGTCCGCAAAGTCATTGACTTGGCCTCTAAATGCTTCATTCCTGCGGGTCGAATATCCCAAATAAGACCAAATTTCCCCGCGGAGATAGCGGCCATGGCAAGAGAAAGAGATGAACTGCGAAGTCTCAACCCCGCAGACCCCCGCATAAGGGATCTCAACGCGGAGATTCGTAGGTTGGTCGATAAACACAAACCGGCCAAATGGAAACAACACCTAGAGCAATGCAACCTCTCCGATGGTGTTGGCAAACTATGGACGGTTAAAGCTGTATCCAATCAAGAAGGACCCTAGGGGATGTGCGAACTCCTTCTGTCGACAATTCATACTGCATTCCTCGCCCGATAGAGCTAAACGTACGACCATGCGACAGGCGCGTAAATACAAAAACCAAAACACGCCCATCCTCATCACTGGCTCGGAGGTCAAGGAATCCATCAGACAGGCTAAGCCCTCAAAATCCATCGGCCCCGACGGTATTGCCATGAAGATGTTGAAACATCTAGGTCAGGAGGGACACAAATACCTAGCGGCTCTGTTCAGTCTTTCACTGAACACTTTCGTCATTCCTGAAATATGGAAAAAGGCGAGAGTGGTTCCACTATTAAAACCTAGAAAACCGGCAAACAGGCATTTCATATTGCCCTATATCACTTTTGTCGTCGGTAGTGAAGACGCTAGAGTCCATCTTGCTCCCGTATTATACTGCAAATCTGCACCTGGCTAGTCATCAACATGGCTTCCGTAAGCTACATAGCACCACCACCGCACTCAATGCCATTACAATGCAGATAAATAGCGGCCTAAATTAACCCCAACCAAATCATAAAAACTGTGTTAGTGGCACTGGTCTTGTCAAAAGCCTTTGATACAGTCAATCACGCCACGCTGATACAAGATCTTCTTGAGACACAACTCCCTAATGGGTTAAAGAGATGGGCCGCTAATTATCTGAACGGACGGCAGGCGTCGGGAAACGCTACAGCCAAACCCAGACGTATTAGACAGGTGGTGCCACAGGGTGGTGTCCTATCCCCGAAACTGTTTAACTTCTATCTATCGAAGATGCCCCCACCACCAGAGGGCTTAACCATCGTTTCATATGCCGACGACTGTACAATAATGGCGACGAGGAAGGGCCCCTATACTGATGAACTCTGTGCGAAAATCAACAGTTACCTCTGCGGCCTTTCCAGGTTTTTCACCGAGCGAGATCTGACAATATCACCGACTAAATCTACGGCGACACTCTTTACGACATGGACGCGCCAACGAATTAGACATTTACGTTGATGGCACTAAGCTACCAACTGTCAGCCACCCAAAGTTATTGGGGGTGACATTGGGTAATACTTTCTCATTTGCTGCAATGGTCTCAAAGGTACTAGGTCGTAACAAATTCCTCAAGTCACTTGCCGGCAGTAGGTACTTGGGGAAAACGTAAAGAAACGTTGCTAACTACATATAAGGCCATTGGCCGACCAGTCTTTGACTATGCTGCACCCATACGGTCGCCTCACTTGCATAACACCAACTGGACGAAGTTATAAGTCTGCCAAAATACCGCTATCAGAACTGCTACGGGATGTCTCCTCATGTCTCCTGAGTCTCACCTCCATCCAGAGGAAAAACTGCTCAATGTAAGAGAGCACGCGGAAATGCTTAGCAGGCAATTCCTTCTGAACTGCCACAAGCCAGCAGCCCAATTTCTGACATCGCCATCGCCTTAATGCTAAAAAACGCTAAAACACCAAATGAAATGAACTCCTAGAAGTTTGGGCGATGTCGCTAAAAATGCGATTCCAGAACTCACGTCGCTTAGCTAAAATTTTTTTACATTATCCGAACGCTAGATGGCGTTGGTGCCTCAGTCAAAGTTGTCAAAATTAGGTTTGTTTCTTTGAAATATCTTATGTAGTATGTATGTAATAGTAGAGGATATTTTAGCAAACATGAGTTGCATTGTACTAACTAAAAATAAATGTAAAACTAAATGATAGGGAAAACAAGCTTTTTTAAAAGATTATTAATTATATTGCTATTGAATGATACTACAAAAAGTACTTAAAATCGAATTAATATAAATGCAACGCTTAATCTTCATCAAAAAATTTTAATAGAGGTGTCAAAATACGCGTCTTGATCCCAGTATCAATAATAAAAGCGGAACTCAAAAATTTTGTTTCTGTCAACAAATACTTGCAAACAAAATGGTTGTCGTCACATTAGGCCGTGCGGAAAAAATTTCACACAATGAGTTCCGCGCGAAAATATGGCAACAGAAACAACATGGATTACACCCTCGGTTTTGGACCGCTGGGGGAATAATTTCTGTTTTTTGCAATTTAATTTTTACAGAAAAAGGATTTTTGATTTCCGCTTTCGGATTATGGATCTGGGGTGAAAACGCGTCTTTTGACACCCCTATCGACGTTTTTTAATTAAGATTAACAGCCTTAGGGCCGCTTGCATAAAAGCCGATATATGTAAGCGGGCCTTAGTCCCTTTGGCGTTATAGTCCGCCAAAACGATAGTGTTCATGTGTTCGTAGCATGAATGGCGAAACGGTAGGCAAAACGATAGCCAACACGGAAGCAAGTGTCAAAAGGAAATGACGATCTTCAAACAGAATACCATAAGAACACGATATCGTTCATGCAGCTGTCGTTCGTTTAGGCTATCGTTCGCAAAAGGGAATAAGGCTGTAAGCGTTGCCCCGTCTTGTAAAACGTCGCCGACTCCGAATGCATTTTTGCTGAGAAGCTCTTCTTGGCAGAAATACACTAGAAGGTTTTTCCTAGCCACTGTCCAGAGAAGACCCTGTTAGAAAAATTATTTTCAACAGAATTTCGATGTTGCTTTTGTCGGAATTTGAAAAGTGCGAAATTAGTCAATAAATCACCTAGAAGAAGTAAATGTTACCATTAAAACTTAGTTTGGTGATTTAATTACAATATTTTGGTGCTATTGATCATATCCGACCGAAAACAAATCAAGTTTTACCAATTTTTCTCGATTTATCTTTTTTTGACAACAACTTTAATTACCTGCTAATTTTCGAGTCATTTTAGCGAAAATAAGCTATTTTTGGCAGTAGCATGTATACTAGAATCGCAATTTTAGCTAAATTAGCTGCCAAAAAAAGGTGATTGTTTTATCCGGTTCATTTTGTGCATTTGTGTTCATCGCCAAAATACGCTAAAAAATGAACCAGAATTGGCGAATTTTAAGAGATTTTTCCGTCTGGAATCGCAAATGTCTCTAAAAATCGCTAAAACGTATTAAGCGATTTTGGGCGATAAAAAACTAGCTTTGGCGATATTGGGGGGATAGATCTCCCCCCTTCGTCACTCGAATAGTTTTAAATTGTACAGTAGAATTATCAAATTTCCTTCTAGTTAAGAAAAAAAACCCTCGTGAAGGGTGGACACCTTGTCGCGGTACGAGGGCTTAAATCGATAGCCACAGGGCTACGCTACCCTTGTGATCATAGATCCGCATGACACTACATCACGAGAGCAGCCTAGCCTCTCTGGCGCGACAACAAAGATCTTCCCCCTCCCATTCCAGGGTGTTATGCGATACCGTGCCCATTGGACGTTTGCAGCCGGTAGGCAAATCGTGGCTATAGTCGAACGAAGCCTCTCTGATACCGGGCCGTGGTCTTACCGCGGTATGGGGCTCTGCCGCCGCGGACGACACACTTTCCCCTCACTCTTTCCTTGATCCTAAGCTGGCCTTGTCCGGCGATGGGTCTTACGAACAAGATGAAAAACACAAAACAAAACATTAAACAATCAACAACTTCGTTCACTCCTCAGCAGAGGACAGCTATGCTGGATCAAGCGAAAGCACAGCGTCGGGGGACAACCTCCACTTCAAAACCAACCGGGGGACCGACAGCGATGGCAACTACGGGTCGATCACCCTATAAATCTCTATCAAGTCAGCGCGGCTGACTACGCAGCTAAGCGGACAACGGTGTATAGGAAAAAAAGTAATAAAATATTTCCTATTAATATTTAGAATGTAATAATTAAATTGATTTTTATTTTCACACAATGAAAAATTATGACAAACTGAAAACAAGTTGAGCAATGAAAACTTGTTGAATCAAAAATTTAAATATTTGTTGCTAAGCAGCACTTTTGTTGTGAACAATTAAAGTGCATCGCCACACTACCCCCCTTGGTAGAAAATTTGGCTACAAATTCAAAACTTCTCGAAATCGAACTTTTCTGCCGGATCGGGTTGCATATTCTGGAACTGGTGCAGTTTTAGGAACAGGAACAGGCACAGATGTTGAAACAGGAATTGTGCAATAGGTAGAATTAGGAACAGATGTTGAAACAATGTCATCTTGAAAAACAAAAGCTGGTTTTACGCGATCAATAGAGACTTTAGTTGGTTCATTGCGAATTTTGAGTGTGACTGTTTTTTCATCACGATCAATTATTTCATACGGACCGGTGTATGGAGGCTGGAGAGCTTTAAGAAATGGTTCAACTTTGAGAAAGGCATGACTGCATTGTGATAGTTCCTTGAAAACAAAAACTCCAGGTTGACAGTGTCTTGATGCTGGAACTGGACGTAAGCGCGACATAAATTCACGTAAACTTGAAAGAAAGCTGCTTGTATCATCGGAAATTTTGAGTCCAAGACTTGAAGACAGAAATTCAAATGGCAAACGAATCGTTTCACCATAAACCAATTCAGAGGAAGTAGCCTTGATATCTTCTTTAAAAGTTGAGCGAATTCCAAGTAGTACAAGAGGTAAAGCATGAACCCAGTCGATGTCGGAATGAGCCATGATTGCGGCTTTCAAGTGACGATGTAATCGTTCAACTAAACCATTTGCAGCGGGATGCCAACTTGTAGTGAAGTTATGCCGAATTCCAAATTGTTTAACAAACATTTTAAAGAGATGAGAAGAAAATTGAGCTCCATGATCTGAGATTATAATTTCAGGAACGCCGAAACGAGATATCCAACAATCCAAAAGTGCATGAGTCACAGTATCTGCAGTTATGTTCGGCAAAGGATATACTTCAGGCCATCGAGTAAAGCGATCGATGACAGTTAAACAATATCGAAAAGAACATGCAAGTGGAAGTGGACCAATCAGATCAATGTGAATATGGGAAAATCTCTTCGTTGGAGTTTCAAAATATCCAAGTGAAGCGTGAACATGGCGTGAAACTTTTGATCGTTGACAATCATTACAAGCGCGAGCCCAATTTCGGCAGTCTTTATTCATTGAAGGCCACACAAACCGATCGCTGATTAATTTGAGTGAAGCATTGGCACCAGGATGGCTCAGGTTATGTAGCTGATCAAAAACGGAACGACGAAACGGTGATGTGATGAATGGCCGAGCTTTTCCTGTTGATGTATCACAAAACACAGTAAGTGAGGAACCAGGAATTGGCACACGCTCGATGCAGAGAGAAGAATTTTCTTGAGTAATTCTCTTAAGTTCATCGTCTTCTTCTTGAGATTCTACCAGCAACTTGTAATCCAATGGTGCAGAAACAGCTTCAATTCGTGAGAGTGTATCAGCAACGACATTATCGGTTCCTTTGATGTGTTGGATATCTGTTGAAAATTCTGCAATAAATGAAAGTTGTCTGAGTTGAACTGGTGGAAGTTTTTCACGTTTTTGTTGACAAGTGTAGATCAATGGCTTATGATCGGTGTAAATCGTGAATGAATGTCCTTCCAAAAAATGACGAAAGCGCTGGATTGCAGCATAGATCGCAAGAAGTTCACGATAGAAAGCAGGCCAAGAACATTCTTTTGAGGACATCTTCTTCGAAAAGAATGCAAGAGGTTGCCACACGCCATCGACAAGCTGTTGTAAACATGCTCCAACTGGATGATTCGAAGCATCGGTAAACAAACCAAGAGGCGCACCAATACGAGGATGAACCAGAAGTGAAGCAGTAGAGATGCAGTTTTTGCAGGTTATGAAAGCTTCTTCCAGTTCAGACGTCCAGTTGATTGGTTGAGATCCTTTTTAGGAGTGGATTGCTGATTGCATCATTCAATGGAGCTTCGTATTCAGAAACATGCGGAATAAATCTGCGGTAAAAATTTAACATACCAAGAAAACGTCGAAGACCTTGTGCTGTTTTTGGTAATGGAAAGTCCTTTATTACTCGGACACGCTCTTCAGGAGCCTGTATTCCAGCAGCAGAGATGATATAACCAATAAAAGGAACTTCGGGAACTCCAAAAGTGCACTTTTTGACGTTGATCACCAATCCATATTTTGATAGACGTGCAAAAATGATTTTGAGATGGCGTTCGTGCTCTTCTTTGGAACGAGAGAAAACGAGAATGTCATCCATGTAAACGAAACAAAAATCCAAACTTCGCAAAACTTCATCCATGAACCTTTGAAAGGTCTGGCCAGCATTTCGAAGTCCAAACGTCATGAATGGAAATTCAAAAAGGCCAAATGGAGTAATAATAGCAGTTTTGGAAATGTCTTCTTCGGCTACAGGAATTTGTTGATAAGCTTTAACAAGGTCAATTTTCGAAAATACCATACAACCATCGATAAAGTGTGTGCGTCGTGAATATGACGGACAGGATAGCGATCTGGGATAGTTCGAGCATTCAATGCACGAAAATCTCCACAAGGGCGCCAAGTTGAATCACTTTTCGGAGCCAAGTGTAATGGCGATGACCAAGAACTTTCTGAAGGACGAGTTGTACCAGCTTGTAACATAGCGTGACTCTCAGGAGGCTTTACTCCGAGAGTCAGCTTCTGAGCGAGGACGATGCGGACGCGACGCTCACGGAGGAGAGCGGCAAAAAGCATGATGAGGGTCCTCCAAATTAACCTTCATCATAGCAAAGCAGCTTCGGCTGCACTTCTGCTGCAGCTCTCAAAAGGTGCAGTAGACATTGTTCTGGTCCAAGAGCCATGGATCACTGGTGATAGGATCTGTGGCTTGAGGACCCCTACATACAAGCTCTACAGCGCTATAGAAAAAGGTAAGCCTCGAACGTGTATTTTAGCCAAAGCAAATATTAACGCTCTTCTTTTACCCCAATACAGTGACGGAGACTTGACAGCGATTAGCGTCGAGGGGCTGGGTAGGGGGTGCAGGTTTGCGTCCTTCTATCTGGCCCACGATCACCAAGGTCCATTACCATCAAGGATCTTTCAAGAGCTCGTGAGTTCCACCAAACCGCGTGACGACATTATCGTGCTAGGCGGCGACGCGAATGCCCATCACAATCAATGGGGCAGCACTGACACAAATGAGCGAGGTGAGTCACTTTATAATTACTTACTAGGCTCTAATCTAAGTATATGCAAAAGGGGAAATGACCCCACTTTCGTAACGAAAAACCGCGAGGAAGTCCTCGACATTACGTTGGTCACCGAATCCTACAGTGACCTCGTTGAATCATGGAGGGTCTCTAAAGAGCACTCCTTCTCAGACCATAAGTACATTAGTTTCTCCTTAGCAGATTCACACACAAGTCCGAAATATATACAGAATATTAGGAAAGCAAATTGGGGTTACTACCAAAAGCTTATTCGCAAAAACTTGTCAAATAAGCTGGTAACACCTAGAAACGATGAAGAGTTAGACGATCTCGTGAGCTCCTTCAATGAACAATGCAAGCTCGCTTTAGATAAAGCGTGCCCGCCTAGAAAGATAGCTTAAGCACATAAACCACCGTGGTGGTCGTCCGCTCTAGATAATCTCAGAAGGACATGTAGGGCAGCTTTTAACAAAGCCAAACAGGATGGCTGCGAAGCATCCTGGGCACTTCACAAAACTAAGCTAAGTAACTACAAAAGGGAAATCCGCAAGGCCAAACGGGTCTCTTGGATGAACTTCTGCAGTGATATCGAATCAACATCCGCAGCGTCGCGCCTTAGGAGGGTGCTCTCTAAATCGCCAGCAACGCTGAGCTACGTGCAAAAGCCGGATGGGAATTGGACCGATTCAAGTACGGATACCATGAACCTGCTTCTGGATACACACTTTCCGACATGCATAGACATGTCTACTACATCGATTTGTGGAGAAACTCTCTCTGATCAGCTAATACAGGAAATTACCGATGAGAAAAAGCTGGACTGGGCCTTATGCAGGCTCAAGCCGTTTAAGTCGCCTGGTCCGGATGGAATATTCCCGGCCCAGCTACAACAAACATCCGAGATTATTAAGCCTTGGCTGATAACTATGTTTGTAAGCTGCCTCAGGCTCAACTACGTACCTGCATCATGGAGAGAGGTTAAGGTCGTTTTTATACCTAAATCCGGGAAACCCTCCCATTCTAAACCTAATGATTTTAGGCCTATAAGCCTATCTTCATTTCTTCTTAAGACTCTGGAAAGACTCTTGGAGGACAATGTTAGAAGATCGATAGACGCAACTCATCTTTCGCGGGCCCAACACGCCTATAGCAAGGGCAGATCTACCGATACTGCCTGCACTCCCTGGTATCCACTATAGAAAAGTCACTTGACATTAGGGAATACACACTGGTGGCTTTCCTTGATATAGCAGGTGCCTTCAATAACGTTCTACCGGAAGCTATTACCTCGGCGTTGACGGAGCTGAGGGTCGACACCTGCCTCGTTGAGTTTATCCGCAAACTGCTTGTTAGCAGAAGGATTACAACAGAGTTAGGTGGAATTTCGATTCACAGACCTGTTAACAGGGGTACCCCACAAGGAGGTGTTCTCTCTCCGCTACTTTGGTTGGTTACGGTAAATCAACTCCTACGTCTTATGGAAGCAGAAGGCTACCAAGTAATGGCGTACGCCGATGATATCTGTGTTATCATGCGGGGAAAATTCCCTCAAACTCTTTGCAATTTAATGGATACAGCTCTATCTAAAGTATGCGACTGGGCGAATTCTTCGAGTTTAGAAGTTAATCCCGAGAAAACCGAACTGGTCCACTTCACTAGAAGGTACAAAATACCGAACCTTTCACCACCAACAATTGGAAACACGACTTTGACACTTAGTGACAAAGTCAAATACCTAGGAGTTATTCTGGACAGAAAACTTCTCTGGAGCGACAACATAGCGGAACGAGTGAAAAAAGCTACGTGCGCGCTGTTTACCTGCAAGAGAGCAATTGGTATATCGTGGGGGTTTTCCCCCAAAGTAATACACTGGATATACACAGCCATTGTTCGCCCAATTCTACTGTACGGAGTGCTGGTTTGGTGGCCGGCACTAACTAAGAACACGTACCTTAAGCAACTACAAAAAGTTCAAAGGAGTTCGGAGCTCTGCATAACCGGGGCCCTCGGGTCCACCCCAACAGAAGCACTAAATACCATGCTGCGTCTTCCACCACTCGATTTGGTGGCGAAGGAGGTAGCTGTGATCACGGCTCTGCGAATAAGGGAAACAGGCGTTTGGATGCACGGAACAAATGGACACGCCACAATCTTAGGCTCTCACGCTCCTGTTAACATACCATCACACACTGACTATTGCACGCCAAATAACGTGTCTGTTAGGAATTATGAGGTGAAAATACCAACAAGACGAGAATGGGATAACAGACCACATACTGTCCAGAACTCCATTAACATATTCACTGATGGTTCTAGGCTTGATGGGAAGGTGGGAGGAGGTATCTTTTCACCGGATCTGGGACTAGAAATCTCTTTTCGTCTTCCCGATCACTGCAGCGTGTACCAAGCGGAAATGCTGGCTATACACGGCGCAGTTAAAAGCTTGGTGTCTACGCCCCGAAACGGTAAACGAATATTCATTTTCTCAGACAGTCAGGCCGCGCTAAAGGCACTGAACTCATGTGTTGACAACACAAAGTCGCTAACTGAATGCCGCAGATCTCTTAACGAGATGGCTCAGCACTTCGGTATCAGCCTTATTTGCGTACCTGGTCACAGGGATATTGAAGGCAACTGTAAAGCGGATGAGCTGGCAAGGAAGGGTACCACCACTCATCTCCTTCCAGGAAATGATTTGGTAGGCATTCCCATGGCCTCTTTCAAACTTCGTGCGAGCACAAATACCATACAAAGAGCAAATACGCTCTGGTCAGGTCTCTCGGCGTGCGAGATATCCAGGTCAACTTGGCCTTCGGGCGTACTAATTGCCTGCTGACCCTTAATAAATCGGGCATTTCCTCTTTGGTAAGGGTCTTAACAGGACACTGTCTAATAGGCACGCATGGTGCTAGGATGGGCGTCACATCTCACGACTACTGTCGCAGCTGCAGATGTATTGAGGAGGAAGAGAGCGTTCAGCATCTGCTGTGTCAATGCCCCGCACTTAGTAGAAGACGTTTGGCTATACTCGGCCAACCGTTCCTCGACGACCTCGCCGAGGTATCAAAAATGGAAATTAAGGCGTTAGCCAAATTTATGGATTCCACGAACTGGTTTGTTCCTCTGCCTGGAGTGTGAGCTTGGGTTTTTCGGACATGGGGGTGGTGTAGTGACCGTGTGGGGTATCACAATGGGCCTATTTTTTCTGGCCTAAGTGTTGGACGGGGTCGGTGTACTCTGTCCTGCCCTTTTAACCTAACCTAACCTAACATAGCGTCGAATTCTTGCTTAGCTATTTTTAATTTCTCGGGGTTTAAACGTCGCACTTTGCTTGTCACCGGTGGTCCAGGAGTTGTACGAGTATGATGAACGGTCTCGTGTTTGATATTTCGAGGTAAACCTGGCGGACGAGTAATTTCTGGAAATTGAGAAATTAGAGCACCGAAAGTCGACGAATCCTGAACTGCTTTAATGCTGCTTTGAGAGGAAGGCTGAGACAATCCGTGTACTTGCAGACCAGTGGTAACGTCGACGATGCGTTTTGTACGACAATCTGGTAAAAGATGATAATGAGCAAGAAAATCAGATCCAATTATCGGTAAATCGACGTCAGCAACGATAAATCTCCAAGGAAAATCACGACGAAGTCCTAAGTTGAGATTCAAAGTTATAAAACCATGTTTGGATTTTGCTTCCATTTGCAGCACACAAGTCGTAGTTGACACGAGGACGACGATCACGTAATAGACGTCGAGGAAAGCAACATAAGTCAGAACCAGTATCAACGAGAAAGCGATTTTTAGATATTTTGTCAGTGACAATTAGGCGGCTACTGGTTGACAAGCAGTCTGATGCCGCATTTACAGACTGCTTTTTCCGTTTTCCAAATAATTACAGGGAGCAATGCATTTGTTTGCCTTGTCCTGGAATTTTTTATGGTACCAACAAATTTGTTGGTTAGAGTTGCTTCGATTTCTGGATTTACTACGACGACGAGAACTGCTGGAGGAACTATGGAAATGATGAGGGCACGAACGAGAAGCAGACAATTCGACCACTTGCTTTTGTAGATCAGCAATTGTACTTAACAAATTGCTTTCAATACCTTTATCAGTGAGCGCTGCGTTTACTGCAAAAGTCGGTGCGCACGGTGACACTTCGACAATCTTGTCAGCAAGCTCTGCAATGTTGTCGAGCGACAACTCAGATTGTGTTGCAAGGATAGCCTGGACGTTGGACGGAAGACGTTTAAGCCAAAGTTGACGAAGAAGACTATCCGGTACGATAGTTGAGCCAGCGAGAGAGCGTAAGTGGCGAAGAAACTGAGATGGTTTGCGATCGCCGAGCTCTTCCTCACTGATAAGTTGGCGGACTCGTTGTTCCTCAGACGCAGACAAACGAGCAATCAATTTTGTGCGCAAAAATGTATGCGGATTCAGCGCAGGAGGATTTTCAATAACATCCTCGATTTCAAATGCGACACGGGCATCCAGTTGCGAAACTACATAATGGAATTTTGTTACCTCATTTGTGATGTCAGACAACGTAAACTGCGAATCGGCCTGAGAAAACCATAACTTTGGTTTATCGGACCAAAAAGGCGGTAGTTTTGCTGCAACACGATGAACTGCAGGACGATGATCGGCGAAGTTAGCGGCAAAATCCCTTAGCTGCTGCTGCTGCTGTTGTCGTGGTTGCGGTGATGGTGGCTGCTGTTGTTGATGCTCCAATTGGCGGTTATGTTGTTGTTGCGCTTGCTGGCGTAATTCGTCGATCTGCCGTTGAAGCTCTTTTCACCGCGAAGGGCAACGAGCTGATCTTCATCCCGAAGCATGTTATTATAATCACGGGTTTTTGTTTCCGACGCGTTGTAAACTTACGATCGCGTTTTTGTTTCCGACGCGTTATAAATTTTCGATCGCGTTTTTGTTTCCGTCGCGTTATAAACTTTCGATCGGGGTCACCAATATAGGAAAAAAAGTAATAAAATATTTCCTATTAATATTTAGAATGTAATAATTAAATTGATTTTTATTTTCACACAATGAAAAATTATGACAAACTGAAAACAAGTTGAGCAATGAAAACTTGTTGAATCAAAAATTTAAATATTTGTTGCTAAGCAGCACTTTTGTTGTGAACAATTAAAGTGCATCGCCACAGGTGCATGCTGAAATTCCATCAATCGCTGGTATGAAAACCAGTCTCTCAACGCCTGTGGCAATGGTCTCACGACTTGGCCTCAGAGATCCAAAGGAAAGAGAAGCAGTAAATGGGCTGTCAGAAAAAGGAGCGACCGAGAAAAACACTATGGGGCCGGACTCCCAAGAGACTTCTCCCCGCCGCTCTGCGTACCTGGAAAAACGATTGGCCGCTAGGATCCTGAAGAAATATGAGGGAGTTCCGCAGGAAACGCTGTCGCCGAGTTCCAGGAAGTGTGTGGAGTTAGCACTGATACCGGATACCCCAAAGCAGTTATGTGCCAAAGAGGGTAAACGGAATCCCTAACAAACGCCAGAGATCGGACGTGGAGTTAAAATCCCATCCCAAGCGGCATCAAAACACCCACGGAGTGGGCAAACCAAGCTTTGCTGATGTAACCAAGGACAGAATCCTTATAGGCATTCTTGACCGAGGCAACGACCGTTTGGCCATCCCCAAGGACCAGTGGCGGCACGTCCGGAACGCTCTCATCGACGTTTACTTGGAGTCTCCAGGTGTTGCGGCGGCGGTCACAGATGCGGGTTGGCACCAGGTACAGATTAAAATTTTCGCGTGCGACGACGCAAGAACTGTTACACTGTACAAGGCAGCGGCTACAAGACTGGCTGAAGTGTACGAAGGTGCAAAAACCGAGGTCGTCGACTGGCTCCTGCTACGCCAAATCGCGCAGTTGCTCTGAACTCGTCGTTGAGAGACAGCCTTCGGGACAGGGCAGACCTCGACGATATGGGGACGACAGGGAAGTCTGATCGCTCTCATGTTGGTGGTGCTTCAGATAAACCTGCACAAATCTAAAGTAGCCTCGGCTGCTTTAAGTAGTCGTGTTTCTAAAGGCGACGTGGATGGATGTGGTCCTCATCCAAGAACCCTGGGTCAATAGCTCGAGGATTTGCGGATTGGGGACTAAGGGTTTCTAGCTCATTCGAGCCAGCAGGGAGGGCGAAGTCAGAACCTGTATTTTGGTTAAGTCTGACCTCAACACCTTTCTTCTACCTAACTATACCAATGCTGACATTACCGCTGCCACTTTAACAGTCGGCAGCACCAGCCTGACGATGGCGTCGGTCTATATGCCCTACAACGCCGAAGAACCTCCACCACAAACGGAGGTGAGGGATCTGGTGTCAAATTTTTGTACGGGTCATCTTATTATAGGAGCGGACGCTAATGCTCATCACGTCCAATGGGGAAGCTCCGATATCAATGTCAGGGGCAGGTCTCTGCTTGACTACCTATTAACAACCATCCTGGTAGCTTGCAACGTGGGTAACGAGCCTACTTTTATTCATAGATCTCACTATTGTAGTGAAGGCGCTTATGAGTGGGTTAGAAAATGGCGTGTTCTCGATGAGCATTCATTCTCCGACCACCGGTATATAGAAATAGTTTTAGACTATGCAACACCAATTGGCAGCTACACAATGAAATTTTAGCCAGAATCCTACCAGTACTACCGCCACAAGCCCCCTCATCAGTTGAGGATCTGGGGGATCTGGTAACGACATACACTACGGCGCTCTCGAATACCCTAGAACAAGCTTGTCCAATGCCAAATCCACGCGGTAATCATAGGCTACATTGGTGGACCTACGGCCTGGACCCGCTCCGCAAAACCTGCAGGAAACAATTTAATAAGGCTAAAAGCCTCGACACAGACCCTCAATGGCTCGAATATAAAATTAAACTAAGGGCCTAAAAAAACCCTGAGGCAGGCGAAGAGAACTTCGTGGAGGAATTTCTGCACTGGGGAAGCTCCGATATCAATGGTAGGGGCGAGACTCTGTTTGACTACTTATTAACAACCAACCTGGTAGTTTGCAACGTATACGTATAGAAGAACAAAATAATTTAGTACAGGAATTTAGATACATATATAAACGTAAGTATGATTGGTTTATGAAGGCGTATAAATATATGATGAGCTTATTTGTGTGTGCTTCAATTTAAATTTTACTTAACAAAATCTCTTTGAAAAATCCTGGCCACGCCACTGTCTGGATACCGGGTGAGGTTAAACTCATGCTTATCCAGACTGAATGATACCATTTCAAACACATGCCCTGCATGTGGTAGGACCCCCATGATACCATACATCTCTTCAACTGTACAATTGAACCTACTCTTCTAACCCCTATACCCCTCTGTTCCAACCCTGTTGAAACTGCGGGTTTCCTTTAACTTCCGTTAGAAGAGCTTGATGAAGATCTTCGGAATGATCATACACTCTAGGCAGGGCAAAGCATTGTTAAAACAACAACATGGGACTCCCGCTTAGAGTGTCATGGCATAGGCGTTCAGGCTGGAGGTGTTGATATTGAGCTAATAAACATCTACATCCCTCCCGTCACCTGCTGTCCCAGAAGTTATCGCCCTGACCTTAGTGCGTTTCTTTGTGGCGATAGCCGTACCATCATGGGCGATTTTAATACCCACCATGATATGTGGCACTCACGCCCCTCTGCAGATGGCAGGGGGCGGGAAATAGCCGTCTAAATATCGTTAGTCCGGGTTTAATTAACGGCATTAACTGGCACCCGATGGTGGCTTTGGCATCTGACCATCTGCCTATCATCCTGTCCGTCTATCGAGCCTCGGATTTCATAACCTCGGAGAAAAGATCATACGTGAACTTCAAAAAGGCTAACTGGGTTGGCTTTATAGAATTCACGGAGAGCTTCTGTGGTGATCTTCCCATTCCAAATGGTCCGCCTAAGAATGTCGACATCACCTTCGGTGACAAGACATTCAACGACCCAAGGAAATGTGCACAGGCTTTTTGCATACAGAATGTCCCTCATCCTGCACAGGACAGGACCAGACGTGGAACTTTCAGGCGGGCGCACAAACACCAAAACTTTGCCCCCATTCCCATCACCGCTACAGAGGTTCAAGATACTATCAGGAAAGCCAAAAATTCCAAAGCCATCGGTGCACCTGAAACATATCGGCGCAGAGGGAGTTAAGTACCTCACGGCCGTCTTCAATCTGTCCTTGACCACTTCTGTCATATCCGATTTTGGCCGCTTCGTATCAAAACCCGCCAGTCGTTCCTTTTTAGCGACAACTGACGCCAATTGAAAACACCAAAGGAGTTCAAGTCTTCCTCTACTTGTTGTTTTCATCTCAGTCGAGGTCGCCCCTTTCCTCTGCTGCCGAATTCGGGTGTCGATAGGAAAACCTTCTGTGCTGGAGCCTCCTTGTCCATTCGCATAACATGGCCCAGCCAGCGAAGCCTTTGGGCTTTAATTCGCTGCACTATGGTCAGGTCTATGTAAATCTCGTACAGCTCATCGTTAACTCTCCTTTGATACTCGCTCTTTTATCTGCAATACTCCAAGCGCCGTACATCAGGACTGGTGTGATGAGAGACTTAGAGCGTGATCTTTGTTTGTCGAGAAAGGACTTTACTTCTCAATTGCCTACTTAGTCCAAAGTAGCACTTGTTGGCAAGAGTGATTCTCCGTTGGATTTCTAGACTGATATTATTTTCGGTGTTAATGCTGGTTCCCAAATCGACGGAGTCCCCCACAGTTTCAAATTTTTAACTATCAACCAGTGGCGTGCCTTCCATATAAGCCGAAAAGCCCGGCTTACCTACATAGCTAATCCCCTATGAGCTACAATATGTTCATTTGGGTTCTTAAAAGGATATCCAGTTTGTATTTCCCTACCTGCCACCTAGCTGTTAATAGCATAGAAACATACCTACAGCTTTTCCTGCCACCTGTCGGCTGATAGGTCATTTACATAAAACTATTTCAGTGCGTGATGGCCATCTTTTACTTACTTACTTAAAACAACCTCAAACCGCATAGGCAATGATGCCCATCTCGCTTTTACTTATTGGCTTTTACCGGGCTTTCAAAACCAGTACGAATCTGTGTGCTGAAGCAATTGTTTTTTTTTTTTTTCAAATTTTGGAGTAATTTTATATGAAACTTTGAAGCCAGCTTCTGGCTGGTGTTACCATAAGCGAAACGAAAATGAAATTTGTTTATGTATGTATCTACAATTTTAACGAGCAAAGCGCTCTACTCAAAAATTATTGGCGCATATTTTAAAGTAGAAAAAAAGAATTCAATAGTGGTATGTGCTGTAATTTTTTTTATTTGTTGTGCTGTTTCTTTCCTGCTAATTATGAATAATTATGAATAATTATCCCTAAAAAAGTGTTCTTTGAAAAATTTAGCAGCGAATCCAGCAGCTTTTTGACATTTAATTGAGAGAGAGCGCCATTTCGCTGCAAGTTATTGCTGGAGATTTTTCGTCTAGCAGAAACTAGCAAGCACGAACAGCTGATCGGTGACATAGCAAAACAACAACAAAAAATGTGAATCCAAATTGTTAGCCAATCAGAAACGTAACCGCTGTTTTGTCTGCAAGTTTCTACTGATTCCTGTTCGACGAAAAATTAGCTTTTTACAAGACTCTCTTCTGCTGACAGTTCTTTGCTGGATATTTCAAGAAACAAAGCTATTTTTAAAGTTTCTTAGCTGCTGCAATGTACCTAAATGGGAAATAGTGCGAATAAAATTTTTCCCTTGGATTGGAAAAGCTTAAAAAATCTGCAAACAATAACGTGCCTATTAGCGGAACCTAAAAGTTTAAGTTTTTCCCCGTCTGCAAAAGTCGATAAATATCCTGAACTCTTCTTTGTCTGAAATGATCTCTGGCAGCAGTATGTGCTATATCCCGGCTCAAAAACAACAAAGCGCCTGGAAAAGACGGACTACCCGCCGAGCTGTTCAAACGCGGAGGCGAAGAGCTGGTAAAAAGCATGCATCAGCTCTTATGCAGAATATGGTCAATCCACAAGAAAGGCGATCCCGCTAACCGCACCAACTACCGCGGAATTAGTCTTCTTAATATCGCATATAAGGTTCTTTCTAGCGTGTTGTGTGAAAGGCTGAAGCCCATCGTAGACAAACTGATTGGACCTTATCAGTGTGGCTTTAGACCTGGTAAGTCTACCATCGACCAGATTTTCACGATACGCCAAATCCTGGAGAAGACCCATGATAAGAGAATCGACACTCACCATCTCTTTGTCGATTTTAAAGCCGCTTTTGACAGCGTAAAAAGGAGTTGCCTGTATGCCGCCATGTCTGAATTTGACTTCCCTGCAAAGCTTATACGGCTTTGTCAAATGACGTTGAGCAATACCAACAGCTCCGTCAGAATCGGGAAGGACCTCTCTGAGCCATTTGAAACCAAACGAGGCTTCAGACAGGTCGACTCCCTTTCGTGCGATTTCTTCAATCTTATGCTGGAGAAGATAATTCGAGCAGCAGAGCTAAACTGCAATGGTACAATCTTTTACAAGAGCGTGCAATTGCTGGCGTTTGCCGATGATATTGATATCATTGGCCTTAACAACCGCGCCGTAAACGCTGCCTTCTCTGGACTGGATAAGGAAGCGAAAAAAGTGGGTCTTGCCGTGAACGAGGACAAGACGAAGTATTTGCTGTCATCAAAGAAAGAATCGGCGCACCTGCGCCTTGGCAGCCATGTCACTGTTGATAGTTACAAATTTGAAACTGTGAGGGACTTCGTCTATTTGGGAACCAGTATCAACACCGAAAATAATATCAGTCTAGAAATCCAGCGGAGAATCACTCTTGCCAACAAGTGCTACTTTGGACTGAGTAGGCAATTGAAAAGTAAAGTCCTCTCTCGAAGAACAAAGATCACGCTCTATAAGTCTCTCATCATACCTGTCCTGATGTATGGCTCAGATTCATGGACAATGTCAAGAGAAGATGAGATGGCCCTTGGAGTATTTGAGAGAAAAGTTCTCCGGAAGATTTATGGTCCTTCCCGTGATGCCAACGGCGAGTATAGAAGGAAATTTAACGATGAGCTGTACGAGCTCTACGCAGATCTGACCATAGTCCAGCGAATTAAAGCCCAAAGACTCCGCTGGCTGGGCCATGTTATGCGAATGGACAAAGAAGCTCCAGCACAGAAGGTTTTCCTATCGTCGCCTGAATTCGGCAGCAGAGGAAGGGGGAGGCCTCGACTGAGATGGAAACAACAGGTGGAGGATGACTTGAACTCCCTTGGGGTTTCCAATTGGCGTCGGTTATCGCTAAAAAGGAATGACTGGCGTGCTTTGATACGAAACGGCCAAAATCGCTTAGGCGGTTAAGCGCCAATAAATGATGATGATGTGCTTTCGTTGGGGTTATAAAGACTGGGGCTTGCCTTGATTGATACACTTAGGCACGCCACTGCTATCAACGGTGACGTGGCTGCGCTGATTCTTTCTTTGATGACAGCAAATACTTCGTCTGGTCCTCGTTCACCGCAAGACCCACTTTTTTCGCTTCTTTATCCAGTTCGGAGAAGGCAGCGCTTACAGCTCGGTTTTAAGGCCTATGATATCAATATCATCGGCATACGCCAACAACTGCACGCTCTTTTAAAAGATTGTGCCACTGCGGTTAAGTTCTTCTGCTCGAATTATCTTCTCCAGTATTAGGTATGAAGCCTCGTTTGGTTTCAAATGGCTCAGAAAGGTCCTTCCCGATTCTGACGGAGCTGTGGGTATTGCTCAATTTCATTTGCAAAGCCGTATAAGCTTTGAAGGAAAGCCAAATTCAGACATGGCAGCATATAGGCCACTTCTTTTCGCTTTGCCTCGCGTCTGGCCACTGTGGTAGACGTCACAAGGTCCGACGATGGTTGTCTTGCCTTGCCCCGTCCATCGCATTTCCTGTAGGGCGGCGATGTCAGCCTTTGCATTAACCAGGACAGCAACCAGCCGGGCAGCGGTACCATCCCTTGAAAAAGGTCCGAACGTTCCCGGTACATGCCCTAATATCATTCTCATTGTCCTTATTTCGTTCGAGGCTTTGTATATCGTTTTATTAGACTTGATTTTTACGTGGCGGGTCCCAAACCCGGCGCACAACCCGTCTCCGGGATTTTGAACAAAAATATTCACACATTTATATAGTGAGCCGCTTGCACCGACACAGACACCCGCTTTCAGCCGCACCACGTGGTGAACAGACGCTGCGAAAAAGACCTCGTTGAACCCTTAAACCCTTCTTCATTCCGAAGCTCCCTCCTCCACCAGAGGAAGTTACGATTTTTTCTTACGCAGACGACTGCACGATATTGGCAACAGACACTTCCGTCGATGAGCTGTGCTCTAAAATCAATGGTTATCTCCCCACTTTTGTCAAATTCCTCACCGCTCGGAACTTGACATTGTAGCCAACAAAGTCTTCGGCGACATTGACAGCGCAAGTTGTCATGGAGTTAGAAATCTACGTAGGGGATTACAAACTACCTACTGTCGCCCACCCCAAACTGTTCGAGCTAACTCCGCCTCCTAGGACCGTGAGGACGCATTTACGTAAACATTTTGATAAGATCCGGTACCTTGCAACAAAGCCGTTTGATCCAGAGGTGCATAAGCGGGCCCGAAGCACATCCATGATACGTCTGTTGACCACCAAGTTGGGCTCTCTCCGAACCCTGACGTGCCGAATGAATGTCTGGCATGCGGCTCGTCCCCCCAAAATACCAACCACCTATTCACTTGCTCTGCGGAGCCCACTCTTCTAACGCCCATCTCCCTTTGCTCCAACCCTGTAGAAAAAGCTTGTTTCCTAGGACTCCCGTTAGAAGACATTGATGACAATTTAGGTTAAGGCTAAGTACAGGTTGGGCAGGGCTACACTCCGTTACAACAACAACAACAACAACGGCGACAACCCACATTCACATTTTAGTAATTTTGTAAAAATTATGTAAAAATTTTTTCGCATTTGCCTTATCGACACTCTGTACCTCAACTTTTGCTACTGACATTTGACATTTGCGGATTTGCTTTTTCCCTTTCGCATTCATTTTTTCCCTCTCGAATTGCGTGCACTCTGTAACCCGAAAGCGAATGTCAATTGCTCTGTAAATTCGAATTTGTCTTCCTACAACAAAACTCAGTCGCGCGGCAAAAAAAAATGTAAAAGTTTTTACCAAAAATTGTGTGTTGTTTTATTTTTTATGTTTATTTAAACACTTAATAAATATTGTTTGCTAATGTTTTTTAGGGAAAAATTTAAAATGAAGCACACGCAACAAAAACAATTCGAAGTTCTCGTGGACTTCATGAAGGCGCATCCCGACTTGTCGAAGGGATTACTAAAGTCCGCGAATGGTCGAAATGCTGCCTCAAATTTATGGAAGAGGGTAACATCACAACTAAATGCAATTGGTCCACCATCGCGCGATGCTCCTGGTTGGAAAAAAGTAGGGTATTAGTTTCCTTTAGGGGTCAACTACTAATAAATTAGGGAGACACCTCAAAAGACGCGTTTTGGCCTCAGGATCACGAATCCGGAAGCGCTTTTTTAATTTTTTGTTTTAGTGAAAAGTTATGGTCAAAAAACCGAAAAAATTACCCGAGGCCGATACCAAAATTGGGGCAGAATCCATGGTATTTATGTGCGAAACACCTTTGTGAGTTGGCGGCCTTCGGCCGCGCTTATAAAAAATAACCCTGGGCTACGCCATCCCAAGTCCGGACGTGTGACATAACCGTGGCTACCGCCACGGCGGGACTTTTATGGCACGTTTTTAGGGACAGTCTAATAAAATTACAACAACCACATGAAAACTTGAAACTTTGATTGCAAATATCTCTGCAGAGATGCAAAATATTAAAAAAGCGCTTCCGGATTCGTGATCCTGAGGCCGAACCCCGTCTTTTGGGCTATATTACATAATTTTAGCTAATTTATTAGCAGTTGACCCCTAAAGGAAACTGATACCAAAAGTAGGTTATTCTCGGTAGCTATTTATGTACATAGTTAAATGCAATACATTTTAGGTGTGGGCTGACTATAAAGTGCATCTAAAATCGAAAATGCGACGCAATAAAACAAGCGTTTCCGGAACTGGTGGGGGTCCGTCGAGGTTTGTACCGTTAACACACCTCGAAGAAGAAGTAAGTAAGCTATTGGGTGCAGAAAAGTTAATTAGTGGAACCAGTAGCACCTCGAGGTTTGGTGCGAAGTCAAAGTCGGCTTCGATGCATTTTGTGGTCACAAATCTGAAATATATATGCAGCTGCATCAAAATTTGTATCTATGAATGCTTTATCACACTTACCACCATTGCATTGATGCTATGCTTGAGCTTTCGATTGAAATAGAGATGCTCGTCTCTCGCCGGTCGTATCATTTGGATGTGAGTTCCATCAACTGCACCAATCACTCCTGGGATTCCGCAAGCCTTATAAAATCTTTTATTTGCTTCCCGTGTTTCTTCTTCCGACAATGGGAAGTTGATATGTTTTGCACATAACACCTTCTCAATAGCACCACACACCTCGGAGACACAACGGGAAACTGTTTGCTGGGCTAAACCTGAGTGGCGATCTTGACCAACCAAGTGTTGGTACGCTCCCTGCCCAAGAAGCTTCAAAGTGGCCGACAGCTTCAATATATTTGGTACTGCGGTTGGTCTTTGCGGATGCTTCAGTTCCGGCGTTATGCTTTCCAAAACATATAAAAATGCGTCCTTATTTAACCGGAAATTTTGCACGAAACTAAACACAATATATATAAATGAACAACTTGCAATTTAAAGTTATAAATTTTAAACACATACCTCTTATCGCTGAGGCTTAGGATGTTGGAGTTGTCTCGAATGACCCTCCTCTCAATCCTTTCATCATTTTCTTCGTCATATAATGCCACAGTATCCATTTTATTTTAATTTTTTAATTTAAGTTTCAAATTTCAAGTAAACAAACGCAATTGTCAAATACTTCTTTTTCTCTTTTGCTTCTACATTCTTTGACATTTTCTAAGAGTAGTGCCAACCCACACAAGAAAACAAGCAAAGGCCCCAAAAGCAGCACTGTTTGCAATGCTATAGCAATACAGAGTGCCATTTGCTTATCGCATCGCATTTCACTTTCGAATCGCATTGAATTTCGAATCGCAATACAGAGTGACCCCCCTGGTACTGTGGAAGTGTCAAATAAATTTATCGTAAACTATAAAACTAAAGGCTAGATGAGAAAACGGTCCTTAAGGCTGATTTACACGAGTCGATATTCTAGTCAATTTTTTCGTACTACTTTCAAATACAAGGTGTGGATCGATCGAATTGCTGTTTACACGGTGGTAAGACAAAAAATCGACCCGCGTGAATCAGCTTTTACTGAGTTTGTAGTCGTCCCTACTTACAATTTCAAAACTCTACTAAAAAATTTAAAAGTTTACTTTGGCTTTATTGCTTGTGACCACAGAAATATAGAACTTACATCTTTAGGTATTCACTCAATCCTTTGATAACATCTGCATTTTTGCCCTTTTCTTTCAGAATTGCTATCTTACGTTTTCGAGGGGCAGGATTAGTTTCATCTTTCGCTATAATTTCATCAAGCAAATCCGTAGCTTCATCATACAACTGCATCGCCTCTAGACGCATAGCTTCATACTTCATTACACGCATGCTTTCAGGGAAATCGGTATTTAAAATGTTAATACATTTACCAGCAGTATCCAATTGGGATATGTCGAAAGCGGCAAGAATTACTTGTTCTAATATAAGATGCTTTTCGTTACCACACTTTAGGATATGTGACTCTAAAATTGCTTCCCACAGATGTATAACTTCCCCACTTCGACGTACATTGTCATCACGCCAGTTTCGGAATTGATCGCGAACATCTAGAATTTTAAATCAATAATGTAACTTAGGGTTTTTATTATTATTACTACTATTATATAAAATAATTTTTATTGGTATAAAATTTATAAAAACTAGTATCGCTTGTGATCGAAAATTCGACCAATAAAATCTGGAGGGGGTCGTGTGGTCGCTAGCCCTGCACCCCCATCCTTAAATTTCGGGGACGCCCCTGAAAATATACTGCCTATACCTCAGTTTTTTTAATTTCCTTTCCGTCGGTGCATATTTCATTCAAATCGGTCAAACGGTTCGCTCACAGGAGGTTCCTAATGTTTTTCATGTGGCGTATTTATATATACGGGCGTTTCCATCGTCACTCGCGTTACACCAGAAACAATATCTTACTAGTTAAAGTCACATGACGCCTTATACTATGTACACACTAGCGTGTTTTCGAGCTCATTCTGGTTTTCGAGGCAAAACATGCTGAAAACCGATGTTTCGCCATACAAAATGTTCAACCGAAAACCTGCGAAAACATCATGTTTTATCCCAAAACATCAACGAAAACCTTTCACAATCAGTGTCGGCTCTAAATTTGATCGGTAATAATCGAAAACATACTGTCACATATCTGATATGTCAAATGTTTTCATTTTGAATTTCGTCGCCCGAATTTATAAAAAATCAAAATGAAAATGTTTGTGCTATAAAGTAAATTTGAAATAAGTACGCTGACAGTAAAACTTTAAATAAGTACATAAAATATAATATGTACGTTCACAAAATTTTAATTATTTTTTCTCACAAATCACAATTTCTAGAACAGCTGATTACTGTCAAATGAAAACAAGAATAGCAGGTATGAACGCACCTGTTTTATGTGAGATGTTTTACACGAAAACAAGGTGTTTTCGCTTCAGTGTGAACATGATCTTACATTTAACATTTCCAAATAATATTGTGACATCGTCACATCTAGCTAGAGGAGCTTTATTGAAAATGCACAAAAAAATGTTTAGTTAAATTAGCAATTAAAAGAAAAAATTAAGAAAAACTGTACGTCACTCGCGTTACAATTTTTAGCTCAGAGGTTTTGGAGCATTTTGCGAATCTTAAACTCTGCGAAATGGCTTCCTTGAAGTAATTTTTGTTAATGGGACTTTGTTAAGAATTGATGTAATGCTATGGATACACACACGGAGATTATCTCCAATAAATCTTCTTTAATCAGATCCAAATTTTACCCTGAAACACACAAAATTGAAGATTAAAAATCGACGCCATCTAGTGCTTTGGTCGTAGTACTTGCGGTTTTAAACTAGATGTCGCTGAGGACTGTTTATTTTTTAGTGACTCTAGTGTCCAGTAGCGGTAAACTCGTAATTTTGGTAGTTGTCCTTGATATTTTTGTTTATTTATCGATGACAGTAGCGGTCAAATCGTTAGCTCGTTTTCTGAAATCTGCTCAAATCTTCTTCATTTTTGGGAGTTTATAATGAAGATTATGCTCAAGTTAACTCCCAAAAGCGGAGTTAATTCGGAATTTGGAAAAAAATTTGAAAGCCTACCTTAATTATTTTAAAATTTATTAGAAAAAAGCTCCATCACTCGCGTTACAGGAAAATCGTCAGCGCGTTACTTCTGAATCATACCGAAGTAAATGTTTGGAAAGTCATTCTAGGGGTGTAAAAGTAGGTCGCCTCCCAGTTGGTGCACCCTGGGTAACGCTAAATGACCTACATGGCCTACACGGCTAGTTTCTTGTATTGCCGGTTCTACGAGAACGGTACCAGTACTTGTGCTGTACCCATCGTGCCCAAACGACCCGGGCCGTTTTCTTATATCGACCCGGCCAAGAGCAATACACTCGGGGTGACCCTGTCTGACATTTAGGCAGGGCTACACCTCGCTACAACAACAACAACAAAGTCGATTCTAAAGTGAGGGATCGCTTGAAAAATCATTCGGCCTGGGATGCCCTAACAATAATGTCCATCGTATATCTTTAAAATTTTCCCCGCCTTTTTGGGAAGAAACCAATTTAATCTCTGATGTTTTATCAAAAGCGTCCAACTAACCTTTGCAAATCTCGCAGAAATTGAGACAGGTTGATTCTGATTATCATACATCAATCTTCATCGATGAAATAAGTGTTAGAACTTAAAAAAACAATAAATAATTTGCAGAATCGCCTTTACCTCAAATTTTGACCAAAAAGTGATTTTTGACCTTCTGGTGCAAGTTAAGTGTTATGAAGGCCATATAATTGTCAAATTTAGTAAATATTAGTGAAAATTTGGCATTTAACTCTTATTTTAGAAAACTTAAATGAAAATCATCACTGGCGTTACACCAAAACATCCTTAAAAAACGAACCCTTATGAGCTGGAGCAAAAAGGAAACATCGACATGAAAGGGCAGACCCGTAAATAAGCACATATGGATTTTTATGTTATTCTCATTAAAATATTCGTTTTTATGAGTAAAAACAGTATTTTCGTCACTCGCGTTACATAAAAAAAATTGCCATATATTTTTATGAATAGCTACAGAAGTAAAAGTAGGCTGCTGATCAACACTTGTCAAATTTATGGTCAAGATGTCATTAGTGAATACTATGTACTAATAAGTTCATATAAGTCAAATTCAATGCGAATGTCATCTTCCCAAAAGAGGTATACAATTTCACTTATTTATTTTTAAATATTCACTATTTTAAAGCTCTTAACTTAGCCAATATGACACAATTTCATGTAGATTGCATGTTTTCATATAACCGTCATTTATAACCATTACACCTAACCAGTGTTGCCACACGTAGGGTTTTATCCCTATTTGTAGGTCTTCTTGGCTAAAAAATGTGCCCGTAGGGTAAAAGGTCGGTTTTTTCATATTTCACTAAATGTAGGTTTTTTTTACATGGAAAACATGCAAGGTGCAAACATGCACCGTTTGTTGACTAACAAAAATTGTTTGCCAACATGCGTCCTGTGAGTTTTGTACTATTGCACACACTACACAGTAGCACATACAAAATCTAGTCATTTTTAAATGGTTGTAATTATTTTAATACATAATTAAGATAATCGCAAATCTTAAATCGCAAACAGTTTGACGTTTAAGAAGCTGCAACTTTAAGAATAAGTAAATGTTTTTTGGACAAAATTCTAAAATTATGACAAAATTCACTTTAAAAATGCCTTTTTCACCATACAAAATGTATGTATGGGAAAGGCCGAAAAAATAGACACCCCTAAGGGTCAAGCTACAGCGATGATTTTTTGCAAAGCTTATTTTCTCATCAATTACTAACTTTTTGGGGGGTAGTACAAAAAAAACAATTTTTTTTATTTGAATCACCCGAATATACATTTATGTATAAAAAATTCGTTGAAATTTTAAAAAATTTCGATATAAAGCTATGCGTTTTTTTCAATATTTCCGGCAGGAAAAAAGTGTAGGGATTTTGTAGGTATTTTTTTTTAACGCGTAGGGTAATATAGAGAGTTTTACTTCATTTGTAGGGATTTTGGAGGAAAAAAATGTGGCATCACTGCACCTAACGTGGTTTTGCGGTATGCATAACCATTACCTCTGCCTTATTCACCTCAAAAAAATTTTTTTTGCCTTTGAAATTGTTTCCCTCTTGCTAGTAACGTGAATATTTAAATTCAAAATCTCTCACACTCAGTTACTCAGCAAATAAACACTCTTTTCAAAAAAAAAAAAAAATTTTTTAATAAATAATTTTCTCAAATTTCAAAAATCTCTTAAATTTCTAAACACTCATAACCCAGCTTAAAAATGAGTGACAGTAAAAAAAACAGAGTAACCCCCCAGAATCACACCAACCCCAACGCAAAGTTGTTAAAAAATTTAAAATTTCACAACGGAAACAGATATATTCTTGGAGTATTGTGCTCGGTTTACGTCAACGGCCCTAGAAGAAAACACGGAGTCCTCCCTCAAAATTAAAACTTCGAATATCGAGAAGTTTTGGAACAGAGTTCAAACAGCGTTTGACAATATTGTGGAAATCGATGATCAAGAGCTTCCCGAAGATTTTGCAACCTCCTCTTATAGCAAATATAGCTCTTGCCTCGTAACGTATGAAACCACAAAAGCGCAGATGGAAGATCAGCTGCAGCTGATCAAACAAGCAAACAACCCCCCGCCTCCCCCCGAAACAAAGAATTCATCAGAAAATTCCGGTCTTTGTCTGAAAAACCCTCCTTGCGATACGGAAATATTTTACGGTGGTTATGAAAAATGGCCCTCGTTTCGTGACATGTTCACTGCGGTTTACATTAACCACCCGAAACTCACTCAAGCGCAAAATATGTATCACCTCAGATACAAAACAAAGGGAAAGGCCGCGCAAATAGTTCATAAATTTCCCTTGACTGATGATAATTTCGCTTTGGCGTGGGAAGCCCTAAGATCTCGATACGAGAACTGACGTGTCCTCGTAGATAATCAAATCCGTGCCCTCATGACTCTAAAACCCATCATATCTGAGAATAGTGAAGATATACAAAAGTTGCAATCCTCGATAAATAATTGCCTTCAGATTCTTGCCACGCAACAAGTCTCCACGGATAACTGGGACCCGATACTAATTTACCTCGTTACCTCTAAGCTCCCAGAAAATACAGTCACTTTGTGGGAGCAATCTTTGACTTCGAGGAAAGAACTTCCAAACTGGTCTCAAATGGACCAGTTCCTCACTACTCGGTATGAAGTCGTAGAACGAGTAGATCAATGGCGACCAAATAAATTTAAGGTCAATCCCCAAGCTAGGCCATGTTTTAAACCCCAACAGTCGAATCAGTTTCAAAATAGGTCGACTTCCCACACCCAAACTCATATGACAGAGCAGCGTACAATGTACAAGTGCTCAATGTGTAAAACCTCTTCTCACCCCCTGATAAGTTGTTTTAAATTTAAGAAATTGTCAAGCCCTGATCGTAAGAAGTTCGTTAGGGAAAACAATATGTGTTTCAATTGCCTCTCTCAGTCACACATATTGAAAGACTGCCCCAGCACTCAGACATGTAATCAATGTCGAGATCGGCACAACTCAGTTCTTCACGAAGACTCAACAGCCATGCCGAAGAGACAACCCCCTCGAGTGCAAAAGACGTCGTCACAAGCCACAACTACGACCGTTACGAGCGAAACCCCGGACCAGGCCGAACTTCAGGATGATGAACCATCCTGCTCCCACAAAAGCCAGGTCCAATCGCTCTATGCGGAAAACGATTGCAAAATAATTTTGCCCACTGCTATCGTACCCGTAGAACATAAGGGAGACATTTTCAAACTCAGAGCTCTCGTAGACCAGGGATCTGAAAGAAGCTTTATTTCCACCAAAGCTCAAGATAGGCTTCAACTTCCGTTCAAACCCTCCAGATTTGAAATCTCAGGAATGGGCGGTAAAGTAGTTCAGACCTCAAATAAACTTTGCTCTCTGACTTTGGTATCTGCTGATCTGAAGACAAAAATAAATGCTGAGGCCATAGTATTACCCCAACTCACGAAAATGCTTCCAAACGTCAGACTCACCAAGGAGCTCCAGACAAAATGGGCACACCTCAACCTTGCTGATTCTAATTGTCACTCGCCTGCTCAAATAGATCTCGTCCTAGGCAGTGACATAATACCCCAAATTATGGAAAATGGCGTCGAAAAACTATCTCCAAACCTCTTAGCGCAGAAAACCATTTTCGGATGGATCCTCAGCGGTAAAGCCCCTGTGACTGTAGCTTCCTTCTCTACGCAAGTCTCAGAGGTGACCAACGACAACCTGAACTCCCTATTGCGCAAGTTCTGGGAACTTGAGGAAGTACCAACCATTCGCCATACAACCCCGGAAGACGAGGCTTGCGAGGAGTTTTATGCAGCTACAACAACACGCAACAACAACGGTCGTTACATTGTTAGGCTCCCCTTTAAGCCCAATTTTCCAGAGTCCATTGCCTTATCCCATTCTCGGTCAGCAGCCTTGAGTCAATTCCTCGGAATGGAAAAAACTCTCCAAAGGAAGTGTGATCTAAAGACCCAATACGATAGTGTCTTAGAAGAATACCTCACCCTCGATCACATGGAGGAAACCGGCTGCTATGAAACATTTCAAGATGGTAAATGCAGTTCATTTTATCTCCCCCACCATGCAGTCATAAAACCCGAGAAAAAGACATCGAAGGAACGGGTCGTGTTTAACGCCTCTAAAAAGTCCGCTTCTGGATACTCTCTTAACGACGTTCTCTATACCGGCCCTACTCTCCAACCTGATCTGATGCTTCTGATTCTCAGATGGCGGACATACCAGTTTGTCTTCAACGGAGACGTTGAAAAAATGTACCGTCAAATTCTCATGCACGAAGACGATAGAAACTATCAGAGAATCGTCTTTCGGTCGTCTCCGGGTGATCCTATAAAAGACTACCGTCTGAAGACCGTCACCTTCGGAGTCAACTGTGCCCCCTACCTTGCCATACGTACAGTCCATCAGCTAGCCAAAGACATGGTAGAAACTTTCCCGAAAGCTGCCCCGGTTTTAACCAAAGAAACGTATGTTGATGACATTCTCTCTGGCAGTCATGATATTCTCTCGGCTGAACAATCTCTTTCTCAAGTCATCAAAGTGCTAGGTTCTGCAGGATTCCCCTTAAGGAAAATAACGGCCCCCAGTATACTAAAGGATATCAACAAGGAGGACTTGCTGGACACAAACCTGCTGGAGTTCGAGAAAGCAAGCAACACCAAAACTCTCGGCATTCAATGGAATGCCCTAACTGACACTTTCTCATATACTGTGGATTCTATACCCCTTTCTTCCGCTAGTACAAAACGACAAATTCTCTCCTCAGTTGCAAAACTTTTTGACCCTGCAGGGTGGCTTACGCCGATTATGATTCAGGCCAAGATTTTACTGCAAGAGTTATGGATAGACGAAACTGACTGAGATGAACGAGTTAAGCCCCTCCGACTCATTAAATGGACTCAATTCGCCAATCAGCTACACGAGATATCAAATATCAAAATTCCCCGATGGGTCAACTACATCCCGAACCAGCAGGTAGAACTGCATGGATTCTGCGATGCGTCTGAAAAGGCATACTGCGCCAATATATATGTTCGAACCACCAACGGTACCAGTACGTCATCTCATCTTCTGGTCTCCAAAGGCAAGGTAGCTCCCCTTCGTACCACCAGCTTGCGAAGGCTAGAACTATGTGCAGCTCTTCTTCTTGCCCGACTACTCGCCGTTGTCCAATCCCATCTTGATCTCTCTATTCAAAGGCTGTACATGTGGTCTGACTCGGAAATCGTGTTAGCATGGCTCGAAAAACCCCCGCACTCTTGGAAAACATTCGTATCCAATCGCACAGCAGAAATCATGGATCTCGTCGGAAACGCGTCCTGGAAGCATGTAGGCAGTCGCGACAATCCCGCAGATATGAGCACCAGAGAGTGCAAACGCGTCCCAAGCAGTCATCTCAAAGTACCTACCTCAGGGCATCAACTGGAAGTTTATTCCGCCCGGAGCTCCCCACATGGGCGGTTTGTGAAAGTCGGCGGTGAAAAGTTTCAAGCTACATTTCAAAAAGACCGCGGGTTCCCACAAATTTACCTTTGAAGAATTCACCACCCTCTTGGTTAGAATAGAAGCCGTGTTAAATTCTCGTCCTATCTTACCTTTATCTCAAGACCCTACCGATCTCACCGCGTTAACCAGAGTCAGAGGTAGCCCCCTCCTGGCTATCCCGGAGGTAGATCACTCAGATTTGTCTCTTCTGAATCGCTGGGAAAGGGTAAAGGGCATACATCACCAATTTAGCCAAAGGTGGAAAGAAGATTATTTAAAGGATCTCCAAAAAAGGCAAAAATGGAAAAGCCCACAAAAGGAACCCCAAGTCGGCGAGTGCGTATGCATTCACGACGATTCACTTCCCCCGACCGAATTTCGCCTTGGCCGCATTGAAAGAATACATCCAGGGCCAGACGGCCATATACGGGTTGTTGACGTTCGCACTCAGACCGGCAACTCACGCGACCCCTTGTAAAATTATGTTTCCTTCCTAACATTGAGAACCCACCACTCAGGGAAACCACTGATAATCCGCTTAATTAAAATCGAACCATCTCTTTCCACTAGTACCACATTTTACTTTCACTATGCCATACCTCGTAGCATACTACAATCTGAACCCCTCATTTAACACTTCTCTCCACTAAAATAGTGTTTACAACTGTCATTTCAGATTATCATGGCACCACGAAGTAACATGCGGTCGGAAATTGTCGCTGCGTCAAACGGCCCCGAAGCCTCACGCACTCCGGCATTACGGCAAATTATTTACGCTGCCGCATATGCACACGCAACCACGCTCTAAAAAATTGTATAGTGTTCCGGAAGATGAAACCACCACAGCGATTGATTCTCGCACGCGCGCATAAATTGTTGTTTAAATTGCTTGGCGCTGTCGCACGCCACTAGTGATCGGTGCCGAATGTGCGGCGCACTACACCACTCTTTACTACATCGGCGGGACACAACCCCGAGCGCCCCGCACCCCGGCCTGGCCGACCAGCAAGGTTGTTGTTGTTGTTGTTAACAGCAAAACACCCTCCGAAGGTTTTGAGGAGTGATGCCGAAGTTGACAGTCCTTGGCCGGATATGACCCCGGTACGCTGCGGCACTCCCTTGCGGTACTGCCCGACTGTCGTGGTAGCGATTTGGTATGACCAGTGGAACCTTCTAGGTCATGTCATCCCTCCATCCGTGAGGAAGAAGAAGATGGGTAATGAGAGGTGAGAGGAATCATATCCGTAGATCAACCATCGAGTAGCACGTCATTACCTATGTGCATATTAGTCGCCTCTTACGACCGGTATGCCTACCTCGGGTATATTCTAAACCCCTAACCCGCAGGGATCGGGCACCTTCAACCTCCACCGCGCGACCTCGTCACCGTCCGTCCATCAACACACAGTCACGAGCGCTGGCCATCTCGCAGCGCATTCTTCAACGTACCGGTCAAGGGCTACAGACGGCCAACTTTAGAGGAAATATTGCCGAACTTCTTGTGCGCAATGCCATGCACAACCTGCAAGAGCTGCAAAAGGCTCTAGCCGCTGAACGCGCCTAGGGCGGGGACGATGTTCACGCGACCGTGAACTTAAAATGTTTATCTGTTCTTTAATATATTTCTTGAATTATTTAATTTGAATTTAAATATCTCTCTAAAATATGAATTTTATATTTATGTATATATGTACATACTAGCATTAGTGTAAGGCTCTTTAAAATAATTTATATATTTATTCACGCTCCCTGAATAGCAATACGATGCGTTGGCAACGCCAGCAACCGTCTGACAGGTGTGCACACACACATACACACACTTGTCAGCCGGTCGCTCGTTCTGCTTTGTCTCGCTATTCGGTTTGCTTTTGATTATTATTCTCGCTATACTCGCAAAGAAAAGTTGCAACCACTGATCCCGCGCTCAATTCGAAAAATAAAAATTTTATTTAATATTTAGTTATTAAACTAAAGACGTTTAAGGTGAAAAGTGTGTTGTTTTTATTGAATACTATTCGTGCGCCGATATAATTACCCGCCACGAAAAGATAGCCACAGGCACCCATTTAACCATCAATAGCCGCAGAGTTCATCACCAGCGACAGTGCACTCTGTGCACAATCACACAAAGGTATTTAATTTTACTAGCCGCGATCACCAGCATCTGGACCATTCCCCAGCCACTGCAACCACCAAGACCCTAGTGCAGCAACAATAAAGACACTGCAATATTCACAGGGCTTAACCTTAACATCCACAGACCCCGTACTTTCTTTAGTACTTTCGTGGCCCCATGTTGTTTGCGCCCTCGGGCGTCCCGCGGTAAGCGCCGTTCAAGCGCACCCCTACCGCCACTTTCTAGTAGCAATACTAATAATAATAATAATAAACATCTGGCAACCTTGGTGTGTGTGAAAACAACTTTGCGCGGTCCGCTTGAATATTTTGATTTTAATTAGTTTTTGAAACGTTTCTGCTTTAATATCTACTTGTTTCCATTGAACAAAGTAGTTTATATTCGTGACATATAAAATCTTGCGCTCCGCTGATCTCAATTATTATTTTTGAAGAAGTCTGCATAATTGGTGCACCTGCAGTTTTTGCTTTTGCTTTGTTTCTCGCTCTTCGTATTGCTTGAATCACTACACACAAGCATACCATACTAAACGCAGCGCCATCTGCCATCTGATAGCACTACTACAACACCTATTGCCTGTGCTGCCACTCCGTTATTTTGCGCATTCACCTGAGGTATTTTTATTATTTTTCAATTGTAATGGAAGACATATTTGTAAATGCTGGAAAGCGCCGTAACGACGATGCAAACGAGACTGGGGGTGAAATCGTAACCAAGGCTCCGCGTCTTAGTGTCTCATCCCCGAGTCTATTTACCAACTTGGATGTTCGTTTCGCCAAGTTCACTGAGGTGTTGTCCAAACAAATTGTGGACTCTGAAAGAAGACAAATTGCCTTTGTCTGTGCGAAATTGGAGGACAAATTCAAGGGATGGAAGCAAGAGTTGTTAGAAGACCTGAATGTGTTGAGCGAAAGAATAACTCGTTTGGAAAACGCGTTCGATCATATCGAGCGCCTTGAAGGTGAATTAGCAACAATGAAGCAAAACATGCTAAAGCAACAGAACGAAATTGGTAACCAAATTGCTTCTTGCGAGGTTAGTGTCACCGGAATTCCTTATCAGGAAGGAGAGGATCTGCATACCATCTACAACACCTTATGCACCAATATAAATATACGGCCTCCTTCTCTTAAGGGTATTTTTCGGCCACGCAAGCTGAACGACAGAGCACTAGATCCGGCTGTGATAATTAAGTTTCACACACCATCTGATCGAAATCATCTTTTAAAATCAATTGCGAATTTCAGGCGTTCAGGAAATAATACGAATAAAGCTCTAAAACTAATTCACGTGGGCATAAATTCCGAAGCACCAATTTTCGTGAACGCATCGCTCACGAAATCCAACTATCAAATATTTAAAGCAGCGATACGCCTCAAGAAAAGAAAAAAGGTATCTTCGGCGTTTACTATAAGGCGCGTCGTTCACATCAAAATCAAAGCCAACGACAGTCCCGTAAAAGTAGTTAGCTTAGAATCTCTCGAAGCTATAGTCGAAGCCGATGCTGGTAGCGGGAATTCCTTTCGTGACGACGGCACGCAACTTGCGAGTACTGTCATTGACAGTCACCAAGGATGTTGATTTTTATTTTTATACTCTTAATTTTTATATTTATATTTTTAATCATACTTTATGTTGTCATTGTTATTATTCTACCTATTTCCTCCTTATCTTTATCCTCACTCAAACTTTCAGTAAAATGTCTACTAAGTTTTCATTAGCTAAATGCAGTGCGGTGCAATCACTTATTCTTAACCGTAATGATGGTCTTAAATAATACGTGGTCAAGTTCCGAAGACAACTTACGTACACTGTTACGCATAGCATGCAAACGAGCTAAAGGACTAAAAATTATTCATATTAATGCACAAAGTTTATACAAGAAATTTGATGAGTTGAAATACTTGTGCGAAGGTTCCGATATTGATTTAATATGCATATCTGAAACCTGGTTCACTTCAAACCATACCAATGACCTAGTTAAATTAAATGGATATCAACTTTTTAGGGCTGATAGAACTAGTCGTGGTGGTGGTGTTGCTATATATGTTAAATGTGGGTTGTCGTGTAAATTTTGCTGTAGTTCTAAACCTGGTGACCCCGTCGAGTATGTGTTCGTTGAGGTATTTTCCCAAAATAACAATAAGTTTCTTATCGGCTGTGTGTACCGTCCCAATCGCCAAGTTAATTTCAGCGGTTTCATTGACTTCCTACAACTTCTACTCATAAGTTATAATAACATAACAATCGCCGGAGATTTTAACTGCAACCTACTCATGGATTCCAGCTTAAAGTTAAGTATGGAATCGTTGGGACTCTTTCCAACCAACTCAACACTACCAACTCACTTCACAAACTCCAATTCGTCCTTGCTTGATTTATTCTTCGTAAACGATCTTCAGAAACTTCTCCACTATAGCCAATTTTCCGCAAGCTGCTTCTCAAAACACGATCTAATATTCTTAATTTATGATTTTCAAACATCATGCGAATCAACTTCGTTTACTTATCGTGATTTCAGAAACATAGATTACAGTTCTCTTGCTGCAGAAGTGGAGTCAGTTGATTGGGGTGTGATTCGCACGTTGGCATCGGTTGATGATCAGACTTTGTTCCTCCAAAGCAAAATAAATTGGCTCTTTGATAACCACGTTCCTGTAAAACTCAAATCAGCTAGGCACAAAACTTGTCCTTGGTTTAACGCCAACCTCAGTCACTTAATTCACCAGCGTAACTATGCTTACTCCCGCTGGAAACGTTACAAAACTGAGGAAACGCATAACTGCTTCAAAGCCGCCCAGCTCGCTGTAAACAAAGCCACTCGGTTGGCTAAGGAAAATTATTACAAGGATAGGTTTAGCTCTGCTGTGAATTCACAGGAAACATGGAAAAAGATAAAGGAAATTGGGATAGGTAAATCCAAAGAAGAGTCATCTGTCCTCCCTGATGTCGATGTGAATGATTTAAATTCAAACTTTGTTAACCTGCCTTTACCTACCCTTAATATCAGTACTGTTAATTATTGTGTTCGTAACAACATAAATGTTAGTCCTCTTGACTTTGTTCGTGTTGATGATTGTGACGTGGTGCAAGCCATACTCTCTGTGAAGTCTGGTATATGTGTTAAGTTTTTAAAAATTATCCTCCCTAAAATACTTCCCTATGTAACATATTTGATCAACTCAATCCTGACGACCTGTGTTTTCCCGACATGCTGGAAAGCTGCTAAAGTCATCCCAATCCGGAAGTCGAATAACGAGTATAGACCTATAGCCATTTTACCGTTTCTGTCGAAGGTTGTCGAGCGAATCATACATTGGCAAATTACAACATATGTTCAGAACAACAAGCTTCTAACTGAGAGTCAGTCGGGTTTCAGATGTAAGAGAAGTTGCACGACAGCACTATTATCTGTGATAGAAGACATCCGTGAGCGAGTTGATGATAATTGGACTGCGTTTTTAACACTTCTTGATCACTCGAAGGCGTTTGATTCTGTCGACCATGCCCTGCTCTGCCAGAAGCTTCAAAATCTTTTTAATTTTTCCAACCATTCTACTGATCTTATCAGATCATACCTTGGCGGCAGAACTCAGGCCGTATGTATCGGTAGTAAAAAATCTGATTTTTTGAGCGTCTCAAGAGGTGTTCCTCAAGGTTCAATCCTTGGGCCTCTGTTATTTGCTTTATATATAAACGACTTGCCCGATGTTCTTCAGTATTGCAGCGTTCATATCTATGCTGATGATGTACAATTATATATATGTTGTCCTTGTGATCGCATCAGCTCGTGTATTACTAATTTAAATTATGATTTGAAACAAATTGGCTTGTGGGCTTCTATGAATGGCTTATGTCTCAACCCGAAAAAATCTAAATGTATTGTTATTTGTAGAAAGCTGTTAGATACAGATGGCTTAGACAAAGTTACTTTTGAGAGTTCAGTGATTGAATACGTTGATACAGCAAAAAACCTAGGTATAGTATTTAACAAAACATTGACATGGAAAGATCACATTTTTCGCACAGTAGGAAAAGTGTATGGTATGCTCCGTACACTATGGTTAACACAGTACTACACTCCACTGCATGTAAGACTACTTTTAGCGAAAGCGTACTTAATACCTACGCTCCTATATAGTTGTGAGATTTTTTCAAGTTGTGACTATGTAAGCAAGATGAAATTAAATGTTGTTTATAACAACATTGCTAGATATGTATTTGGCCTAAAAAGGTTTGACCACGTCTCATTCTACGCTAAAAAGTTGCTAAACATTTCTTTTGATAATTTACTAAAAGTGAGAACGCTAACTGCTCTTCACAAAATCATTTATACGAAGGAACCTCTTTATCTCTATAGTAGACTTATTTTTCTCCAGTCGTCTAGGTCGGTGCTTCTCACACACATCAAGTACCGTATGCTAGTGTCCGAGCGGCAATTCTACATCATATCGATCCGTCTTTGGAACTCTCTCCCAGCTAGACTAAGGTTGATTGCCAATGCACAGCATTTTAAAGAATGTTTAATACGCTTTTATAATAACTAGTAGGCCTTTTCAAATTTTTACTAAGATTTTAGGCGGAATTAGTTATCGTTATTGCTAGCGCCACGCCCATAGCGCTGGACAGCTGTTCCATCCAAACTTATGGAAATCAATGTAATCGATTATACGCTTTGATATTGATTTCCAAATGGTGGTTGGAGCGGCTGATTAGCGTTGTGGGTATGGCGTTGGCGATGACGATAGGTAGTTTCTGCCTTTACTCCTTTACTGCTTTATCTTTCATTTCTCTATCGTTCACAATTCTACACTACTACCCATCTGTCTAATTATCCTTCCTTCGTTTCTCTTTTCCATACCTTACTCCTTAGGTTAAGTTCCAATATTGTTATCTATTTTTACTTACTAAATTTAATTTTGATTTAAACTTAAATTTTTACTTCAAATTTAATTTAATTTTAATTTTACATTTAATTTTAAATCGATTATAATTATACTAGTCCTGACTGGCACTGTAAGAATAATTTTGTTAAATTGTTGTGCCAAGAAAATATTCAAATAAACATACATACATACATACATAATGTCTTAACGACTAGCAGCACTTCTGCTATACCCGCCACACAAACTCCAGACGGTTGCTCGTGCCTTATGGCGTCAACATCACGCGCAGCAGCTCAACGCTCTCGCTCCCACCGGAGCAGTGTATACATGAGCAACTCCGAGCACCAGTCTCTCTCTGTTTCTACATCACACCCCCCCTCTCGTTTAAATTCTCACGTGAGTCAGGATCAACATCTTCTCGCACCTGTCTCTACGTGTACGGTTTGTCGGCAAAGATTATACACGCTCGCGTCATCGGTCAAATGCAATAACTGCTTAGGCCAATGCCACGTGCATCTATGCTCTGGGCTCACTAACAGGAACCTCTGGACGGATGCGTTCATCGCACCATGCTGTAACACACCTCAACCGACGACGCCAGCCAACCCGGTTACACCAGGTCCACAGCTAACTAGGCTGAGGCACAGCCTTGGTATTAGCCTACCAACACCTGGGCGAACACAACCGTCTCTCACGCCTATGGTTAACTCGACATCGACCCCACCGGCGCACTTCCAAATCTTACAGCACAACTGTAACGGATTAACTGGTAAGATCGCAGAGATAACTAATTTGGTGACGCAATATGACATAAAACTTGCCGCAGTCCAAGAAACCAAGCTCAGTCCTAGGTCGGACCTCATTACCTATGGCGGATATAACATCCACCGGAAAGACCATCATAGAGTAACAGAAGGTCTGGGAGGTGGTCTAGCGTTCATAACGCACAACTCTATACAGTATCATCTATTTGATACCGACATCGAAGGAACGGATTCCGTGCCAAGCCATCTATTCACCTTCAGGGAGGTCAGCTGCTGTAGTTCTGTACGATGTGCTACCCACTTATCCGCGATGGGCGCGGGGCTAAGCTCATCCCACCACATCTTTGATTTTATAGTTGCCGGTGCAAGAAGTCCTAGCGGGTCGAATAGCGTGCTTGCGTCTGATAAAAACGCTCTTTTCGTCAAAACAGTGGGTAGTTCCTTAAGGTTGGCTGTAAACGTGAAATAATCATTTTCCGTGTTCCAGATAAGACCCAAGGCGTGGGCATCCCTATCGTCGACGACGTAGTGCGATATATTTTCCGACGTATGACACATGCTTGTGTTTAACTCTTCACAATTCGTTGCCCATTTTTGGAGTTCGAACCCACCTTCTCTCAATATTCCCTCAGATACCCCTTGCTGTAGCGACTCCAACTCCACCTTAGTAGATGCGCCCGTAAGCAGATCTTCCATATAAAAGTCATTGAGAATAACATGAACCGATCTGACACACGCATTCAATGAATCTCTTGCCGTTTGTTGAAGCGATCGAACGGCTAAACGTGATGCGGCAGCTACACCGTATGTCACGCGAACCATTCGGAATTCCAGAATAGGCGAGGATGGGTCACTACGCCACACGATCCTCTGTAAATCAGTATGTTTTGACGATACGCAAACCTGCCTATACATCTTGGCGATGTCTGAGGTAACAGCATAGCGATGCGTTCTAAAACGCATTAAAATAGTGTACAGGTCTTGCTGCAGGTGAGGGCCTACAAATAAAGCATCATTGAGCGAGTTTCCTGAAGACGATTTGGCTGACGCGTTAAATACGACTCTCAATTTCGTTGTGATGCTGGTCTCCTTTAAAACGGGGTGATGAGGCATGTAATATGTTTGATTTGACGTTTCTGTCCCACACCCTGCGCAAGACAGGGCTAGACGTGGAATCTTCAGGCGTGCGCATAAACACAAAAACTATGCCCCCGTTCCCATCACCGCTACAGAGGTTCAAGAGGCCATCCGGAAAGCCAAAAACTCCAAAGCCATCGGCCCTGATGGCATAGCCATGGTGCATCTAAAACATATCGGCCTAGCGGGAGTCAAATATTTAACTGCCGTCTTCAATTTGTCTCTGATCACAGCTGTCATACCCGATAAATGGAAGCAGGCAACTGTGATCCCACTACTAAAGCCTGGCAAGCCAGGTAACGTTGGGGAGTCATATCGCCCGATATCACTCCTCTCGCCAGTAGTAAAGACACTTGAAGCGGTCTTACTCCCGCTCTACACATCACACTTAATGTTAGCCGAGCACCAACATGGCTTCAGGAAAGGCAGGAGCACAACATCTGCTCTAAATGTCATAAACACTCAGATAACTGACGGTCTAAATTAAAATAGACCTAATGACAGGACGGTTCTAGTTGCACTCGATCTGAGTCAAGCTTTTGATACAGTAAATCATGGGCAGCTTGAATCCGATTTGGAAGACTCGTCACTCCCCCCTGTCTCAAGCGTTGGACCGCGTTCGTCGAGTTCTTCACCGCCCGAAGCTTGACATTGTCGCCAACAAAGTCTTCGGCGACCCTATTCACGACGTGGACAGCGCAGGTTGGCATGGAACTAGAAATTTATGTAGGTGATCATAAAATACCTACTGTCGCTCACCCAAAAATCTTAGGAGTGACTTTCGACACCATGCACACTTTCGCTGGCCATTCAGCTGCAATTGTCTCAAAATTACAGAGCCGTAACAAAATCCTCAAATCACTAGCCGGCAGTACTTGGGGTAAAGACAAAGAAACGTTGTTGGTAACGTACAAGGCAATTGGTCGGCCGCTCCTGAACTATGCGTCGCCGATATGGTCGCCGGGGCTTGCAGACGTTCACTGGAATCAGCTTCAGGCCTGTCAAAACACCGCGCTCAGAACCGCTACAGGGTGCGTCCTTATGTCACCTATATCTCATATACACAATGAGGTGGAAATGCTTCCAGTTAGATTAGATTAGATTTATTTCATTTCCTTTCATGATTAACATATGTATGTATATTACAATGGTAACTTAAATTAAGGCCATTAAGAATAAAAAAAATGAAAGAAAAGGTGAGGCATTCTGTAAAAATTATTGATATTTTAGTATCGAATGCCATTTTCAAAAAATAAATTTCATGAACATTTAAAAATGTGTGTGGGGTGAATTTCACTATTAATAAATTAAATTATACAAATTCTATGTACATGATTGAGAAAAAGAATAACAATAACAATTATAATAATAACAACAGATTTTCTTCAAATTGACTAAGTCATACGATTCAGCAAAATTTTGATGTCATCGTGTGATTGCTCCAAAAGAAATGATTTAACCTTTATTAAAAATTCCCGCAAATTTTTAATGACGCGTATCGACGCGGGTAACGCATTAAACATTTTACAAGAAACAATACTGAAGAAGTTATTGAAGTGAGTTGTACGCGATGTGGGAACATAAACAAGACCGTGTGAGTTTTGCCTCAAGTTATAGCTATCCGAGACCAGGCTATGTAAGTACCCACAGCGAAGGAAAAATATTTTCAATGTCTTGTAGTAGTACATGTGCCTTACGGGAAGAATTTTCAAATCTCTAAACAGGTCGATGGTATGATGAAGACGATTAACACATTTTTGAAGAGTTAAAAGCTGCTGGATTTTAGTATTAGGTGCACCACCCCAACAGGTTATGCCATATGCGAGCTTAGAGTGAACTAAGGCGTAATAAATAGTTTTAAGTGTTGCGTTTGAGCAAATCTTTCTCAGGCTATAAAAATGCCGAACGATAGATCGCATGTACGACTTTAATCGAGATATATGAGCAGCCCAACTCAAGTTTTGGTCAACAGAAACACCCAGGTACTGAAAATCGCTTACCTCTTCGATGGAGAAACATTTTTCGGAACACTTGTTACTTGATTGAAATGTTGTGTCAGAGCACACCATACTATTCAGAGCGAAGCGCTTGCAATCAGTAGCATGAAATACAATGGCTATGTCAGGTGACACTTTTGGTTGTAGATTGAAATACATCATCTTTGTTTTCTTGCTGACAACAAGCTTATGTGCAGCAAACCACACCCTCAACAAATGCACATCATTATGAAGGCCTGCTATCAAATCCAGATAGTTCGATGAACCATAGGCGATAGCAAGGTCGTCTGCGAAAGCCGTAACTTTTCCAAAAAATGGTAAGGAAAATATCGAGTTAATATATATTAGAAATAGAATTGGGCCCAAAACTGATCCTTGAGGTACTCCTAACCTAATTGTAACAGGATTACTTAGGCAGTTACCAACTTTTACTTTCTGCACTCTTCCTGATAAGTAGGATTTGAACCAATTATAGATGAAACCACGAAAACCAGCGGAATGCAATTTATCCAGTAAAATTCTATGATCTACCATATCAAATGCTTTTGTGATATCTACAAATAAACCAGCACAGTTCTTTTTTTTGTCGAGATCCCTATATATGAGGGAACAAAAGTCCAACAGGGCATCTTCTGTTGAACGTCCACATCTAAATCCGAATTGCCTCGGGCTGAAGAAATTTTTGTTTTCAAGGAAGGAAAGAATTCTACATTTAACGAGTTTCTCAAAAACTTTTGAAATGGAAGAAAGTAAGGAAATTGGTCTATAATTGTTCACATCATTTTTGTCACCCTTTTTAAATAAAGGGATAACAATTGCGCATTTCAAATCAGAAGGAAAGGTTCCCGACAAAATACTTGCATTGAAGAGATATGTTAAAATATGAACTAAACTGAACGCCACATACTTTAGATCTTGATTTGAAATCCCGTCAGAACCACACGATCTTGAGTTATTCAAGGATCTAATGGCTTTTAGGACCTCGAATCCAGTGAAAGCCTCAAAGAAAAAACTGTCGCCTTCATATGAAGCTACTGTTGCCGGAGAAAAAGATTCACACGAATGCACGGACACATCAAATTGCCCGATTGACGAAAAATGCTCATTGAAAAGATTTGCCACTACTTCGGCGTCATACAAGATCTCACCACTATTGCAAAGATTTATTTCTGTGATGTTTGTTCTACATTTTCGGTTGAGTAGGCTGTTAATGATTTCCCATTCTTTTTTCGAGTTACCATGCGAGGCCCTTAGCTCGTTACGATAATAGCTGTCACGCTCTAATTTTACTTGCTTTCTTAAAATCCTACACAAGCTCTGATACCGGTTACGAAGATTTGCATTAGATGGGTGCTTACGGCATTTCGTACCAAGCTTATTTTTTAGACGAATTTGCCTGACTAACTGATTGCTTATCCAAGGCTTTATTTTTGTTTGCTTTCTACAGGGTGCATAAGAAAAACTTGCAGCGTTTATGTGATTCTGCAAAATAACTAGAAACGTATTGTAAGCATGGGATACATCTCCCTCAGCATACACCATGTCCCACGATTCAAACCGTAGTCTTTCATTCAACAGACCGAAATTTATTTTAGTCAAGCTTGAGTTAAAATTTCTTCTATTACGGCTTTGTTCGCATACATTTTTTATTATTAAACCAGTCATGGTATGGTCTGTAATTCTAAGATGAAAATTTACTGTATTAAAACTACTAAGAGTATTATAACTACTCCGACAGAAGACATGATCTAAACAACTTCCAGAGATAGCACGAGTTGGTTCGTTTAAAAAAGATGTGAAACCATGATTAGCCAAAAGAGTTTGATAGTTATCCACTGTGGCACTCAGGTTGAGGATGTCTAAGTTAAAATCACCTAATATAATGGTATTTGCAGAATTTTCCCGACAAAGAAGACCTGATCTAAACAACTTCCAGAGATAGCACGAGTTGGTTCGTTTAAAAAAGATGTGAAACCATGATTAGCCAAAAGGGTTTGATAGTTATCCACTGTGGCACTCAGGTTGAGGATGTCTAAGTTAAAATCACCTAATATAATGGTATTTGCAGAATTTTCCCGACAAAGAAGACCTGAAAACTCTTCCAAAAACGTTTGAACGGAAACCGCGTGTAGTCTATATACACATATGAAACTAAAAACCTTGCTGGAGATACTTAACGTAACCTTTAAGATATCAGCGCTCGTGATGTTATATTTTACAAAATCACACTCGTACGTACTACGAACAAACACTCCAACGCCACCTGCGGGATAGAGGTCATTATTATTTGCGAAGAAATTATATCCAGGTATTGTAAAATCTGGAGTTTCATGGGAGTATATCCAGATTTCAGATACAAAAATTAATTCTGGAGGGTTTTTAAACACCTCCAGATTGCATACCAATAAGTCAAAATTTTGCCGAAGACTACGTATATTTTGGTGAATCACGGTAAAAAAATTATTTAAGTCAGATAATACATTTAAATCGCTGATGGGCTTGATTATGGCGTAGTTGTTTTTCTCTAAAGGAATTAAAAAAATAAAAATTATTTGTTTTATATAACCTTTGACAAGTCGTCAAAAGTTTTAAGTAAAACAACTTCGCCATCATCTTCCTTTTTCAGCAAAATTCTACCATTTTTCACCCACAAATATTTATAACTTTTCGCTTCTTTTGTTTTTCTCGCTACTGCAAGCAAAGCTCTGTTGTAACCAGTGAGGCTGTCGTTTATGAAGATATTGTTTTTGTGATCATCACTAAATAGCTTTGCTGTTAATTTTCCCTTTGCTTTACGCTTTTGCGTCATCACTTTATTTTTAACCTCACTAGATGCAAAGTGAATACGGAGAACGTTTGTTTTCTTAAACTTCTTAACAAAGCACTTGGTTACCTCTCCTGGAGAGAGAGACAAGCTTAGAGCAGTGCCCAAAATTTGCTTTGCGCATTCATTCGCATTCTCGTTTGTCAGCGCTGGCACGCCAGAAATATCGACTGCGCTGCTTAGAAGTTGCTGTTCTCGCCAATTCAAAACATTCTCAAGTTTGCACACTCGCTCACTTAATTTCTCATTTTCTTCTTTGAGCTGCCCTATAGTTGCTAAAAAATTGGAATTGACTTTCTTCAAGTTAATAATTTCTTCGTATAACATCTGCATAGTTATCTCTTAGGGAGGGAGCATAATGAAATGCTAAACAAGCAGTACCTACTGAATTGCTGTAAACCACAGCATACCGGTAGACAACTGCTTGAACTCATTCCGCCTCCTAGGACCATAAGATCGCATTTACGTAAACATTTTGATGAGATCCGGCACTATATAACAACGCCGTTTGATCTACAGGTGAATAAACAGGCCTTGGGGCATATCCATACAACGTCTGTTGGCCATTACTCTACGCTCTGTCCGCTAAACAATGTCTTACATGCCGCAACACCTGGCATTTCTGAAGAGGAGCGTCATCTTCCTCGAGAGACAAGGGTCACTCTGGCTCAATTACGCTCTGGATATTGTAGCTTAAACTCCTACATAACTAGACTGCACCCGGATGTGCCGAATGTATGTCCGGCATGCGGGTCGTCCCCCACAATACCAATCACTTATTTTCTTGCTCATTTGAGCCCACTCTTCTAACACCCATCTCTCTTTGGTCCAACCCTATTGGGGTGTAAAAGTAGGTCGCCTCCCAGTTGGTGCACCCTGAGTAACGCTAAATGACCTACATTCGTTTCACGTATTGCCGGTTCTGCGAGAACGGTATTTGTACCTGTACAATACCCTTCGTACCGAAACGACCCGGGTTGTTTTTTTTATAATGACTCGGCCAAGAGCAATACATTTCGAAGTGACCCTGTCTAACGCGTCACGATTCCCTCACCTATTGTCATCCCCGGAACAGCCTCTTGCAGCACGGCTGCTCCTTATTCTCTTGATCCGGGCTGGCATTGAGCCAAATCCTGGCCCAAGAGAATGGTTCTGCTGCGTTTGTCGGAAGAAAATATATACAAGACGATCACACTCAGTACAGTGTGCATCATGCAAAGGTTGGTTGCACAAATCAAGTTGCTCCGGACTAGATCCGAAAGCACATCGGCCCACTAGTTTCTATAAAAATTTTGTGGCGCCCTGCTGTTCACGTCGTAGGACGTCCCGAGGCAAGCGACGCTCATATGTTGCTTTATCGCCTTCTAATAATAATCAAGTCTCCACGACCTGCAATAATTATATTGCCCAGCAGAATATATGTGTTCCCGGCTGTAGCTTACTTCCTAGTGCATCAACAGCACAAGCACCCACTCATGGCTACTTTCTTCGTAGCACATCGGTTGATGCTTGTAGCACTACTGAGCTTCAGCCCCCGTCTCTAAACTCTTTAATAACTTCTTCCGGCACTAGCACGAATGAAAGTCAAGTCCATCAACTTCTGGTCCCTCACTCTTCGTGCACTGTATGTCGGCACAGGATATATGCGTCTGTGGCATCGGTCAAGTGCAACTCCTGCCTAGGCCTGTGTCACCTACGCATATGTTCTGGGCTCGCAAACAGAAATCTTTGGACTGATGTGTTTGTCGCGCCTTGCTGTCGAGTTGTGCAGCCCTCAACGCCGACGGAAGTACACTCATCTAATAGTGAACGAATTCCGCCGGCTTCAGGACTGCAACGGAGATCAATATCGCGACATAACCTACCACCATCTAGGCGAACACATCAGTCTTTAACTCCCAGAGTGGCCATTGCCTCTCCTTCGCAATTTAAATTGTTGCAATTTAACTGCAACGGCTTGACCGGCAAGATAGCGGAGTTAACCACATTTATGCAGCTACATAAAATCAAAATTGCTGCAATCCAGGAGACAAAACTTGGCCCCCACTCGAATCTCCGAGCGAGTGGAGGCTACCACGTACTCCGGCATGATCGTACAGACGGCGGAGGTGGTGTCGCGTTCCTTGTACACCATACGGTGCAGTATAGGGAATTTGATATCAACACTGACCAAAGTGACTTACCTTTAGAGTGTCAAGGTATAGTTATACAAGCTGGTGGCGTTGATCTCGAGCTAATCAATATATACATTCCTCCCGTCACCTGCTGCCCCAGAAGTTATCGTCCTGACCTTAGGGCGTTTCTTTGTGGCGATAACCGTATCATCATGGGCGATTTTAATGCCCATCATGATATGTGGCATTCACACCTTTCGGTGGACGGCAGAGGACGGGAATTAGCCGAGCAAATTGATAACTCCTCTTTCTGTACTGTGAACGGAGACTCCTCAACTAGGATGGCTGTTAACTGCAGTAGCTCCCCGGACCTAACTATTGTTAGCCCGGGGTTAATTAACAGCATCAACTGGCAACCTATGGTGGCCCTGTCATCCGACCACCTGCCTATCATCCTGTCTGTCGATCGTGCCACGGATTTTATCACGTCGGAGAAACGTACTTACGTGAATTTCAAAAAGGCCAATTGGGTCGGCTTTTTGGAATTCACGGAGAGCTCCTTTGGTGATCTTCCCATTCCCACTGACGTACACGTTGGCGAGCGCAACATACGCGAGGTCATTAAAAAGGCTACAGCCCGTTTCATACCAGCTGGTAGGATAAAAGATATCAGGCCTAACTTCCCAGCTGAGGCCGCAGCCTTGGCCAACGAACGTGACCTCATACGCAACATCGATCCATCTGACCCACAGATCGGTGATCTCAACGTGGAAATCAGAAGGCTGGTTAACGAACACAAACAAACCAAATGGGAGGAGCACCTCAGGTCTTGTAACCTCTCTACCGGTGTTGGGAAATTATGGTCCACCGTCAAGTCCTTGTCGAATCCTTCGGGTCCACCAAAAAATGTCGACATTACCTTTGGTGACAAGACAATAAATGACCCCAGGAAATGTGCACAGGCTTTTTGTCGACAATATGTCCCACACCCTGCGCAAGACAGGGCTAGACGTGGAATCTTCAGGCGTGCGCATAAACACAAAAACTATGCCCCCGTTCCCATCACCGCTACAGAGGTTCAAGAGGCCATCCGGAAGGCCAAAAACTCCAAAGCCATCGGCCCTGATGGCATAGCCATGGTGCATCTAAAACACATCGGCCTAGCGGGAGTCAAATATTTAACGGCCGTCTTCAATTTGTCTCTGATCACAGCTGTCATACCCGACAAATGGAAGCAGGCAACTGTGATCCCACTACTAAAGCCTGGCAAGCCAGCTAACGTTGGGGAGTCATATCGCCCGATATCACTACTCTCGCCAGTAGTAAAGACACTTGAGGCGGTCCTACTCCCGCTCTACACATCACACTTGATGTTAGCCGAGCACCAACATGGCTTCAGGAAGGGTAGGAGCACAACATCTGCTCTAAATGTCATAAACACTCAGATAACTGACGGTCTTAATCAAAATAGGCCTAATGACAGGACGGTTCTAGTTGCACTTGATTTGAGTCAAGCTTTTGACACAGTAAATCATGGGCAACTTGTAGCTGATTTGGAAGACTCGTCACTCCCCCCCTGTCTAAAGCGTTGGACCGCCAATTATCTCAGTGGTCGTCGGTCGTCTGTTGTATTTAGAAACAAAAAATCTAAAGCCAGGAAGATAAAACAAGGGGTACCACAGGGTGGTGTCCTCTCCCCGTTATTGTTTAACTTCTATATTTCGAAGCTTCCTCCTCCACCAGAAGAAGTTACGATTGTTTCTTACGCAGACGATTGCACGATATTGGCAACTGGTACTTCCGTTGATGAGCTGTGCTCCAAAATAAATGGTTATCTCCCCTCTCTAGTCGAGTTCTTTACTGCCCGAACCTTGACATTGTCGCCAACAAAGTCTTCGGCGACCTTATTCACGACGTGGACGGCGCAGGTTGGCATGGAATTAGAAATCTATGTAGGTGATCATAAAATACCTACTGTCGCTCACCCAAAAATTTTAGGAGTGACTTTTGACACCATGCACACTTTCGCTGCCCATTCAGCCGCAATTGTCTCAAAATTACAGAGCCGCAACAAAATCCTCAAGTCACTAGCCGGCAGTACTTGGGGTAAAGACAAAGAAACGTTGTTGGTAACGTACAAGGCAATTGGTCGGCCGATCCTGAACTATGCGTCGCCGATATGGTCGCCGGGGCTTGCAGACGTTCACTGGAATCAGCTTCAGGCCTGTCAAAACACCGCGCTCAGAACCGCTACGGGGTGCGTCCTTATGTCACCTATATCTCATATACATAATGAGGTGGAAATGCTTCCAGTTAGGGAGCATAATGAAATGCTAAACAAGCAGTACCTACTGAACTGCTGTAAACCACAGCATCCCGGTAGACAACTGCTTGAACTCATTCCGCCTCCTAGGACCATAAGGTCGCATCTACGTAAACATTTTGATGAGATCCGTCACTATATAACAACGCCGTTTGATCTACAGGTGCACAAACAGGCTTTGGGGCATATCCATACAACGTTTGTTGGTCATTACTCTGCGCTCTGTCCGCTAAACAATGTCTTACATGCCGCAACACCTGGCATTTCTGAAGTGGAGCGTCATCTTCCTCGAGAGACAAGGGTCACTCTGGCTCAATTACGCTCTGGATATTGTAGTAGGTTAAACTCCTACATATCTGTTTGGAGCGGCTGATTTGCCGTCCTGATAATGATGTCGGATGGAGAGGCTTAGATGCCAATCCACGTTTTGAGATAAATGGTTGGTAGTTTTTCGACTAGGCGGTATCACCAAGACGAGAGGGTTGACAATAAAAGGCACTTGAACCTAATTGTCGTGGCGAGAGATAAATGAAAGGTGGGCTGTGGATTGTAGCTCATTCATTTCTCGATTCTTTATTTTAATTTCTTTGCTTATATACAATTTTGGTCTTAACATTATGCTGACTAGTGCATTGCTCTTGACTTCCGCAATACTAGGTCACTAGTCAGCAGTCTACCGTTCTAGGTCGTCAGTAAGTGACATTGCTGACCACCGTACTAGATCGCCAGCTGTCGCAACTGTTGACACTAGCGGTTGCAAATGCTGACGCCAGCGACGGCACACTTACTGACGGCCGCGAGCAAAATATGACGCAATCGTTACTCCGCACTTTTGCTTGTTCTTGAATTTCATGCAAACAAATATGCCTGTGTCTGCATATTTGGACAGAAATGAACATGCTCCCGCCCGTGACTTTATTCAACGAGTTTCGATATGCGTCATTTCCCTCACTTGTGTTTTAATTTACATTCTTAGTTCTAAATAAGGCATTTTTTTTGTTTACATTTTAAGTTTATAATTTACAATTCATTCTTACTAACTCTAATGGTGCGGTGGTCCCTTTATGTCACTGTTACGGCAAATGGTGCTTGTCGTGCCGCTGGCCGTGGTTGAGGAACTGCGTATGTAACGGGAGCTCGGGACTTCTTTCGAATGCAGGTTATCACAATTGCAAGTATGATGCCAATTGATAGTATTAGAGCGGCATACGCAATTGTCGCATGATGGTATTTGAGGTGGGAAATTTGTGAGGGTAGCTCTGTCCCTATTTTCTGCATTAAATCTTGCTGTAGGGTCGATATATTTTTGACCTGATCAATGTACGGTTGTATGTGCAGGATTATGGAAGATGTCTTTTCAGGATACGTAATGCTGCTGAGGTTTGCGGTTGCCGTGTATGATGCGTGGATTGCAGATGAGTATACTTGATGCCCTTGAATTATGACTGACTTGTGTTTGAGTGTGCAGTCGGGGCCAATTTTTATAATCCCCGAGCCCTTTAATGTTAGCTGGGAATGATTTGCTCCGCACGCGGCATTGATTCGAGTGGGGGACTCCAACGCATACATCCAGAGATTATTGTGCGTCAGCTGTTTTATCGGTGCGTTGTCTTCTACCGGGGCTACCTTGCAGATGTTCCCTGGATTGTTGTTGAGCAGTGACATTTCGCATTGACAAGCGCCTGAGTCTGCGGTGAATTTTGTCTGCACGTTCAAGCATAACACCTGGTTCTCCTTTACAGTAATGCATTCTCGCCACTGATTTTCTGTCAATGTTATATATTGATCTCGATGCGCGTTGATTGCAATGAGATCATTGCATGGCGTGATGGCAACCGTTGAACTGTTTATTCTGCTTGAAATCGGATGTGGTTTGAGCACTTCCCAGGTCTCTGGATCACACAACGGAAGTGACATTTCGAAGATCACGTGTTCATTCGTTCTTCCGCCTTTCACCTTCATGACCTTGTAGAGTTGTAAGAGATTGTTTTGGTCCACTGGCAACCTTAGTGATGTGGGTAGATGGTTGCGAACTCGGACTAATTCTGCTCGAAGTTGCGATGGTGACAGTAACGTTGGATTGATTTTTCCGTGGTGCGCATCTGTCAACGTATTGATAATTCTTGCCTGGATTCTGTGTAGTCTGGCTGATAATAGTGCGAGTTGAGTTGCCAATGTACTGCTAGTTTGGACGAGGTTTGTTTGGTACCTTTGCGTCTGCTCCGTACGGACATATTTTGCCACCTTCACTATTTGGTCATCCACCACCTTGAACTTCTGTTTGATGTTCTGCTCCTCTTGTTTGAAGATGTTGAGAGTTGCATCAATAACTGATGTTTGATTGTTGAGTAACCCGTATAAATGGTTGTCATTTTGTTTGAGCGTGTTGATTGTGCTTGACATCTCTTCTGCATAGCTGGTGTCCAACACACCGAACAATGAGTTGGCAATGTTGCCGATGAAGTTGACCGCGCCTCGTTTGGATCGTGTGAGGAGGCTATTTTCTTCAGTTAGTTCTGCGATGTCGGCTTCCAAGGTGTCTACTACGTTTTCACAGGCCGATTTCAGCACTATGGTGTCGCATATGGCCCTTAATGTCTTTGTTCCATTGATGAAGCGTGCTGTTTCTTCCCAATATGGCTGTAGATCGTAGTAGGAAATTATTTTCCACTCAGAGCGTGACACTTCCATCTTGGTGATGCCTTCAAAGTGGATGCCGATCTTGGTGTCGAATTCTGTTGTTTCGATGTCTGCGGAAAACACAAGTGGAAGTGCCAGCAGAGCTATTATCATTGTTGTCATTGTTGACATGGACGTAACTTTTCGTCGTTTTGCCTTGGGTAGTTCCTCTGGGGATACTTCATTATCATCCGGTTGCGGTGAGCTTGGTGCCAGACTTGGCTGGCTGCCTGAGTTTTGGGTTTCCGTTTCCCCATCCTTGAGTCGTGGAATTGGAGCGAGGTATCTGATTGCTCGCTTCAGCACTCCGGATGCTGTTTTGACATCTGCCACTCTGATTATGTCGTCTGGACCCTTATAAGTTTTCACTATTCTCCCCAAGGGCCACTTCATCACTGGGACGTTGTCTTCCTTGAGTACCACTATGTCCCCTGGCTCTATATTCGCCGTCTGTTTTTGCCATTTGTTCCGGTACTGTAACTCGTTGAGGTAGTCCCGGGACCATCGTTTCCAAAACTCGTGTTTAAGCTGGGACACTAGCTTCCATCTTGTTTCTAGGTTGAGCTTGGCAGCCGTCGCTTGTGCATCAATTTGTGCTGTTAGTGGTTCTCCTATCAGGAAGTGCCCTGGAGTAAGTGCCCCAATGTCGTTCGGATCATCTGACATTGGTGATATCGGGCGAGAATTCAGTATCGCCTCGATCTCGATTATCAGGGTTTCGAGCTCCTCATACGTTAAGCTGGCATTTGCTGTACTTCTTAGCAGCAGATGCTTTGCCGATTTGACTGCAGCCTCCCACAGTCCACCAAAGTGTGGCGCTCTTGGAGGGATGAAATTGAATTGGATTCCTCTTTTCCCGCATTCGGAAGGCAGGTTTCCCATGATCTGATTGAGTAGTTCTGGCTTTGCCTTGCTGCATGTGACGCATCGATGCACTGTTGCTCGTGCCATGAGTTTTCCCTTTATGGGCCAAAATCGTTGTCGCATTATTCCCAACAGAGTTTGCGGGCCGCAATGTTTGTTCTCCTTGTGTACCATTTCGAACATCAATTTTGTAATGTTATCGTTGTATGGTAGAAGAAGTTGGTGTTTCGAGTCGTATGCCAATGATGAAGCCTCTAGTCTCCCTCCAACCCGGATCAATCCCTTGTTATCCAAAAATGGTGCGAGGTTGGACAAGTTGCTAGACCGCTGGAGCTCCTTATGATGTTTCAATTGTTTGATTTCTTCCTTAAAGTCTGCCGCTTGTATTTGTTTGACGATGTGCATTAGTGCCAGCTCCAGTTCTGCCGTGGTTAAGCTCCGTGATGATGGCTGTGCTGCTGTTTTGCTTTTAGCTTGCGTGATGAACCGTAGTACATAGCCGATTATACGTTGTAGTCGGTGAAATGAGTTGCCGTGATTCACCTTGTAAATCATCTCCGGTTCTTCTACTGATGTGACCAGTGATTTCGAATGGTTGGCCTTTACTTCTATATCGTTCTGGTTGTTGGAGGCTGGGTTGAGACGTTTCGGCCAGACTGATTCCTTGCCATGCAAAAATAATGGTCCACAGAACCATAGTGCACACTCTTTAAATGCCTTTGGTGACATTCCTCTAGACAGGATGTCGGCTGGATTGTCCTTTGATCGAACATGTCTCCACTGTTCCGCTCTAGTTGTTTCTTTGATTGTTGCAATGCGATTGGCGATGAATGTGGTGTGTGCTGCGTCTGAGTTTACCCAAGCCAACACTATCTCGGAATCGGTCCAGAAATATATGGCACCCTTAAATTGAATGTCTGCTGCTATTCTTTCTGCCAACTGGGCCCCTAATGCAGCAGCACATAACTCCAAGCGGGGTATTGTTTGTTTTTTCAATGGAGCTACCCTTGACTTTGCACATAATAACCTTGTCATGACGGTGCCTTCTTTCAGCGTGGCGCGAATATAGGCCGCGGCTCCATAGGCCTTCTCTGATGCATCCGAGAAAATGTGTAGTTGCATGGTTTCCGGGAGTCTTCCCTTAAAAATGTGCCTTGAGATCTGAAGTGTTTTTAACTCTTCAAGATCTGACCTGAACGTGAGCCATCTTGTATGTAGCTCTGCTGGAAGTGCCTGATCCCAATCTAATTTTAGCTCCCATAGCTCTTGTATGAGTATTTTGGCCGTTACTACAATAGGAGACAGTATTCCTAATGGGTCGAAGAGCCTTGCTAGGTCTGACGTGACCGAGCGTTTTGTTATCCTCTTTACTTCTTCTATGTTGACCTTGACAGATAACAGGTCCGGTTTTGGGAGCCATGTGAGCCCCAATGTTTTGACGGCTGCAGCCCTTGTGTTTTCCAAGTCCAGATTAACCTCTTGATCTCCTTCTGCTATATTTTGGAGCAGTTGAGGGTGGTTGGCGCTCCATTTTCGTAGATTGAAGCCGTTTTCCTTCATGATCTTTATTAGTTGTTCTTGTATGAGCATTGCTGTGGATAGGTTGTCTGCTCCGCCTAAGCCGTCGTCAACATAAAAGCTTTCGTTTAGGAATTGAGAGGCTAGCGCATATCGAGAAACATTTTCGGTGGCAATTTGTTGCAGACATTTCGTGGCTAGATATGGTGCTGACCTAGTTCCATATGTGACCGTGTTTAGCTGATAATACGTTATTGGCATGTTGGCATCCTTTCGCCAAATTATTAGTTGAAATGGCCGATCTTCTGGTGCTATTAAGATTTGACGGTACATTTTTTCGACATCAGTGGTGAACACGAACCTTGGCATTCTAAAACGCAGCAATATTGAAAACAGATCGCTTTGTACCTTTGGTCCTGTGTACATAATATCATTTAGGGAATGACCGGTCGATGTTTTCGCAGATGCGTCAAATACCACGCGAAGTTTTGTGGTTGTGCTCTCTGGTCTCAGTATACAGTGATGAGGTATGAAATAGTTCGGTGTAGTAATCGTATCTGTTGATATTTTCGTCATGTGCCCCAGGGCTTCATATTCGTCCATGAACTTGACGTACTCTGTCCTCACTTGGGGATTTTTCTGAAGTCGACGTTCCAATGATAGGAACCTGTTGAGCGCTATTGAGTGCGAGTCCCCCAGAACCATGGGGTCCTGATGGAATGGTATTTTTACTGTGAACCGATTTTCCTTATTCTTTGCGGTGTGTCTGGCAAAGTGCTCCTCACACTTTTCCTCGTCCATAGATAATGACTTCTTGTTGTCTTTTACCTCTTCTAGTTCCCAGAGTTTCGAGATCGAGGTTTCTAGGGATTCGTCCGCCAAGCACATTCCACAGGATGCATCTTTTGGGCTTACTTCGTTGAGTCTGCCAGACACAATCCACCCGAGTGCAGTATTTTGCATTATTGGTAGATGCGGGGCTAGCTTGATCTGCCCAATGGTGAGAAGCTGGTGATAGTGCTCAGCTCCCAAAAGTAGATCTATTTTGTCAGGGCGATTGAAGTTTGGATCCGCTAACTGGAGATTCCTTGGTAGTGACCATTTTTCAGTATTAATGAATTGCGATGGTTGAGGCGAGATGATGCGAGGAAGGACGAGTGCTTCAATGCGTGCTGTGAAGCTTGTGTTTCGAGAATGTAAGGCAACGTTCACTCTATGTTGTGTTTTTGTGTTAGTTGTCCCGATCCCGGTGATATTGACATGTGAGGTTTTCAGTGGTAACCTGAGCCGTTTTACCAGACGTTCTGTTATGAAGTTTACCTGTGACCCTGAGTCTAATAACGCGCGGCATTCAACTTCTGTGGCGTCTGTTTTGATTATAACTACTGCTGTGCTCAATAGGACGTATGGCCTTTGTCCACCTTTGTCCGTCGCGGTGAGTGAATCTGCTTCAGAACTTCGTGATGAGGTGGATGCCGCTGAGGCAGCTTCTGGCGTCCTTTTTCTGGTTACTTCCGCTGATGCTGCTGATGTCCTCCCGATTTTGGGCTCACCTTCGTGACTCAGGCTTGGCCTTGATGAGTTTCTGCTCGTTTCCAGGTGCAAAAGTGAATTATGTTTCTTGTTGCATTTCATGCATCCTCTTGACTTGCAAGTCTTAGAGGAGTGCCCGGGTCTCATGCAGTTTACGCATAGTTTTTGTCTTTGGACGTAATTGAGCCGTTCATTTGGTGTCATTGTTTGAAATTCTTGGCACCGAAACAAAAGGTGGCTTCCATTGTGGCAGAGCGAGCAGGAGGTTTCCTTTGGTTCGGAGGCGGCCGCACATGTTTTTGACACGAACTTTTCCTTCTGTCCCATTGCTTCCATTGATTGAAAGCGGGCTTCAAGAAAGTCCAGGAAATTGTTCAGTCCTTGAACTTCCTTCGGGTTTACTATTGAACGTTCGTATAATATGTGCGTTCCCCGATCCAATTTTTTTGTGAGCAAGTGTATTAAGATGGGGTCCCAAGTGGCTGTAGGGATGCCCATGTTTACTAATGCATGCAAGCATTCTTTTGTTACATCATGCAACCTTTTTATTGATGTGGACGTTGCTGTAATTGTTGGTTGCTCCAGTAATTGGTTCATAATGGATGCAACAAGAACCCGTTTATTGTTATATCTATTTTGTAGCAGCTTCCAGGCTGTTTCGTAATTTTCGGCAGTGGCTGATAGATGGCTTATTAGTTGTTCGGCTTCCCCACTTAGGTTTGACTTTAAATACCACATTTTTTGAATTGTGGGGATGTCTTGTTTGTCTACCAGTTGGGAGAAGAGGTCAAAGAATGCTATCCATTTTAAGTATTCCCCATTAAATTTGGGGATTGTTATTTTTGGAAGCTGAATCGTTTTATTTTTGACCGTTTCCTCAATTTTATTTGCCGTGTTTTCCTTGAGCTTGAAATTGCTATAAACCGATGCTTCGACAGTCGTGTATGACTCCATGTCATACCCATCTCTTACAGGATCTATGCTGTCTTCCCCGATCGAGAAGTGGAGCTCTTGTATTTGCTCCCAAAGTTTCTCTTTTAGCTTCATGTTTGCCGCTGTAGGGTCCATTTCGAGGAGCCGTTTTAGTGATGCTATCATCACGTTTTGTCTTCTAATGGCTGAAGACAATTCTGGTTTCCGAGAGGGAGCGTAGGTACTTCCGGGAAGTCCTTTCGTTTGCTCGTCCGGTGTTTGGGTTTTGAGAGGTTCCGTCATGCCGGACTCCATTATTTCCTTGTACTTTGACGTCAACTCGGATATTTTTTTGTAGTATCCGGTGGTGAAATATTGGTGGCTGGGATCCATGTCTGCGAGGCAACGGATTTTATTGTCCGTTACCTCAAATTCGGCCCACGCTATGTCTAAGCGTTCGAGGCGCTCTTTATAATATACAGGCGTTTTTCTCGCTGCTGAATCCTTTTTGAAGTTACGGATTATGGTCTCTATCAACTCTCCAGTTGTACTTTGGGAGGCTGTCAATGTTTCCATTGTTTCTTCATTGGTTGGAGCCATATCGAAATTGATTCTGATGCTGGCTAACTGAATTGGCAAGATTGAGGGTGGGTCAGAAGTTGCTGACGTTGTCGCTCAAGTCGTTGCGTGTTCGGGATTACAGACTGGCGGAGTTGCCGAGTTATTCAGGTCCTGTAACTTGCGGGGTCACAGGGGGTCAGAGGGTTGCGTGTTCAGATCACGTCGGGGTCACCAAAATGTTTGGAGCGGCTGATTTGCCGTCCTGATAATGATGTCGGATGGAGAGGCTTAGATGCCAATCCACGTTTTGAGATAAATGGTTGGTAGTTTTTCGACTAGGCGGTATCACCAAGACGAGAGGGTTGACAATAAAAGGCACTTGAACCTAATTGTCGTGGCGAGAGATAAATGAAAGGTGGGCTGTGGATTGTAGCTCATTCATTTCTCGATTCTTTATTTTAATTTCTTTGCTTATATACAATTTTGGTCTTAACATTATGCTGACTAGTGCATTGCTCTTGACTTCCGCAATACTAGGTCACTAGTCAGCAGTCTACCGTTCTAGGTCGTCAGTAAGTGACATTGCTGACCACCGTACTAGATCGCCAGCTGTCGCAACTGTTGACACTAGCGGTTGCAAATGCTGACGCCAGCGACGGCACACTTACTGACGGCCGCGAGCAAAATATGACGCAATCGTTACTCCGCACTTTTGCTTGTTCTTGAATTTCATGCAAACAAATATGCCTGTGTCTGCATATTTGGACAGAAATGAACAATATCTAGGCTGAACCCTGATGTGCCGAATGTATGTCCGGCATGCGGCTCATCCCCCCACAATACCAATCACTTATTTTCTTGCTCATTTGAGCCCACTCTTCTAACACCCATCTCTCTTTGGTCCAATCCTATTGAAACTGCTAGTTTCCTTGGACTCCCGTTAGAAGATATTGATGACAATTAGGTTAAGGAAAAATACGCGTTGGGCAGGACTACACATCGTTACAACAACAACAACAACCTACATAGCCTAAACAGCTAGTTTCTTGTATTGCCGGTTCTACGAGAACGGTACCAGTACTTGTGCTGTACCCATCGTGCCGAAACGACCCGGGCCGTTTTCTTATATCGACCCAGCCAAGAGCAATACACTCGCGGTGACCCTGTCTGACATTTAGGCAGGGCTACACCTCGCTACAACAACAACAAACTGCTAGTTTCCTTGGACTCCCGTTAGAAGATATTGATGACAATTTAGGTTAAGGAAAAATACGCGTTGGGCAGGACTACACCTCGTTACAACAACAACAATGCATTCGATTCCATTCAGACGGTAAGCGTATACGAAAAAGCCTACTTCTGTAAGGTGGGAGGTGACTATTATAATCCCAATAGATTGAATACGAATGCGATTTACATACAAAGATAGAGTTTAAGCTACATTTGTTAGCGCATATCTCGAAATAAATGCATATTTTTGCATATTTCGTGATAAATTCATATAAATAAATTTGAAAGATTTTTTATAATTTAAATTTAATTCCAAGTGCGATAAAAATTTAAATCGCCTTTAACTGGAAATTAATTAGCCACTAATTCTGTCAAATTTTCAACTTGATCCGACAATTTTTCGCTGATGGTTTCGCTAACTTCAGTCTTATTTTGGCGAAAAATGTCATAAAAAAATTTTTTTAAGAGCTATAAAATTTTTCTTTTGGCAATTAATTAGCAATTAGCTACTAATTCACCCAAAATTTCAACTGATTTCGCTAAAATAAGGGACGTCCAATAGGCAAAATTGTATGTTGTAATTTTATTAGGCTGTCCCTAAAAACGTGCAAAAAAGTCGCCCCGTGGCGGTAGCCACGGTTATGTCACACGTCCGGACATGGGATGGCGTAGCCCAGGGTTATTTTTGGGGTATTTGTTTCCTTTAGGGGTCAACTGCTAATAAATTAGCTAAAATTATGGAAGATAGCTCAAAAGACTGGGTTTGTCCTCAGGATCACGAATCCGGAAGCGCTTTTTTAATTTTTTGTTTTAGTGAAAAGTTATGGTCAAAAAACCGAAAAATGACCCGGGGCCGATATTAAAATTGGGGCGGAATCCACGGTATTTATGTGCGAAACACCTTCGCCTTCGGCCGCGCTTAAAAAAAATAACCCTGGGCTACGCCATCCCAAGTCCGGACGTGTGACATAACCGTGGCTACCGCCAGGGCGCTACTTTTTTTGCACGTTTTTAGGGACAGCCTAATAAAATTACAATTATGTACAGTCACTTCTCAGAGCAGAAAACCCAGGACATCGCCATGGATCTCTGCGCAGTGGAACCACCCGGGGTTTTACCTCGGCCAAGGACTGTCACTTTCAATGTAACCCTGTTTAGTATGTTTTGTCCCATTCCGAAACTATCATCCTCCCCCCTTGCAGCAGGGCTGCAAGATATTCTTTTGTTACGGGCGTGCGTTGAGCCGAACCCCGGACCAAAAGAATGGCAGCAGCTCAACACTCTTGCTCCCACCGGAGCAGTTTAGACATGAGCAACTCCGAGCATCAGTCTCTGTCTGTTTCTTTGTTACACCCCCCCTCCCGTTTACACGTGAGTCAGGATCAACATCTTCTTGCACCTGTCTCGACGTGTACTGTTTGTCGGCAAAGATTATACACGCTCGCGTCGACGGTCAAATGCAATAACTGCTTAGGCCAATGCCACGTACATCTATGCTCTGGGCTCGCTAACAGGAATCTTTGGACGGATGCGTTCATCGCACCATGCTGTAACACGCCTCAACCTACGACGCCAGCCAACCCGGTTACACCAGGTCCACAGCTAACTAGGCTGAGGCACAGCCTTGGTCTTCGCCTACCAACACCTGGGCGAACACATCCGTCTCCCACGCCTTTGGTTAACTCGACATCGACCCCACCGGCGCACTTCCAAATCTTACAGCACAACTGTAACGGATTAACTGGTAAGATCGCAGAGATAACTAATTTGATGACGCAATATGACATAAAACTTGCCGCAATCCAAGAAACCAAGCTCAGTCCAAGGTCGGACCTCATTACCTATGGCGGATATAACATTCACCGGAAAGCCCGTCATAGAGTAACAGGAGGTCTGGGAGGTGGTCTAGCGTTCATAACGCACAACTCTGTACAGTATCATCTATTTGATACCGACATCGAAGGAACGGATGATATCTTAGAAAGCCAAGGTATTACCATCCGTACAGGAGATGTCGATCTGCAAATCATTAACATCTACATACCCCCTGTCTCAAGTTGCCCCACCGGTTATCACCCCGACATTAGCTTGCTATTACGAGGAGATAACCGCGTGATCCTGGGCGACTTCAATGCGCACCACGACATGTGGCACTCAAACTTGCCAGCAGACAGTAGGGGGCATGTACTCGCAGAACAAATAGATGATACGGCTTTCTGTACATTGAACGGAGACGCCCCAACGAGAGTATCGGGTAACTGCTATAGTTCGCCAGATATTTCTATCGTAAGTGCAGGACTATTGAACAACACCAATTGGCGACCCATACTCACGTTGGCGTCTGACCATCTCCCAATAGTCATTACCATCGAACGACCGACGGACTTTATAACACCTGAGCATGGTACATACATCAACTTTACCAAGGCGGACTGGGACAGTTTTCAGACATATACGGACGAATCCTTGGCTGCTCTATCCATTCCTACGGACGTACGCAAAGGCGAACGAGACTTCCGCAACATCATTGACTTGGCCTCTAGACGCTTCATTCCTGCGGGTCGAATATCCCGAATAAGACCAAATTTCCCCGCGGAGGCAGCGGCCATGGCTAGAGAAAGAGATGAAGTGCGAAGTCTCAATCCCGCAGACCCCCGTATAAGGGATCTCAACGCGGAAATTCGTAGGTTGGTCGATAAACACAAACTGGCCAAATGGAAACAACACCTAGAGCAATGCAACCTCTCTGACGGTGTTGGCAAATTATGGACTACGGTCAAAGCTCTATCTAATCCAACACAACACAAGGATAAAGTAGATATTACTTTCGGTGACAGGGTGAAGGAGGACCCTAGGGCATGTGCGAACTCCTTCTGTAGACAATTTGTACTACATTCCCCACCCGATAGAGCTAAACGTAGAACCATGCGACAGGCGCGTAAATACAAAAACCAAAACACGCCCATTGTCATCACTGCCTCAGAGGTCAAGGAAGCCATCAGACAGGCTAAGCCCTCAAAATCCATCGGCCCCGACGGCATTGCCATGAAGATGCTGAAACATCTAGGCCAGGAGGGACACAAATATTTAGCGGCTCTATTCAATCTTTCACTGAACACTTTCGTCATTCCTGAAATATGGAAAAAGGCGAGAGTGGTTCCATTATTAAAACCTAGACAGCCGGCAAACATAGGCGATTCATATCGCCCTATATCACTTTTGTCGCCGGTAGTGAAGACGCTAGAGTCCATTTTGCTCCCGTATTACACCGCAAATCTGCACCTGGCTAATCATCAACATGGCTTCCGTAAGCTGCACAGCACCACCACCGCACTCAATGCCATTACAACGCAAATAAATAGCGGTCTAAATCAAAACCAACCAAATCACAGGACTGTGTTAGTGGCACTTGACTTGTCGAAAGCTTTTGACACAGTCAACCATGCCACTCTCATACAAGATCTATTAGAAACACAAATACCTGATGGGTTAAAGAGATGGACCGCTAATTACTTGAATGGGCGGCAGGCGTCGGTAAACTTCAGAAACGCAACATCAAAACCAAGACGAATTAGACAGGGGGTGCCACAGGGTGGTGTCCTATCCCCGACACTGTTTAATTTCTATCTATCGAAGATGCCCCCACCACCAGAGGGTGTCTCCGTCGTTTCTTATGCTGACGACTGTACAATAATGGCGACGGGGAAGGGCCCCTATACTGATGAACTCTGTAATAAAATCAACGGTTACCTCTGCGACCTTTCCAGGTTTTTCACAGAGCGAGATCTGACGATATCTCCGACTAAATCAACGGCGACGCTTTTCACGACGTGGACGCACCAGGTAAGAAATGAATTAGACATTTTCGTTGACGGCACTAAGCTACCAACTGTCAGCCACCCAAAGTTATTAGGGATGACATTGGATAATACTTTCTCATTTGCTGGTCATGTGTCTGCAATGGTCTCAAAGGTACGTGGTCGCAACAAGATCCTCAAGTCACTTGCCGGCAGTACTTGGGGAAAAGACAAAGAAACGTTGTTGACTACATATAAGGCCATTGGCCGACCAGTCTTTGACTATGCTGCACCCATATGGTCGCCTAATGTACATAACACCAACTGGACGAAGTTACAAGTCTGCCAAAATACTGCCATCAGAACTGCTACGAGATGTCTCCTCATGTCTCCCGAGTCTCACCTCCATCAGGAGGCAAAACTGCTCAAGCAATTCCTTCTGAACTGCCACAAGCCAGCACATCCAAACCGTCATCTTTTGGACATAGATCCGCCCCCGAGAGACATAAGGAAACATCTCCGTAAACATTATGATGAGATCCGGCATCATATTACCTTGCCGTTTGATCTGCAGAATCATAAGCGGGCTCTAACCGACATCCACACCGAGTCAGTAGATACTTTTGTCGGATCTCTACCTGTGAACCCCGTTCTGAACAGTCCTCCACCGGATATTGCTGAAGAAGAACGCACCTTACCAAGGGAGACAAGAGTTACCCTGGCACAGCTTAGGTCTGGATATAGTGTAAGGTTAAACTCCTACTTGTCCAGACTTAATGACACAATCTCAAACACATGCCCTGCATGTGGTAGGACCCCCCATGATACTCTACATCTCTTCAATTGTTCATTTGAACCTACTCTTCTAACCCCTCTGTCCCTCTGGACAAACCCTGTTGAAACTGCACGTTTCCTTGGACTCCCCTTAGAAGAGCTTGATGAAGATCTTCGGAATGATCATACACTCTAGACAGGGCAATGCATTGTTAACAACAACAACAACAACAACGACCGACGGACTTTATAACACCTGAGCATGGTACATACATCAACTTTACCAAGGCGGACTGGGACAGTTTTCAGACATATACGGACGAATCCTTGGCTGCTCTATCCATTCCTACGGACGTACGCAAAGGCGAACGAGACTTCCGCAACATCATTGACTTGGCCTCTAGACGCTTCATTCCTGCGGGTCGAATATCCCGAATAAGACCAAATTTCCCCGCGGAGGCAGCGGCCATGGCTAGAGAAAGAGATGAAGTGCGAAGTCTCAATCCCGCAGACCCCCGTATAAGGGATCTCAACGCGGAAATTCGTAGGTTGGTCGATAAACACAAACTGGCCAAATGGAAACAACACCTAGAGCAATGCAACCTCTCTGACGGTGTTGGCAAATTATGGACTACGGTCAAAGCTCTATCTAATCCAACACAACACAAGGATAAAGTAGATATTACTTTCGGTGACAGGGTGAAGAAGGACCCTAGGGGATGTGCGAACTCCTTCTGTAGACAATTTGTACTACATTCCCCACCCGATAGAGCTAAACGTAGAACCATGCGACAGGCGCGTAAATACAAAAACCAAAACACGCCCATTGTCATCACTGCCTCAGAGGTCAAGGAAGCTATCAGACAGGCTAAGCCCTCAAAATCCATCGGCCCCGACGGCATTGCCATGAAGATGCTGAAACATCTAGGCCAGGAGGGACACAAATACTTAGCGGCTCTATTCAATCTTTCACTGAACACTTTCGTCATTCCTGAAATATGGAAAAAGGCGAGAGTGGTTCCATTATTAAAACCTAGAAAGCCGGCAAACATAGGCGATTCATATCGCCCTATATCACTTTTGTCGCCGGTAGTGAAGACGCTAGAGTCCATTTTGCTCCCGTATTACACCGCAAATCTGCACCTGGCTAATCATCAACATGGCTTCCGTAAGCTGCACAGCACCACCACCGCACTCAATGCCATTACAACGCAAATAAATAGCGGTCTAAATCAAAACCAACCAAATCACAGGACTGTGTTAGTGGCACTTGACTTGTCGAAAGCTTTTGACACAGTCAACCATGCCACTCTCATACAAGATCTATTAGAAACACAAATACCTGATGGGTTAAAGAGATGGACCGCTAATTACTTGAATGGGCGGCAGGCGTCGGTCAACTTTAGAAACGCAACATCAAAACCAAGACGAATTAGACAGGGGGTGCCACAGGGTGGTGTCCTATCCCCGACACTGTTTAATTTCTATCTATCGAAGATGCCCCCACCACCAGAGGGTGTCTCCGTCGTTTCTTATGCTGACGACTGTACAATAATGGCGACGGGGAAGGGCCCCTATACTGATGAACTCTGTAATAAAATCAACGGTTACCTCTGCGACCTTTCCAGGTTTTTCACAGAGCGAGATCTGACGATATCTCCGACTAAATCAACGGCGACGCTTTTTACGACGTGGACGCACCTGGTGAGAAATGAATTAGACATTTTCGTTGACGGCACTAAGCTACCAACTGTCAGCCACCCAAAGTTATTAGGGATGACATTGGATAATACTTTCTCATTTGCTGGTGATGTGTCTGCAATGGTCTCAAAGGTACGTGGTCGCAACAAGATCCTCAAGTCACTTGCCGGCAGTACTTGGGGAAAAGACAAAGAAACGTTGCTGACTACATATAAGGCCATTGGCCGACCAGTCTTTGACTATGCTGCACCCATATGGTCGCCTAATGTACATAACACCAACTGGACGAAGTTACAAGTCTGCCAAAATACTGCCATCAGAACTGCTACGGGATGTCTCCTCATGTCTTCCGAGTCTCACCTCCATCAGGAGGCAAAACTGCTCAATGTAAAAGAGCATGCGGAAATGCTGAGCAAGCAATTCCTTCTGAACTGCCACAAGCCAGCACATCCAAACCGTCATCTTTTGGACATAGATCCGCCCGGAGAGACATAAGGAAACATCTCCGTAAACATTATGATGAGCTCCGACATCATATTATCTTGCCGTTTGATCTGCAGAATCATAAGCGGGCTCTAACCGACATCCACACCGAGTCGGTAGATACTTTTGTCGGATCTCTACCTGTGAACCCCGTTCTGAACAGTCCTCCACCGGATATTGCTGAAGAAGAACGCACCTTACCCCTGGGAGACAAGAGTTACCCTGGCACAGCTTAGGTCTGGATATAGTGTAAGGTTAAACTCCTACTTGTCCAGACTTAATGACACAATCTCAAACACATGCCCTGCATGTGGAAGGACCCCCCATGATACTCTACATCTCTTCAATTGTTCATTTGAACCTACTCTTCTAACCCCTCTGTCCCTCTGGACAAACCCTGTTGAAACTGCACGTTTCCTTGGACTCCCCTTAGGTTAGGTTAGGTTCAAGTGGCTACCGTAGAGGCACACCTAGGCCAGTATTAAAAGGCCCGTTGTGATACCACCAACACCAGGAAAGTCAGTTCCGGGACCCTGCCATATGGAAAATCCCGGTATTAACGGAATTCTCCACATAGCAGAATCCCGGGACTGACGTTCCTATACCGACACCGTTACTCCTCCTCGAACCATTTAGATGACTTGATGAAGGCCATCAGGTCCTTTATGTCCAGCTCCGTGACCTGGCGTAGGCTAACCAGGAAGGGAACTCCCAAAAAGCGCATTCTCGCGCCACTTAAAGCCGGGCAGTTGCAGATGAGGTGCTCCACCGTTTCCTCCTCCTCATCATCCTTACAACTCCTACAGCATCGTCGGTAGGGCACACCAAGTCTTTCTGCGTGCCTACCAATGAGGCAGTGCCCAGTCAATACGCCTATTAATATGGAGATTTCTCTTCTCCTTAGGGCATAAATTTGTCTCGATCTTTTATGATCCCATTTCGGCCAGGTTTCTTTGGATATCCGGCATCCTGGAGATTGCAGCCATCTTTCGTTGGCTTGGCGGAGTGTGTACTCCTTCAGCATTAGCTTGCAAGTGGCAAACGGCATACCTAAGCGCTCTTTATCCCGAAGAACCTGCTTGGTCGTGCCCTGCCTCGCAAGTTCGTCTGCCCTACAATTTCCCTCAATGTCCCTATGCCCCGGGACCCATGTGAGGTTCACGCGATTCTGTTGGGCCATCTCCTGTAGAGATCGACGACAGCTGAGCGTCAGTTCAGAGTTGAACGAATAAGAGCCAAGGGATTTGATGGCCGCCTGGCTGTCGCTGAATATAAAAATGTCGTGTCCGATAGTGTGTTGGCCTATCCAAGCCGCGGCGTCCATGATTGCTGAAACTTCAGCCTGGAAGACACTGCAGTGATCAGGTAGTCTGAAGGAGAGCTCAAGGTTCAGATCCTTTGAATAAACCCCTCCTCCAACTCTGCCGTCTAACTTCGAGCCATCAGTATAAATGGAAGTGCCGCCATGAGTGGCGGGACTCCGATCCGTGCTCTCCCATTCTTCCCTGCTGGGAATGTTGATTTTAAAACAGCTATCTCCGACTGTTGTGGTCGCACAACGATCCGTGCTCAGCGGAAGAAAGCTATAGGATCCCAAAATACAGGCGTGTCCAGTAGTGCTTGCGCCCCAGCCGGACGTTTCCCTTAGACGTAGAGCCGATGCTGCTGCTACCCGGTGCCCTTCCAGCTCGAGTGGCAAAATGCCAAGAATGGCCTGGAGTGCTTCATTGGGCGTTGTTCTTAACGCACCGCTTATACAGATCATGCAAGATCTGTGTACTTTACCTAGCAGATTAAGGTTTGTTGCCTTGCTCAGCGCAGGCCACCATACCACAACTCCATAGAGCATGATTGGTCGAATGATTGCGGTGTAGATCCATTTGCATATTTTGGGGCTGAGCCCCCATTTCTTTCCAATGGCTCTTTTGCATGTGTAGAGTGCAATACACGCTTTCTTCTGGCGCTGAAGAACATTCTCCTTCCAGGTTAGTTTCCTATCCAGAACTGTGCCTAAGAACTTGGCTTTGTCAGCCAGGTTCAGGTGCACGTCATTCAGTTTTGGTAGTGTTAGCGGTGGTATCTTATAGCGGTTGGTGAAAAGAACCAGTTCTACTTTTCCCGGGTTGATGCTCAGTCCGCAGCGCGAGCACCATGAGGAAACCTCTCGCAGTGCTGCTTGCATCAAGTCGCACAGGGTTTGTGGGAATTTGCCCCTATATACTATAGCTAAGTCGTCTGCATATGCCACTACCTTCCCGCCCCCCCAGCTTGTGTCTCGCAGCATCGAGTTGACAGTGAGATTCCATAGAAGCGGGGAGAGAACACCACCCTGAGGCGTTCCCCTTGTGACATAGCGTGATAAGTCAACCGAGCCCAGTGATGAAACTATTCGTCTACCCCTTAGCAGTTGATCAATAAGTCCAATAAGAGACCTGCTTATGCCCAGACTTGTTAAAGCGGTGTTTATAGCATCAGGGCTTATGTTGTTGAAGGCTCCTTCAATATCTAAAAAGGCCGCAAGACAGTACTCCTTCTCATACAGCGATTTTTCAATAACAGAAACTAGGCTGTGAAGCGCAGTTTCTGTAGATTTCCCTTTGGTGTATGCATGCTGATAGCTACAGATCAGGTTGCTATCAATAGTAGAGGAGAGGTAGTCATTTATTATCCTCTCGAAGGTTTTGAGCACAAAGGATGAGAGACTGATCGGCCTGTAGTCCTTCGGCTCGTAATGAGACGCCTTCCCCGCCTTAGGAATAAACACTACCGTGGCACTTCTCCAGGAGCACGGAATGTAGCTAAGAGCTAGGCAGGCTGTATAGAGAAATACCAGCCATTTGGCTGATGTCTCCAGCGTGTTTATGAGTTGTGCGGGAATAATCCCGTCTGGCCCGGCAGCCTTGAACGGTTCGAAGCTCTTAACCGCCCACCTAACCTTTTCCTCCGTGATGGGTATGTATACAGCCAGGTTTGTTGTAGGTGCTACGGGTTCCTCATGCAAGTTCCCTGGGAAGTGCGTATTCAAGAGCAGCTCTAGGGTTTCCCTCTCCGTGCTGGTCCAGGATCCGTCAGGTTTGCGCAAATAGCTTGTGGCTGTTTGAGTTTTTGAGAGCACTCGTCTAAGTCTCGCTGTATCGTCGACATTTTCGACCCCAGTGCAGAAATTTCTCCACGATACTCTCTTCGCCTGCCTCAGAGCTTTTTTGTAGGCCCTGAGTTTAACTTTATATTCGAGCCATTCAGTCTCCGTGCCAAGGCTCTTGGCCTTATTAAATTGTGTCCTACATGATTTTCGGAGCGAGTCCAGGTCGTAGGACCACCAATGCGGCCTATGTTTACCGCGTGGTTTTGCCACTGGGCAAGCCTGCTCTAATGCATTCGAGAGCGCCGTTGTAAAGGTCTTTACCAGATCCTCCAACTCCCCTACTGATGAGGGGACTTGTGGGGGCAGTGCTGGTAAGTCCCTAGATAGTATTTCATTGTGTAGCTGCCAGTTAGTGTTACGTGGGTTGCGTTTCATAACCGGCTGCTCAACAGAAAAGTCTAGAACTATTTCTACGTACCGGTGGTCGGAGAATGAGTGCTCATCGAGAACGCGCCATTTTCTGACCCACTCATAAGCGCCTTCGCTGCAAATAGTGAGATCTATTACCTCCCTACGGGTTTTAGTAATAAACGTAGGTTCGTTACCCACGTTGCAAACTACCAGGTTAGTTGTTAACAAATAGTCAAACAACGACTCTCCTCTAGCATTGATATCGGAGCTTCCCCACTGGACGTGATGAGCATTGGCGTCAGTTCCGATAATAAGATGACCCATGGAAAAATTTGCCACCAGGTCTTTTACCTCCCTCTGTGGCGGAGGTTCTTCGGCGTCGTAGGGCATATAGACCGACGCAATCGTCAGACTGGTACTGTCGACTGTTAAACTGGCAGCTGTAACGTCACCATTGGTATAGTTGGGCAAGAGAAATGCATTCAGCTCAGACTTAACTAAAATACAGGCTCTAACCCGGCCCCCCTCGCTGGCTCGAATAAGCTTATAACCCTTAGTCCCCAAACCGCAAATCCTTGAGCTGTTGACCCAGGGTTCTTGGATGAGGACCACATCTACGTCGCCTTTAGAGAGACGACTGATTAAAGCAGCCGAGGCTGCTTTAGATTTGTGCAGGTTTATCTGAATCACCACCAACATGAGAGTGCTCAGACTTCCCTGCCAACGCCGTATCGTCGAGTTCCACCTCGTCTGGAGGCTTATCTTTCAACGACGATTTCTTCAGACCACGGTTTGGCGTGGCAGAGATCCTCCTAACTGTGGCAGTGTCAACTGTGGTGCGCTCAGGACTAGCTGCTATCACTGTGACGTTGAGGTCCTCCCCGTCCAGCAGGCTGTCTCCCATCTCCGAGCTGTTCACTGCTCCTTCGCCATTTGACGTGGCAGATACCATACTTTCCGAGTCGGACATCTCCGACTCCCCTTCCGGCACTGCGATGTCCGAGTCCTCCGGTGCAGCCGAAATAGCAGCGCGCTGTGCATCGCCGCGGTATACGTGGATCACGATCTGACCCATGCCGTAGTGCACTCGTCCATTGCACCGTTTAAGGGGCTCGAGTGCCTCCTTATTCAAGGTGAAGACCACTTGCCTATCAGGCCCTACCGCGTCCTCGACCAGATTTACACCCCAGTCCTGCGTCGGGAGAGACGGGTTCATGATCCTCAGCATCCTGAGAATTCTCTCAGGTTCAGCAGGGATAGCAGGAATCCACGCTCTTGCCCTTGGCCGAGCCGGGATGTCCTTCCAGTCGACAACCTCGATTCTTGCCCCTTGGTAGATCTCACCTAGTCTTGCAGCTGCTGCCTTGTACAGTGCAACAGTTTTTGCATCCTCGCAAGCGAATACCTTGATTCGGCCCTGGTGCCATCCCGCATCAGAACCCATCGGAGTGGCACCCGGAGACTCATCCATAATGTCGAGAAGGGCATTACCGATAGCGTTCCGGACGAACCGCCACTGGTCCCTAGGGATGGCCCAGTTTTCATTACCTCGGTCAATGACGCCTATGAGGATCCTATCCTTAGTCACTTCAGCAAAGCTGAGTTTACCCATTACGGGGGCGTGTTGCTGCCGCTTCGGGTGAGGTTTTAACTCCACGTCCGATCTCTGGCGTTTGAAGGGATTTATATTAACCTTCTTTGGCGCGTAATCGCTTTGGAAGTTCGGTAAGATAACTTCAGCCATCTCCACCGTCTTCCTAGCATTCGGCGATAGCGTCTCTTGTGAAATACCCTCGTATTTCTTCAGTATCCTCGCGGCCGCTCTTTTGTCCAAGTACTCAGAGCGACTGGGAGATGTCTTTTGGGGTAAATTTCGACCCGTAGTTGCCATCGCGGTCGTTCCCTTATTTGGATCTCTGAGGCCAGGTCGTGAGACCACTGCCACAGACGTTAAAGACTTGGTTTCGGTACCGGCACTTACTAGGGCTCTAGCATCAGCCGTTGTTGGCTTCACCGTGTTTGTACCGGTACTTACTTTGGGGATTGCCCCCTTATTATCCAGAGCTGATCGACTCGTAGTTGCCATCGCTGTCGACCTCTCGGCTGATGAAGAAATGGAGTTTGTCCTCCGACGTTGCGTTCTCGCTTGCTCCAGCATTTTCCTCCTCTGCTGGGCAGTATACATGGTTGTATCATTATTTTTAAGGTTTTTATTACTTTTTTTCATCTTGTTCGTACGACCCCTTGCCGGGCAAGGCCAGTTTAGGGTCAAAGGAAGAGTATGGGGAATGTGTCGTCCGCCGCGGCAGAGCCCCATGCCGCGGTAAGGCCATAGTTACTCTCCGAGGCGGCCCGGTATCAGAGAGGCTCCGTTCGATTACAGCCACGATTTGCCTCCCGGCTGCAAACGTCCAATGGGCACGTGGTCGCATAACACCCTGGATTGGGAGGGGGAAGATCTTAGTCGTCGCGCCAGAGAGGCTTGGCTTCTCTCGTGATGTAGTACCGGCGGCACTATGATCACAAGGGCAGCGCAGCCCTGTGGCTATCGACTTAAGCCCTCGTACCGCGGCAAGGTGTCAACCCTTCACGAGGGGAGACTCCCCTTAGAAGAGCTTGATGAAGATCTTCGGAATGATCATACACTCTAGACAGGACAATGCATTGTTAACAACAACAACAACAACAACAACAACAACCACATGAAAACTTGAAACTTTGATTGCAAATTTCTCTTCAGAGAAGCAAAATATTAGGTACCACTTTAGAAGACGGTTCAATGGTTAAGGGTGGTCCAAAATTATCGATGTTGGTGTCAAAAGACGCGTCTTGACTCCAGGATCAATAATCCGAAAGAGGAAAAAAAATTGTATTTCTGTGAAGAGATATTTGCATTTAAAGTTGCAAGTTTTCATGCGGTTGTTGTAATACCCCTAAAATTATGCCATAGAATGCGTACCGTGGCACGTTGCCACGGTTCAGGCAACCACCCGGACTTGGGATGGCGTAGCCCAGGGTTATTTTGGAAACAAATACCACAACCACATGAAAATATTATAACTGTGAAAAGTTATTGGCAAAAAACCAAAAAAAAAAAAAAAATACCAAAAATCGGTCCAAAACCGGGGGTGTTATCCATACTTCTTATGTGCAGAACACCTTTCTGACGACGACGGAAGAGGAATGTGCTCGGTCAACACGATTTAAGACCCTCATACAGTTCCGTGTGAACGTGAGCATGAATGAGTGGAGACTTTCGAAGGGTTTGTGTCACTTTATGTTCGCACATTTTTTTTTTTTGGTTTTTTGCCAATAACTTTTCACAGTTATAATATTTTCATGTGGTTGTGGTATTTGTTTCCAAAATAACCCTGGGCTACGCCATCCCAAGTCCGGACGTGTGACATAACCGTGGCTACCGCCACGGCGGGACTTTTTTTGCACGTTGTTGTTGTTGTAACGATGTGTAGTCCTGCCCAACGCGTATTTTTCCTTAACCTAATTGTCATCAATATCTTCTAACGGGAGTCCAAGGAAACTAGCCGTTTCAATAGGGTTGGACCAAAGAGAGATGGGTGTTAGAAGAGTGGGCTCAAATGAGCAAGAAAATAAGTGATTGGTATTGTGGGGGGACGAGCCGCATGCCGGACATACATTCGGCACATCAGGGTTCAGTCTAGATATGTAGGAGTTTAACCTACTACAATATCCAGAGCGTAATTGAGCCAGAGTGACCCTTGTCTCTCGAGGAAGATGACGCTCCTCTTCAGAAATGCCAGGTGTTGCGGCATGTAAGACATTGTTTAGCGGACAGAGCGCAGAGTAATGGCCAACAGACGTTGTATGGATATGCCCCAAAGCCTGTTTGTGCAGCTGTAGATCAAACTGCGTTGTTATATAGTGACGGATCTCATCAAAATGTTTACGTAGATGCGACCTTATGGTCCTAGGAGGCGGAATGAGTTCAAGCAGTTGTCTACCAGGATGCTGTGGTTTACAGCAATTCAGTAGATACTGCTTGTTTAGCATTTCATTATGCTCCCTAACTGGAAGCATTTCCATCTCATTATGTATATGAGATATAGGTGACATAAGGACGCACCCCGTAGCGGTTCTGAGCGCGGTGTTTTGACAGGCCTGAAGCTGATTCCAGTGAACGTCTGCAAGCCCCGGCGACCATATCGGCGACGCATAGTTCAGGATCGGCCGACCAATTGCCTTGTACGTTACCAACAACGTTTCTTTGTCTTTACCCCAAGTACTGCCGGCTAGTGACTTGAGGATTTTGTTGCGGCTCTGTAATTTTGAGACAATTGCAGCTGAATGGGCAGCGAAAGTGTGCATGGTGTCAAAAGTCACTCCTAAAATTTTTGGGTGAGCGACAGTAGGTATTTTATGATCACCTACATAAATTTCTTATTCCATGCCAACCTGCGCCGTCCACGTCGTGAATAAGGTCGCCGAAGACTTGACAATGTCAAGGTTCGGGCAGTGAAGAACTCGACTAGAGAGGGGAGATAACCATTTATTTGGTATTAGTTTCCTTTAGGGGACAACTCCTAATAAATTAGCTAAAAATATGGGAGATACCTCAAAAGACGCGTTTTGGCCTCAGGATCACGAATCCGGAAGCGCTTTTTTAATATTTTGATTCTCTGAAGAGATATTTGCAATCAAAGTTTCAAGTTTTCATGTGGTTGTTGTAATTTTATTAGGCTGTCCCTAAAAACGTGCAAAAAATGTCGCGCCGTGGCGGTAGCCACGGTTATGTCACACGTCCGGACTTGGGATGGCGTAGCCCAGGGTTATTTTTTATAAGCGCGGCCGAAGGCCGCCAACTCAGAAAGGTGTTTCGCACATAAATACCATGGATTCCGCCCCAATTTTGGTATCGGACCCGGGTCATTTTTCGGTTTTTTGACCATAACTTTTCACTAAAACAAAAAATTAAAAAAGCGCTTCCGGATTCGTGATCCTGAGGCCAAAACGCGTCTTTTGAGGTATCTCCCATATTTTTAGCTAATTTATTAGGAGTTGTCCCCTAAAGGAAACTAATACCGAAACAAATACCACAACCACATGAAAATTTGCAATTTGATTGCAAAGATCTCGCAATCAAGTTCGTTTTGTAAGGCCGAAGTGTGTGGTCGCCTTGAGCACGGCCATTTAAATAAAACAGGCTTTTTTTGGGTGGTGTTCGTGGTAACTGTACCCAAGGACGGCGTGTCCACTTCCTCCGTGCAAAACAGACGTAGTTGGGAGTTGTAGAGCTTTCCTAAGCTTGCTTAGGGATAGAATTTACACTCACGGCGTACTTGATAACGAATAAAATAAACTGAAAGATAACATAACTTGGCTGTTTAAGAGGCTCAAACCTTTTGGCCACTTTGCTCCAAATTTGGAGTACCAAAACCAAAAAAAAAAAAAAGATCTCGCAAACCAAGATTCACATTCCGTGCACCGAGACGAGTCCTTTCCCAAAATTTTCGCGTTGTTTTTCAAGTTGACACCTAAGGCATGCAATTACTAGTTTTCTTTATCACCAAACCTGTCCAATCCATTTCCTTATAATTGTCCATTATTCCAAATTTTATTTAGGACGTCGATATTAAAGATATGGAAAACGACCAACGGCATTCAGTCAGGGTTACCAGTACTTTTATTAAATATGTCGCCGATTGCTCACGAAGCAGCGAAGAATTTCTTTTTGAGCGTGAAGGCGGGTGAGCGTGAACAATTTTCTTTTGTGTAAAGTCCCGTTTACATTGCTCGATTTTTCGTTCAATTTCATGTTGATTCTGAAAATTGACTCGTGTCAACGGGTCTTGCAAAATTGCATGCAACAAAGTTGGTAACCAGCCGACTTTTGTTCAACTCATCATTCAACTTTTGTACAACCTTGTATTTGTTTACGAATGTCAGATTTTGAGGTCAAATTTTGGAAATAAAATTTTAATATATTTTTCTCAAAATTTTTCATCAATAAAATTGTAGCAATTATAATTGGCATGAATTCGCCTAGAGCTTTTTTCTTGATCATTACCAATACCCAGAGCAAAACCTGTGCGTTCCATCCCATCCAACTAGAAGAGTCCACAAGGCGCTCCGTTCGGACTCGCTGCGCGGTGCGCTTATAAGGTTTACCTACCTATTTAGGACTCTTTAAAGGTGCGTTTATCAGATAATGAAAAATGTGTTCCTTTAAGAAACACTTCCTGCTGACTCCTCTTTTCAAATCCGTAAACGCTTCAATTAGGATTCCTTCAAGATAGTTTGGACGGATTCCCTTTTCGCTCCTTTCGAACGCTCCGTACGTAGTTGGATTTTATTCGTAAAGCATTTCCTAGCTAGGATGTCCGATAAGTTCTCTATTCCGTTGTTGTTTTTGTTGTAACGAAATGTTGCCCCCTAGAAGTAACGCTTATTGCCCCATAAATTGACACCTTTTAATAGCATACCAAGGAAACAAACAGTTTCAATATCGTTAGGGCAGAGTGGGAATCGTGTTAAAAGAGTATGCTTCGAGGAGCAAGTGAATAAATGGTTAGTGTCGTGAGGAGAAGAACCACATACAGCGCAAACATATTGGCCCTTCGGGATGAATTCTGGATAAGTTCGCATATGACATTACCTAGATCCGAGCTGAACGAGAGTGCCTCCGGTCTCTCTCGGGCGATCGTGTCCCTCTGCAGTAACCGGTAGTACTTGTTGTAGCAGGACGACATTCTACTGACGGGAGCTGGCAAAGGTCTTCCCTGTCTTTATGTGGATACTGTTGAGGACCTGTCTATGAACCCATGAATCAAAAGGGTGGTGTTATAATGCCGTTGTTGTGAAAAAAAAAATAAATAAAAATAGAATTTTTTCTATTTTCATTTAATTTTTTTCAATGACATAAACAACCGTCAAATAGTTTTCAAAAAAAATTGATTAATGTAAACGGGTGGTCAACTTAATTTGGAATCAACGGCACATGCGACGAAAATTGATTCCAAAATTGAACAATGTAAACTGGCCTTAAAGCCCTATATACATTAGCCGCATTCTTCTGGTAGTTATCGCTCCGGCTCACGCTCGATTCTCACGGGAACAGTCCGGTTCAAGGTAATGTGAGTTGGCAGCACTGACAGAAAACGTCACTTTTCACAGCAAGAAGAAGAGAAACAAACAAACAGAGCGTGAAAATAACTGAAAATAATTTAAAGTTAAATAAAACCATGGAAGAACAATTATTTATTATTGCTTAATTGAGAAAATCACTTTGAAATATGGCTGCCAAATTTTGTATGTATACTGTGAACTGTCAATTCTGACACTTCATGTGCAAGTGCTGCCAAGTTGACACCAAAAAACCAATTAAACACAGCGTGAACCAGAGTTCTATGTGGATTTATCTGGCTTTCGTCGTTGTTGTTGCATTTACATGTAAAATTTTTTATCTATCTCTGGTTCATTACCAGAAGAATGCGCCTATTGTGTATCAATACACAATGCCTATATACACTTATTTTTGAGCGTGAACGTGGGTGAGCGAGAACAATTTTCTTTTGTGTAATATGTTGATATTACTCCACTTTTCCAAAAAAAAATCATCCGTAAGTGGATAAACAACTAAAATATCTTTGATATTACTGCATTTAAACTTAAGTGAAAGTGTTAAATTTGCTTTGAAATGCTTATTTTACTATCTCACAGTGAATTGTGTGCGAACGCAAAGCGACACAACCCCTTCGCAAGTGAGTGTTGAAATTTGGCAATTACCACGCCAAACTGTGTAGTTTTTTTTACATTTTTTGGAGAGTTGAAGTCATTTGACAGATGTGCGTGAACGCACAAAAGAATTGATTTGGAATTCTTTTCCTTTGCGTACGCAATAGAAAGTCTCCACTCATTCACGCTCACGTTCACACGGAACTGTATGAGGGTCTTAATGTTTATAGTGTACTCCACTTTTCCAAAAAAATCATGAGTAAGTGGATAAACAACTAAAAAATCTTTGATATTAGTGCATTTAAAATTAAATGAAAGTGTAAAATATGCTTTGAAATGCTTATTTTACCAACTCATAGTGAATTATGTGCGAACATAAAGTGACACAAACCCTTCGAAAGTCTCCACTCATTCATGCTCACGTTCACACGGAACTGTATGAGGGTCATTCCTAGGGGAAATTTTTGTATAGACTCGCACAGCTAGAAAAAAAACGGGTTTTTCAGGAGGATAGAGGAGCTTTTTCTGAACACAAATATATAATCTTAGCGTAAGGAGCGTTATATTTACTGAGATAATGGTTGTTGAAGTTTTGCAAATTTTGCATGGCACTATAGGTAACTAACGCACCATTTTTTAAATTTTACGCATTTTTCCGCATAAAGGTACCATAACACTTATGAATTGCATATGATTAACAGAAAATAATATTAATATGTATAAATATTCATCTATTTTCACAAAATTATAAATTTTCACCATCGCACAGCTATACACAGATATTTCACAACAAATTTGTTGTCAAAGAAGGATGTTGCCACACTTAAACAAAAAATAAAAAAATAAAAACATATTTTTTTAAGAATACTTCACCCAAAAAAGAAAATGCAAAATTTTCACGGTTCAACACCTTTCCGCGTAGGCGGCCTTCGGCCGCGCTTATTTAAAATAACCCTGGGCTACGCCATCCCATGTCCGGACGTGTGCACCAACTGCGGCTACCGCCGCAGTGAGTACTTCTGCGTAGTAAACCCATTTGGCGGAGTCCGGACGTGTGCTCTAACCGTGGCTACCGCCACGGTGAGTCCTTCTGCGTAGTACACCCATTTATTTTAGTATAGGTGAGGCTTGCAAACCCTATTCAAATACTTAATTGGTGCGCATGAAAAGTATTGTAAGCCTTATTATTTTTTATTAAAATTTTTTGGATGTGGCAACACTCTTTCAATGTCAAAAACAGTACATACATATATATACATACAAAAAAAGCGGGCAAAATTTACTAACTTTAACAACGGTTTACCGGAGAACTATAAACCGCCTGACTCTAAGACCTATATATTTGTGATCTGGAGAACTCCCTCTTTCGTTCCATAGCAAAAACAGTCCAAAATTCGTGCGAGTCTAAACTAAATCGCACCCCATTCCTCTTCCGTCGTCGCTCTCTCCGATCAATCGCAGAACAGCGAGCAATTGCTAGCAACTTCTTTCCGCCTGTGAAGGCAGAAAATAAGGCCACGTTCACGTTGCAACCTACTTTTTCATCCGACATCATCAGAGAAATTCGAGCGTTTTCTATTTTATCGGGCGGCAAAATTTTGTTTAAATTCGGGTGAAATCGGATGAAATGGGGTAGCTCATTTTAAACAGATGTGTGCGAATGTGTAGCGTACCCAACTAGCACCAAAGTAATAGAAACGAGGATGGCAACCTCAAGCGGGTGAATTTTACCGGTTCTACGAAAACGGTACCAGTACTTGTGCTGTACCCATCGTGCCGAAACGACCCGGGCCGTTTTGTTATATCGACCCGGCCAAGAGCAATACACTCGGGGTGACCCGGTCTGACATTTAGGCAGGGCTACACCTCGCTACAACAACAACAACAATAATATTTGGTAGCTGCATGGTATTGACCATTGTGTATCTATAACAAGTGTGAACTCTTCTTTTGACAACACACATTAAAATGTCGGTTTGTTTACATCCTGCACATATTAAAATGTCGCCAGCACCGAAAAACAGAAAAGCAATGGCGTGTTGTTTAACATCCTGCGCACATCAACATGGCGGTCTCCTATCTTTTACCTAATGGTAGAAAGAAATGGGAAGATGGAAAGAAGTGAGACAAAAAAGGAAATTAAAAACAGGTGACTAAACTCACTTTGAAGTTTTCACGACTATGTCTATGATATCACACTTGTTATTAACCACAATCTCAAACAGGTGTTAAACTCATTTTGGAATTTTGACGTTTATCGTCAAATGAATTCACTTGGTATTTATGCACAATGGTATTGACCATTGTGTATCAATAACAAGTGTGAACTCTTCTTTTGACAACACACATTAAAATGTCGGTTTGTTTACATCCTGCACATATTAAAATGGCGCCAGCACCGAATAACAGAAAAGCAATGGCGTTGTTTAACATCCTGCACACATCAACATGGCGGTCTCCTATCTTTTACCTAATGCTAGAAAAAGATGGGAAGATGGAAAGAAGTGAGACAAAAAAGGAAATTAAAAACAGGTGACTAAACTCACTTTGAAATTTTCACGCCTATGCCTATGATATCACACTTGTTATTAACCACAATCTCAAACAGGTGTTAAACTCATTTTTTGGAATTTTGACGTCTATGCAGAAGAGTTTACACTTTGTATTGATACACAATGGTATTGACCATTGTGCATAAATACCAAGTGAATTCACTTGACGATAAACGCCAAAATTCCAAAATGAGTTTAACACCTGTTTGAGATTGTGGTTAATAACAAGTGTGATATCATAGACATAGTCGTGAAAACTGCAAAGTGAGTTTAGTCACCTGTTTTTAATTTCCTTTTTTGTCTCACTTCTTTCCATCTTCCCATCTCTTTCTACCATTAGGTAAAAGATAGGAGACCGCCATGTTGATGTGTGCAGGATGTTAAACAACGCCATTTGCTTTTCTGTTATTCGGTGCTGGCGACATTTTAATATGTGCAGGATGTAAACAAACCGACATTTTAATGTGTGTTGTCAAAAGAAGAGTTCACACTTGGTATTGATACACAATGGTATTGACTATCCCTTAAGGCTCATTTACACGGGTCGATTTTTCTAACCTTTTTTCAATCGCTTCTGGTCGATTTTTCTAACCTTTTTTTTTAATCGACCGCGTCAACAGCAATTCGAGCGATCTTCACCTTGTATTTAAGGGTTGAACACAAGTGGTTTGATAAACATCGACCAGAAAATCGACCCGTGTAAATTAGCCTTTACGGTTATTTTAACATGATGTGGTTATTTGTGACGGACTTTTCCTTTGGTATGCTGGGGTAGACTCAGTCCGTCCAGGGTTCTGAAAATTGATGTTCCCTAAGGTCCTCTCGAAATGACAAAACCCTGACTAATATTTTAAAACGTTTATTGTTGGGATTCACTCCTCTTTTCTAAAATCAATATACAATCTTAATTTTAATTCAAACTACGATAAGGGTGAAAACTCCCTACTCAGCCCTTCTTCGGCGGAGGTGAAAACCCACCGCTTACTATGACTTAAGACTCCTAGCTAGAATAAAGGCGGCTGGGGTGAAAACTCTTATACTCTTTTTGTGCGCAGCAACCTTCCAATTCACAATAACAATGCTTAAAACTAATGTTCCTTAACCTAACGGCGCATCTTCCACTTAATTTCTAAGGCCTTAGGTATATATGCCCCCATTGCATTCCATCAGCTGTTCGCTTGCACTGCCTTGATCAGCTGGGCCTGCTGTTCACATAAATATTGGTGACATCGACATCAATATGTATTAGTTACTTGTTTATTTTGCTGCATTCCCAACGCCTATTGTTCTTGCCGTGCTAACAATGCATTTTCCTTCTCTCCTTTATGCTATGTCCGCTGCATCGGATGATCTAGTATGTAGGCATGCGGGTGTATGTAGCCAAGCAATGCTGTTTGGGTTGGATCACCGACCCTTTTGCTAGTTGGAATGCTGGTAACTTGTTAGTGTAAAATTTCGTTTATTGTCAACAAGAATATTTGCTCATTTTGGGCGTCTGATATTCCGGTAAAAACCTTCTATTTTACAAACATACATCAGGGTGTGCCTAATATTGTACAAATTAGATTTCATTAGCAAATTATGAAATTATGTAGATTGTATGTTTGTATGTACATATAAGCTTGAGTATATATTTTTGTACAAAAGCGTGTATGCGCTTGACGTGTAAAATGGCATATGTGCGAAAATATAAAAATTCAGTATACTTCATATAAATGGCTATATGCAAAGTATGAGTATATGTCGTTTGTGCAGAACCGCGTATGTACTTCATTTAAGAAATGGCTTTTGAAGCGTATGTATAAATGTTGTGAGGGCTCCGAAGCCTTCGGATTGGGGTCCTCACACTCCCCCCTCACCTACCGCAATAAGACTTATTATTAGTTGAAATAAGGGTTATTGTAACGGTATTATTCCATGTTGGCGCTGGACCCTTCTTATGTAAGGCTGAAAATTCCAGTAGTAATAAACAATAAATTGATTATCTGCACAATATCCTATGTGCAAAATATAAATATTGGTTGTATTTCATTATTTACATGCATGTAGGTAAACTTCATTAAAATTCAAAAATATTTATTCCTGTTTTTTTTTTTTGGATTGGGGTCTTCACACGCCTCCCTCACTTGCGGTCATTAAACTGATGGTCACGAGGCCGGTTCTTGTGATCCGGACCCGAATCACTCATCCTCCGAAATCCCGTCTGTATGACCTCTTCCTCCTCTGGGCCTGGTCGCTACCTAGGTGTGCCTCGATGTCGGTCACCAACTCCTTCGGAAGGGGTTCGACCCCCGATTGGTTCTGCCATGCGCCTTCTGTGGGGCCCGTCGAGCCTCTCAACCACTCCTCTATTTCCTCGACTACTTCATCCGGGGGGTCTTTACTGCCACCCCCGGTTAAACCGTTGCTGGCCGCTAAGCTCAGCGTATCGCTGCCACCGGCTTTTTCTCCATCTTCGATTGCGGGTACACCTGTTGGTACGGCGGGCTGGTTAACCGGGTCGGCATAGTGTAGCCGGGCCCTCATCGTCACCCTCCGCATCCGCTCTATGTACCCATCGCCACGTACTCCCTCGTCGTCTGCTTGGCGGATGGACATCCAGACCCATCGTCGGTATCTCGTCTTCGTCGTGGGCGGCATATATTTGGCCTAATGCCTCGGTGCAGGTGCTGTCGTTGTTGCTGTCGTTGTCACTGTCGTCCTCACTACCGTACCCCTCCTGGGTGTCTTCTTCTTCGGACATTTGCTCGTCCTCGGTATGGTACCTCTCCTGGGCACCTTCCTCTTTGTCTTCGGCCCCTTGGTTCACGACCTGTGGTTGCTGCAGCTCGGTAAGCCGCCTTAACTTTAAGCGGAGGGAACCATCGATGGCTTTCTCGCTGGAGTACTTTATAACTGCGCGGTCACTCATAATTAAAACGTTTGGTCGTCCTGGGCGTCACGGCCTACTTATATACGATACTTTCTACTGCGGTCAAACGGTGGGTTTCCCAGCAGAACTCAGTCCTAACAGCGTTGTTATTGGGTGTTTTTCTGTTTTCAAAACCTTTGGTTGGGCGCTAACAGGGCAATTCCAATTATGCTTTACGTTATTCTCGTTACCCTTTTGTTCTTTTGTGGTGCTGATTGGCCGTATGATGTCAGGTGATCGTCACCACTGTTACGGTAGAAATTGGTGATGCTGCAGTAGGGTGTGCCTAAAAACCGTCGGAATGTTTTGTTTTATGTGGTAAAGTTTATATTTGGGTTTAGGGCATGAAATGTGTGTAAATGTTATTTTGTTGGGCTATGTGCATAAGTTACCGTTTGTGATCGTTATTGAATGGATCACATTATACTTGAAATATTGCTGAAAACTCTATTGCCCTGTGTCTGAGGGGCCGCTTTGTTGTGCTTATCATTGGCGTGTTACGTGTTTTTTGGGTTTTTCGTGCGCATCCTAAATTGAAAGGATACGAAATAATCGGTTATTTCGCGGTTTTGTTGGTTGGCCATGTTGTTGGCGTAATCTGCTGCCATTTGCATCCCGATTTCTATTGTCGATGCTTCACCCTGTATCTCTTCGACGATCAATTGTTCGTTTCCCGGTGCGAATTCGACCTGTGGACTATTAGTTCGCAACTCCTTTATCGATGATGAGCCACATCTCACTACTTTGTTACAGTCTCTTTGCTGTCGCACTCTTAGTATTTGCATTGCTACTTTGTTGTTGTTGTTGTTGTTAACAATGCATTGCCCTGTCTAGAGTGTATGATCATTCCGAAGATCTTCATCAAGCTCTTCTAAGGGGAGTCCAAGGAAACGTGCAGTTTCAACAGGGTTTGTCCAGAGGGACAGAGGGGTTAGAAGAGTAGGTTCAAATGAACAATTGAAGAGATGTAGAGTATCATGGGGGGTCCTACCACATGCAGGGCATGTGTTTGAGATTGTGTCATTAAGTCTGGACAAGTAGGAGTTTAACCTTACACTATATCCAGACCTAAGCTGTGCCAGGGTAACTCTTGTCTCCCTTGGTAAGGTGCGTTCTTCTTCAGCAATATCCGGTGGAGGACTGTTCAGAACGGGGTTCACAGGTAGAGATCCGACAAAAGTATCTACCGACTCGGTGTGGATGTCGGTTAGAGCCCGCTTATGATTCTGCAGATCAAACGGCAAGGTAATATGATGCCGGATCTCATCATAATGTTTACGGAGATGTTTCCTTATGTCTCTCGGGGGCGGATCTATGTCCAAAAGATGACGGTTTGGATGTGCTGGCTTGTGGCAGTTCAGAAGGAATTGCTTGCTCAGCATTTCCGCATGCTCTTTTACATTGAGCAGTTTTGCCTCCTGATGGAGGTGAGACTCGGAAGACATGAGGAGACATCCCGTAGCAGTTCTGATGGCAGTATTTTGGCAGACTTGTAACTTCGTCCAGTTGGTGTTATGTACATTAGGCGACCATATGGGTGCAGCATAGTCAAAGACTGGTCGGCCAATGGCCTTATATGTAGTCAACAACGTTTCTTTGTCTTTTCCCCAAGTACTGCCGGCAAGTGACTTGAGGATCTTGTTGCGACCACGTACCTTTGAGACCATTGCAGACACATGACCAGAAAATGAGAAAGTATTATCCAATGTTATCCCTAATAACTTTGGGTGGCTGACAGTTGGTAGCTTAGTGCCGTCAACGAAAATGTCTAATTCATTTCTCACCTGGTGCGTCCACGTCGTAAAAAGCGTCGCCGTTGATTTAGTCGGAGATATCGTCAGATCTCGCTCTGTGAAAAACCTGGAAAGGTCGCAGAGGTAACCGTTGATTTTATTACAGAGTTCATCAGTATAGGGGCCCTTCCCCGTCGCCATTATTGTACAGTCGTCAGCATAAGAAACGACGGAGACACCCTCTGGTGGTGGGGGCATCTTCGATAGATAGAAATTAAACAGTGTCGGGGATAGGACACCACCCTGTGGCACCCCCTGTCTAATTCGTCTTGGTTTTGATGTTGCGTTTCTAAAGTTGACCGACGCCTGCCGCCCATTCAAGTAATTAGCGGTCCATCTCTTTAACCCATCAGGTATTTGTGTTTCTAATAGATCTTGTATGAGAGTGGCATGGTTGACTGTGTCAAAAGCTTTCGACAAGTCAAGTGCCACTAACACAGTCCTGTGATTTGGTTGGTTTTGATTTAGACCGCTATTTATTTGCGTTGTAATGGCATTGAGTGCGGTGGTGGTGCTGTGCAGCTTACGGAAGCCATGTTGATGATTAGCCTGCACCTGGCTAAATGGTAACCCTGTTTAGCATTGCTACTTTGGATGGCTATGGCTGCTCTGACTTGTGTGGCGCGTCTGGTTTCTCGGAATCTTTGATATTCGTGGTTTCTTTAAACCTTACTCTTTTCTGAGATGTGCTTTGCCTGTTTTTGTTACTGGGTGGTTGCCGGCGTGTTTCTGGCCTGGAATCTGCTCCTGCGTGTCCTCTCTTTGTACCTCGGCCTCGTGACAGGACTTCAGCTCGCTTTTTGTACAGCTCTACGATTACCGGTGACACAAGGATCATCACTCGGTGTGGGCCACTGTATTTGGGTGCTAGTTTCAACGCAAAATTGTCTACTGCTTTGGATAACTGATGCCCTTTCACCAATACCAAGTCGCCTATAGCCGGTTGCCATCGTCTCCTGCGCAAGTTATAATGTCTTGACTGCTCCGTCGATGCCCTCTGCTGCTTACGCCGTACCATGTCATATACCTCCTTCATCTTTGCTGCTTTCTCGCTCAAAATGACCTTTTCCTCGCCCGTGCCAAACGTCTGCTCGTCATAGAGGGAGCCCGGAATTCTCGGCTCTCTACCTTGTACTACATACGCAGGACTGTATCCTGTCGATTCACACACACTCGTGTTTAGTGCCAACGAAATCTCTGGTATGAACTCATCACAATTCCTCTGATCCTTGCAGGTAACTGTGATATCATTCTCTTAACATTTAGGTTTGCTCTCTCTGTCGGGTTTTCCTGTAGGGTATATGGTGCTGTCAGCTGGTGTTTTATACCAAGCTCTTGTAAAAATCGTTTAAAACTTCTGCGCTCCGTTCTCGGTTATTAACACCTTTGGTGCTCCAAACTTCGCTAAAATACGTTCTCTTAAACCTTTGATCAAATTGTCTGTTGTTGCTTTTCGCATAGCTACAACTTCTACCCACTTAGAAAATCTATCTACAAAAACTAACGCCATCGTGTTGCCATGTTTCGAGCGCGGCAATGGTCCTACAAAATCCGCGCACACTGTTGCCCATGGTTCCTCTGGGATACGTGTCAGCATTTTACCAGCCGCTTGTTGTTGGCTTGGCTTATAAATCTGGCATTCGTGGCACTGCTGAACGTACTTTCTGACGTCTCTGAACATGCCTGGCCAATAATAATGTATCATTACTCGTGCAATTTACTTGCGGATTCCCATATGTCCGGCGCTTGGTGTGTCGTGGATTTCGCTTAATACTCTTTTCCTCTGCAGTGTTGGTACGCATAATTTCCAGGGAACGTGATCTTCGCCATCTACTTGGCCAACTATTCTTCGGTATAATTTCCCCTCTTGAATTACATAATCTGGGAACTTTTCGGGTGTCTTCGTTATTTCTGCTACCTTTGCGAAATACCAATTACAGTTAATGTCGTCTGGTTACGCGATCATGCTGTCCAATTGCTCTTCTAGCGGTTGGCGCGATAGCGCGTCTGCCACGACATTTAACTTCCCTTTTCTGTACTGTACATCAAACGATAATTGATGTAGCTCTAATGCCCATCTAGCAATTCGTCCTGATGGACTCTCGATTGCATTCAGCCATTTCAACGCTAAGTGGTCTGTGATCACGGTGAAACTGTATCCTTCTAGGTATGGCCTCATTTTCCTTATTGCCCAAACTATTGCCAAACACTCTTTCTCTGTTAGTGAGTAGTTCATTTCTGCCTTATTCAATGTTCGGTTCGCATAAGCTATCACCCGCCCTTCTTGGTCTAACCCTTGTGCTAGTACAGCGCCTAGGCCAAAATCACTTGCATCTGTCTGCAGTCTAAATCTCTAAGTAAAATCTGGGCAGGCTGAAACGGGTGCTTGTATAGGTGCATTCTTCAAAGCTTCAAACGCTACCTGTTGCTCTTCGCCCCATTTTCATTTGCAGCCCTTCTTTAGCCTGGCTGTCAACGAGTTTGCCACTTTGGAAAAATCTGGGACGAACCTTCTATACCAGGACACTATTCCTAGGAAACGCCGTAATTCTCGTATATTGTTAGGGGGTGTGAGCTCTTTGATAGCCGCTACTTTGTCTGGGTCTGTTTGGATACCCTCTTCGCTGACTACGTGGCCTAAGTACTTCCGACTTTTCTTAAAAAAATTCGCACTTTTCGGGGTTAATCTTAAGGTTGGCTTGCCTGAGGCGCCGAAAAACTTCCGTGAGGTGTCTTATGTGGTCTTCTAATGTTTCACTTGTAATAATAATGTCATCCAGGTAGGCAAATGCATGTGGTTCTAACTCTGGACCTATTACAGGATCAAGTGCTCTTTTGAATTTAGCTGGGGCAGAGTGTAGCCCAAATGGCATCACTTTCCATTGATATAGCCCTCGCACAGGTATCGTAAATGCGGTATACTGTTTGCTATCTTCCTCCATGGGGATCTGCCAATAGCCGTTCTTTAAATCAAGGCTACTGATAAACCGCGCGCTTCTAAGTCTATCTAAAATATGTTGGATACGGGGTAATAGGTACGCGTCTGGGACTGATCGGGCGTTAAGCTGACTGCAATCGACACAAAGTCGCCATTTACCATTCTTCTTCTTCTTCGCTAGGACTATAGGGGCACTGTGGGGACTGCGTGATGGCTCAATACAGCCCTTCTCTATAAGCTCATCGATCTCCTTATTTATAATCTCCTGCATTTTAGGGGTTTTGGGGAAGTATCGTTGTTTAATGGGGCGGTCATCCCTCATGACAATTTTATGTGTGGCAATGTTAGATACCCCCGACATATTTTCAAAAATCTTAAGTTCTTTGTTAAGGAATGTACTCACCGCGACATTAGTGGTGCTTTGTGCTTCGGCGCGGGTCCTCGTACTATCTTTAATATCTACGTCCAACTCCATGATGCTTGTGCACCTCGCCATCTTCCGCTCCCGGTTTCCTGCTTTTTTACCATTGCGCTTTCGCCGCATCTCAGTTCCACGTTCGCCTTCGCCATATAGTCAGTCCCAATTACCACTTGGTCCACCAGCCCTGGTAACACTAGCAATTCGCTCTGGTGTACCTGGTCGCCCAACGCTATTTCTGCTTCAATTGTTTCCACTACGTCCTTCGCGCTTCCATCGCCCATTACCACTCTTGTATTTATTTCTTTAGATTTACGTGCATCCAACCTCATTGGCATGGACTCGCTTACAAAACTCCGTGTCGCTCCCGTATCAATTGCTGCTGTGGCCTCTCTGCCATCTACCTTTACTGTCGCCAGGATTCGCCCTTGTTGTTGTTTGAATATGCTTGTTTTTGTTGTTGGATGCGAGGCTAAATTGTGTGAGACTCCACTCCTCGCGGCTAATGGGGCCTCCTGTCGTTTCCCTGTTGCCTACGACACCAATCTCGAGTTAGTACACTCCTTTTGCCACACGTCCAGCAGAACTCGCGTCGAGAGTTACGGCACCCATAGGCGAAGTATCCGTACTCCCCGCACCGCCTACATGCTGTTAGTGGGTCTATGTGTCCTTGTTGCGCACTACTTGTTGTATTTGTCATTGATTGTGCATTTGCGCTCACCTGTGGTACGTGGTCGTTTTCCTGCATATAGTGGGAACGCTCCTCCTGCCGCCTGGGTACAAACGGTCTCGCTGCTGGCCTAAGTGGCTCCCTCTCTGGTGTGATATTTTCATAATCTTCTACTAGGCTCCCCAGGTCTTGCAGAGTGTTGAATTCGTTCCTCTTTACATACAGTTGGTACTCTCTCCTTGAGTTACGGTATATCCGGTTTAGTTTTTGCTCACTAGTGTAATCGGAGTGCCTCATGAGCCCCTGAAGCGTCAACACGTAATCTTTGAATTTTTCACCTGCCCTCTGCCGGATTTCATCGTCTAGACGCTCAAAATACCTTGAACTCAGGAAAAATTTCAAGAAGTCCTTTTTAAATGCGTCCCATTGCTGCCAGTGACGGTGGTTGTTTCGGAACCATACCAGTGCTTTATCTTTCAGTAATTCTGGTAGCGCACGTGGTATAGCGTTACGGCTAATTTCATAGCTGTCTGTCAGCACTTCGACCCGCTCAATGAAGCCAAGTGGGTCCTTCTCACCATCGTATTTTAAACCCCACTTACGTACTCGATCCATCACATTTCCACAAGATTCCGTCTGGGGATATGCATGCGGTGCAGTTTGTATGCCCGTGTCGTGTCGTGCAGTATGCACATTATTATTTACTCCTGCTGATGCATAACTCGTGCCCGCTCCGTCGGGGTATGTAAATCCTTGCTCTTCGCCATTCTTGGGTGTCGGAGGGTTAATTCTGATTGTTGGCCCGCCATCTTTGGGTGTAGTTGGCCGGGCATGACGTTGCTCTAGCGTAGCAAAGCGCTTCTCCAAATCCTCATCATCACTATGCGCTTGGATATACGTTGATAAAAGCCTGCGCATTTCCTCCACCGTACCAGAATATTCCACTCCGAATTGCGCGCAGTATGCCACCAGATCCTCGTGCTGGAGGTAGTATACCCAGGATACCTTAACCATTTTGACGCTGATCTTGTTGATTCGTAGTTGCCTTTCCTCTGTGTTAGTTTCCTCGTCGTTCCTCGTGGTCCTCTATATTACCCAGCAGAATTTTTAAATCCTCGTGTGTTTCACCTTAGTGTCCCGTCGTGATAGTCTATATGTCGTTTCGTTGGCTTTATATTACCCAGCGAATTTTTAAATCCTCATGTGTACGTCTCTGCGTGTATACTAATTTACCGTGATGTCTTCGCTTGCCTCTGTGTGTTTTGCTCAAGATCCATTAATTTTCTTTCTCTACGTTGTTTTATAGTCCCTGCTCGGGCGCCATTTGGGCGGACTTTTCCTTTGGTATGCTGGGGTAGACTCAGTCCGTCCAGGGTTCTGAAAATAGATGTTCCCTAAAGGTCCTCTCGAAATGACAAAACCCTGATTAATATTTTAAAACGTTTATTGTTGGGATTCACTCCTCTTTTCTAAAATCAATCTACAATCTTAACTTTAATTCAAACTACGATAAGGGTGAAAACCCTCTACTCAGCCCTTATTCGGCGGAGGTGAAAATCCCCTGCTCAACCCAACAGTCAGCGGAGGTGAAAACCCACCACTGAATATAAACTCTGCGATAGTGAGGTGAAAACCCCCAGTTCCGCATTCATGGAGGTGAAAACCCACGACTACTATACCTAGCTCTAGTCGCGAACGACTCACTTATTCTAAGAAATGCTCGCCCTTTTATACTCTTTTTGTGCGCAGCACCCTTCCAATTTACAATAACAATGCTTAAAACTAATGTTCCTTAACCTAACGGCGCATCTTCCACTTAATTTCTTAGGTATATATGCGACATTTCCATATATAAAATTTGTATTATATTTTATAACAATTTTTTGTACTGCTACTACTTCCTCTTGGAATGCCCCCATTGCATTCCATCAGCTGTTCGCTCGCACTGCCTTGATCAGCTGGGCCTGCTGTTCACATAAATATTGGTGACATCGACATCAATATGTATTAGTTACTTGTTTATTTTGCTGCATTCCCAACGCCTATTGCTCTTGCCGTGCTAACAATGCATTTTCCTTCTCTCCTTTATGCTATGTCCGCTGCATCGGATGATCTAGTATGTAGGCATGCGGGTGTATTTAGCCAAGCATTGCTGTTTGGGTTGGATGACCGACCCTTTTGCTAGTTGGAGCTGGTAACTTGTTAGTGTAAAATTTCGGTTATTGTCAACAAGAATATTTGCTCAGGTTGGGCCGCTGGTATTCCGGTAAAATCTTCTATTTTACAAACATACATCAGGGTGTGCCTAATGTTGTACAAATTAGATTTCATTAGCAAATTATGAAATTATGTAGATTGTATGTACATATAAGCTTGAGTATATATTTTTGACGTGTAAAATGGCATATGATGTATAAATCCGAAGCATTCGGATTGGGGTCCTCACATATTAAGTATTGAAGAAGTCGTTATAACCTGTATGTCAACTCGCGCGGTTTTATTTATTTTAGGTTGTGAATCATTGTCGACGATGGCCGACTCTTGCTACTTGTTTGCTACCTCGAAGTTGTCAAGCTTTTAAAGAATTTTTGGTAGTTTCGCCGACGTTGTGGGGTTCCTTTTGGTGCACATAAAATGGTTAGTTATATTTCTGAGGAATAGGTTGGTTACTACGGAGTGCATACAACTTCTTAAATCTACCAGCAGTGTTGTTTACTATTGTGCTAAAACTCCCCCCTAAAGACCCTCATACAGTTCCGTGTGAACGTGAGCGTGAATGAGTGGAGACTTTCTATTGCGTACGCAAAGGAAAAGAATTCCAAATCAATTCTTTTGTGCGTTCACGCACATCTGTCAAATGACTACAACTCGCCAAAAAATGTAAAAAACATCATAGTTTGGCGTGGTTATTGCCAAATTTGAACACTCACTTGCGAAGGGGTTGTGTCACTTTGCGTTCGCACACAATTCACTGTGAGATAGTAAAATAAGCATTTCAAAGCATATTTAACACTTTCACTTAAAATTAAATGCAGTAATATCAAAGATATTTTAGTTGTTTATCCACTTACGGATGATTTTTTTTTGGAAAAGTGGAGTAATATCAACATATTACACAAAAGAAAATTGTTCACGCTCCCCCACGTTCACGCTCAAAAATAAGTGTATATAGGGCTTAAGGGTACAAAATATTTCGCTATTGAAACAAAAAGTAAATACAATTTATGCATTACATACGTTTCCGATGAAAATAATTGTTACAAATTGTTTTCCTGAATCGAGTTCGTGATTACAAAATTAAATTTAATTTGAAGAGAAGAGCTGAATTCATGCTGGATATAAATTTCGGTCAACAAAAATTTCCAAACAGGGAAATCAGCTGATTTTGACATATGATTGTGTTTTATGTCCACAAAACAAATCAGCTGATACTCAAGCATGTCACATTCCGCTAATTTAGCGCTCGCGTAAAAATTTGCAATCATCTTTCATTGAGAGAGAATAATTAAAATCGAAATCCGAAAGCAAACAAACTCGTCCGTTGGACGGTCAAAATCGGTGGCAGTGGGAGCGTAGACTATGGGATATGTCAGCCATCCAGGCGGAGCTCCCGGCGGGAGAAATGTAATAGATCACGAGACAACTCAATCGATTTTATCGGAATTTCACGATTAAAGCCAACTGATTGGAATTGTTTATAACAACATTACATTCTTTAGAGTAAATTTTGATTCAATGGGGCAAATTAAATATATTGTGTAAGATACCTACTTTGTGACAACCCTGTATTACAAAACAGGTTATTAAGATTGTAACAGCCCTGTGACGAAAGATAATTGTAAATAAACCCTGAAAAGAAAAGAAAAGAATAAAAAAGAAGAGGAAGAACACTTCCTGTTGATCGAAAAAGAAAAAAGCGTGTTTAATTTCAAGCTAAACCTTTTAATCGACTTGGATCCTTAGTTAACCAACACAAAAAGATTCAAATTTACATCTCAGGTGTGACGCTTCCACCAAACAACATAAGCTGGAATTATTGGTGATGTTTGTCGTAACGCTGTAGTCGTGTCCAATCAGCTGATTCGACCAACCTTATGGGATTTAATGCAATCGATTATTGGTGCCATATCGTAACGCTAAGGTCGTAACCGGATCGTAGCCAACCAATTGGTTTTTGGTTTTCCGCGGTAACGATAAACAGCTGATTACCTTTTTGCTTATTGCTTACAAGTTTTTGCAGTCAATCAGCTGTTTACGGTTACCGCACCAATAATCGATAAAAATGTATCGCATAGGGTTGCGTTAGGGATACGACTACAGTGTTACGATAAACATCACCAATAATTCCAGCTATAAATAAATTCATATTTCATCAGAATCATGCCCGATATGGCTAATCAAAGTGAAATCATAAAAACATTGAATGAAATGGGAGTGGAGTTCCCATCGACCGCCACAAACAACCAATTACGGCGGCTTCCCATGACGTAATATGAGATGGAGGCACTGCCGTTTCCAATAATTCCACCACTGCTGCTGCTGAAGCCATCGCAATTACCACCACTGCCGTTTCCAATATTGCTACTGCCGCTGACACCGCCATCACCACTACTGCCACTGCCGTTTCTAATATTGCTACCACTACTACTGCTGCCGACACCGCCATCACCACTACTGCCACTGCCGTTTCCAATATTGATACCACTGCTACTGCTGCCGACAGCGCCATCACCACTGCCGTTCACACCGCTGGTGCCTATTTTATTAATAATGTTGCTACCACTGCCGATGCTCTTCCTACTGCCGATGCTGCCGCTACTGCTGATGCAGGCTCTAACGCCATTCCCCACCCTAGAACAGCCAGTATATTGAATATTGATGACGATCTGGCTGCATTACGTAAGCGCTTAGAAATGCTAAAATTAATCAAAGAAATTGATGAATTTAAAAGCAACTCGCGATCGTTGCAAGTACGACGACTCTATTTTGGGGACATAGAGCATCATCATTCATCATTTATTGGCGCTTAACCGCCTAAGCGATTTTGGCCGTCGCCTATCAAAGCACGCCAGTCATTCCTTTTTAGCGATAACTGACGCCAATTGGAAACCCCAAGGGAGTTCAAGTCATCCTCCACCTGTTGTTTCCATCTCAGTCGAGGCCTCCCCCTTCCTCTGCTGCCGAATTCGGGTGACGATTGGAAAACCTTCTGGGCTGGAGCTTCTTTGTCCATTCGCATGACGTGACCTAGCCAGCGGAGCCTTTGGGCTTTAATTCGCTGGACTATGGTCAGATCTGCGTAAAGCTCGTACAGCTCATCGTTAAATCTCCTTCGATACTCGCCGTCGGCATCACGGGAAGGACCATAAATCTTCCGGAGAACTTTTCTCTCAAATACTCCAAGGGCCATCTCATCTTCTCTTGACATTGTCCATGAATCTGAGCCATACATCAGGACAGGTATGATGAGAGACTTATAGAGCGCGATCTTTGTTCTTCGAGAGAGGACTTTACTTCTCAATTGCCTACTCAGTCCAAAGTAGCACTTGTTCGCAAGAGTGATTCTCCGTTGGATTTCTAGACTGATATTATTTTCGGTGTTAATGCTGGTTCCCAAATAGACGAAGTCCCTCACAGTTTCAAATTTGTAACTATCAACAGTGACGTGGCTGCCAAGGCGCAGGTGCGCCGATTCTTTCTTTGATGACAGCAAATACTTCGTCTTGTCCTCGTTGACCGCAAGACCCACTTTTTTCGCTTCTTTATCCAGTCCAGAGAAGGCAGCGCTTACGGCGCGGTTGTTAAGGCCAATGATATCAATATCATCGGCATACGCCAGCAATTGCACGCTCTTGTAAAAGATTGTACCATTGCGGTTCAGCTCTGCTGCTCGAATTATCTTCTCCAGCATCAGGTTGAAGAAATCGCACGAAAGGGAGTCGCCCTGTCTGAAGCCTCGTTTGGTTTCAAATGGCTCAGAGAGGTCCTTCCCGACTCTGACGGAGCTGTTAGTATTGCTCAACGTCATTTGGCAAAGCCGTATAAGCTTTGCAGGGAAGTCAAATTCAGACATGGCGGCATACAGGCAACTCCTTTTTGCGCTGTCAAAAGCGGCTTTGAAATCGACAAAGAGATGGTGTGTGTCGATTCTTTTATCATGGGTCTTCTCCAGGATTTGGCGTATCGTGAAAATCTGGTCGATGGTAGACTTACCAGGTCTAAAGCCACACTGATAAGGTCCAATCAGCTTGTCTACGATGGGCTTCAGTCTTTCACACAATACGCTAGAAAGAACCTTATATGCGATATTAAGAAGGCTGATTCCGCGGTAGTTGGTGCGGTTAGCGGGATCGCCTTTCTTGTGGATTGGGCAGAGCACACTTAAATACCAATCTGGAGGCATGCACTCGTCTGACCATATTCTGCATAAGAGCTGATGCATGCTTTTTACCAGCTCTTCGCCTCCGTGTTTGAACAGCTCGGCGGGTAGTCCGTCTTTTCCAGGCGCTTTGTTGTTTTTGAGCCGGGATATAGCTATCCTCACTTCATCATAGTCAGGTGGTGGGACGACTTTTCCATCGTCAGGGATTGGGGTATCGGGTTCGACGTCTCCCTCGCAATTTAGCAGTGAGGAGAAGTGCTCCCTCCATAATTTAAGTACACTCTGTACGTCGGTTACCAGGTCGCCATTATTGTCCTTACAGGAACTTGCCCCGGCCTTAAAACCTTCCGTCATCCGCCGGATCTTTTCATAGAATTTTCGGGCATCATTCCTGTCAGCCAGCATCTCAAGCTCCTCACACTCACGCCTTTCGGCCTCACGTTTCTTTTTTCTGAAAAGGCGTCTCTCTTCCTTCTTTGCCTCACGATAGCGTTGCCATACACTGCGGGTTGCGCCCGTTCGCAACGTCTCCCTGTAGGCAGCGTCCTTTTTGTCCGAGGCAGTGCTGCATTCCTCATCGTACCAGTTGTTTTTGCGGGCTCGCTGGAACCCTATAGTGGCCTCAGCGGCGGTGCGTAATGAGTGAGAGATATGCTTCCATTGCTCGGTTGCATCGTTAGGTCGAGGATTGCTCTCCGATAGCAGGTGTGAGAGTCGAGTGGAGAAATTGTCAGCTGTCTGTGTCGTGCGCAGCTTCTCGACGTCAAACTTTCCTTCCGTTACTGTGCGCACTTTCTTTGCTACACAGAGGCGTGTGCGTATCTTGGCTGCAACAAGATAATGGTCCGAGTCGATATTGGGACCACGAAGGGTACGCACGTCCATAACGGTGGAGCTAGCATAGAGCATGCTCTGCCCAAATTTAGTGGAGACGACATCTCAATGACTGTACAAAATTTCCTTCGGGATTTCGAAGAGGTCACTGAGGCATCGGGTGCAGATGACCGTTTTAAATTGTTAGCGTTACGTCGTTGTTTAGTGGGTACGGCGAAAGTACTCCTGGCATCCACGACTGCCTTGAACTATAGGGCATTAAAAAAGGCATTGGAGTTAGAGTTCACCATCCCAATCAAACGCAATGAAGTCTACAAAATGTTGACACGCAGACGTTGGGAAAAAAGAGTGAGTCTATGCACTGCTACGTGTTGGCCATGCAGGCCATTGCAAAAAGAGCAAATATTACCGAGCCGGAGGTAATTGAGTTCATCATTGACGGGTTTGGCAGCGCAGTCCCTAACATACAACTGCTATTGCCTGCCAGGAGTCTAGACGAATTAAAGCAACTGATTGGACGATATGAAAGACGATACTTGGTGCCTGATGCAGCACATACTACCTCTGCACCTACAGCGCGTCGGCAAACATTCAAACCATCAGATGATGGTAGCACAAAGTGTTACAACTGCTCTAAAAATGGGCATATAAAACCCAACTGCCCTTACCCATTGCGGCCAGAAGGGTCATGTTTTCGGTGCTGGCGGATGGGTCATGACTATCGCTCGTGCCCTAACCCGGCCAAGGTATTGAAACCGAAGAACCAGGTAGCAGTGGTAATGCAAAACGAAGACGACGAATCGGTAGCCATTGAAGCTTTTAATTATGTAAGTATTACGTTTAGGGTAAAAGAAAGAGTATTGTCTGATAAAGTATTTTCTCTTTTTGACACCGGTAGTCCGGTTAGTTTTATACAGAGGTCAGGATGATGGCAAATTTCATCCGATCTCATATTTTTCTAAAACTGCCTCAAATGCTGAATCGAAGTACCATAGCTTTGAGTTAGAAACTTTATCTATAATATATGCGTTAAGAAGATTTCGGACCTATTTGGAAGGAATACCTTTTACTATTACAGACTGTAACTCTTTAACTATGACTCTTGATAGAAGACAGTTGAATTCCCGAATAGCTAGGTGGGCTCTAGAGTTAAGAACTTTAACTATAAAATACAACACCGTCGAGGTACTTCCATGGGTCAGGTCGATGCATTGAGTAGACGACAGATTGCTTCAGTTATAGACGCCAACGATATTGAATTTCGCATTCAAGTTGCTCAAGAACGTGATCAAAATATCAAGAAACTACGGGATCGACTTGTCAATGAGGAATTGACTGAATTTGATCTAACTGACGGGCTAGTCTATAAAAAGAAATCGGATGGCAAAAACGCGTTATATTTATTTATATTTATATTTATATTTTTTGTAATACCGTCAATGAAACAAAGTTTCTTACAGACTACTAACAACAAGTACATACATTTTTATATGAAGATTACAAGTATGTTACACACTAAACTTATGAAATTAATATGCTAAGCATTTAAAACAAGTTTAAATATCTATAGATAATGAGCGAAAAAGATTTACAAAAGCGTCTGTGGTCATTGAAAAATCAATGACGATTGTTTGAGACAAAATATTAAATTCTCGCATAGATCTTGCGAGAGGAGCATTACTGGCGAATTTAGTTTTAACCTTTTTGCAGTAAAAAGGGTAAGTGACTCGGAGGTTACGCCTAGGAACATTAAAAGTAATCCTTTCCATGAGAGGAGGGCAATCGAGGATGCCTTGAATAATATTGAATATAAAAGTCATCGACAACATAGACCTACGACTGTCCAAAGATTGTAGGTCAATAAGCATGAGACGCGAAGCATAAGAAGGGACAGGATCGTCGAATTTTACGGTCCTTAGAGCGAACCTCAGAAACACCTTTTGAATACGTTCTATTCTCTTGATAGAAACTTGGCTATAGGGCCTCCATATGAAAACTGCGTACCCAAGACGCGAACGTACAAATGTTATAAATAACATTTTCAGAGTGTAAGGGTCAGAAAACTTAGTGGAATTCCGACGGATAAAACCAAGTACAGAGTAGGACTTTGCAATTATGTAGTCAACATGACTATTAAAGTTCAACTTCGGATCAAAGATAACTCCTAGATCTTTTACTTCAGTAACATTGCGCAGGAAAGTATTCGAAATGCTATAGTTCGTAATACGAACATTCAAAATTTTAGCAAACGTCATCTTAAAGCATTTTTTAATATTTAAGGAGAGACTATAACGTAGACACCACGAATGAACAGCGTCAATATCACGTTGAAATTTAACTACATCAGAAGTATCCCTGACAACCGCGAAAATTTTGAGATCATCTGCGTACAGTAAATAGTTTGCAAATAAAAAGCAACTACTTATGTCGTTGATGAAAAGAACAAATAGCAGAGGGCCTAGAACGCTTCCTTGCGGGACACCGGATGAAGCAATGAAAGGTTCTGACAAAACACCATCGATGGTAACAACACAGCGTCTATTAGAGAGGTATGAGTGTATCCATTTCAAAAAGCAGGAATGGAAACCCATATGAGCAAGCTTTTCGAGTAGTACACTATGACAAACTTTGTCAAAGGCCTTCGAGAAATCTGTTATATGTCCCTGACGAAATGGAATTTAACGTTATTCAGTCAATACACGAGAAGTTAGGCCATATGTCGGTCGATAAAACAATAAATAAGCTAAGCCTTTATTATTGGTTCCCAGAGATGCGTAAGAAGGTTGAAAAGTTTGTTAGGAATTGCCTAAAATGTATTATGTATGCCAGTCCTCCCCAAGCAAGAGAAAGAAACTTATACCCAATCCCGAAAGAGCCGTTACCGTTTGACACTATCCACATTGATAACTTTGGGACCACTACCATCGCTAAGATCAAAGCGAAAACACATTTTAGTAGTCGTTGACGCATTCACCAAATTCGTTAAATTATACCCTTCTAATTCCACTAGCACCCGAGAGGTTATATCTGCACTTAAGAAGTACTTTAGCTATTACAGCCGACCGAGACGTGTTATTAGCGATAGGGGAACTTGTTTCACATCACTACAGTTCGCTGAATTCTTATTAAAGAAGAATATAGGCCATGTCAAAGTAGCGGTTGCCTCTCCCTAAGCTAACGGACAGGTGGAGGGAGTCAACAGGGTTATCAAAGCTATGTTAGGTAAATTGACTAACGATTTGAACCACGACGATTGGACTAGGAAACTAGCTGAGGTTGAGTACGCCATTAACAACTCCATTCACAGCACTTGTCGTGATACCCCAAGTCGGCTACTTTTTTTAGTTGAGCAAAGAGGTGCTGTGGTAGACGAGTTTACAGAGTATTTTCAATATAAAGTATGCCCAGACGAAGGCCGGGACTTAGATCATATACGAACTAATGCTTCTAACCACATACTAGCTAAACAAAGTTATGCCGTCATCCGGGCCTCACAGAAAAAACTTGCCAAAACTTACGAAGTTGGTGAGTACGTTGTAATAAGAAATGTCGATACTAGCAGAGGCTCCAATAAAAAGTTTGTCCCAGTGTATAAAGGTCCATATGTGATACACAAGGTACTCGGTCGTGACAGGTACGTTATACGTGATATTGAAAATTGTCAAATAACTCAATTGCCTTATGCCCGTGTTAGCGTGGACTTAACTTAACTTGGCTTAACTTAATTTACAAAAAAACTTAGATTCAATTATTCAACGTGTCATTTAATTTGAAATTCATTAATCCAAAAATTTAGAACGCTATACAATATATGAGGGATTTATATTGAAAATACTAAAAAAATGTATATGGTAGCAGTTCTCTCACGGCTCTCTTTGAACTTAAAAACTTAACTTGGAAATCAAAAATCTGTAGATTCCCAAGTTTCTAAGTTAAGCTATTTTTTGGATAACTAAGAATACGTCCTTTCAGAAAAAAGAAAAGTGAGGCCGAAAGGCGTGAGTGTGAGGAGCTTGAGATGCTGGCTGGCAGGAGTGATGCCCGAAAATTCTATGAAAAGATCCGGCGGATGACGGAAGGTTTTAAGACCGGGGCAAGCTCCTGTAAGGACAATAATGGCGACCTGGTAACCGACGTACAAAGTGTACTTAAATTATGGAGGGAGCACTTCTCCTCACTGCTAAATTGCGAGGGAGACGTCGAACCCGATACCCCAATCCCTGACGATGGAAAAGTCGTCCCACCACCTGACTATGATGAAGTGAGGATAGCTATATCCCGGCTCAAAAACAACAAAGCGCCTGGAAAAGACGGACTACCCGCCGAGCTGTTCAAACACGGAGGCGAAGAGCTGGTAAAAAGCATGCATCAGCTCTTATGCAGAATATGGTCAGACGAATGCATGCCTCCGGATTGGAATTTAAGTGTGCTTTGCCCAATCCACAAGAAAGGCGATCCCGCTAACCGCACCAACTACCGCGGAATTAGTCTTCTTAATATTGCATATAAGGTTCTTTCTAGCGTGTTGTGTGAAAGGCTGAAGCCCATCGTAGACAAACTGATTGGACCTTATCAGTGTGGCTTTAGACCTGGTAAGTCTACCATCGACCAGGTTTTCACGATACGCCAAATCCTGGAGAAGACCCATGATAAAAGAATCGACACACACCATCTCTTTGTCGATTTCAAAGCCGCTTTTGAAAGCGCAAAAAGGAGTTGCCTGTATGCCGCCATGTCTGAATTTGACTTCCCTGCAAAGCTTATACGGCTTTGCCAAATGACGTTGAGCAATACCAACAGCTCCGTCAGAATCGGGAAGGACCTCTCTGAGCCATTTGAAACCAAACGAGGCTTCAGACCGGGCGACTCCCTTTCGTGCGATTTCTTCAATCTGATGCTGGAGAAGATAATTCGAGCAGCAGAGCTAAACCGCAATGGTACAATCTTTTACAAGAGCGTGCAATTGCTGGCGTATGCCGATGATATTGATATCATTGGCCTTAACAACCGCGCCGTAAGCGCTGCCTTCTCTGGACTGGATAAGGAAGCGAAAAAAGTGGGTCTTGCCGTGAACGAGGACAAGACGAAGTATTTGCTGTCATCAAAGAACGAATCGGCGCACCTGCGCCTTGGCAGCCATGTCACTGTTGATAGTTACAAATTTGAAACTGTGAGGGACTTCGTCTATTTGGGAACCAGTATCAACACCGAAAATAATATCAGTCTAGAAATCCAGCGGAGAATCACTCTTGCCAACAAGTGCTACTTTGGACTGAGTAGGCAATTGAGAAGTAAAGTCCTCTCTCGAAGAACAAAGATCACGCTCTATAAGTCTCTCATCATACCTGTCCTGATGTATGGCTCAGATTCATGGACAATGTCAAGAGAAGATGAGATGGCCCTTGGAGTATTTGAGAGAAAAGTTCTCCGGAAGATTTATGGTCCTTCCCGTGATGCCAACGGCGAGTATCGAAGGAAATTTAACGATGAGCTGTACGAGCTCTACGCAGATCTGACCATAGTCCAGCGAATTATAGCCCAAAGACTCCGCTGGCTGGGCCATGTTATGCGAATGGACAAAGAAGCTCCAGCACAGAAGGTTTTCCTATCGTCGCCTGAATTCGGCAGCAGAGGAAGGGGGAGGCCTCGACTGAGATGGAAACAACAGGTGGAGGATGACTTGAACTCCCTTGGGGTTTCCAATTGGCGTCAGTTATCGCTAAAAAGGAATGACTGGCGTGCTTTGATATGCAACGGCCAAAATCGCTTAGGCGGTTAAGCGCCAATAAATGATGATGATGAAGAATACGTCCTACCCATTTGTTAGATGTAAGATTTTCAAGTCAAATTAAGTCTAAGTCCACGCTAACACGGCCATTACGATGGTGTGATCGAAACCCATCGAATCAGGAAGTGGCAGCAACCACTGACCCAGAATGTATTTGAATCGGAAGAAAATAGTTAAGAGAAAGTTAATTTTTAAGTATACCTTGACAGAGGCCGAACAAGTTTGTCAGGTTGGTCGAGCTGTAAGATACCTACTTTGTGGCAACCCTGTATTACAAAACAGGTTATTAAGATTGTGACAGCCATGTGGCGAAAGATAATTGTAAATCAACCCTGAAAAGAAAAGAAAAGAATAAAAAAGAAGAGGAAGAACACTTCCTGTTGATCGAAAAAGAAAAAGCGTGTTTAATTTCAAGCTAAACCTTTTAATCGACTTGGATCCTTAGTTAACCAACACAAAAAGATACAAATTTATAATTGTAAACAGCTTCCAATACAAATGTGATTTTAAGTTAAGTGGTAGACACTGCATATAAAGGGACACCACCTTATATAAGAGATACAACCTTGTAATACAATAGAAACACAACTCTGTAAAACGAATATCATCGATAATCGGTAGAAGAAATATTAATTTACAACTCAGGTGTATAAACGAACCTTAACGCAGCAAAAAAACATTATATTTCGCTATGGCCGATGCCAGAAAAAACATTATAAGTGTTCTAAACTCCAACAACGAGGAATTTCCTTCGACCGCCACAACTGTGCAACTTCGCCGTCTGGTACAAAGCATAGTTGGTGGCGAACAGGAAAATAATATTCAGACGAACATGACAACCACTAATAATGATGATTCTGCCGCCCCCACTGCCGGCGTCATGAATACTACTGATATGACTGCCGTTTGCTCTGCTGCTCCTAGTGCCAACACCATGACTACTATAAATACTACCGCCGTTTCTACTGCCGCTTCTACTGCCAACACCATGGCTAATATTAAGACTACTGTCGCCATTACCGCCGTTTGTACTGCCGCCCCTACCGCCGTTTCTACCCACAGCACTGCCGTTCCAGCCGCTCTTACTGCTATCACTACTGACTTACTGAATGAGTCAGGTACCGTTCAAGACACCGATGTTGCCGCTAATCTCTTTACTGCCGCTGTTTCAAATGCTACCACTGTCGTTGACACTGCTATGGTAAATTTTACTTACGTCAGGGATGTTTTCTTATTTTCGAAGATTCGTGCCGTCGTTTTCAGAAATTGCTAAGCCCATGCAAAATTTACGTAAAAGAAATACCCAATTTCACTTTGATAATAAATGCCATGACGCTTTCCGTGAGCTTAAGTCAAGGTTGGTTAAGAGCCCTGTTTTGGCTATTTATAGTCCAACTAAGGAAACTGAATGCCAGCAGTATCGGGTTCGGAGCAGTCCTACTACCAGGCCAGGAAGATAATAAATTTCACCCGATATCGTATTTCTCCAAAACTGCTTCTAGTCCTGAGTCAAAATATCACAGTTTCGAACTGGAAACGCTGTCTATAGTGTACGCACTAAGAAGATCTAGACATTACTTGGAAGGTATACCGTTTACACTCGCCACCGACTGTAATTGCCTCGCGATGACCCTCGATAGGAAACAATTAGACCCTAGGATAGCCAGTTGGGCTCCTGAGTTTGAAAACTATAACTATAAAATACAGCAAAGGAAGGGTGTTTCTATGGGTCATATGGATGCTCTGAGCAGAAGGCAAATAGCGGCAATCATAAATGCAGATGACGTGGAATTTCGAATTTCAGGTGGCCTAAGAAAGAGACCCAGAGATTCGATCTGTACGGGAACGGTTGGAGAAAGAGGAACTTAAAGATTTTAAATTGGTTGACGGACTGGTGTATAGAGTTAGATCAAACGATAATGACGCGCTTTATGTACCATCGGAGATGGAGAATAATGTAATAATATTAATCCACGAAAAAATGGGTCATCTATTGTTAGATAAAACTCTCAACAAGTTAGGTCTTTATTATTGGTTTCCGAAAATGCGCGGGAAAGTGGAAAAGTTTATAAGGAATTGTTTATGTCGTGAACGATGTGGCAGCACAATTTGTCTAGTACCTTTTTGTCGTTATGTATTAGTGTATTTTCGTACCCAGCAACACTGTCCGCAACAGTTATAATTTTCTGTAATTTTCCGCATACAATTTAACTAAAGTAAATCAAAAGTTGAGAACGTTGCTGGCTGTGGAGCTGTGAAGCCAATATCAAGTAAGTTGTAAAATGACAATTGTTTGCTTGTACGTACAAGTGCTAATTTATATTTCATGTTTTATGTTCAATGTTACAGAATAAACGCATCATTATACCGCATTATATCTACCACCATTTACACCAAATAAACACAATCTATTTCATATCATATTAAACATTTGGCGGTGTTTATTCAAATTTGGAACCAGCCAGCATTTCGAACTCCACATCTTTATTCTTCAATCAATATTTCCTGCGGCGGGTGAGCAAAGTATGAAATAAGGTGCATAGACTTAAACGTGGTGTTGCGAATGTCTGAAGTTGGACGTACGGTAAGAAAAAGCAAAAGAGACAACAAAGGAGTACCACCACGACGTTTGGGTTTTTGTGACGAAGATATGTCATTGTCGTGCACTCCTCCGCAGGCTTCGATAGATAGGAATTTGACCATGGAGAATAATACGGTATTTGGTACACCGGCGGAGCAGGCAGTGAACGCTGCTGCCAGCAGCGCTGCCACTGCAAACAGCGGCACAGAGGCAAAAAATAATGACGTCGCTGCGGGCGTAGGCGGAGCAACAACAGGTAATGCAACGAGTAGTCATGACACAGGTAACGGAATTGAGCAAGTAACATTGGAGTTTAATAAAAAGATGACTGACATTCAAAACGAGTTTCAAAGGCAAATACACGAGTTGAGCAGAATATTCGCTGATAATAGTAGGAAAATACAATCATCAGTGCAAACGTTACAGCAGGAAATGGATGACACCTAGAGAAAATATAGCAATGCCCACAGTAAGTACACAAAATATAGTTCCTACTTCAGAACTCTTGCACATTGCCAATCCACCGCGGCCAACAGAAAGTGAAGTTAGCGTTAACAGTCAGCGAGTAGTTTATACAAAAATAGTAAACTTGCCGCCATTTGGGAGTGACCCATTAGATTGGCCTATGTTTGAAAGGTCATTTATAGATACAACGCAAGAACTTGTTTATAGTAATACGCGTAATATTATTCGACTTCGTCAAGCGTTGCATGGTGCGTCTAAAGTTGCAGTCGCCGTCTTGTTGCCGTATCCAGATAGGGTACAAGAAATTATGAACACACTGAGAGAAAACTTTGGAAGGCCGGATCAAATTATAAATTGTCAGGTGATGGAAATAAGAAAGATCGTTCCAATACCATCAGGTAATATAAGTCTAATTATAGCTTTTGCAAATAAAGTAAAAAATATGACTGCGTTTGTACGATATGCCAAGGCAGAGCAGAGGCTTTGCGATGTTACGCTACTAGGTGAACTCGTATCTAAGATTCCGATAGAAGAGCAAATGAAATGGGCAGAATATAAAGAGGGCTTATCAGGTTATGCCAATATTGACAATTTTAGTAAATTTTGAGCATTATAGCAAAGAGAGCCAACATTATAGCAGATTCTATGCCACGAGCTGTAATGCAGGCAGCTTCTTCCGTTCAGAGGCATAAAATGTATGAAACTGGCCCAGCAAAGGGTGCCAAAACGAGAGTTTTGTTGGTTAATGCTCAAGAAAGTTGTTTAGTTTGCAATGATAACTACGGTAAAATGTCAAGTTGTCCCATATTCAACAAAATGCCGATAAACGAACGATGGTTAAAGGTTAAAACGATGAGAGTTTATTATTCCTGTATGGGTAAAGGGCATTCAATTGCAAAATGCTATTCTAAGAAGAAATGTTTGGTAAATGGGTGTGATAAATTGCATAATAGGCTTTTGCACATCGAAGCGAGTAACAATACTGCAAGTAATAGTAGCGATAATTCTCAAGCAGTTCAGTCGAATCAGGTAGCACGGAGTTATAGAATCGAGGCAACGACAGACAGCTCAGAAGTACTCTCTCAAATTTTGCCGGCCGTAGTTTCATCTGGCACTAAATCTGTTGAGACTTATGCATTTATCGATCAGGGTGCATCTCATTCTATGGTTGAGAGGGACTTAGCAGACGAATTGTGGCTAACTGGACCCTCAGATACTCTTCATTTGCACTGGCTAGGAAACGTTACTACGACGAATGCTACAAAGAGGGTCACCTTGAACATTAGAGGTCATGGTGAACAGTATGACACCTTTAAAATCGCAAATCTTCATACAGTACATGATATGAATTTACCGAAACAATCGTTTGGCTAAATATGGAGATGTGGGCCTACCAAGAGGACTTTTGAATTTAAGATATGTCAATGCGCAACCACTTCTTCTGATTGGTCTTGATAATGCCAAATTGTTTAGAGCTTTAGAGCGCCCACTCGAGCTGGTCGAAAATGGCCTGATAGCTATGAAAACTCCATTAGGGTGGGTAGCCTACGGCAATTATAATGAAAGGCAGGTTTCTGTGAAGAACCATTTGCTCTTAGCAAGAAAGGGTAACAAAATAGGGGAGCTTGAGAACCTGGTCCGGGCCTATTTTACCAACGAGAGCTTTGGTATATCGCCTGAGTGTGCCCCACACATGCGCAAGAACGATAGGTTTGAGGTCGGTTTGTTATGGGCTCGCGATTCATTTGCATTCCCTGATAGTTTTGGAATGACCAAGAAACGGCTCGAAGGAATAGAGAGAAATATGTCCATGGATGAAGAATTCGCTAATCAATATAACGAAAAGATAGATAGCTATGTCAAAAAGGGGTACGTCAGAAAATTAAGCGAGGACGAAGTTGGTTGTAAGACCGAAAAAAAATTTTATCTTCCCCACTTTGCTGTACGGAACGCCAACAAGAAAGGGCTACGAATTGTTTTTGATGCTGCAGCTGAAGTGGAAGGTATGTCGCTGAACAAAACCCTTCTATGCGGCCCAGATTTAAATCAGTCTCTACTATCGATACTTCTCAAGTTTAGGCAATCTCCTATAGCAGTCTGTGGCGATATTCGCGAAATGTTTTTGCAAGTGGCGGTGCGTGAAGAAGACCAGCAAGCTCAACGATTTTTATGGCGACGAGGAGATAGCTCAAGGCCTATAATGGCAGTTTTAAAGAATTTAGCATGATCGACGTAAGTAGAGACATATTGGGAATGTATTGGTCAACAAGCACGGATGAGTTTATGTTCGTTTTTAAGTTTCAGCGCATACCCCCTGAAATATTACGCCAAAGTCGCAAGCCCACAAAGAGAGAGGTTCTTAGCCTCGTTATGTCTATGTTCGACCCATTTGGCATTTTAGCGAATTTTCTTATATCAGCAAAGCTATTACTGCAGCAGCTTTGGATTCATGGTGTTCAATGGGATGAAATGATTCCCGATGATATTTATAGCAAATGGATAGCAAGGCTAGAAGAGATGTCTAAAGTAAAAGAAGTTCGATTAGCACGATGTTATTATAATAGATTTACGAGCTCGCAATTCGAGCTGCACATTTTTGCAGATGCCAGCGAAAGCGCTCTTCGCAAACAGCAGAAAGCGCTCTAGAGTTGAAGACAGATCATCGCATACTTGCAGCAGTCAGCGTAAGGTCAAATGTAATAAATTTCAAAAGATTTTCAAAGCTTTCTCGACTGAAGAGGTTTATGGCCTGGGTTCTGCGTTTCATAGAAAACTGTTCAAAGGCGCGCAAAAAGTTAGAAGTAACGAAGAGTGGACTAACGACCGAGGAAGAAGCAGCCGCTGAAATCGTGCTCTGTCGTATAGCACAAGAAGAAGCGTACCCAGTTGAGTTGCATCTCTATCTTGAATAAAGGTATCCCATTAATAACTTTAAATCCCAATTTAGATGACGAAGGAGTTTTACGACTTAGTGGTCGGATAGAAAACGCACCATTTGTACCAACTTCAGCGAAACGGCTCATCATATTGCCAAAAAATCATGACTTGTCGAAACTAGTTGTCAAATGGTATCACAACAAGTGGTGGCATATTAACGTGAATTTAATAGTGAACGAGTTCAGACAGAAGTATTGGATACCTTCCTTACGAGTGCTTGTCAAAAGCGTGGGATCTAATTGTAACCATTGCCGCGTGCGCGAGGCCTTACCAGTCCAACCTATGATGGCACCACTACCAGTCGATAGGTTAACTGCGTATGTTCGTCCATTTACCTACATATAGTTACGGTGACCATAAATTTTTTTGGAAAAAACAGAACTCTTTTTACTTAAGGCTTGGTATTGCCTTCACGTGAAAATTTCGCTACCCGGCTATAAACTATTTGGGGTTACACTCTCAATATTTGGAATAAAAAAGTGTTTTTCATGGCGTAATCATCTCTTTGCAGTAAAAAATGTTGCCAACGTCTTAGAAACATTGAAATTGCAATCTCAAATAATTTCAACCAAAGTGCATCAATTGAAAGTTATTTTTTAGGTATATTTTTCCTTTTTGTGAATAGTATTTCTTGATGGTGAGAGACATTTCCTTGTTAATTTAAAACCTACCGTAACCACGGTTGCCGTTTTGGCCGAAATGTACCATTTTTAGTATGAATTTTTTTCCGGGTACGGAACTTCCAAATTTGGTACTTTTTTGCATTTTAACGTACACAATTTTTGATTTCGCTGAAGCACTTGACCGCGTTAAACATAAACTAAATTATTTTTAAAATATTTTGAAAGATTTTAAATTTTTCATAAAGTTTTGAAATTATTGAGCAAACTAACTTTACAGAGCTACTCATTACATTTGTTAAAAAAGGTTGCCGCCACAAAAAGCAGAACAAAAACAGAACATTCGCTTAAAAACAGAACATTTCGGTTATTTTCCTAAGAAAAAAAAATACGCAGAACAAGCTCCTTAAAAACAGAACTGTTCTGCCAAAAACAGAACGGATGGTCACCGTACCTATAGTGGGGTCGATTTCTTCGGACCATTGCTAGTAACCATACGCCGCCGGAAAGAAAAACGGTGGGTGGCACTGTTTACTTGCCTTACCACCCGAGCAATTCACTTGGAATTGGCAACGAATCTTTGGTCGGATGCCTTGCTATTGTGCATACGTAACTTTATAAACAGAAGAGGCGTACCGATTCAGATGCGTAGCGATAATGGCACAAATTTTATTGGCCTAACCAAAGAACTGCGTGGTGTCGACGATTTTATAGATCACGGGGCAATTTCGGATTCTCTTACACCTTTAGGAATCCGTTGGAAATTCAATTGCCCATCAAACCCAAGCGAAGGGGGTATATGGGAGAGGCTTGTGCAGTCAGTTAAAAAGGCGTTGTACATAATTTTGAAAGAATGAATAGTCTATTAATAGAGGCTGCACCTCTCACGCACCTACCCGTGACACCGGACGATCCAGAACCAATAACGCCGAATAATTTTTTGCTCAATTCTGTAAACTCGACGCAAACTCCGATGCCTGTAGATAAAAGGTTGATCTGCCTGAGGAAACAGTGGCGAATTTCTCAAAATTTAAAGAATGGCTTTTGGAAGCAGTGGATGCGTGAATACTTGCCAGAACTCACCCGCCGCAGCAAATGGTGTCAGCCGACAAGGTCTATCAACTTCGGCGATCTAGTACTTACGTGCGAAACAGAACTTCCAAGATCGCAATGGAAAAGAGGTCGTATAACGAAGCTGTATTACGGATCTGATGGTATTGCTCGATCCGCAGATGTTCAGACGTCAACAACCTTGCTAAAACGTCCTGTTTCAAAACTTGCGCTACTAGGCGTTGTGGATACTTTATGATGAATCTCCCCTGGGTTAATTCATGGGGCCGGGAATGTCGTGAACGATGTGGCAGCACAATTTGTCTAGTACCTTTTTGTCGTTATGTATTAGTGTATTTTCGTACACAGCAACACTGTCCGCAACAGTTATAATTTTCTGTAATTTTCCGCATACAATTTAACTAAAGTAAATCTAAAGTTGAGAACGTTGCTGGCTGTGGAGCTGTGAAGCCAATATCAAGTAAGTTGTAAAATGACAATTGTTTGCTTGTACGTTAGGGTTAGGTTCAAGTGGCTGCCGCAGAGGCACACCTAGGCCAGTATTAAAAGGCCCGTTGTGATACCACCAACACTAGGAAAGTCAGTTCCGGCACCCTGCCATATGGAAAATCCCGGTATTAACGGAATTCTCCACATAGCAGAATCCCGGGACTGACTTTCCTATACCGACACCGTTACTCCTCCTCGAACCATTTAGATGACTTGATGAAGGCCATCAGGTCCTTTATGCCCAGCTCCGTGACCTGGCGTAGGCTGACCAGGAAGGGAACTCCCAAAAAGCGCATTCTCGCGCCACTTAAAGCCGGGCAGTTGCAGATGAGGTGCTCCACCGTTTCCTCCTCCTCATCATCCTTACCACTCCTACAGCATCGTCGGTAGGGCACACCAAGCGTGCGGTAAGCACCAATGAGGCAGTGCCAAGTTAATACGCCTATTAATATGGAGATTTCTCTTCTCCTTAGGGCATAAATTTGTTTTGATCTTTTATGATCCCATTTCGGCCAGGTTTCTTTGGATATCCGGCATCCTGGAGATTGCAGCCATCTTTCGTTGGCTTGGCGGAGTGTGTATTCCTTCAGCATAAGCTTGCATGTGGCAAACGGCATACCTAAGCGCTCTTTATCGCGAAGAACCTGCTTGGTCGTGCCCTGCCTCGCAAGTTCGTCTGCCCTACAATTTCCCTCAATGTCCATATGCCCCGGGACCCATGTGAGGTTAACGCGATTCTGTTGGGCCATCTCTTGTAGAGATCGACGACAGCTGAGCGTCAGTTCAGAGTTGAACGAGTAAGAGCCAAGGGATTTGATGGCCGCCTGGCTGTCGCTGAATATAAAAATATCCTGTCTGATAGTGTGTTGGCCTATCCAAGCCGCGGCGTCCATGATTGCTGAAACTTCAGCCTGGAAGACACTGCAGTGATCAGGTAGTCTGAAGGACACCTCAAGGTTCAGATCCTTTGAATAAACCCCTCCCCCAACTCTGCCGTCTAGCTTCGAGCCATCAGTATAAATGGAAGTGCCGCCATGAGTGACGGGACTCCGATCCGTGCTCTCCCATTCTTCCCTGCTGGGAATATTGATTTTAAAACCGCTATCTCCGACTGTTGTGGTTGCACAGCGATCTGTGCTCAGCGGAAGTAAGCTATAGGATCCCAAAATACAGGCGTGTCCAGTAGTGCTTGCGCCCCAGCCGGACAGTTCCCTTAGACGCAGAGCCGATGCTGCTGCTACTCGGTGCCCTTCCAGATCGAGTGGCAAAATGCCAAGAATGGCCTGGAGTGCTTCATTGGACGTTGTTCTCAACGCACCGCTTATACAGATCATGCAAGATCTGTGTACTTTACCTAGCAGATTAAGGTATGTTGCCTTGCTCAGAGTAGGCCACCATACCACAACTCCATAGAGCATGATTGGTTGAATGATTGCAGTGTAGATCCATTTGCATATTTTGGGGCTGAGCCCCCATTTCTTTCCAATGGCTCTTTTGCACGTGTAGAGTGCAATACACGCTTTCTTCTGGCGCTGAAGAACATTCTCCTTCCAGGCTAGTTTCCTATCCAGAGTCCATGTCCAAAGAATGGATAACTTAGGTCAATTCCACACAATTGAAGAGTTTGACGGTGGGGTGCAATAAAGCCATACGGCTTTATTTCCAATCAGTTTGAGAAATAAAGCCATATGGCCTTATTTCCTATTGCTAATGGAAAGAAAGCCAGTATGGTCTTATTGCCATTTTCAAAACAGCGGCCTAGTGAAAAATATAAAAATTATATAGGTATTATACAAAATCTGTAAATAATAAACCAGAACTTCATTAATTTATTAGTAATAAATTTGCCTCTATTTTATAAAGTATCGGCAAGTCCTTAATAATGTTTACATACACATATAAAGTATGGAAAAGAAAAACTTATTCACAGTTCAACAAAATATATCGTGGGTTACCATATAAGCTGTATATATTTATTAGGTACTAGCTGGTGCCCGCGACTTCGTATGCGTATAATTTCTGTGTTTTTTTTTTTGCAGCTGGGTTAGCAAAGAATAAAATCCAACGAAAAGACTGGAGTTCAGCACTTAAGGGTCGTGTTGTCATGTAAGCTTTAAAGTTTGTCTGCTCGATAAACCCAAATTTCTATCACAAAAAATGTTTTCATCGGACTGATAAAGCTTAAAGTTTAATAAAAAACGACCCTAAAGCCATTTATTTTTCCAATATAAAGAACATAGATTATAGAATTTATTTGTACACAATATTTGAAGTTCTACCCAAATTACAAATTAATTTTTATTTCTTATAAGGTAAGAAATTAGTACATTTCCCTTAATAGCCATATTAAACGTTTTGGTATTAAGAATGTACACATTTTATGAGATATCTCCGGGGTAGCTTAGGTATTGAAAATAATCAAATAGTTTATGACAGCATTCATAAACACCTTTTGTTTGATACCCATAATGTATTTACACAGTTTTGTGGAAATATTCGTCGATACCTCCGAAAGCGGTCGAGCTATCGAAATTTCAAGATATCTCCCAAACCATATCAGATATTTCAATGAATCACATCGCATATTATAGCACTCATTGATACCTTTCGTTTGACACCCATATTGTACTAAGACATTTTTGGTCACCCCTGGTCCACATATTGGGCGATAACCCCAAAACCCGTTGAGATATCTCAAAAAATAATATCTTAAACTTTAAGTTCAGCGTCTAGCATTCCAACGATTCAATTCCATTCAGTACTTTTAGAGTGTTACGACCACAAACATACAGACAGACATGGTCCACATATTGGGTGATAACTCCAAAACCGGTTGAGATATCGAAAAAAGTTATATCTTAAATTTTAAGTTGAGCGTCGAGCAATCCAACGAAAAAAAGTTTCATTCAATTCCATTCATTATTTTAAGAGTGATACGGCCACAAACATACGGACAGACAGACACACAAAAATGTTTGAAATGGTTGATTTGGATTCTACTCGCTTAATAATGATTCCCCCAATCAATTTTTTGTAGATATCTGCCATGTAAAGACATCGACCTGTTACAATTTTATTATATGTAGAGAAAATAAAAATTTGGAATACAAATTTGCGCCTTTTCCAAACACAGTTTTTTGAGATAGTATAAAATATTACTCACAACAATGTATAGGAATCAAGTTCTTCCTTTCAAAGTATGTCGTCCATAACATATACGCGTTCGCGGCCCAGCCCGCGTTACGGCCGCGTGTTGTGGCCGCCCGTTGCGCCATATGGCCTTATTTCCATTTGGTTTGAGAAATAAAGCCATATGGCGTTATTGCGTATGGCTTTATTGCACCCCACCCACTTCTCTGCCCTTCTAAACGGAGGAACAGAGCAACAGATGAATGCATGGCTGAAGATTGGAATCATAAGTGTTCTCTGCCCAATCCATAAGAAGGGTGATAACGCAAACTGCGCCAACTATCGTGGAATCAGCCTTTTGAATATCGCATATAAGGTCCTATCAAGCGTATTGTGTGAAAGGCTGAAGCCTGACGTAAACCGACTGATTGGACCTTATCAGTGTGGCTTCAGACCTGGTAAATCTACCATCGACCAGATTTTTACAATACGCCAAATCTTGGAAAAAAACCCGTGAGAAAAGGATCGACACACACCATCTCTTTGTTGATTTTAAAGCCGCCTTCGACAGCACGAAAAGGAGTTGCCTATATGCCGATATGTCTGATTTTGTTTTCCCAGCAAAACTTATACGGCTGTGCAAAATGACGCTGAGCAACACCACCAGCTCAGTCAGAATTGGGAATGTCCTTTCCGAGTCGTTCGAAACTAAACGAGGTTTCAGGCAGGGCGACCCCCTATCGTGCGATTTCTTTAATTTGATGTTGGAGAAAATAATTTAAGCTGCAGAACTTAATCGCGCTGGAACAATATATTACAAGAGCGTACAACTGTTGGCGTATGCCGGCGATATCGACATCATTCGCCTCAGCAACCGCGCCGTAATTTCTGCGTACTCCAAATTAGAAAAAGAAGCGTAAAAAATGGGTTTGGTGGTGAACGAAGGTAAAACGAAGTACCTGCTGGCATCATCAAAGAGCTAAGAGTGGAGGCAGATCTGAGAACACGCGGTGTCTCCAATTGGCGCCAGTTGGCTCAACAAAGAGCCAAAATCGCCAAGGCGGTTAAAGGCTATTTTAAGTTAGTAAGTGAGTAAGTATCAGCCGTATTAGACAAAACTTTATGTAAATACAAATTTTTGGCAGTTAATTCATGGCGTTTTAACTTAGAAAAATCATGGTTTATTTTTTTCGGTATTTATTTTCAGAGTCACATTCATACCCTTGAGTCCAATTAGAGAATCCCATTGGAGTACAAGTTGAGAATTATCCCTTTCTCAACTTGAGAAGCAGCGTTTTTGTCATACAAAAAAATGCCCTTTTGGTTGAGAACGCCATCGTTCTCAAGTGGTTTTCCTGTTGAGAAACAAGACTTGAGGTTTAAGAAGCCCCTTAGTTCTCAACTTGGCTTCAGTTTTTGATTTGGTATCAACCGAAAGGCCACAACTGGCCTGATCATTTGAGAGCAGTTCAGCTTTATCATGATCTGTAGTATAAGTTTTTTCATTCAATTATAAGGCACACTAACGTAGTGCCATTGATCCCATGAGCACGGTACGGATCACACTCGGGATTGCGGGTTTTATTGAGTTGTACTCTCTTTGGATTTTAGCCGCCTTTTACGACAGGCATACCTACCGCGGTGTAAGAGCAGGTCGCCTCCCCGTTTTGGTGCACCCTGGGTAACGCTAAACGACCTACATGGCCTACACGGCTATTTTCTACGTATTGCCGAGAACGGTACCAGTACTTGTGCTGTACGTATCGTACCGAAACGACCCGGGCCGCTTTTTTATATCGACCCGGCCAAGAGCAATACACGCGGGGTGACCCTGTCTGACATTTGGGCCGGGACATTGTATAACTTATATAGTACTCACAGCTGATCGCAAAAAACACACTAATACACTCGCACAGTATATTCCCCATAAGCACAGAAAAGTATATTCTGAAACGTTTGGTAAATAATTAGGGTCAAACTTTAAAATAATGTACCACCATTTAAGCACAATTTATTTTAGGGATTGGTAGAGGGGGTCATATCTATAAAAACTGAAGGTAGAAACTTTCGGACATTTATATTATAATTTTTATATTTAATTATACCTCAAGTTAATAGGTGCTCATTTAGCAAAAAAGTTGATCTGCTACTGGTAGTTTATCATTAAATGGAAAATTATTGATATTAAGTTTTCGAAAAGTGAGAATTGACGTTGAAGGTTTCATATCAAATGCGTCTCAAGTTGATATCAAACAAAATGGCTTATTGGGCTTCATACTATTCCTTCATTCCATTTCATTTGGTGTCACTCAGCCAGTACCTTCCACTCGAATTCGTAAGAAGAAGAAAATGGGCAGGGATACACCGCGTTACAACAACAACAACAACAACCGCGGGCATATTTTAGACCCCAACCCGCAGGGCAGACTACTTATTATATGGCTATACCCAGTAGGAAGGGGAGCATCGTTTTATTAATCTCGGAGTAATTCCTTGCGAGTATCGGATTGCTCCCTATTACTCCCTATAATTCTGTGTATAAGCATACAATTAAAAGGGAGTATAGCTTTTAACATTGTATGTCTTAGGTAGGGAGTAATAGAAAAACTCCCTCTGACCTCCCAAAAAACAATAAGGGATTTTATTCAGTAATAGAAAAACTCCCTTTGACCTCCCAAAAACAATAAGGGATTTTAGTCAATGATTTTTAATTGGTCACAGCTAGCCCTGCGGGTTGGGGGTCTAGAATATGCCCGCAGTAGGTATGCCTGCCGTAAAAGTCGACTAAAATCCGAAGAGAGGACAACTCAATAAAACCCGTAATCCCGAGTGTGATCCGTACCGTGCTCATGGGATGAATGGCACTAAGTTAATGTGTCTTATAACGGTGGCCTCCAGATACCTGGCGCCCTCTGGTTGTAATCAGTCTTACTGGGATATCGTGGGAATTTAATGATAGAGCTGAACTGCTCTCAAATGATCAGGCCAGTTCTGGCCATTCGGTTAATACCGAATCAAAACACTGAAGCCACAGGCCTGGCGGGGCTGAACAAGCCCCCCTATGATACTGAAAAAGCTGCAAAACGTAAGCACTTAAATGGTGCCGCTCGTAAGCGTCTTAAGAGACTCCTGGATAAGGATATCAAATACGAAATCGCCTTAGAAATGGCCAAACAGCCACAAGGCCCGGCACAAAGGGAGGGGACCAATAAAAGGGGGGAGGGAAGGGGGCGGTCCAATAGTACGACCCCACCAAATTTCCAAAAGAGGGCAAGGCAGTTGCCTCCTCCTGATGGCGAAGCAGCCAGTGCCTTAGTAAACGCGGCTCATCCTGATGGTGTGTCATCAGGATCTTTTAGAGATGCCCTGAGCACTATTAAGCTGGGTATAATCCCACAAGATTATCCTACTACCATCGGGTCTTCTGAACAACTGAGGATCATAAGGAGGGCCATTCTGAATGAAGTGTTTAAGCTTCAAGTTGGCGCTATTAGTCCCCGCTTCACGGGCTGCGCAATTCGCCATGGATGGCTATCATTCATCTGCGATGATTCTAATACCGCAGAATGGTTAAAAGACATCGTCCCAAAACTAACTCCATGGGAGGGGGCGAAACTGAAGGTAGTCTCGGAAGCGGAAGTACCCCGTCGCATTATCTTTGTTGGGTATTTTAAAGAGGACGATTGACCCTCAAACGAGCATATCCTCAGAGTTATTTCTGTTCAAAACCCGGTCCTAGACACCAGATACTGGAATCCTCAACCGTACAAGTAGGGCCACAGTGGCGGAAATCGCAATAGCTGTAGATCCAATGTCAGCTGAAACAATCCGTCACAATAATAACATTATCAGTGTGGCGTATGCCAAAGTGAAACTGCGGCTTAAAACCAAACCATCTCTGCCCGGGTAGCTGATGAAGCCAGCAGCAGTGATGAAAATGTTGCGGTAGAAAATGTACCAACTAAGCTTCAGCTGGAATCCACAGCAGCAGCTGCGATTATCGAGATTCCACCGGCCTCTCAAAGCCGGCAAATAAATCAATTACGTAGTGAGAACCCTAGACCCGGAGTCGACCAAAAAACGGGCCAAAGTCAGGCATATGGGGATGCTTTGCTCAGCGGCAACCTAAAGTCAAGGCAGCTTCAGATGTCCTTAGTAGAAGATTCAACAGAGAAGGTCTGGGAGTTGCCTTCATTCAAGAACCATGGATTTTACATGGTTCTGTAAAAGGTTTAAGCAGTGCTGATGGTAATTAATCCACTGGTTCTCGTCCCAGGGCGGCGATGCTTCTAAACAAGAAACTGTCGTTTATCCCGCTCCTACAGTTTATGACGGCTGATTTGATTGCAGTTTGGGCAAAAATTCCAACCCCAAGAGGTGAAAAAGAGGCTGTTGAAGACATGGGTTAATGAATACTCACCCACCTATAAATACACTCCTCTAATTTAAAACCCAGAGTGTAATGGAGTGTGGTTGCCAGGTGACCTTGCTCAATCCCGACTCTTGCGTCCTCGTTCGTGCAGTCTGGGCAACGGGAGCTACCTAGGCTCGCGGCAGAAAGAGAGGGAGCCCCGGTGGGGCCACTCTGACATACTTGGTTTAAGGGCTCACCGAGGTTTTTTGCGTAGCGTCTGTTCACCATGAGGTGCGGCTGCAAGCGGGCGTCTGTCTTGAAGCAAGCGGCTCGCTATATCAATGTGTAAATATTTTCCAAAACCCCGCAACGGGTTGTGCGCTGGGTTTGGGACCCGCCACGTAAAAAACTTAATTCCAATGAAAACAAATGCAAAGCCTCGGATGAGAACCCCCTTTAATGTTGACGACCCGGCAAAATGAATAAGGCATAACGATTTGGATATTAGGGCATGTACCGGGAATGTCCGGACCCTTTCAAGGGACGGTACCGCTGCCCGACTGGTTGATGTCCTCGTAGGCGCAAAGGCCGACATCACCGCCCTGCAGGAAATGCGATGGACGGGGCAAGGAAAGACGACCATCGGTCCTTGTGACGTATACTACAGTGGCCAGACACGCGGCAAAGCGCGTGGTGTAGGATTCGTGGTGGGAAAGAGACTTCGCCGCCAAGTATTAGCGTTCACTCCTGAGAACGAGCGTCTCGCTGCGATCCGCATCAAGGCGAGGTTTTTCAACATAACATTTATCTGCGCCTATGCGCCGACTGAGGAGACGGACGATGCAGAGAAGGACTCCTTCTACGATAAACTTGAACAGACTTATGATCGCTGCCCCCAGCATGATATCAAAATCGTGCTCGGCGACTTTAATGCCAAGGTGGGCAAGGAAGGAGTCTTAGGTCCCACAGTTGGAAAATTCAGTCTCAACGATATAACATCCCCCAACGGCACTAGGTTGATTGACTTCGCCGCTGCTCGCAATATGGTCATCAGTAGTACCAGGTTCCAGCATAAGCGAATACACCAAGCCACATGGCTGTCCCCTGATCAAAGAACTAGAAACCAGATTGATCATGTCTTGATTGACGGCAGACATAGCTCCACCGTTCTGGACGTGCGTACACTGCGTGGTCCCAATATTGACTCTGACCATTATCTTGTCGCAGCCAAGATACGCACACGCCTCTGTGCAACGAAGAAAGTGCGCACAGTAACGGAAGGAAAGTTTGACGTCGAGAAGCTGCGCATGACACAGACAGCGGATAATTTCACAACTCGACTCTCACACCTGCTAGCAGAGGGCAATCCTCGACCTAACGATGTAACCGAGCAATGGAAGCATATCTCTCACTCATTGCGTACCGCCGCTGAGGCCACTATAGGGTTCCAGCGAGCCCGCAAGAACAACTGGTACGATGAGGAATGCAAAACTGCCTCGAAAAAAAGGACGCTGCCTACAAGGAGACGTTGCGAACGGGCGCAACCCGCAGTGTATGGCAACAATATCGTGAGGCAAAGAAGGAAGAGAGACGCCTTTTCAGAAAAAAGAAAAGTGAGGCCGAAAGGCGTGAGTGTGAGGAGCTTGAGATGCTGGCTGACAGGAATGATGCCCGAAAATTCTATTAAAAGATCCGGCGGATGACGGAAGGTTTTAAGACCGGGGCAAGCTCCTGTAAGGACAATAATGGCGACCTGGTAACCGACGTACAAAGTGTACTTACATTATGGAGGGAGCACTTCTCCTCACTGCTAAATTGCGAGGGAGACGTCGAACTCGATACCCCAATCCCTGACGATGGAAAAGTCGTCCCACCACCTGACTATGATGAAGTGAGGATAGCTATATCCCGGCTCAAAAACAACAAAGCGCCTGGAAAAGACGGACTACCCGCCGAGCTGTTCAAACACGGAGGCGAAGAGCTGGTAAAAAGCATGCATCAGCTCTTATGCAGAATATGGTCAGACGAATGCATGCCTCCGGATTGGAATTTAAGTGTGCTTTGCCCAATCCACAAGAAAGGCGATCCCGCTAACCGCACCAACTACCGCGGAATTAGTCTTCTTAATATCGCATATAAGGTTCTTTCTAGCGTGTTGTGTGAAAGGCTGAAGCCCATCGTAGACAAACTGATTGGACCTTATCAGTGTGGCTTTAGACCTGGTAAGTCTACCATCGACCAGATTTTCACGATACGCCAAATCCTGGAGAAGACCCATGATAAGAGAATCGACACTCACCATCTCTTTGTCGATTTTAAAGCCGCTTTTGACAGCGTAAAAAGGAGTTGCCTGTATGCCGCCATGTCTGAATTTGACTTCCCTGCAAAGCTTATACGGCTTTGTCAAATGACCTTGAGCAATACCAACAGCTCCGTCAGAATCGGGAAGGACCTCTCTGAGCCATTTGAAACCAAACGAGGCTTCAGACAGGGCGACTCCCTTTCGTGCGATTTCTTCAATCTGATGCTGGAGAAGATAATTCGAGCAGCAGAGCTAAACCGCAATGGTACAATCTTTTACAAGAGCGTGCAATTGCTGGCGTATGCCGATGATATTGATATCATTGGCCTTAACAACCGCGCCGTAAGTGCTGCCTTCTCTGGACTGGATAAGGAAGCGAAAAAAGTGGGTCTTGCCGTGAACGAGGACAAGACGAAGTATTTGCTGTCATAAAAGAAAGAATCGGCGCACCTGCGCCTTGGCAGCCATGTCACAGTTGATAGTTACAAATTTGAAACTGTGAGGGACTTCGTCTATTTGGGAACCAGTATCAACACCGAAAATAATATCAGTCTAGAAATCCAGCGGAGAATCACTCTTGCCAACAAGTGCTACTTTGGACTGAGTAGGCAATTGAGAAGTAAAGTCCTCTCTCGAAGAACAAAGATCACGCTCTATAAGTCTCTCATCATACCTGTCCTGATGTATGGCTCAGATTCATGAACAATGTCAAGAGAAGATGAGATGGCCCTTGGAGTATTTGAGAGAAAAGTTCTCCGGAAGATTTATGGTCCTTCCCGTGATGCCGACGGCGAGTATCGAAGGAGATTTAACGATGAGCTGTACGAGCTTTACGCAGATCTGACCATAGTCCAGCGAATTAAAGCCCAAAGGCTCCGCTGGCTGGGTCACGTCATGCGAATGGACAAGTTGTACTTACCTGAATATTATACCCTATACTTACCTCAATAATCCTGAGCTCTTACCTAAACCACTGGAAGGAGAGAGAAATACAGACTTACATACATACTTACATGATGGATCAGGTGGCGAGTAGGAGTTGATAGCCAGCCAAAATTATTCCTTCGCTACACCTCCCGCGCTCAACTATTGTGCTAAACCTCCGAACATTATTCCAAACAATAAAGAAATTTAATTGTGAACCTCCAGTTTATACAAACATTCATTTATCGAAAATAAATACTAATTTTACTTAAATCTAAAATCCAAGTGCCTTTCAATTCTCTTTCCTTTATTCACCAAGTCGTGACTATGGTGCTGAAACCCGTTTTTTGAACAAAGTTAAAAATTCAAATAGATTATAATAAGTGCAAGTGGCAGTGAAAAATTAAATTCCAACAAATAAAACTATTGCTGTGGAAAAAAAATTGATTTTTGAACTTAAATCAATAAATTCTTAATTATACACAAATAATAAAAAGATAGCGCGATATCTCATTTCCCGCCATTTTTTAAAGTCACATACAAAAAAATAAAAGTGGTGGTGTAAATAAACAAAAAAACATAATATATAAAAGTCGCATACCTGCAAATCAAAAATCTACACAGCAACAAACCAACATAATTTACGTCAGTAGGCCAGCAGGAAAAACAACGCAACAACAACTCCGACCCAGGTGTTAACACGCACAACAACGAAGCAAAAGTAAGGGCAAGAAAAGGTGGTTTGTATACACCACTCCCAAGTAAGTTGTCTCTCTTTTCTATAAGTAATATAAAAAAAAAAAACCATAAATAAATACGCATATTTTGCGGACTCATTCCCAAACTAAATACAAAGGGACCATTCACCCCACATATAAAAAAAAACAAAAAAATGGCGGCGATATACCAACAGGTTATCATAACCTCTAACGAGATTTTTAGCCGAGCTCTCTTTTCAACTTGTGGTGTGTTGCTTTTGAGTTTTCCTACAAGTTGGCGGGACCTACAGTTTTTTGCCGACTCCGAACGGCACTTGCAAAGCAAATGAATTTTTTGCTGAGAAGGTTCTCTTGGCAGAAATACACCCGGAGAGTTTGCCATACGACTGCCGAGGAGGGACCCCGTTTAGAAAAATTCTTTTTTCTAAATAATTTTTGATGTTACTTTTGCCGGGCATCGAGCCGCCACGACTTGGTGTAGAAGGCCGAACACTTAACCGCTACACCACGGTGGCCACCCCACGTATAACCACTCTTAATACCACTCTTATTATTTATAAAATCCGCTTATAATCCAACCCATTCCCCAACTACTTCAAAAGGGCGCACTTCAAAAATAAATTGCTACTGGGTGAATACCAATAACCTGCTCCATATACGAATTATCCCATTCTCCACATATTCGTTTCCAATAGGCAATCACAGCTAGTGGGGACATATATATTTACAAACACACAAACGTGAAGACAAACAAACTAGCTGCATCCCAACCATAATTGCACATATTAGAGCGAGAGCCCAGACTCGCCAGACATCACTTATTTTCTAAAGGATGAAACCTTTACCCCTGGACAGTCCTCCCCGAATCTGGAACGACTGTGAAAATTTCCAAGCTGTAACCATGTCCGGGGCCTAGGAATCAGGGGTCAATGTCGCCCAATTTGGACATCGATTTCACTTATTTTCTAAAGGATGATTTTCACATATTTGTCTTAGAATACCACCCTGAGTTAGTATTTAGTATTTTTAGACCCGTAAAAATGTCCCGACTCCAACCAGACACCCCTAGCTCGCGGATTTTCCTATGGAAATTAGTTCCGTCTTAACAATTTATCGGATTTGGCCAACTTTGGCTCTTTCTAAGTACCCCATTTTTTATCATTTTTTGTGGAACACTACCCTTAAGTAGTATCAGGCATTTTTAGACTTCGCCCCATGGAGCCAAATAAGGGAAATTTTTCCTGGAAATAAGGAAACTCTTTTTTGAGTGTGTACACATTTATATCCGAAAGCGGACGAAAGAAACCAAGTATGACAGAAAAGTCCTCGATCTTTTGTCTGGCTGAAGTTTTTGTCATTTGGCGAAGTCTAAAAATGCCTGATACTAGAATAGTGTTGTGTGACACATGTGTAAAGATCCGCCATTTAAAAACAGCGAAATTTGGGCAAAATTTCTTAAACAAAAGAAAGCGAAGTAAGAGTAAAAGAAAATTCCCCGAGCTTTGAGGTGTCTGGCTGAAGTGTTTGTCATGGGACGAAGTTTGAAGATGCCTGATACTACTTGGGAATAGTTTTCCATGACACATGTGTAAAGATCGGCCATTTAAAAACAGCCAAAGTTGGGCAAACTCGCTTAAACAAATGAAATCGCAGTTAGAATTAAAGAAAATTCCCGAGTTTTGAGGTGTCTGGCAAAAGTTTTTGTCATGGGACGAAGTCTAAGAACACCTGACACTGGTTAGGGGGAGTATTCTACGTCACATGTGTAAAGATCAAATGAAAGTAAGAGTAAAAGAGAATTTCCTGAGTTTTGAGGTGTCTGGCAGAAGTTTTTGCCATGGGACGAAGTCCAAAAATGCTTGGTACTACTTAAGTGTTGTGTTCCATGGTACATGTGTGAAGATCCGCCATTTAAAATCGACCAAAGTTGGTCAAACTCGCTTAAACAAATAAAAGCGAAGTAAGAGTAAAAAAAAAATCCACGAGCTTTGAGGTGTCTGGCTGAAGTTTTTGTCATGGGAGGAAGTCTGAAGATGCCTGATTCTACTTAGGGGCAGTGTTTTACGACATATGTGTAAAGATCCGTTGGAAACCGCGCTAAAACATGCGAGAGCGCAGTGACAATTTTGACAATTCCCCAGTTTCGAAGTGTCTGGCAGAAGTTTTTTTCATGGGACGAAGTCTAAAAATGCCTGATACTACTTAAGGGTAGTGTTCTACAAAAAATGGGGTACTTAAAAAGACCCAAAGTTGGCCAAATCCGATAAATTGTTAAGACGGAATTAATTTCCATAGGAAAATCCTGGATGTCTGGTTGGAGCCGGGACATTATTAAGGGTCTAAAAATGCTAAATACTAACTCAGGGTGGTCCCTCGTGAAGGGTGTAATCGAACGGAACCTCTCTGATACCGGGCCGCCTCGGAGAGTAACTATGGCCTTAACGCGGTATGGGGCTCTGCCGCGGCGGACGACACATTCCCCTTACTCTTCCCTTGACCCTAAACTGGCTTTGCCCGGCGAGGGGTCGTACGAACAAGATGAAAAATAGTAATATAAACCATAAAACCAAAGATATAACCATGTATGGAGCAGGCGAGAACGCAACGTCCGAGGACAAACTCCATTTCATTATCAGCCGAGAGATCGAAAGCGATGGCAACTACGGGTTGATTAGCTCTGGATAATAAGGGGCAATCCCCAAAGTAAGTACCGGTACAAACACAGTGAAGCCAACAACGGCTGATGCTAAACCTCCAGCAAGTGCCGGTACCGAAACCAAGTCTTTAACGTCTGTGGCAGTGGTTTCACGACCTGGCCCCAGGGATCCAAATAGGCAACGACAGCGATGGCAACTACGGGTCGAAATTCACTCCAAAAGACATCTTCCAGTCGCTCTGAGTACTTGGACAAAAGAGCGGCCGCAAGGATCCTGAAGAAGTACGAGGGTATTTCACAAGAGACGCTATCGCCGAATGCCAGGAAGACGGTGGAGATGGCTGAAGCTATCTTACCGAACTCCCAAAGCAATTATGTGCCAAAAAAGGTTAATGGAAATCCCTTCAAACGCCAGAGATCGGACGTGGATTTAAAACCTCACCCGAAGCGGCAGCAGAACGCCCCCGTAGTGGGTAAACTCAGCTTTGCTGAAGTGACCAAGGACAGGGCAAGAGCAAGGATTCCTGCCAGTCCTGCTGAACCTGAGAGAATTCTCAGGATGCTGCGGATCATAAACCCGTCTCTCCCAACGCAGGACTGTCAAACTGGTTGAGGATGGCCTAGGGCCTGATAGTCAAGTGGTCTTCACCTTGAATAAGGAAGCACTCGAGCCCCTTAAACGGTGCAATGGACGAATGCTACGGCATGGCTCAGATCGTGATCCACGTATACCGCGGCGATGCACAGCGCTCTGCTGTTTCGGCTGCACCGGAGGACTCGGACATGGCAGTGCCGGAATAGGAGTCGGAGATGTCCGACTCGGAAAGTATGGTATCTGCCACGTCAAATGGCGAAGGAGCAGTGAACAGCTCGGAGATGGGAGAAGGCCTGCTGGACGGGGAAGACCCCAACGTCCGCCAAGCCAACGAAAGATGGCTGCAATCTCCAGGATGCCGGATATTCAAAGAAACCTGGCCGAAATGCGATCATAAAAGATCAAGACAAATTTATGCCCTAAGGAGAAGAGAAATCTCCATATTAATAGGAGTATTAACTGGGCACTGCCTCATTGGTAGGCACGCAGAAAGACTAGGTGTGCCCTACCGACGATGCTGTAGGAGTTGTAAGGATGATGAGGAGCAGGAAACGGTGGAGCACCCCATCTGCAACTGCCCGGCTTTAAGTGGCGCGAGAATGCGCTTTTTGTGAGTTTCCTTCCTGGTTAGCCTACGCCAGGTCACGGAGCTGGACATAAAGGACCTGATGGCCTTCATCAAGTCATCTAAATGGTTCGAGGAGGAGTAACGGTGTCGGTTTAGGAAGGTCAGTCCCGGGATTCTGATATGTGAAGAATCCCGATAATACCGGGATTTTCCATATGGCAGGTTCCCGCAACTGACTTTCCTAGTGTTGGTGGTATCACAACGGGCCTTTTAATACTGGCCTAGGTGTGCCTCTGCGGCAGCCACTTGAACCTAACCTAACTCAGGGTGGTATTCTAAGACAAATGTGTGAAAATCATCCTTTAGCTAATAAGTGTTGGTGGTATCACAACGGGCCTTTTAATACTGGCCTAGGTGTGCCTCTGCGGCAGCCACTTGAACCTAACCTAACTCAGGGTGTTATTCTACGACAAATGTGTGAAAATCATCCTTTAGCGAATAAGTGAAATCGATTTCCAAATTCAGCGACTTTGACCCCTGAACCCTAGGCCCCGGACATGGCTACAGCTTGGAAACTTTCACAGTCGTTCTAGATTCGGGGAGGACTATCCAGGGGTAATGGTTTTATCCTTTAGAAAATAAGTGATGTCTGGCGGGTCTGGCAACCGAAGATCATTCCCAAAAATTACTTTTGCTGGAGTCTGACCCGTTGTTTCATGTATTGCCGAGCGATATGCCATCATGAACAAGGAGATGTGCGTGTCCCAATCTTTCTGGAACTTATCCACTACTTTCCAACCCAATATCTTGCACATTTCTTGGAATACAACTGATTCGAAATTCCTGCCTTGGTCAGAATGTAACTCCATCGGTATACCAAACCTCGCTACCCAATTGTTAATGAACACCTCTGTAATGGTTTCTGCCTCTTGATTTGGAATCGGGTAAACTTCTGGCCATTTGCTGAAATAATCCATAACAACTAGGACGTATTTGTTTCCGAATGCGCTAGTAAGAAATGGACCAGCTAAATCCATAGCAATCCTCTCAAACGGTGCACCCGTATTGTACTTCTTCATCTGTCCATGGCTTCTCTACTTCGGACCGTTTGCTTTGATGCACACCTCACAGTTGGCGATCCACTCCGCGATCGACTGCCGGCAACCAATACAATAGAATCTCTGCTTGACTTTCTCCAATGTTTTTGTGACTCTGAGATGACCTCCGCTTGGACCATTATGGAGTTCATTCAGAACATCAGAGATTATCTTCCTTGGGACAACTATCAGCTTCCGATCGCATTGACCATCTTCGCTTTCCCATACTCTATGTAAGCAACCGGATACCAATTTCAGACCAATATGACTTGGCAACAGGACTCTCTCCTGACATCTCCTCTCTTGTTGGTCGTTCGTTTTTTTCGATCCCCCGCATCACCCGTACAAGATCTGGATCCTCTAGCTGATACTTTCTTATTTGACCTATGTCCCATTCGTCCGACGATGTTATAGTCATCAGTCGTACATCTATAACATCTTCCTTGGCCTCAGCTTTCGAACAATGCTTTCATTCCAGGTTACATGGTCGCTGGGACATTACATCAGCATTACCGTGGTTGCTGCCTTTGCGGTGCTCTGTGGAAAAGTCATAACTTTGTATTCGCTCTATCCACCGTGCCAATTGACCTTCCGGATTACGGAACTGCAAGAGCTATTTCAACGCTGCATGGTCTGTCCTGTCGTGGAATCGCTGTCCATAGAGATACTTGTGGAAATGTTTGATGCACTCCACCAATGCCAGTAGTTCTCTCCGTGTTACACAATAGTTCGGCTAGGTGGGTGCTATAAGGCCATCGCCAATAAAGCCATATGGCTTTATTTCCCAACAAGAGGGGAAATAAGGGCATATGGCTTTATTTCACAGTACGTTGAGAAATAGAGCCATACGCTTTTTATTACGAATGAGCACTAAGATCATAATCATATTTCTGTCAACTGAGTAATAAAGTCATATACCTGGTTTATACATATAAAAAAACGGTTGTGAAGAAAATTTGTGTTTATACGATCCTTCAAACCGCTGGAGATAAAAAGGACCGATTTGAAAATGAGTACAAGTCAATGCGCTTCGTTTGGTTTATACATGTGTTTTAAGTAGCGACCGTAGTGAATGGAAGCGTTGTATGCTTGCGTATAAACGTAGTAATAATGACATTGGCAACCCTCGTGCACTTCAGAAGTGCATAAAGATAACAGTATTTAATGTCAATACATCATAGCATTGCTGCAACCACGTGCCGATCATTTAACACACATTAGTTCTTTACATTCCGCGTGTTGGGAAAAATTTGTGCCGATTTACTTTGTAGGTCCGTTGTGGATAAAAACATTTTCGTGGGGTTTAATTCATTTTAATTCCGTGATCTTTTATAAAAATAGAACAAACAGTTAGCAACGTAAATTGAATTGTCAAAGATTTTTCCTTTTACGAAAGGTTAAAATCACTAATAGTGCACATTTCGTAAAAAGAGAAACCATAATTTTGTAAATTATAAAATAATAGAAGGGAATTTTTCCTTTTACGAAAGGTAAAAATCACTAATGTGCACATTTCGTAAAAGGAGAAACCATAATTTTGTAAATTATAAAATAATAGAAGGGAATTTTTCCTTTTACGAAAGGTTAAAATCACTAATAGTGCACATTTCGTAAAAGGAGAAACCATAATTTTGTAAGTTATAAAATAATAGCAAACAGAATATATCAACAAGAGCCACCACTCGTTATGAAAGCAACGAACAAGATGGATGCCGTTTTCTTTCAGGGTTTCGGTAATTTCGATATAAATTTGTTATTGTCTAATCAAAACAAAATGTGTAAAAGAAAATAGACGAGAACTGAAATAACACAAGAGTCGAAACAAAAATTTACCAGCTGTCGAATTCACAAAACTGAGGAAAACAAAATTACTGAAACCCTGAAAGAAAACGGCATCCATCTTTTTCCTTGACTTTATAACGAGTGACGGCTCTTGCTGATATATTCTCTTTGATAATAGAAGGGAATTTTTCCTTTTACGAAAGGTTAAAATCACTAATGTGCACATTTCGTAAAAGGAGAAACCATAATTTTGTAAATTATAAAATAATAGAAGGGAATTTTTCCTTTTACGAAAGGTTAAAATCACTAATAGTGCACATTTCGTAAAAGGAGAAACCATAATTTTGTAAGTTATAAAATAATAGAAGGGAATTTTTCCTTTTACGAAAGGTTAAAATCACTAATAGTGCACATTTCGTAAAAGGAGAAACCATAATTTTGTAAATTATAAAATAATAGAAGGGAATTTTTCCTTTTACGAAAGGTTAAAATCACTAATAGTGCACATGTCGTAAAAGGAGAAACCATAATTTTGTAAGTTATAAAATAATAGAAGGGAATTTTTCCTTTTACGAAAGGTTAAAATCACTAATAGTGCACATTTCGTAAAAGGAGAAACCATAATTTTGTAAATTATAAAATAATAGAAGGGAATTTTTCCTTTTACGAAAGGTTAAAATCACTAATAGTGCACATTTCGTAAAAGGAGAAACCGCGGGCCATGAGAAATAAAGCCATAAAATTTAAAAATTCCTATAAACGAAAAAAATGAAATAAAGCCAAAAATATGGCCCTATTTCACATTTAAATGTGAAATAAACCCATTATGGCTTTATTGCCGATGGCCTTTTAGCACCCCACCTTTGGCTATAGTACGCCACTACCTTCTGCCCATCGACAATCTGTGACAAAACTCCTCCAATCGCATAACTGCTCGCATCTGTATCCAAAATAAATGTTGAGCCTGGGATTGGATACGCTAATATTGGGGCAGTGCACAGCCGTTGCTTCAAGGTTTGGAAAGCCACTTCATGTTCCTTCTTCCAATCAAATGACATATTCTTCCTGGTCAACTCATGAAGGCTACTGGCTACGCTGGCGAAATTCGGTACAAATCGGCGATAATACGTGCACAGTCCAAGGAAACTTCGTAACTCATGTAAGTTTTTCGGTCTTGTCTTCCGTAGTAACATTTCCTATATAATTTCTTTTACCACTTGGCGTTTGGCCAAGGAACACTTCGAGGAGCTTGGCGGATTGGTCTCGCATCGCCGGTATCAATTTGATGCTTCACTGGTCTAGAGCCATCCTTGTCAAATATGCTAGAGTACTTTGGTAGAAGTTGTTTTGCCTTATTCTGGTGGTCTTCTTCGAGCTCTTGCGTTTACGCCGTGATATCATCTGAAAGATTAATGTTGCTGGTAGAAACATTTTCCTGGAGCTGTTCACAATTTATAACCACCTCCTCCTCCTGACTTTGTCCCAATATAGCTCCTTTGGAAAGCTTAATCGGCGATCTGAACTCATTTAGTACTTTTATCGGTAAACGTCCATCTTGTTTTGTCATAGCCAGTGTCTTTTACTAGTATATCCGTCTTTGATTTGTTTGCTGTCTCTACAACCCATAATTTGTATGTCCCATAATCTCCATCAATCCTTGCCCAAACGACTGCCTCCGAATTTGTTGGCTATCTTCCACGAGTACCCGCTTACTGATGTACTTGTTCTCGTAACCGAAATTGAGTGGCACATCCATGTTCTTATAGCTCATAAACCTGTTTTTCATGTCGATCTTGATGCCTTTGTTGCTTAAGAAATCCACACCAACTATGATGTCATCAACAATATCTGCTATTATAAAATTATGCAGTACGGTGACATTCCCAATTGCGATTTCACATGTTACTTCTCGTTGGACTTGGGTGTCCTCACCGGTCGCCGTGCGCAACTTTGCTCCATGTAATGGCCTCACTTCTTTGTTGACTAAATCGAATCGAATAATGGAATGAGATGCGCCCGTATCAACAGTCAGTAAACGCTCCTTTCCGTCCACGAGTCCTCCAACAGTAACATTACTCGACTTCCTTCCGATCTGTGAGACAGAGATTATGGGGCATCCAATTGCGGGAGCCAGCCTATGCCCCTTGCTGCTGACTCTCTTTAGTTTAACGGTTGGTTGGATTGGGAGACTTGCTCATCTCCTTCAGTCTTGCGCTTACGTCCGAAATTATTGGAGCCAGATCCAGATCCACAATAACGTGCAATATGACCAGATTTTCCGCACTTGAAGCACTTAATAGCCCCTTCATTTTTCTGTTGCTTCCTGTTCAATGCTTCTAGGATTTTGTCAATTTTCTCGGCCCAGTCTGGCGTCTCCACGTCCACACGGTGAGCTTTGTACATTGATTTACTCAAAAGCGAGGCTTTTTCTTGTGTTAGAGCATGTGATACCGTCTCCGCAAATGATCTCTTTGGATTCGCATATGTGTCTCGCTTTGTCTCCACATCACGTATTCCATTTATGAAGCTTTGAATTTTTACCCTCTCGATGTATTCCACGGGTGCGTATGCATTTGCCAGATGAGCTAACCTCTCGATATCCGATGCAAACTCCTGCAATGTCTCATTAGTCTTCTGGAAGCGATTCTGTAGCTCTATTTGATGTATCTGCTTCCTATGCTCGCTGCCGTAACGTCTTTCAACGGCTCCCATCAACGCTTCATAGCGGAATATTCTGTAAGATTTCGGCTGCAGGTCCTTTCAATGCCACAAATAAAGCAGCGACTTTGTCAGCGCCCCAATTGTTCACAGCTGCTGTCTTCTCAAATTGTAGCTTAAATACCTGGAAAGGGACAGAACCGTCAAAGGATGGGGTTTTTACCTTGGGTGCGATTGTTGAAACAGTTCGACGATTTAGCTGCAACTCCTGGATCCGTCCTCTCAACGCATTAACTTCAGCGTCAATTTTATCTTGAAGTTCTGCAATCTTTGCATCTTGTGCCTCCAGCTGAGATGACATATAATCCTTGTGTTCTTCCAGTTGAGTGGAGATCTGCGATGATACTTGTGCCGAAATTTGCGACGACATTCGTGTCTCCTGCTCTTCCAGCCTCCAGCCAGTTCAGATGCCATGCGTGTCGCTTGTTGTTCCAACTGAGATGACATGCTTGATGTTATGTTGTTTGAAATCTGAGCCAAGGCAGCCAATAAAGAGTTTGTGTCCACATTTGCCACTGAATCCGGAGAATCCTTTTGCTCTTCTATTTTCGCTACCTCATTCACCAGCTGAAAGACGTGGTCGTCAACGTTGATTCCCTCTGCTTCCGTAGCCTCTCGTAACCGTGACTGTAGCTCTGCTTTATTGCCCGATCTTCAACCCATTCAACTTTGCCATATCCTTGTTACCTTTACAATGTCCTTGTTATCCTTGCAATGCCCTTGTTGCCTTTACAATGTCCTTGTTATCCTATATTTATTTGACAATACCGCTTATGACGCCAATTGTGACGAATTCGATGATTCCTCGATTTTTTTTCCTGAGTTCTATCACTGTACGTCAAATAAAACACTCAGATTCTTCTTAATAAATAGTACGCTTTATTCACTACTAAAAACCGTAGAATAATATCCCGGGTTAATTCACTGTACAGTACTTCGCTGTACAACACTTGAAAATAAACTGATTGATGTGCGTTGTCTTTGCGCCTTTATATACCCTAGCAGACTGCAGCTTTATCACCTAGAAATGTCTACACATTTCTGGGTTATTCGTGCAACAGTGTTCTCGGAGCGTTTATCTATCGACATCTCCTCTTTGTGCCACATTCGCACATATGCGAGCTGCCTCTCCCTCTCTCGCTCTCGCGTCATGTATCTAAACAGCTGTAGTTGTGGTAGTGACTAGGGAATCCAATATCCGGCATTTCTAGCCTCTCCGGATTTGAAAGTCCCGAATTTTATTTTTTTGCTAAAAATGGCACCCAATATCTATGTAATAATTTTATAACGAACGAAAAGTAACATTAAATTTGTAACTCAAAGTTACCATTCAGGAACTTGAAACATAAGATTTGTTTATTGGGCTGCTCTAGCTTACGCCAGATTGAGATATTTCACAAAATTGTGTTTATCGAACACTTTGGTTGCTCTATCTTTTGTTTCATGAGTACGCTCAAAACAAAACTAGAGTAATCCAGATCACAAATTTCTGCTCTAGCTTTTTTATGGAGTAAGTTAGAGCAGAAAAGCAATTGTCAGTCAGGAAAAAATAAATTTTTGAAAACTTCAAAAAAAATTAGCTCGCAAGAAAATCAATGTTTTTGTATACGTGAATTTGCATTAATTTTGAAGATTTAAACAAAAAACCAAATAAAAAGAAACTATCGAGATTCAAGTGTTTCATGGCATTTCTGCTCTGAGTTGCTCTAAGTTGCTCTATTTCTATTTTGACAGCTGCCCTGCTCTGCTCTGCTCTAACCTGCTCTGAACTTTTTTTTTTCGTCAGTAAACAAACCTATAAGTTGTTTGTACTACTGGTAAACATTGCCAAATATACGTACTTATATATTTGATTAATAACGACTTACAAAAAAATAAAAATAAAAATGAATGCCATTTGACTTAGAGAAAAATTACTTTTTCTGAAGTTTGAAGTGTGATCTTAGAGAAATTATTGCATTAATAGTGACATCTCTTAACCTGGCCTCTGCCTCAACACTGGTGGGTTGAACAGTTGACAAAAAGTCAAATGCTTTCTGAATATAATAGCCTTTGTTGCCCCCATTCCAAAAAATATCAATTTCTTTCCCCAAACCTTTTTTTAATTCATATTCGTTTTTATTGGTGGAAATTTGGGAGCTACTAGTCAAAACTTGATGCAACTTTTCTTTAAGACTAATGGGTCAGTTACATAAAACTTTATTTTGGCTTTACCTCAAACTTTAACTTTGACAGAACAGTTCAGTATACGTATTTAAACCAAGCATGGCAAATTGGAGACCTCAAAGTTGAAGCGAGGTTGAAATTTGGCAAACTCTCAAATTTTGCTTGCTTTGCTTGCTTTGACAGTCAGATGTTGATGACTTTGCTTCAATTAAAGAATAAAATGCTGGAGAAAATAATAATTAATTCATTTTTTCTCTATTAAATTAATAAATTAACTAAAACACTACGAATGCAAAGAAAAAAATAACGAAAACAAATGTATTAAAGAGAAGCGTCAAGGCGTTCATTGTAGCATACCTCTGAAGTTGGACGCAAAGTTTTGAGGTAGCAAATGTCAGGCGAGGTTAACAAAGCTTTATGTATTCGACCCTTAACGGGCTTGTCAACTTCAAACACCTCGTCGTTGATATTAGTATGGTTTTCGTTATGAAGCATGTTTTTGTATTACGAAGGATGTTCTCGAGCTCCCCCCAATGACTGATAAGCTAATTTCTTTGGAAAATGCATACTTTAAATCATATATATTAGTCGGATTAATTAAAAAGGCGTAAAAAGGCGATGTTGCAAATGTTGTAGGAATAGTTATTTTTCCCTCAAAGGGGGATGTTTTTGGTAGAGTACATATATACAAGATAACTTAAATGTATTTAAAAATTTATTTTCGGTGAACCCGGGATTTTGGTCTAGTAATCCCGGGATTTTCGGGACTTAAAAGACTACGGGATCCCGGGATTGGAATCCCTAGTAGTGACGCTACTGGTGGAAATACGCTAGTGGCGGGAGATGAGCGATTCTTGAGAATATTCGCCAAAATTATAAAACTATCATCGCAGAATCTCACTCACATCCTTTCCAAACAGATTCTCTTACTGCAGCGAAGGGAAAACAACGACAAGTCATGTCACCGCAGGCCCGCCGGCATGTTGAAGACATGGGTTAATGAATACTCACCCGCCTATAAATACACTCTCTAATTTAAAACCTTTTACTCACAAGCTGTACTTACCTGAATATTATACCCTATACTTACCTCAATAATCCTGAGCTCTTACCTAAACCACTGGAAGGAGAGAGAAATACAGACTTACATACATACTTACATGATAGGTCAGCTGGCGAGTAGGAGTTGATACCCAGCCAAAATTATTCATTCGCTACACCTGTTGTGCTAAACCTTCGAATATTATTCTAAACAATAAAGAAATTTAATTGTGAACCTCCAGTTTATACAAACATTCATTTATCGAAAATAAATACTAGTTTTACTTAAATCTAAAATCCAAGTGGCTTTCAATTATCTTTCCTTTATTCACCAAGTCGTGAATAGAGGCCATTTTGGCATCAGCTTATGCTATGGATACACACACGGAGATTACCTCCAATAAATCTTTAATCAGATCCAATTTTTACCCTGACACACACAAAATTGAAGATTAACAATCGGCGCCATCTAGTGCTTTGGTTGTATTACTTGCTATTTGAAACTAGATGTCGCTGGGGGTTGTTTATTTTTTGGTGACTCTAGTGTCCAGGAGCGGTAAATCGTAATTTTGGTAGTTGTCCTTGCTATTTTTGTTTATGTATCGGTGACAGTAGCGGTCAAATCGTTATGATATCTGCTCACATCTTCCTCATTCTTCCATAATTTTGTAAATTATAAAATAATAGAAGGGAATTTTTCCTTTTACGAAAGGTTAAAATCACTAATGTGCACATTTCGTAAAAGGAGAAACCATAATTTTGTAAATTATAAAATAATAGAAGGGAATTTTTCCTTTTACGAAAGGTTAAAATCACTAATAGTGCACATGTCGTAAAAGGAGAAACCATAATTTTGTAAGTTATAAAATAATAGAAGGGAATTTTTCCTTTTACGAAAGGTTAAAATCACTAATAGTGCACATTTCGTAAAAGGAGAAACCATAATTTTGTAAATTATAAAATAATAGAAGGGAATTTTTCCTTTTACGAAAGGTTAAAATCACTAATAGTGCACATTTCGTAAAAGGAGAAACCGCGGGCCATGAGAAATAAAGCCATAAAATTTAAAAATTCCTATAAACGAAAAAAATGAAATAAAGCCAAAAATATGGCCCTATTTCACATTTAAATGTGAAATAAACCCATTATGGCTTTATTGCCGATGGCCTTTTAGCACCCCACCTTCGGCTATAGTACGCCACTACCTTCTGCCCATCGACAATCTGTGACAAAACTCCTCCAATCGCATAACTGCTCGCATTTGTATCCAAAATAAATGTTGAGCCTGGGATTGGATACGCTAATATTGGGGCAGTGCACAGCCGTTGCTTCAAGGTTTGGAAAGCCACTTCATGTTCCTTCTTCCAATCAAATGACATATTCTTCCTGGTCAACTCATGAAGGCTACTGGCTACGCTGGCGAAATTCGGTACAAATCGGCGATAATACGTGCACAGTCCAAGGAAACTTCGTAACTCATGTAAGTTTTTCGGTCTTGTCTTCCGTAGTAACATTTCCTATATAATTTCTTTTACCACTTGGCGGCCGCCGTGGTGTAGCGGTTAAGTGTTCGGCCTTCTACACCAGGTCGTGGCGGTTCGATGCCCGGCAAAAGTAACATCAAAAATTATTTAGAAAAAGAATTTTTCTAAAACGGGGTCGCCCCTCGGCAGTAGTTTGGCAAACTCTCCGGGTGTATTTCTGCCATGAGAAGCTTCTCAGCAAAAAATTCATTTGCTTTGCAAGTGCCGTTCGGAGTCGGCAAAAAACTGTAGGTCCCGCCAACTTGTAGGAAAAACTCAAAAAGCAACACACCACAAGTTGGAAAGAGAAGCTCGGCTAAAAATCTCGTTAGAGGTTATGATGATAACCTGTAGGTATATCGCCGCCATTAGTTTTTTTTTTTAGTTAGTTTGGCCAAGGAACACTTCGAGGAGCTTGGCGGATTGGTCTCGCATCGCCGGTATCAATTTGATGCTTCACTGGTCTAGAGCCATCCTTGTCAAATATGCTAGAGTACTTTGGTAGAAGTTGTTTTGCCTTATTCTGGTGGTCTTCTTCGAGCTCTTGCGTTTACGCCGTGATATCATCTGAAAGATTAATGTTGCTGGTAGAAACATTTTCCTGGAGCTGTTCACAATTTATAACCACCTCCTCCTCCTGACTTTGTCCCAATATAGCTCCTTTGGAAAGCTTAATCGGCGATCTGAACTCATGTAGTACTTTTATCGGTAAACGTCCATCTTGTTTTGTCATAGCCAGTGTCTTTCCTACTAGTATATCCGTCTTTGATTTGTTTGCTGTCTCTACAACCCATAATTTGTATGTCCCATAATCTCCATCAATCCTTGCCCAAACGACTGCCTCCGAATTTGTTGGCTATCTTCCACGAGTACCCGCTTACTGATGTACTTGTTCTCGTAACCGAAATTGAGTGGCACATCCATGTTCTTATAGCTCATAAACCTGTTTTTCATGTCGATCTTGATGCCTTTGTTGCTTAAGAAATCCACACCAACTATGATGTCATCAACAATATCTGCTATTATAAAATTATGCAGTACGGTGACATTCCCAATTGCGATTTCACATGTTACTTCTCGTTGGACTTGGGTGTCCTCACCGGTCGCCGTGCGCAACTTTGCTCCATGTAATGGCCTCACTTCTTTGTTGACTAAATCGAATCGAATAATGGAATGAGATGCGCCCGTATCAACAGTCAGTAAACGCTCCTTTCCGTCCACGAGTCCTCCAACAGTAACATTACTCGACTTCCTTCCGATCTGTGAGACAGAGATTATGGGGCATCCAATTGCGGGAGCCAGCCTATGCCCCTTGCTGCTGACTCTCTTTAGTTTAACGGTTGGTTGGATTGGGAGACTTGCTCATCTCCTTCAGTCTTGCGCTTACGTCCGAAATTATTGGAGCCAGATCCAGATCCAAAATAACGTGCAATATGACCAGATTTTCCGCACTTGAAGCACTTAATAGCCCCTTCATTTTTCTGTTGCTTCCTGTTCAATGCTTCTAGGATTTTGTCAATTTTCTCGGCCCAGTCTGGCGTCTCCACGTCCACACGGTGAGCTTTGTACATTGATTTACTCAAAAGCGAGGCTTTTTCTTGTGTTAGAGCATGTGATACCGTCTCCGCAAATGATCTCTTTGGATTCGCATATGTGGCTCGCTTTGTCTCCACATCACGTATTCCATTTATGAAGCTTTGAATTTTTACCCTCTCGATGTATTCCACGGGTGCGTATGCATTTGCCAGATGAGCTAACCTCTCGATATCCGATGCAAACTCCTGCAATGTCTCATTAGTCTTCTGGAAGCGATTCTGTAGCTCTATTTGATGTATCTGCTTCCTATGCTCGCTGCCGTAACGTCTTTCAACGGCTCCCATCAACGCTTCATAGCGGAATATTCTGTAAGATTTCGGCTGCAGGTCCTTTCAATGCCACAAATAAAGCAGCGACTTTGTCAGCGCCCCAATTGTTCACAGCTGCTGTCTTCTCAAATTGTAGCTTAAATACCTGGAAAGGGACAGAACCGTCAAAGGATGGGGTTTTTACCTTGGGTGCGATTGTTGAAACAGTTCGACGATTTAGCTGCAACTCCTGGATCCGTCCTCTCAACGCATTAACTTCAGCGTCAATTTTATCTTGAAGTTCTGCAATCTTTGCATCTTGTGCCTCCAGCTGAGATGACATATAATCCTTGTGTTCTTCCAGTTGAGTGGAGATCTGCGATGATACTTGTGCCGAAATTTGCGACGACATTCGTGTCTCCTGCTCTTCCAGCCTCCAGCCAGTTCAGATGCCATGCGTGTCGCTTGTTGTTCCAACTGAGATGCCATGTGTGTCTTCTGTTCTTCCAACTGAGATGACATGCTTGATGTTATGTTGTTTGAAATCTGAGCCAAGGCAGCCAATAAAGAGTTTGTGTCCACATTTGCCACTGAATCCGGAGAATCCTTTTGCTCTTCTATTTTCGCTACCTCATTCACCAGCTGAAAGACGTGGTCGTCAACGTTGATTCCCTCTGCTTCCATAGCCTCTCGTAACCGTGACTGTAGCTCTGCTTTATTGCCCGATCTTCAACCCATTCAACTTTGCCATATCCTTGTTACCTTTACAATGTCCTTGTTATCCTTGCAATGCCCTTGTTGCCTTTACAATGTCCTTGTTATCCTATATTTATTTGACAATACCGCTTCTGACGCCAATTGTGACGAATTCGATGATTCCTCGATTTTTTTTCCTGAGTTCTATCACTGTACGTCAAATAAAACACTCAGATTCTTCTTAATAAATAGTACGCTTTATTCACTACTAAAAACCGTAGAATAATATCCCGGGTTAATTCACTGTACAGTACTTCGCTGTACAACACTTGAAAATAAACTGATTGATGTGCGTTGTCTTTGCGCCTTTATATACCCTAGCAGACTGCAGCTTTATCACCTAGAAATGTCTACACATTTCTGGGTTATTCGTGCAACAGTGTTCTCGGAGCGTTTATCTATCGACATCTCCTCTTTGTGCCACATTCGCACATATGCGAGCTGCCTCTCCCTCTCTCGCTCTCGCGTCATGTATCTAAACAGCTGTAGTTGTGGTAGTGACTAGGGAATCCAATTTCCGGCATTTCTAGCCTCTCCGGATTTGAAAGTCCCGAATTTTATTTTTTTGCTAAAAATGGCACCCAATATCTATGTAATAATTTTATAACGAACGAAAAGTAACATTAAATTTGTAACTCAAAGTTACCATTCAGGAACTTGAAACATAAGATTTGTTTATTGGGCTGCTCTAGCTTACGCCAGATTGAGATATTTCACAAAATTGTGTTTAACGAACACTTTGGGTTGCTCTATCTTTTGTTTCATGAGTACGCTCAAAACAAAACTAGAGTAATCCAGATCACAAATTTCTGCTCTAGCTTTTTTATGGAGTAAGTTAGAGCAGAAAAGCAATTGTCAGTCAGGAAAAAATAAATTTTTGAAAACTTCAAAAAAAATTAGCTCGCAAGAAAATCAATGTTTTTGTATACGTGAATTTGCATTAATTTTGAAGATTTAAACAAAAAACCAAATAAAAAGAAACTATCGAGATTCAAGTGTTTCATGGCATTTCTGCTCTGAGTTGCTCTAAGTTGCTCTATTTCTATTTTGACAGCTGCCCTGCTCTGCTCTGCTCTAACCTGCTCTGAACTTTTTTTTTTCGTCAGTAAACAAACCTATAAGTTGTTTGTACTACTGGTAAACATTGCCAAATATACGTACTTATATATTTGATTAATAACGACTTACAAAAAAATAAAAATAAAAATGAATGCCATTTGACTTAGAGAAAAATTACTTTTTCTGAAGTTTGAAGTGTGATCTTAGAGAAATTATTGCATTAATAGTGACATCTCTTAACCTGGCCTCTGCCTCAACACTGGTGGGTTGAACAGTTGACAAAAAGTCAAATGCTTTCTGAATATAATAGCCTTTGTTGCCCCCATTCCAAAAAATATCAATTTCTTTCCCCAAACCTTTTTTTAATTCATATTCGTTTTTATTGGTGGAAATTTGGGAGCTACTAGTCAAAACTTGATGCAACTTTTCTTTAAGACTAATGGGTCAGTTACATAAAACTTTATTTTGGCTTTACCTCAAACTTTAACTTTGACAGAACAGTTCAGTATACGTATTTAAACCAAGCATGGCAAATTGGAGACCTCAAAGTTGAAGCGAGGTTGAAATTTGGCAAACTCTCAAATTTTGCTTGCTTTGCTTGCTTTGACAATCAGATGTTGATGACTTTGCTTCAATTAAAGAATAAAATGCTGGAGAAAATAATAATTAATTCATTTTTTCTCTATTAAATTAATAAATTAACTAAAACACTACGAATGCAAAGAAAAAAATAACGAAAACAAATGTATTAAAGAGAAGCGTCAAGGCGTTCATTGTAGCATACCTCTGAAGTTGGACGCAAAGTTTTGAGGTAGCAAATGTCAGGCGAGGTTAACAAAGCTTTATGTATTCGACCCTTAACGGGCTTGTCAACTTCAAACACCTCGTCGTTGATATTAGTATGGTTTTCGTTATGAAGCATGTTTTTGTATTACGAAGGATGTTCTCGAGCTCCCCCCAATGACTGATAAGCTAATTTCTTTGGAAAATGCATACTTTAAATCATATATATTAGTCGGATTAATTAAAAAGGCGTAAAAAGGCGATGTTGCAAATGTTGTAGGAATAGTTATTTTTCCCTCAAAGGGGGATGTTTTTGGTAGAAGTTTAGAATCATGTTCTACTTAAAGTACATATATACAAGATAACTTAAATGTATTTAAAAATTTATTTTCGGTGAACCCGGGATTTAGGTCTAGTAATCCCGGGATTTTCGGGACTTAAAAGACTACGGGATCCCGGGATTGGAATCCCTAGTAGTGACGCTACTGGTGGAAATACGCTAGTGGCGGGAGATGAGCGATTCTTGAGAATATTCGCCAAAATTATAAAACTATCATCGCAGAATCTCACTCACATCCTTTCCAAACAGATTCACTTACTGCAGCGAAGGGAAAACAACGACAAGTCATGTCACCGCAGGCCCGCCGGCATGTTGAAGACATGGGTTAATGAATACTCACCCGCCTATAAATACACTCTCTAATTTAAAACCTTTTACTCACAAGCTGTACTTACCTGAATATTATACCCTATACTTACCTCAATAATCCTGAGCTCTTACCTAAACCACTGGAAGGAGAGAGAAATACAGACTTACATACATACTTACATGATAGGTCAGCTGGCGAGTAGGAGTTGATACCCAGCCAAAATTATTCATTCGCTACACCTGTTGTGCTAAACCTTCGAATATTATTCTAAACAATAAAGAAATTTAATTGTGAACCTCCAGTTTATACAAACATTTATTTATCGAAAATAAATACTAGTTTTACTTAAATCTAAAATCCAAGTGGCTTTCAATTATCTTTCCTTTATTCACCAAGTCGTGAATAGAGGCCATTTTGGCATCAGCTTATGCTATGGATACACACACGGAGATTACCTCCAATAAATCTTTAATCAGATCCAATTTTTACCCTGACACACACAAAATTGAAGATTAACAATCGGCGCCATCTAGTGCTTTGGTTGTATTACTTGCTATTTGAAACTAGATGTCGCTGGGGGTTGTTTATTTTTTGGTGACTCTAGTGTCCAGGAGCGGTAAATCGTAATTTTGGTAGTTGTCCTTGCTATTTTTGTTTATGTATCGGTGACAGTAGCGGTCAAATCGTTATGATATCTGCTCACATCTTCCTCATTCTTCCATAATTTTGTAAATTATAAAATAATAGAAGGGAATTTTTCCTTTTACGAAAGGTTAAAATCACTAATGTGCACATTTCGTAAAAGGAGAAACCATAATTTTGTAAATTATAAAATAATAGAAGGGAATTTTTCCTTTTACGAAAGGTTAAAATCACTAATAGTGCACATGTCGTAAAAGGAGAAACCATAATTTTGTAAGTTATAAAATAATAGAAGGGAATTTTTCCTTTTACGAAAGGTTAAAATCACTAATAGTGCACATTTCGTAAAAGGAGAAACCATAATTTTGTAAATTATAAAATAATAGAAGGGAATTTTTCCTTTTACGAAAGGTTAAAATCACTAATAGTGCACATTTCGTAAAAGGAGAAACCGCGGGCCATGAGAAATAAAGCCATAAAATTTAAAAATTCCTATAAACGAAAAAAATGAAATAAAGCCAAAAATATGGCCCTATTTCACATTTAAATGTGAAATAAACCCATTATGGCTTTATTGCCGATGGCCTTTTAGCACCCCACCTTCGGCTATAGTACGCCACTACCTTCTGCCCATCGACAATCTGTGACAAAACTCCTCCAATCGCATAACTGCTCGCATCTGTATCCAAAATAAATGTTGAGCCTGGGATTGGATACGCTAATATTGGGGCAGTGCACAGCCGTTGCTTCAAGGTTTGGAAAGCCACTTCATGTTCCTTCTTCCAATCAAATGACATATTCTTCCTGGTCAACTCATGAAGGCTACTGGCTACGCTGGCGAAATTCGGTACAAATCGGCGATAATACGTGCACAGTCCAAGGAAACTTCGTAACTCATGTAAGTTTTTCGGTCTTGTCTTCCGTAGTAACATTTCCTATATAATTTCTTTTACCACTTGGCGTTTGGCCAAGGAACACTTCGAGGAGCTTGGCGGATTGGTCTCGCATCGCCGGTATCAATTTGATGCTTCACTGGTCTAGAGCCATCCTTGTCAAATATGCTAGAGTACTTTGGTAGAAGTTGTTTTGCCTTATTCTGGTGGTCTTCTTCGAGCTCTTGCGTTTACGCCGTGATATCATCTGAAAGATTAATGTTGCTGGTAGAAACATTTTCCTGGAGCTGTTCACAATTTATAACCACCTCCTCCTCCTGACTTTGTCCCAATATAGCTCCTTTGGAAAGCTTAATCGGCGATCTGAACTCATTTAGTACTTTTATCGGTAAACGTCCATCTTGTTTTGTCATAGCCAGTGTCTTTCCTACTAGTATATCCGTCTTTGATTTGTTTGCTGTCTCTACAACCCATAATTTGTATGTCCCATAATCTCCATCAATCCTTGCCCAAACGACTGCCTCCGAATTTGTTGGCTATCTTCCACGAGTACCCGCTTACTGATGTACTTGTTCTCGTAACCGAAATTGAGTGGCACATCCATGTTCTTATAGCTCATAAACCTGTTTTTCATGTCGATCTTGATGCCTTTGTTGCTTAAGAAATCCACACCAACTATGATGTCATCAACAATATCTGCTATTATAAAATTATGCAGTACGGTGACATTCCCAATTGCGATTTCACATGTTAGTTCTCGTTGGACTTGGGTGTCCTCACCGGTCGCCGTGCGCAACTTTGCTCCATGTAATGGCCTCACTTCTTTGTTGACTAAATCGAATCGAATAATGGAATGAGATGCGCCCGTATCAACAGTCAGTAAACGCTCCTTTCCGTCCACGAGTCCTCCAACAGTAACATTACTCGACTTCCTTCCGATCTGTGAGACAGAGATTATGGGGCATCCAATTGCGGGAGCCAGCCTATGCCCCTTGCTGCTGACTCTCTTTAGTTTAACGGTTGGTTGGATTGGGAGACTTGCTCATCTCCTTCAGTCTTGCGCTTACGTCCGAAATTATTGGAGTCAGATCCAGATCCACAATAACGTGCAATATGACCAGATTTTCCGCACTTGAAGCACTTAATAGCCCCTTCATTTTTCTGTTGCTTCCTGTTCAATGCTTCTAGGATTTTGTCAATTTTCTCGGCCCAGTCTGGCGTCTCCACGTCCACACGGTGAGCTTTGTACATTGATTTACTCAAAAGCGAGGCTTTTTCTTGTGTTAGAGCATGTGATACCGTCTCCGCAAATGATCTCTTTGGATTCGCATATGTGGTCGCTTTGTCTCCACATCACGTATTCCATTTATGAAGCTTTGAATTTTTACCCTCTCGATGTATTCCACGGGTGCGTATGCATTTGCCAGATGAGCTAACCTCTCGATATCCGATGCAAACTCCTGCAATGTCTCATTAGTCTTCTGGAAGCGATTCTGTAGCTCTATTTGATGTATCTGCTTCCTATGCTCGCTGCCGTAACGTCTTTCAACGGCTCCCATCAACGCTTCATAGCGGAATATTCTGTAAGATTTCGGCTGCAGGTCCTTTCAATGCCACAAATAAAGCAGCGACTTTGTCAGCGCCCCAATTGTTCACAGCTGCTGTCTTCTCAAATTGTAGCTTAAATACCTGGAAAGGGACAGAACCGTCAAAGGATGGGGTTTTTACCTTGGGTGCGATTGTTGAAACAGTTCGACGATTTAGCTGCAACTCCTGGATCCGTCCTCTCAACGCATTAACTTCAGCGTCAATTTTATCTTGAAGTTCTGCAATCTTTGCATCTTGTGCCTCCAGCTGAGATGACATATAATCCTTGTGTTCTTCCAGTTGAGTGGAGATCTGCGATGATACTTGTGCCGAAATTTGCGACGACATTCGTGTCTCCTGCTCTTCCAGCCTCCAGCCAGTTCAGATGCCATGCGTGTCGCTTGTTGTTCCAACTGAGATGCCATGTGTGTCTTCTGTTCTTCCAACTGAGATGACATGCTTGATGTTATGTTGTTTGAAATCTGAGCCAAGGCAGCCAATAAAGAGTTTGTGTCCACATTTGCCACTGAATCCGGAGAATCCTTTTGCTCTTCTATTTTCGCTATCTCATTCACCAGCTGAAAGACGTGGTCGTCAACGTTGATTCCCTCTGCTTCCATAGCCTCTCGTAACCGTGACTGTAGCTCTGCTTTATTGCCCGATCTTCAACCCATTCAACTTTGCCATATCCTTGTTACCTTTACAATGTCCTTGTTATCCTTGCAATGCCCTTGTTGCCTTTACAATGTCCTTGTTATCCTATATTTATTTGACAATACCGCTTCTGACGCCAATTGTGACGAATTCGATGATTCCTCGATTTTTTTTCCTGAGTTCTATCACTGTACGTCAAATAAAACACTCAGATTCTTCTTAATAAATAGTACGCTTTATTCACTACTAAAAACCGTAGAATAATATCCCGGGTTAATTCACTGTACAGTACTTCGCTGTACAACACTTGAAAATAAACTGATTGATGTGCGTTGTCTTTGCGCCTTTATATACCCTAGCAGACTGCAGCTTTATCACCTAGAAATGTCTACACATTTCTGGGTTATTCGTGCAACAGTGTTCTCGGAGCGTTTATCTATCGACATCTCCTCTTTGTGCCACATTCGCACATATGCGAGCTGCCTCTCCCTCTCTCGCTCTCGCGTCATGTATCTAAACAGCTGTAGTTGTGGTAGTGACTAGGGAATCCAATTTCCGGCATTTCTAGCCTCTCCGGATTTGAAAGTCCCGAATTTTATTTTTTTGCTAAAAATGGCACCCAATATCTATGTAATAATTTTATAACGAACGAAAAGTAACATTAAATTTGTAACTCAAAGTTACCATTCAGGAACTTGAAACATAAGATTTGTTTATTGGGCTGCTCTAGCTTACGCCAGATTGAGATATTTCACAAAATTGTGTTTAACGAACACTTTGGTTGCTCTATCTTTTGTTTCATGAGTACGCTCAAAACAAAACTAGAGTAATCCAGATCACAAATTTCTGCTCTAGCTTTTTTATGGAGTAAGTTAGAGCAGAAAAGCAATTGTCAGTCAGGAAAAAATAAATTTTTGAAAACTTCAAAAAAAATTAGCTCGCAAGAAAATCAATGTTTTTGTATACGTGAATTTGCATTAATTTTGAAGATTTAAACAAAAAACCAAATAAAAAGAAACTATCGAGATTCAAGTGTTTCATGGCATTTCTGCTCTGAGTTGCTCTAAGTTGCTCTATTTCTATTTTGACAGCTGCCCTGCTCTGCTCTGCTCTAACCTGCTCTGAACTTTTTTTTTTCGTCAGTAAACAAACCTATAAGTTGTTTGTACTACTGGTAAACATTGCCAAATATACGTACTTATATATTTGATTAATAACGACTTACAAAAAAATAAAAATAAAAATGAATGCCATTTGACTTAGAGAAAAATTACTTTTTCTGAAGTTTGAAGTGTGATCTTAGAGAAATTATTGCATTAATAGTGACATCTCTTAACCTGGCCTCTGCCTCAACACTGGTGGGTTGAACAGTTGACAAAAAGTCAAATGCTTTCTGAATATAATAGCCTTTGTTGCCCCCATTCCAAAAAATATCAATTTCTTTCCCCAAACCTTTTTTTAATTCATATTCGTTTTTATTGGTGGAAATTTGGGAGCTACTAGTCAAAACTTGATGCAACTTTTCTTTAAGACTAATGGGTCAGTTACATAAAACTTTATTTTGGCTTTACCTCAAACTTTAACTTTGACAGAACAGTTCAGTATACGTATTTAAACCAAGCATGGCAAATTGGAGACCTCAAAGTTGAAGCGAGGTTGAAATTTGGCAAACTCTCAAATTTTGCTTGCTTTGCTTGCTTTGACAATCAGATGTTGATGACTTTGCTTCAATTAAAGAATAAAATGCTGGAGAAAATAATAATTAATTCATTTTTTCTCTATTAAATTAATAAATTAACTAAAACACTACGAATGCAAAGAAAAAAATAACGAAAACAAATGTATTAAAGAGAAGCGTCAAGGCGTTCATTGTAGCATACCTCTGAAGTTGGACGCAAAGTTTTGAGGTAGCAAATGTCAGGCGAGGTTAACAAAGCTTTATGTATTCGACCCTTAACGGGCTTGTCAACTTCAAACACCTCGTCGTTGATATTAGTATGGTTTTCGTTATGAAGCATGTTTTTGTATTACGAAGGATGTTCTCGAGCTCCCCCCAATGACTGATAAGCTAATTTCTTTGGAAAATGCATACTTTAAATCATATATATTAGTCGGATTAATTAAAAAGGCGTAAAAAGGCGATGTTGCAAATGTTGTAGGAATAGTTATTTTTCCCTCAAAGGGGGATGTTTTTGGTAGAAGTTTAGAATCATGTTCTACTTAAAGTACATATATACAAGCTAACTTAAATGTATTTAAAAATTTATTTTCGGTGAACCCGGGATTTAGGTCTAGTAATCCCGGGATTTTCGGGACTTAAAAGACTACGGGATCCCGGGATTGGAATCCCTAGTAGTGACGCTACTGGTGGAAATACGCTAGTGGCGGGAGATGAGCGATTCTTGAGAATATTCGCCAAAATTATAAAACTATCATCGCAGAATCTCACTCACATCCTTTCCAAACAGATTCACTTACTGCAGCGAAGGGAAAACAACGACAAGTCATGTCACCGCAGGCCCGCCGGCATGTTGAAGACATGGGTTAATGAATACTCACCCGCCTATAAATACACTCTCTAATTTAAAACCTTTTACTCACAAGCTGTACTTACCTGAATATTATACCCTATACTTACCTCAATAATCCTGAGCTCTTACCTAAACCACTGGAAGGAGAGAGAAATACAGACTTACATACATACTTACATGATAGGTCAGCTGGCGAGTAGGAGTTGATACCCAGCCAAAATTATTCATTCGCTACACCTGTTGTGCTAAACCTTCGAATATTATTCTAAACAATAAAGAAATTTAATTGTGAACCTCCAGTTTATACAAACATTCATTTATCGAAAATAAATACTAGTTTTACTTAAATCTAAAATCCAAGTGGCTTTCAATTATCTTTCCTTTATTCACCAAGTCGTGAATAGAGGCCATTTTGGCATCAGCTTATGCTATGGATACACACACGGAGATTACCTCCAATAAATCTTTAATCAGATCCAATTTTTACCCTGACACACACAAAATTGAAGATTAACAATCGGCGCCATCTAGTGCTTTGGTTGTATTACTTGCTATTTGAAACTAGATGTCGCTGGGGGTTGTTTATTTTTTGGTGACTCTAGTGTCCAGGAGCGGTAAATCGTAATTTTGGTAGTTGTCCTTGCTATTTTTGTTTATGTATCGGTGACAGTAGCGGTCAAATCGTTATGATATCTGCTCACATCTTCCTCATTCTTCCATAATTTTGTAAATTATAAAATAATAGAAGGGAATTTTTCCTTTTACGAAAGGTTAAAATCACTAATGTGCACATTTCGTAAAAGGAGAAACCATAATTTTGTAAATTATAAAATAATAGAAGGGAATTTTTCCTTTTACGAAAGGTTAAAATCACTAATAGTGCACATGTCGTAAAAGGAGAAACCATAATTTTGTAAGTTATAAAATAATAGAAGGGAATTTTTCCTTTTACGAAAGGTTAAAATCACTAATAGTGCACATTTCGTAAAAGGAGAAACCATAATTTTGTAAATTATAAAATAATAGAAGGGAATTTTTCCTTTTACGAAAGGTTAAAATCACTAATAGTGCACATTTCGTAAAAGGAGAAACCGCGGGCCATGAGAAATAAAGCCATAAAATTTAAAAATTCCTATAAACGAAAAAAATGAAATAAAGCCAAAAATATGGCCCTATTTCACATTTAAATGTGAAATAAACCCATTATGGCTTTATTGCCGATGGCCTTTTAGCACCCCACCTTCGGCTATAGTACGCCACTACCTTCTGCCCATCGACAATCTGTGACAAAACTCCTCCAATCGCATAACTGCTCGCATCTGTATCCAAAATAAATGTTGAGCCTGGGATTGGATACGCTAATATTGGGGCAGTGCACAGCCGTTGCTTCAAGGTTTGGAAAGCCACTTCATGTTCCTTCTTCCAATCAAATGACATATTCTTCCTGGTCAACTCATGAAGGCTACTGGCTACGCTGGCGAAATTCGGTACAAATCGGCGATAATACGTGCACAGTCCAAGGAAACTTCGTAACTCATGTAAGTTTTTCGGTCTTGTCTTCCGTAGTAACATTTCCTATATAATTTCTTTTACCACTTGGCGTTTGGCCAAGGAACACTTCGAGGAGCTTGGCGGATTGGTCTCGCATCGCCGGTATCAATTTGATGCTTCACTGGTCTAGAGCCATCCTTGTCAAATATGCTAGAGTACTTTGGTAGAAGTTGTTTTGCCTTATTCTGGTGGTCTTCTTCGAGCTCTTGCGTTTACGCCGTGATATCATCTGAAAGATTAATGTTGCTGGTAGAAACATTTTCCTGGAGCTGTTCACAATTTATAACCACCTCCTCCTCCTGACTTTGTCCCAATATAGCTCCTTTGGAAAGCTTAATCGGCGATCTGAACTCATTTAGTACTTTTATCGGTAAACGTCCATCTTGTTTTGTCATAGCCAGTGTCTTTCCTACTAGTATATCCGTCTTTGATTTGTTTGCTGTCTCTACAACCCATAATTTGTATGTCCCATAATCTCCATCAATCCTTGCCCAAACGACTGCCTCCGAATTTGTTGGCTATCTTCCACGAGTACCCGCTTACTGATGTACTTGTTCTCGTAACCGAAATTGAGTGGCACATCCATGTTCTTATAGCTCATAAACCTGTTTTTCATGTCGATCTTGATGCCTTTGTTGCTTAAGAAATCCACACCAACTATGATGTCATCAACAATATCTGCTATTATAAAATTATGCAGTACGGTGACATTCCCAATTGCGATTTCACATGTTAGTTCTCGTTGGACTTGGGTGTCCTCACCGGTCGCCGTGCGCAACTTTGCTCCATGTAATGGCCTCACTTCTTTGTTGACTAAATCGAATCGAATAATGGAATGAGATGCGCCCGTATCAACAGTCAGTAAACGCTCCTTTCCGTCCACGAGTCCTCCAACAGTAACATTACTCGACTTCCTTCCGATCTGTGAGACAGAGATTATGGGGCATCCAATTGCGGGAGCCAGCCTATGCCCCTTGCTGCTGACTCTCTTTAGTTTAACGGTTGGTTGGATTGGGAGACTTGCTCATCTCCTTCAGTCTTGCGCTTACGTCCGAAATTATTGGAGTCAGATCCAGATCCACAATAACGTGCAATATGACCAGATTTTCCGCACTTGAAGCACTTAATAGCCCCTTCATTTTTCTGTTGCTTCCTGTTCAATGCTTCTAGGATTTTGTCAATTTTCTCGGCCCAGTCTGGCGTCTCCACGTCCACACGGTGAGCTTTGTACATTGATTTACTCAAAAGCGAGGCTTTTTCTTGTGTTAGAGCATGTGATACCGTCTCCGCAAATGATCTCTTTGGATTCGCATATGTGGTCGCTTTGTCTCCACATCACGTATTCCATTTATGAAGCTTTGAATTTTTACCCTCTCGATGTATTCCACGGGTGCGTATGCATTTGCCAGATGAGCTTACCTCTCGATATCCGATGCAAACTCCTGCAATGTCTCATTAGTCTTCTGGAAGCGATTCTGTAGCTCTATTTGATGTATCTGCTTCCTATGCTCGCTGCCGTAACGTCTTTCAACGGCTCCCATCAACGCTTCATAGCGGAATATTCTGTAAGATTTCGGCTGCAGGTCCTTTCAATGCCACAAATAAAGCAGCGACTTTGTCAGCGCCCCAATTGTTCACAGCTGCTGTCTTCTCAAATTGTAGCTTAAATACCTGGAAAGGGACAGAACCGTCAAAGGATGGGGTTTTTACCTTGGGTGCGATTGTTGAAACAGTTCGACGATTTAGCTGCAACTCCTGGATCCGTCCTCTCAACGCATTAACTTCAGCGTCAATTTTATCTTGAAGTTCTGCAATCTTTGCATCTTGTGCCTCCAGCTGAGATGACATATAATCCTTGTGTTCTTCCAGTTGAGTGGAGATCTGCGATGATACTTGTGCCGAAATTTGCGACGACATTCGTGTCTCCTGCTCTTCCAGCCTCCAGCCAGTTCAGATGCCATGCGTGTCGCTTGTTGTTCCAACTGAGATGCCATGTGTGTCTTCTGTTCTTCCAACTGAGATGACATGCTTGATGTTATGTTGTTTGAAATCTGAGCCAAGGCAGCCAATAAAGAGTTTGTGTCCACATTTGCCACTGAATCCGGAGAATCCTTTTGCTCTTCTATTTTCGCTATCTCATTCACCAGCTGAAAGACGTGGTCGTCAACGTTGATTCCCTCTGCTTCCATAGCCTCTCGTAACCGTGACTGTAGCTCTGCTTTATTGCCCGATCTTCAACCCATTCAACTTTGCCATATCCTTGTTACCTTTACAATGTCCTTGTTATCCTTGCAATGCCTTTGTTGCCTTTACAATGTCCTTGTTATCCTATATTTATTTGACAATACCGCTTCTGACGCCAATTGTGACGAATTCGATGATTCCTCGATTTTTTTTCCTGAGTTCTATCACTGTACGTCAAATAAAACACTCAGATTCTTCTTAATAAATAGTACGCTTTATTCACTACTAAAAACCGTAGAATAATATCCCGGGTTAATTCACTGTACAGTACTTCGCTGTACAACACTTGAAAATAAACTGATTGATGTGCGTTGTCTTTGCGCCTTTATATACCCTAGCAGACTGCAGCTTTATCACCTAGAAATGTCTACACATTTCTGGGTTATTCGTGCAACAGTGTTCTCGGAGCGTTTATCTATCGACATCTCCTCTTTGTGCCACATTCGCACATATGCGAGCTGCCTCTCCCTCTCTCGCGTCATGTATCTAAACAGCTGTAGTTGTGGTAGTGACTAGGGAATCCAATTTCCGGCATTTCTAGCCTCTCCGGATTTGAAAGTCCCGAATTTTATTTTTTTGCTAAAAATGGCACCCAATATCTATGTAATAATTTTATAACGAACGAAAAGTAACATTAAATTTGTAACTCAAAGTTACCATTCAGGAACTTGAAACATAAGATTTGTTTATTGGGCTGCTCTAGCTTACGCCAGATTGAGATATTTCACAAAATTGTGTTTAACGAACACTTTGGTTGCTCTATCTTTTGTTTCATGAGTACGCTCAAAACAAAACTAGAGTAATCCAGATCACAAATTTCTGCTCTAGCTTTTTTTATGGAGTAAGTTAGAGCAGAAAAGCAATTGTCAGTCAGGAAAAAATAAATTTTTGAAAACTTCAAAAAAAATTAGCTCGCAAGAAAATCAATGTTTTTGTATACGTGAATTTGCATTAATTTTGAAGATTTAAACAAAAAACCAAATAAAAAGAAACTATCGAGATTCAAGTGTTTCATGGCATTTCTGCTCTGAGTTGCTCTATTTCTATTTTGACAGCTGCCCTGCTCTGCTCTGCTCTAACCTGCTCTGAACTTTTTTTTTTCGTCAGTAAACAAACCTATAAGTTGTTTGTACTACTGGTAAACATTGCCAAATATACGTACTTATATATTTGATTAATAACGACTTACAAAAAAATAAAAATAAAAATGAATGCCATTTGACTTAGACAAAAATTACTTTTTCTGAAGTTTGAAGTGTGATCTTAGAGAAATTATTGCATTAATAGTGACATCTCTTAACCTGGCCTCTGCCTCAACACTGGTGGGTTGAACAGTTGACAAAAAGTCAAATGCTTTCTGAATATAATAGCCTTTGTTGCCCCCATTCCAAAAAATATCAATTTCTTTCCCCAAACCTTTTTTTAATTCATATTCGTTTTTATTGGTGGAAATTTGGGAGCTACTAGTCAAAACTTGATGTAACTTTTCTTTAAGACTAATGGGTCAGTTACATAAAACTTTATTTTGGCTTTACCTCAAACTTTGACTTTGACAGAACAGTTCAGTATACGTATTTAAACCAAGCATGGCAAATTGGAGACCTCAAAGTTGAAGCGAGGTTGAAATTTGGCAAACTCTCAAATTTTGCTTGCTTTGCTTGCTTTGACAATCAGATGTTGATGACTTTGCTTCAATTAAAGAATAAAATGCTCGAGAAAATAATAATTAATTCATTTTTTCTCTATTAAATTAATAAATTAACTAAAACACTACGAATGCAAAGAAAAAAATAACGAAAACATATGTATTAAAGAGAAGCGTCAAGGCGTTCATTGTAGCATACCTCTGAAGTTGGACGCAAAGTTTTGTGGTAGCAAATGTCAGGCGAGGTTAACAAAGCTTTATGTATTCGACCCTTAACGGGCTTGTCAACTTCAAACACCTCGTCGTTGATATTAGTATGGTTTTCGTTATGAAGCATGTTTTTGTATTACGAAGGATGTTCTCGAGCTCCCCCAATGACTGATAAGCTAATTTCTTTGGTAAATGCATACTTTAAATCATATATATTAGTCGGATTAATTAAAAAGGCGTAAAAAGGCGATGTTGCAAATGTTGTAGGAATAGTTATTTTTCCCTCAAAGGGGGATGTTTTTGGTAGAAGTTTAGAATCATGTTCTACTTAAAGTACATATATACAAGATAACTTAAATGTATTTAAAAATTTATTTTCGGTGAACCCGGGATTTAGGTCTAGTAATCCCGGGATTTTCGGGACTTAAAAGACTACGGGATCCCGGGATTGGAATCCCTAGTAGTGACGCTACTGGTGGAAATACGCTAGTGGCGGGAGATGAGCGATTCTTGAGAATATTCGCCAAAATTATAAAACTATCATCGCAGAATCTCACTTACATCCTTTCCAAACAGATTCTCTTACTGCAGCGAAGGGAAAACAACGACAAGTCATGTCACCGCAGGCCCGCCGGCATGTTGAAGACATGGGTTAATGAATACTCACCCGCCTATAAATACACTCTCTAATTTAAAACCTTTTACTCACAAGCTGTACTTACCTGAATATTATACCCTATACTTACCTCAATAATCCTGAGCTCTTACCTAAACCACTGGAAGGAGAGAGAAATTCAGACTTACATACATACTTACATGATAGGTCAGCTGGCGAGTAGGAGTTGATACCCAGCCAAAATTATTCATTCGCTACACCTGTTGTGCTAAACCTTCGAATATTATTCTAAACAATAAAGAAATTTAATTGTGAACCTCCAGTTTATACAAACATTCATTTATCGAAAATAAATACTAGTTTTACTTAAATCTAAAATCCAAGTGGCTTTCAATTATCTTTCCTTTATTCACCAAGTCGTGAATAGAGGCCATTTTGGCATCAGCTTATGCTATGGATACACACACGGAGATTACCTCCAATAAATCTTTAATCAGATCCAATTTTTACCCTGACACACACAAAATTGAAGATTAACAATCGGCGCCATCTAGTGCTTTGGTTGTATTACTTGCTATTTGAAACTAGATGTCGCTGGGGGTTGTTTATTTTTTGGTGACTCTAGTGTCCAGGAGCGGTAAATCGTAATTTTGGTAGTTGTCCTTGCTATTTTTGTTTATGTATCGGTGACAGTAGCGGTCAAATCGTTATGATATCTGCTCACATCTTCCTCATTCTTCCATAATTTTGTAAATTATAAAATAATAGAAGGGAATTTTTCCTTTTACGAAAGGTTAAAATCACTAATGTGCACATTTCGTAAAAGGAGAAACCATAATTTTGTAAATTATAAAATAATAGAAGGGAATTTTTCCTTTTACGAAAGGTTAAAATCACTAATAGTGCACATGTCGTAAAAGGAGAAACCATAATTTTGTAAGTTATAAAATAATAGAAGGGAATTTTTCCTTTTACGAAAGGTTAAAATCACTAATAGTGCACATTTCGTAAAAGGAGAAACCATAATTTTGTAAATTATAAAATAATAGAAGGGAATTTTTCCTTTTACGAAAGGTTAAAATCACTAATAGTGCACATTTCGTAAAAGGAGAAACCGCGGGCCATGAGAAATAAAGCCATAAAATTTAAAAATTCCTATAAACGAAAAAAATGAAATAAAGCCAAAAATATGGCCCTATTTCACATTTAAATGTGAAATAAACCCATTATGGCTTTATTGCCGATGGCCTTTTAGCACCCCACCTTCGGCTATAGTACGCCACTACCTTCTGCCCATCGACAATCTGTGACAAAACTCCTCCAATCGCATAACTGCTCGCATCTGTATCCAAAATAAATGTTGAGCCTGGGATTGGATACGCTAATATTGGGGCAGTGCACAGCCGTTGCTTCAAGGTTTGGAAAGCCACTTCATGTTCCTTCTTCCAATCAAATGACATATTCTTCCTGGTCAACTCATGAAGGCTACTGGCTACGCTGGCGAAATTCGGTACAAATCGGCGATAATACGTGCACAGTCCAAGGAAACTTCGTAACTCATGTAAGTTTTTCGGTCTTGTCTTCCGTACACTGAACCAAAAACGTACATGTTTTGTACGAACAAAGTTTCATAGAAGTTCACGCAGATTTTTTCTTAGAATCTAAGAAAAATTTCATATAATTTAAGAAAAGTTTCTTATTATATATGAAAAAATACGTTAAATTTTATTAACGCCAGAACTTCGTTCCTAAAATATAAGAACTAAAATTCATTAATTTTTTAGCTGAATTTGTTCCTAAATGTTACGAATTTGTTCTTATATTTTAAGAAATACGTACGTACAATTTTTTTACTATGATTATAAGAACTTTTTCTTATTATTTAGAACTTGTTTCGTAGATTTTAAGAACTATTTCTTATATTTTAGGAAAGCGTCATCGATTGAACCAACACATTCTTAACTAGAGCAGACAGCTGCCACTGTTAGAATTTTTTTATTAATACCATTTATTGAAAAGATCGTGTGTTAAAAATTAAACATATTGTAATTATGTATATTATAAAAAAAAGAAAAAGAAAAAAGTTCGCTATTATGAAGTGTAGTGTGTGATAAAGACTTGTTAAGTCCCGAGAAATTAACGTTTCACCTAAAAAGAACCCACATAAGAAGACATCTGAAAATAAACAAAAAGACTTCAACCTCAACTGAAGCAGCATCATTATAACCTGTAGCCGTACCAGAGCGACATTATGCAACAACACCAACTTTAGCTGAGCCAGAAACATTATATTATATTACATGTCTCCGGTTCCAAAGTAAACAGATGTATTTACTTTTTAAAATTTTTGGGAAAACAGCTTTCAAACTTTTATTTTTTCATAGAACTCCATTGTAAAAATGAAATTTTGAATGCCGTTTCAAAAACAATTCAAATTTTGAAATACTTCTGTTTACTTTGGAACCGGCGATATGTACTAGTTATTTCAGCCCTCCTTTTATACATACAAACTACTTTTGATAATGAATGTTTAACTTTAATTATTTTTTTTAATGCAAATACATTACTACCTTTGTAAAAGAAATAAGTATGTCAATTAAAATAAAGCATTCCAACTGAATTTCATGATTTTTAAAATTCAAGAATGGATCCATACATTCTAAGAATGAGTTCGTAAAATTTAGAATGGATTCATACAATCTAGGAATCAGTTCGTAAAACTTAAGAATGTATTCATACATTCTAGGAACGAGTTCGTAAAATTTAGAATGGATTCATACAATCTAGGAATGAGTTCGTCAAATTTAAGAATGGATTCATACATTCTAAGAATGAGTTCGTAAAATTTAGAATGGATTCATACAATCTAGGAATGAGTTCGTCAAATTTAAGAATGGATTCATACATTCTAAGAATGAGTTCGTAAAATTTAGAATGGATTCATACAATCTAGGAATGAGTTCGTCAAATTTAAGAATGGATTCATACATTCTAAGAATGAGTTCGTAAAATTTAGAATGGATTCATACAATCTAGGAATGAGTTCGTCAAATTTAAGAATGGATTCATACATTCTAAGAATGAGTTCGTAAAATTTAGAATGGATTCATACAATCTAAGAACGAGTTCGTATAATTTATGAATGGATTCATATATTCTAAGAATGAGTCGTATAATTTATGAATGGACTGACATATTCCAAGAATGAGTTCGTACAATTTAAGAATCTTTTCATACATTCTATGAATAAGGTCGTACAATTAATAAATGGATTGCCATATTCTAAGAATGAGTTCGTACAATTTAAGCATTTTTTCATACGTTCTAAGAATGAGGTCGTAGTATATATTGACATATTCTAAGAATGATTTCGTAGATTCTAAGAATGAGTTCTTGGATTTTAAGTATTATAATTAAAATTTTGTTTGACATGAACATTTACGAATTTTTGTTCTTAAATTCTACGAAAACGTTCTTTGGAGAGCTTTTAATGAAAAAAATTTGTAAAATATATGTACTTTTTCGTAGAAAATATGTACTTTTTTGGTTCAGTGTAGTAACATTTCCTATATAATTTCTTTTACCACTTGGCGTTTGGCCAAGGAACACTTCGAGGAGCTTGGCGGATTGGTCTCGCATCGCCGGTATCAATTTGATGCTTCACTGGTCTAGAGCCATCCTTGTCAAATATGCTAGAGTACTTTGGTAGAAGTTGTTTTGCCTTATTCTGGTGGTCTTCTTCGAGCTCTTGCGTTTACGCCGTGATATCATCTGAAAGATTAATGTTGCTGGTAGAAACATTTTCCTGGAGCTGTTCACAATTTATAACCACCTCCTCCTCCTGACTTTGTCCCAATATAGCTCCTTTGGAAAGCTTAATCGGCGATCTGAACTCATTTAGTACTTTTATCGGTAAACGTCCATCTTGTTTTGTCATAGCCAGTGTCTTTCCTACTAGTATATCCGACTTTGATTTGTTTGCTGTCTCTACAACCCATAATTTGTATGTCCCATAATCTCCATCAATCCTTGCCCAAACGACTGCCTCCGAATTTGTTGGCTATCTTCCACGAGTACCCGCTTACTGATGTACTTGTTCTCGTAACCGAAATTGAGTGGCACATCCATGTTCTTATAGCTCATAAACCTGTTTTTCATGTCGATCTTGATGCCTTTGTTGCTTAAGAAATCCACACCAACTATGATGTCATCAACAATATCTGCTATTATAAAATTATGCAGTACGGTGACATTCCCAATTGCGATTTCACATGTTACTTCTCGTTGGACTTGGGTGTCCTCACCGGTCGCCGTGCGCAACTTTGCTCCATGTAATGGCCTCACTTCTTTGTTGACTAAATCGAATCGAATAATGGAATGAGATGCGCCCGTATCAACAGTCAGTAAACGCTCCTTTCCGTCCACGAGTCCTCCAACAGTAACATTACTCGACTTCCTTCCGATCTGTGAGACAGAGATTATGGGGCATCCAATTGCGGGAGCCAGCCTATGCCCCTTGCTGCTGACTCTCTTTAGTTTAACGGTTGGTTGGATTGGGAGACTTGCTCATCTCCTTCAGTCTTGCGCTTACGTCCGAAATTATTGGAGCCAGATCCAGATCCACAATAACGTGCAATATGACCAGATTTTCCGCACTTGAAGCACTTAATAGCCCCTTCATTTTTCTGTTGCTTCCTGTTCAATGCTTCTAGGATTTTGTCAATTTTCTCGGCCCAGTCTGGCGTCTCCACGTCCACACGGTGAGCTTTGTACATTGATTTACTCAAAAGCGAGGCTTTTTCTTGTGTTAGAGCATGTGATACCGTCTCCGCAAATGATCTCTTTGGATTCGCATATGTGGCTCGCTTTGTCTCCACATCACGTATTCCATTTATGAAGCTTTGAATTTTTACCCTCTCGATGTATTCCACGGGTGCGTATGCATTTGCCAGATGAGCTAACCTCTCGATATCCGATGCAAACTCCTGCAATGTCTCATTAGTCTTCTGGAAGCGATTCTGTAGCTCTATTTGATGTATCTGCTTCCTATGCTCGCTGCCGTAACGTCTTTCAACGGCTCCCATCAACGCTTCATAGCGGAATATTCTGTAAGATTTCGGCTGCAGGTCCTTTCAATGCCACAAATAAAGCAGCGACTTTGTCAGCGCCCCAATTGTTCACAGCTGCTGTCTTCTCAAATTGTAGCTTAAATACCTGGAAAGGGACAGAACCGTCAAAGGATGGGGTTTTTACCTTGGGTGCGATTGTTGAAACAGTTCGACGATTTAGCTGCAACTCCTGGATCCGTCCTCTCAACGCATTAACTTCAGCGTCAATTTTATCTTGAAGTTCTGCAATCTTTGCATCTTGTGCCTCCAGCTGAGATGACATATAATCCTTGTGTTCTTCCAGTTGAGTGGAGATCTGCGATGATACTTGTGCCGAAATTTGCGACGACATTCGTGTCTCCTGCTCTTCCAGCCTCCAGCCAGTTCAGATGCCATGCGTGTCGCTTGTTGTTCCAACTGAGATGCCATGTGTGTCTTCTGTTCTTCCAACTGAGATGACATGCTTGATGTTATGTTGTTTGAAATCTGAGCCAAGGCAGCCAATAAAGAGTTTGTGTCCACATTTGCCACTGAATCCGGAGAATCCTTTTGCTCTTCTATTTTCGCTACCTCATTCACCAGCTGAAAGACGTGGTCGTCAACGTTGATTCCCTCTGCTTCCATAGCCTCTCGTAACCGTGACTGTAGCTCTGCTTTATTGCCCGATCTTCAACCCATTCAACTTTGCCCTTTACAATGTCCTTGTTATCCTTGCAATGCCCTTGTTGCCTTTACAATGTCCTTGTTATCCTATATTTATTTGACAATACCGCTTCTGACGCCAATTGTGACGAATTCGATGATTCCTCGATTTTTTTTCCTGAGTTCTATCACTGTACGTCAAATAAAACACTCAGATTCTTCTTAATAAATAGTACGCTTTATTCACTACTAAAAACCGTAGAATAATATCCCGGGTTAATTCACTGTACAGTACTTCGCTGTACAACACTTGAAAATAAACTGATTGATGTGCGTTGTCTTTGCGCCTTTATATACCCTAGCAGACTGCAGCTTTATCACCTAGAAATGTCTACACATTTCTGGGTTATTCGTGCAACAGTGTTCTCGGAGCGTTTATCTATCGACATCTCCTCTTTGTGCCACATTCGCACATATGCGAGCTGCCTCTCCCTCTCTCGCTCTCGCGTCATGTATCTAAACAGCTGTAGTTGTGGTAGTGACTAGGGAATCCAATTTCCGGCATTTCTAGCCTCTCCGGATTTGAAAGTCCCGAATTTTATTTTTTTGCTAAAAATGGCACCCAATATCTATGTAATAATTTTATAACGAACGAAAAGTAACATTAAATTTGTAACTCAAAGTTACCATTCAGGAACTTGAAACATAAGATTTGTTTATTGGGCTGCTCTAGCTTACGCCAGATTGAGATATTTCACAAAATTGTGTTTAACGAACACTTTGGTTGCTCTATCTTTTGTTTCATGAGTACGCTCAAAACAAAACTAGAGTAATCCAGATCACAAATTTCTGCTCTAGCTTTTTTTATGGAGTAAGTTAGAGCAGAAAAGCAATTGTCAGTCAGGAAAAAATAAATTTTTGAAAACTTCAAAAAAAATTAGCTCGCAAGAAAATCAATGTTTTTGTATACGTGAATTTGCATTAATTTTGAAGATTTAAACAAAAAACCAAATAAAAAGAAACTATCGAGATTCAAGTGTTTCATGGCACTTCTGCTCTGAGTTGCTCTAAGTTGCTCTATTTCTATTTTGACAGCTGCCCTGCTCTGCTCTGCTCTAACCTGCTCTGAACTTTTTTTTTTCGTCAGTAAACAAACCTATAAGTTGTTTGTACTACTGGTAAACATTGCCAAATATACGTACTTATATATTTGATTAATAACGACTTACAAAAAAATAAAAATAAAAATGAATGCCATTTGACTTAGAGAAAAATTACTTTTTCTGAAGTTTGAAGTGTGATCTTAGAGAAATTATTGCATTAATAGTGACATCTCTTAACCTGGCCTCTGCCTCAACACTGGTGGGTTGAACAGTTGACAAAAAGTCAAATGCTTTCTGAATATAATAGCCTTTGTTGCCCCCATTCCAAAAAATATCAATTTCTTTCCCCAAACCTTTTTTTAATTCATATTCGTTTTTATTGGTGGAAATTTGGGAGCTACTAGTCAAAACTTGATGCAACTTTTCTTTAAGACTAATGGGTCAGTTACATAAAACTTTATTTTGGCTTTACCTCAAACTTTGACTTTGACAGAACAGTTCAGTATACGTATTTAAACCAAGCATGGCAAATTGGAGACCTCAAAGTTGAAGCGAGGTTGAAATTTGGCAAACTCTCAAATTTTGCTTGCTTTGACAATCAGATGTTGATGACTTTGCTTCAATTAAAGAATAAAATGCTGGAGAAAATAATAATTAATTCATTTTTTCTCTATTAAATTAATAAATTAACTAAAACACTACGAATGCAAAGAAAAAAATAACGAAAACAAATGTATTAAAGAGAAGCGTCAAGGCGTTCATTGTAGCATACCTCTGAAGTTGGACGCAAAGTTTTGAGGTAGCAAATGTCAGGCGAGGTTAACAAAGCTTTATGTATTCGACCCTTAACGGGCTTGTCAACTTCAAACACCTCGTCGTTGATATTAGTATGGTTTTCGTTATGAAGCATGTTTTTGTATTACGAAGGATGTTCTCGAGCTCCCCCCAATGACTGATAAGCTAATTTCTTTGGAAAATGCATACTTTAAATCATATATATTAGTCGGATTAATTAAAAAGGCGTAAAAAGGCGATGTTGAAAATGTTGTAGGAATAGTTATTTTTCCCTCAAAGGGGGATGTTTTTGGTAGAAGTTTAGAATCATGTTCTACTTAAAGTACATATATACAAGATAACTTAAATGTATTTAAAAATTTATTTTCGGTGAACCCGGGATTTAGGTCTAGTAATCCCGGGATTTTCGGGACTTAAAAGACTACGGGATCCCGGGATTGGAATCCCTAGTAGTGACGCTATAAAATTATAAAACTATCATCGCAGAATCTCACTCACATCCTTTCCAAACAGATTCTCTTACTGCAGCGAAGGGAAAACAACGACAAGTCATGTCACCGCAGGCCCGCCGGCATGTTGAAGACATGGGTTAATGAATACTCACCCGCCTATAAATACACTCTCTAATTTAAAACCTTTTACTCACAAGCTGTACTTACCTGAATATTATACCCTATACTTACCTCAATAATCCTGATCTCTTACCTAAACCACTGGAAGGAGAGAGAAATACAGACTTACATACATACTTACATGATAGGTCAGCTGGCGAGTAGGAGTTGATACCCAGCCAAAATTATTCATTCGCTACACCTGTTGTGCTAAACCTTCGAATATTATTCTAAACAATAAAGAAATTTAATTGTGAACCTCCAGTTTATACAAACATTCATTTATCGAAAATAAATACTAGTTTTAGTTAAATCTAAAATCCAAGTGGCTTTCAATTATCTTTCCTTTATTCACCAAGTCGTGAATAGAGGCCATTTTGGCATCAGCTTATGCTATGGATACACACACGGAGATTACCTCCAATAAATCTTTAATCAGATCCAATTTTTACCCTGACACACACAAAATTGAAGATTAACAATCGGCGCCATCTAGTGCATTGGTTGTATTACTTGCTATTTGAAACTAGATGTCGCTGGGGGTTGTTTATTTTTTGGTGACTCTAGTGTCCAGGAGCGGTAAATCGTAATTTTGGTAGTTTTCCTTGCTATTTTTGTTTATGTATCGGTGACAGTAGCGGTCAAATCGTTATGATATCTGCTCACATCTTCCTCATTTTTGGGAGTTTATAATGAAGATTAAGCCCAAGTTAACTCCCAAAAGCAGAGTTAATTATATTACTATTACTTTCCGGGTGAGGAGGAAACAGCCCCTACTTCTGAATCCAAATCCCTCATTGAGTATTGTCAACAGAAGGGTCTCTCATGGGTCCTCTGCTGTGACGCAAACTTCCACCATACAGCTTGGAGTAGTACGAACATAAATAACAGGGGTGAGCACCTCCTGCAGTTTATTAGTAGTCATAACATCAATGTCATAAATCGTGGTAATGAACCCACTTTTGTTAATGATATTAGAGGGGAGGTTCTTGACCTTACTCTAGTAGCCAAAACATGGCCTTCGCTGTCACAAATTGGCACGTCTCGGGGGAGGGATCAATGTCGGACCACAAACACATTGTGTTCGACATGGGTCACTTCTCTGATAGTGAGTCCGTTTTCAGAAATCCAAGGAAAACTAAATGGGAACTATTTCGCTTCACCATGGAAAAAAGCGGCAATTGCTTACACCAACCGATAACTACGGTGACTGACAATTTCAGTCAGATATTATAACGGCTTTTAGTGAGAGTTGTCCCCAGGCTAAAAAACGTGTACAACGGGATGTGCCTTGGTGGAACAAAAAGCTTGCACAATTAAGATGTCAAGCAAGAAGGTTGTTCAATACAGCTAAAGACACGCACAGTAAAAAATGAAAGACTACTTTTTTTAAATTTAATACCAAATAGTATTATTTTAAGACCCTGAAAAAGTTTGGAAATTAAATTTGGACTAATGGTTTTAAAATAATACCAAAATAGTACTAAATCGCTACCTCTCTCTCAATTTGGCGATAAAATTAGTCCAAATGGTCTTAAAATAATACCAAAATAATACTCTTTCTCTCAATTAAACGGAAAATGGTATCAATTTAATACTTTTTGGCGTTGTTATATATAAACACCAAATTGGTGTTAAATTTAGACTTCTCTTTTTACTGTGCGGGAGACTGGGTATCTTATAAAAATGCTCTAACCTCCTACAATAAAGAACTTAGGAAGTCTAAGGGCCACTTGCATAAAAGCCGATTAAGCCTAATCTTGACAGCTAACCATACAAAATACGTCAATGAAACTCCGGTTAGTCGTTATCAGCTTTTATGCAAGCGGCCCTAAGAGGGCAACCTGGAGAGAACACTGCGAAAATATTAAAGATCTCCCTACGGCAGTGCGGCTCCAAAAGGCCCTTGTGAGAGGCCATAGCAACGTCATTGGTACTCTGAAGAATTCAGATGGGAGCTACACCAAGCAGCCGGAAGACACATGCAAACTCTTGCTTGCTACTACTCACTTTGCGGTCTGTACACCAGGCTATCAACACTCACATCCTATAGTAGATGGTTCTCCAACTATTAGTGGAAGAGAAAAGAGCCTGGCAGCAAAGCTAACCAATGTCAAAAATGTCCAATGGGCTTTATTGACTTTCAGTCCTTTCAAATCCCGAGGACCGGACGGGGTCTATCCTTGTCTGTTACAGCAAGGAATCAACTATACAGCCCCAGTCCTATCCCTAAAAAGCCATAGAGTCTAAAAACATAGCCCAGTGTGCATTTATCGATATATCAGGCTCTTTCGATAATACGACGTATCAGGCCATTGAGGAAGCCATGATTAGCAAGGACGTAAGCCCAATGATTACTCGCTGGGTGCTGGCCATGCTAAAGCAAAGAAAAATCAGCTTTGAGATAAGAGGGAGTGCTTGGTCAATCGTGGCCACAAGAGGATGCCCTCAAGGAGTTGTACTTTCTCCTCTACTTTGGACCCTTGTCAGAGACGAACTTCTTCACCTTTTGAAGGGCAAGGGCTTTGACGTTCAGGGCTATGAAGATGACTTGGTTGTCTGCGTAACAGGAATGCATGACGAAACAATATCCGACCGCATGCAACAAGCGCATCATTGTGAGATGGTGTGCTAGCAAAGGGCTATCTATTAACCCAAACAAAACAATCTTGGTGCCTTTCATGCGGCGAAGAAAGCTGTCCTTGTTAGAGCCGTCCCTAGGAGGCAGCCGCATAAGTTTTTCAACGGAGGCAAAATACCTAGGAGTAACATTGGACAATACCCTTACATGGAATGCTCATAAAGCAACGAGGGCCTTTTTCGCCTGCACTAGACTTTATGGCAAAACATGGGGCTGTCTCCCAAAATGACGTATTGGTCATTTAATACAGTTGTGAAGCCAATAGTCACCTACGCTTCCCTAGTCTGGTGGCCTAAGGCTGCTCAAAGAACAGCAGCAACTAAATTAAGTAAGCTGCATCGGCTGGTCTGTGTCGGTATAACAGGTGCAAGGAGAACGTGCCCTGCTGATGCTCTAAGTGCCCTTGTAGGAATACCTCCCTTCCCTATTCTGATAGAGAAGGAAGCCACACTTGCTGCATTGAGACTTCAAAATGTTTCTGATCTAAAAATCGGAAATATGGCAGGACATATGAAGATAGTCAAGAACTTCATAAACGATCCTATATTGCAAGTAAGTGAAGCAATAACTCCTACGCTCAGGATCACGCGAAAATTTGAGGTTTCAATCGTAGATCGAATGCTCTGGGAAACAGGGAACCCATATGCTGAATCAGATTCGGAGATTTGGTATACGGATGGATCGAAGCTGGAAGATGGTAAATGGGAGCTGATACCTATGGACCAAACTACAAAAATTCGGTACCAATTGGTAGCTACCCCACTATTTTCCAAATGGAAATCTATGCAATAGAAATTTGTGGCGGAGAATGCCTCCGAAGAGGACTATCCTCTAAACGAATTTACATTATGTCGGACAGTCAGGCCGCCCTACGTGCCTTGCAGTCGTACACAATAACTTCGAAGCTTGTTTATAAGTACGTCACAGTGCTTAATGATCTGGGGGCCAAAAACATGGTGTTGTTAGGTTGAGTTCCAGGGCATGAGGACATGACGGCAACGAAAAAGCGGACCACCTTGCAAAACACGGTGCTCGAACAGCATTTTATGGTCCGGAACCCTTCTGTGGGCTCACCAAGGCCCACGTAAGGGAGACCATAAGCAACTGGGAAGACAAACAGTTTAGGCAGCATTGGCTTAGCAGCCTAGGACAGAGGCAGGCCAAACTCTTTATAGAACCATCGCAAAGAGCATCGACCAGGCTCATCGGTTAACTTTAGAAACGCAACATCAAAACCTAGACGTATTAGACAGGGGGTGCCACAGGGTGGTGTCCTATCCCCGACACTGTTTAATTTCTATCTATCGAAGATGCCCCCACCACCAGAGGGCATCTCCGTCGTTTCATATGCCGACGACTGTACAATAATGGCGACGGGGAAGGGCCCCTATACTGATGAACTCTGTGCGAAAATCAACGGTTACCTCTGCGACCTTTCCAGGGTTTTCACTGAGCGAGATCTGACGATATCTCCGACTAAATCAACGGCGACGCTTTTTACATGGACGCACCAGGTGAGAAATGAATTAGACATTTTCGTTGATGGCACTAAGCTACCAACTGTCAGCCACCCAAAGTTATTAGGGATGCCACTGGATAATACTTTCTCATTTGCTGGTCATGTGTCTGCAATGGTCTCAAAGGTACGTGGTCGCAACAAGATCCTCAAGTCACTTGCCGGCAGTACTTGGGGAAAAGACAAAGAAACGTTGCTGACTACATATAAGGCCATTGGCCGACCAGTCTTTGACTATGCTGCACCCATATGGTCGCCTAATGTACATAACACCAACTGGACGAAGTTACAAGTCTGCCAAAATACTGCCATCAGAACTGCTACGGGATGTCTCCTCATGTCTTCCGAGTCTCACCTCCATAAGGAGGCAAAACTGCTCAATGTAAAAGAGCATGCGGAAATGCTGAGCAGGAAATTCCTTCTGAACTGCCACAAGCCAGCACATCCAAACCGCCATCTTTTGGACATAGATCCGCCCCCCCGAGAGACATAAGGAAACATCTCCGTAAGCATTATTATGAAATCCGGCATCATATTACCTTGCCGTTTGATCTGCAGAATCATAAGCGGGCTCTAACCGAGGGGTGTAAAAGTAGGTCGCCTCCCAGTTGGTGCACCCTGGGTAACGCTAAATGACCTACATAGCCTACACGGCTAGTTTCTTGTATTGCCGGTTCTACGAGAACGGTACCAGTACTTGTGCTGTACCCATCGTGCCGAAACGACCCGGTCCGTTTTCTTATATCGACCCGGCCAAGAGCAATACACTCGGGGTGACCCTGTCTGACATTTAGGCAGGGCTACACCTCGCTACAACAACAACAACTAACCGACATCCACACCGAGTCGGTAGACACTTTTGTCGGATCTCTACCTGTGAATCCCGTTCTGAACAGTCCTCCACGGGATATTGCTGAAGAAGAACGCACCTTACCAAGGGAGACAAGAGTCACCTTGGCACAGCTTAGGTCTGGATATAGTGTAAGGTTAAACTCCTACTTATCCAGACTTAATGATACAATCTTAAACACATGCCCTGCATGTGGTAGGACCCCCCATGATACTCTTCATCTCTTCAATTGTTCATCTGAACCTACTCTTCTAACCCCTCTGTCCCTCTGGACAAACCCAGTTGAAACTGCACGTTTCCTTGGACTCCCCTTAGAAGAGCTTGATGAAGATCTTCGGAATGATCATACACTCTAGACAGGGCAATGCATTGTTAACAACAACAACAACCAGGCTCATAAATCTAAGAACCCTTACTGGGTATTATATGGGACATTGTAGTATACGTTATCACCTGAGCAAATTGAAACTGTCAGATACAACAATTTGTCGGTTTTGCGAACTGGACGATGAAACGCCGGTTCACATACTCTGCGAATGCATTGCGTTAGCAAGAAAGAGAGTGTGCTACCTAGGTGGTGTCACTCCAATCCGTTCGTGATATGGAATAAAAAACCTGAGGAGGTGCTCAAATGGATCCCTGAAATAACTCCCACGAAATAAGTCCCACTTTTAAAAACGAAATAAGTCCCACCAAAAATTGCTATTTTGAAAGTGGGAGTTATTTCGTTTTTAAAAGTGGGACTTATTTCGTCAATTGGTGGGACTTATTTCGTTACGCGTTTTTATTTTAAGTGGGACTTATTTCGTTTTGAATGGGAATAAATTCTTTTTGTAAAGTGGGAGCTATTTCATACCCCTAAATTTATATTTTGGGTGGGATTTATTTCGTTTTAAGTGGGACTTATTTCATTTTCATAATTTTGCATTTTAAGTGAATGCTTAATAATTTTTGCCGTTATTTGTTGCTCTTCACGTTGTTTCTCATTGAATTTCATAATGTTCTTTTTGTTGCTTTTTAAAAAAAATTTATTGTATTGTAGAATATGCTTTACAAAAAGTTCCGTTATTTCTTGATCTTTACGCACTGATCAAACCAGTAAAATAGTATGTCCATACTGTAGTGCAGAAGTTCATGAAACCCTTCAAATATTTATCTGATAAATAAATGATTTTTTTATGGAGGAGTGCGATAGAGCCATGAATTATAAGGCCATTATGGCTTTATTTCTCTTTTTTTTTTTCTTATGCAAAAAGTTATATATTGGACTTTTCGTAAAAGGGACAACCATAATTTTTTGTCCTTATCTCTCATGGCTGTCCTTTTTTTGTTATAAACTACTTTATACTTACTATAATAAAAAAACTGTAAAAAAAGTGGGACTTATTTCGTTTATGAAACTGGGACTTATTTCGTTTATGAAAGTGGGACTTATTTCATTTAAGAAATATATTATTCAAGGGGGAGTTATTTCATTTTGAGTGGGAGTTATTTCATTTCAAGTAAATTTTTAAATCATTTCATTTTGGTGGGACTTATTTCGTTTTCAAAAGTGGGACTTATTGGGAGTTATTTCATTTTTTTAAGCAATTTTTGGTGGGACTTATTTCGTTTTTAAAAGTGGGACTTATTTCGTGGGATTTATTTCAGGGAGCCGCTCAAATTTATAAAGAGCCTTCGCATACAGCAATAAGCTGATAGGTCACACAATAGATCATACTAATGGTGGAGGTGTAATAAGGCCTTATAATAATATTAATAATTGGTCACAGCGGAGCAATGGGAGTTTGGGAGAGTATTTTTATACCTCGCAAAAAAGTAATGCGGGAGCTTTGGCTATGAATCTAATTCAGTGATGGCCAAACGACCACATACGCAAGTATGCATGTGTGTGTGTGCCTGGGAGAGCTCAGCGATATGCCATATATACACTGTAAAGAATGGTAAATTACATAAATGTGTTCTAGTGTTCAAACTAAATTGAAAAAAAAAAAAAAAATTAATAAAAATAAATAAAATAAAATCTAACAAAACCAAATATAAATAAAGTAAAACAAAATAAATTCAAATAAAATAAAATAAAGTTATACAAAATAAAATAAAGCAAAATGAAACAAATTAAAATAAAATAAAATAAAACCCCCTTAATATAAAATTAAAAAAATTGTTCATTATCACATTGTTAATTAACTTACAATTAGATGGATTTCATTTCTATGATCAAGTGGTGATTTGAGTCATATACATATGTATATATTACTCAAATAATAAGAAATATTGAAAGAATTAGAAAAACGAAGATGCATATCCTGATAGCATGATTTTACAAAATAACTTAAAACCTCATCTTCCGTTCAAAATTTATTTCTAAATATTTATATCAAATGACGAGAATTTTTTTTGTATTTTTTCACGTTATTGATATCTACTTCCAGCTCATACGTTTTAATGCGTAACAAATCTGAGATATGTTTATCGGTCATTCGATTCCTCAATTTCGACTGTATTATTTTTAAAGATGAAAATGCAGTTTCACAGTCATATGTTGAACCAGCGTACGAAAATAAACTTTATTGTACGGTACTATTTCGTTTTGTTTATTACTTTCATAGTTCAGTACAAAACAAAATCCAAAAGCTGAGTTCACTTTGAAAACTGTAAAATACATTTTTTGAAATTTACATCCAAAATAAAAAACAAAATAAAAAAAAAATATTTTGTTCTCTATGAACATACATTCAAACACTTATATTTTTCTTCAATCAATTGAAACGTTTGTGTTTATAAATTTTTTTTTGTTGGAATTGTCACAAACAAAAAGCAAACGTTTCCAAAAAGTAATAAACTGTACAAAACTTAAATGACATGCTACTCGATGAGGAAATGAAAAGTATTTTGTACAGTTTATTTTCGTGCCCTGTGTTGAACCAAACATAGAATAAAGTTTAAGTATTTCATTTTTGGTTTTCGGATATTTGTCCTCGCAAAGATTTTTCCAGAAATCTGTACCGATTTCTATGGGTAGACTTAAGTCGTGTTTCAAGAAGGTTAACTCTTCCCGTAATTCTTCTGGTTGGTTGTTTATGTTACAATTCAGGGGGTTGTTATGGAGCTCTATTATGTTTTCAACTTTGTAAAAATCTGCAAATCTATGTTTGTAATTTGATAATAATTTTGTAACCCTAGAGTATTCGTTGATTTTGCTTAAATTATTATGCTCGTGCCATATTTTATTTGTATTTTTTAAGGCCATAAGATTATTATTTTTCAATTGTTCCAATAAACCTTCTAATCTGCATTCAGAATTTCTTACTACGGGTACCAAGTGAAAAAGGTGCCTTCCTTTACCCTGAAGAGAAAGATTTAGCTGATTTAATTGGAGCGTAATATCACATAAGAACGCTAAATCTAAAATGAAGTCGTTATTTTTCAAACTCCCTATTATATCAACCTCCTTGGGCAAACTGGCTTCAAAAAAATTTGAATTTCCTGCCTTAATTCAAAAACGCGTTGAAGGCTTTTACCACGGCTGAGCCAACGAACTTCCATGTATAAAAGCAAATCACCTAAATCTGCTTCGAGCTCTTTTAGAAGCTGTTTAAATTTTCTATGATTCAGTGCATGTTTCAAGTTTAACTCTTTAGAAAATAGAGACTGCAGATGCATGATACAGTGAAATGGACCATTCTTTTTCCCAGTCATTACCCTGGCACCATCAGTACAAATCGCGGTACATTTGCGTTTATCATAAATTGTAAAGATCTGATCCTCCAATACTTTATAAGAGTTTCTCCAGTGACATGCCCATGCATTGAGACAACAGAAAGTATTTCCTCTGTAGCTTCGAAAACCTCATTTACAGACTTAACACAAACAATCAGTTGGCTTAAATTATTTATGTCAGTACTTTCGTCCAGACACAATGAAAAAAACGTGGATTTTAGTAAGCGATTTTTGATACAGTATGATATGAAATTGCTGATATCTTCAGTACGCCTTGTTACAGTTTGCCTTGATAGAGGTACTTTTTCCATTATTTCATTTATGACCTTTCCTTCCTCCCCAAATAAATCTAAAATATTCTTATTCATATCTTTGAAAAAAAATTCCATCTTCATAAAGTCGACATTTTTTTGCCAGGCCCAATGAAATAGAATAAGATGCCTGTTCAATGTATAATAATACTATTTTTTCTACTTGATTCTTCTGAATAGTCGTCTACCATGTACTTTAAAAAACTCAGCCTTCAATTCTAAAAGTTTCAATTGCCTCTGTTTAGTCGAAAACAAGGCGAATTCATTACATGTGGTATCTTCCCACCATATGGTTTCTTCTTCTTCCTTCAAAATCGAATCGAAGCTGTAAAATTTCTTATGTTGTTGCTTTGTCTGACATTTTTGCCACATGGAGTGTGGGCGTGCGAGTAGATCTGAATTCGCTCGAACACACCTGTATGAATTCGCCTTGGTTGAAAACAAGTTATAATTTGAGTGACAAGAAAAAAAGTGGCGCTGTAAAAAAAAATTAGTTGACCGACAAATAATGCGATCGCAAATCAAGCATTGCGGCTCGCAGTTCATGTTTTCAATCAAAAATCTTGGGAAGGATTTGATTGAAATGTAGAATTTGTGTTATTAGATGAGGAACATGTCGTTGGAGTAAGAATTGGAGATGAAGTAGATTTTTTCAAAATGGATGAATGCAACTGAGAAGCTTCTAAAAACTGGGAGCTTTGGTTTAATTCGTTTTCCCATTGCAGTTTCTATAAGATACATCATTCTTCCAATAACTTTTACAATAACACCTTCATTCCATGACTTCTTTCCCCTGGAATAATCAAGAAAATATATCTTTTGATTAACTAAAAATTTTGATTTCTTTTCCGATGTGCCACGCTTTTTGACTTTAGATGAATGTAAAAAGGATAACATAGTCCTAGGTTGACGATTATGCAATAACTCCGAAGGTGATTTTCCATTAAGAGTAGGTGTCATTCTATAAGTTGTTAAATATGTTAAAAGAGCGTCGTTAATATTTTTACCATCAGCCCATTTTTTTTTAATAGATGCTTTGAATGTCCGTACAAATCTTTCCGCTTGGCCATTCGAGGCTGGATGAAAAACAGAAAATGTTAAATGTTGGATACTGTGGACATTACAGAAATTTGCGAATTCCTGAGAAGTGAATTGAGTTCCGTTATCTTCAATAGAAAAAATAGTTTGCAAAGATTTTATAGTTGAACTTTCTGAAGTATTTTGCATTTTGATAACAAACGGAAAATGAGAGAAAGAATCAACACATATTAACCACATATGGTTTTCGAAAGGACCTGCAAAATCTAAATGTATTCTTTCCCACGGCGCTGATGCTGACTAGATACTACTTCATCTATATCCTTATCGATTTTAGGCCACCAACAATAACGACGAGAAATTTGCTTTGTGCGAACAATACCCCAATGTCCTTCGTGAAAAACTTAAAAAACTTTTCCACGGAGTTGCTTTGGAAATACAACTCTATTGAAATCAGTTTGAAGAACCACAACATCTTTAATAGTAGTAAAATCAAACCTATGATGAAATACGGTAATATTTCCTTATCATTTATCATTTCAGGCCAACCGTTTTTAATGTAAAAATAAACTTTGCTTAAGATTGCATCCTTCCTGGTCTGTTCCGCAATTAGGGTAGCATCAATTGGAAAATTGTCTATGACCTCTATAAAACTGATTTCGTGTATTTCTTCGTGTTGGTCAAAATCTGAGCTATCTTTGCATGGCAGACGTGACAGTGCGTCGGCATTTCCGTGTAATTTTGTACTTTTATATAAAATAGAATAATTATATCCTGATAAGATTAAAGCCCACCTCTGCAATCTATGCGGCGTTGAGCTTGATATACCCTTCTTTGGATTGAAAATATATATCAAAGGTATTACCAGAGTAAACTTCCGACCATATAAATAATCGTGAAACTTTTGAACTCCAAAAATAATTGAAAGTGCTTCCTTCTCAATCTGACTGTAATGAGTCTGATGTTTATTCAATGTTTTTGATGCATGAGCTATTGGACGTTCAGAACCATCAGGAAACACATGCGATAAAACTGCTCCAATGCCATAAGACGACGCATCTGTTGCTAAAACGATAGGTAAAGAATCATCGAAAGGAACTAACCCAGTCATTTCAATTAATTGACGTTTTAACTCATTGAATGCATTATCTTGATGTTTTCCCCACAAAAACTTGACATTTTTCTTTCGAAGTGCATTCAATGGACCGGCAATCTGAGAATAATTCCAAATAAATGAACAATAATAATTAACTTTACCAAGGAATGACTGTAACTCTTCAATATTTTTCGGATATGGTATTTTCCTTATTGCTTCTGTTCTATCCTTTGACTGTTGAATCCCAGACGCACTTATTATGTGACCCAAATATTCAATTTTGTTTTGCATAAAAGTACATTTATCAAGATTATAAGCAAATCCATTTTCATGTAATCTCTGAAATAATAATGTTAGATTCTTTAAATGTTCCTCGTCAGAATCGCCTGTGCCAATGATGTCGTCTAAATAATTAACACAACCAGGAATACCATTAATGGTTTGTTCAATTAAACGTTGAAAAATGGCGGGTGCACTGGCTACACCGAAAGGTAAGCGCTGATATTGGAATAGACCTAAGGGCGTATTTACTACAAGTAATTGTTTGGAATCGTCATCAACCTCGATTTTGCAGATCTGCTTCTGACAAATCGACTTCACTAAAAAGTTTTCCTTTACGCAATTTATTAAAAATGTCTTTAATTCGTGGAATAGGATACTGCTCCACATCCATTTTTGAATTAATTGTAACTTTAAAGTCACCGCAAACCCTAATCTTTCCATTGGGCTTGGGTACAATGAAAAGTGGGGAAGCCCACTGACTGAACTTGATAGGTTTCCAAATTCCGAGATCGGTTAGTCTCTTAGCTTCTTCTTCAAATAATTTATGGAGTGCGTACGGAAACGGTCTAGGTTTTACAAATTTAGGCCTAGCTTCTGGTTTCATATAGATATGAGCTTTCATGGTATTGCAATGACTCTTCACATAGAGACTGTATATCCGGATTATCTACAACGCAAAAAATTTGCACTGCCTTATATTCATCGTACCAATTCAATCCAAAAATATTGACACATTTTGATGAATTTGCAACTATTAATTCCAGATTCTTAACTTCATTATTTAAACTAACTTTAACCTGAATCGCACCAAGTGCGGGTATCTCTCCATTTCCATAACCATATACTTCGATAGGTGTTGGATATAGTTGTGGGTGGTTCAAATAATTATATGTGTCTAAACCTATGAACTCAAATAACGTAAATAAAAACGAAAAACCTAAAAAACAAACAACGCCAAATTTCACTCCTCAGCAGAGAGCTATAGAGGAGCAAGCGAGAAAGCAACAACGCCGGAGGACAACCTCCGCTCCACAATCAAGGGGGGATCGACAGTGATGGCAACTACGAGTCGGTCAACCAAACCTCTATCGAGTAAGATTGACTTGATGGGAGCTAGCACCAGTGCGGTTGCCAACGCAGCTAAGCGGACAACGGCGGATACTAAACTCCCATCAACCGCTGATATGAAAACCAGTATCTTTACGTCTGTGGCAGCGGTCTCACGACCTGGCCTCGGAGTTTCAAAGGAGAAGGAAGCTGCAACTGAGATTTCGGCAAAGGGAGCGACCGCGATGGCAACTACGGGTCCGCACTCCCGGGAGACATCTCCCCGCCGCTTCACATACCACGAGAAAGATTGCCTGCAAAGATCCTGAAGAGGTATGAAGGGGTACCGCAGGAATCGCTGTCGTCGAATTCCAGAAAATAGGTAGAGCTAGCGAAAGCTGTGATACCGGATTTCCAAAATACTTACATGCCAAAGAGGTTAAAAGTTAACCCTTTCAAGCGCCAGAGACCGGAGCTGGAGTTAAATCCCCCTCCCAAGCGGCATCAGAATACCCCTGGAGCGGGCAAACTAAGCTTTGCTGAGGTAACCAAGGACAGGATCCTTCTAGGCGTCCTTGACCAAGGCAATGACCGTCTGGCCATCCCCAAGGACCGGTGGCGTTAGGTGCGAAATGATCTCGGCAACATTCTTCTCAACGTTGCTCCGGAGTTTCCGGGTAGTTCGGCACGAGTAACGGACGCGGCTTGGCACCAGGGTCTAATTAAACTACTCGCATGCGAGGATGCAAAAACTGTAGCACTGTACAAGGCAGCAGCTGCTAAACTGGGTGAAGTCTAAAAGGGCGCAAAGATCGAGGTCGTCGACTGGAAGGACATTCCAGGTCGTCCAAGGGCAAGGGCGTGGATTCCGGCCATCCCTGACGAACCCGAGACAATTCTCGGGATGCTACGGCTAATGAATCCGTCCCTCCCAACGCATGACTGGAGTGTCAATCTGGTCGGGGATGCGGTAGGGCCCGACAGAGAGTTGGTGTTCACCATGAATAAAGAGTCAATCGAGCCCTTTAAAGGGGGCAATGGCTTAGTGCACTACAGCGTAGGCCAGATTGTTATCCACGTATATCGTGGTGATGCTCAGCGCGCTGCCTTCTCGGCTGCTCCGGGGGAACCGGAAGACGAATTACCAGAAGAGGAAGCGGAGGATTCCGATGCGGAAAGCATGTTATCTGCCACGTCCCTTGGCTATAGTGCTGTGATCAACTCGGAGATGGAGGACAGCCTACAGGACGAGGAAGTCCTCGACGTCACGGTGGTAGCAGCCAACGCTAAGCGATTAACATCTAACGCTACAGACAGCAGGACTACCGCAACGCAATATCGGGCAGTTAATCGGAACAACTCGTCGTTGATAGGCAACTTCCGGGATGGGGCAAACCTCGATGATATGGGGACGGCAGGGAAGTCTGTGCGCTCTCATGTTGGTGGTGCTTCAGATTAATCTGCACAAATCTAAAGTGGCCTCGGCTGCTTTAAGTAGTCGTATTTCTAAAGGCGACGTGGATGTGGTCCTCATCCATGAACCCTGGGTCAATAGCTCGAGAATCTGCGGATTGGGGACTAAGGGCTTCAAGCTCATTCGAGCCAGCGAGGAGAGCAAAGTCAGAACGTGTATTTTGGTCAAGTCTGAGTTGAACTCCTTTCTCCTACCTAACTACACCAATGGTGATATTACCGATATCAGTCTAACGGTCGACAGCACCCGCCTGACGGTGACGTCGGTCTATATGCGCTACGACGCCGAAGAACCTCCACCACAAACGGAGGTGAAAGACCTGGTGTCAAATTTCTGCACGCGTAATCTTATTATTGGAGCGGACGCTAATGCTCACCATGGTAATTTGCAACGTGGGCAATGAGCCTACTTTTATCACTAAGACCCGCAGGGAGGTCATAGACCTCACTATCTGTAGTGAACGCGCTTATGAGTGGGTCAGAAAATGGCGGGTTCTTGAAGAACATTCATTCTCCGACCAGCGTTACATAGAAATGGTTTTAGACTTTATTGTAGAACAACCAATCATGAAGCGCAATCGACGTAACACTAATTGGCAGTTACACAATGAAATATTAGACAAGCCCCCTCATCAGTAGAGGAGCTGGAGGATCTTGTTACTACATTTACATCGGCGCTCTCAAATGATCTAGGACAGGCTTGGCCAGCAGTAAACACAGGCCACATTGGTAGTCCTACGATTTGGACTCGCTCCGCAAATCATGCCGGAAACAATTTAACAAGGCCAAGAGCCTCGCCTCTGAGCCTCATTGGCACGAATATGAAGCTAAACTAAGGGCCAATAAAAAAGCTCTGAGACAGGCGAAGAGAACCTCGTGGATAAATTTCTGCACTGGCGTCGAAAAGGTCCACGACACAGTGAGATTTAGACGAGTCCTCTCGAAAATTCGAACAGCCATCAGCTATTTGCGAAAACCTGACGGATCCTGGACCAGCACGGAAGAGGAAACCCTTGAGCTGCTCTTGAATAGACATTTTCTGGGGAATCTGCATGACGCACCACTAGCACCTGCAACAAACCTGGCAGTAAATATACCCATCACTGAGGAAAGGGTAAGGTGGGCAGTTAAGAGCTTTGAACCGTGTAAGGCTGCCGGGCAGGACGGGATTATCCCCTCGCAACTTAATAAACACGTTGGAGACATCAGCTAAATGGCTGGTATTTCTCTTCACAGTCTGCCTGGCTCTCAACCACATTACGGGCTCCTGGAGAAGCGCCACGGTAGTGTTTATCCCTAAGGCTGGGAAGGCATCCCACTACGAGCCAAAAGACCGATAGTGGCATACGCAGACGATTTAGCTATTGCATTCAGAGGAAAGTTCCCACAAACTCTGTGTGACCTGATGCAAGTAGCACTGCGAGAAGTTTCGACGTGGTCCTCTCGCTGCGGACTTAGTATCAACCCGGGGAAAGTGGAACTTGTCCTCTTCACCAACCGGTACAAATAACCGCCGCTAAGCCTACCAGAACTAGATGGCACGCGCCTGGGCTTGTCAGATAAGGCCAAGTTTCTAAGCATAGTTCTGGACAGGAAATTGAATTGGAAGGGGAATGTTCTTCAGCGCCAGAAGAAAGCTTGCATCGCTCTTTACACATGCAAAATAGCCATTGGCAAAAAATGGGGGCTCAGCCCTAGGGTATGCAGTTGGATCGAAACACGGCCATCATTCGCCCAATCATGCTGTATGGAGTCGTCGTATGGTGGCTTGCGCTGAGCAGGGCAACATACCTGAATCTGTTGCGGAAAGTCCATAGATTAAATATGATCTGTATAAGCGGTGCGCTAAGGACAACGCCCAACGAAGCCCTCCAGGTCATTCTGGGCATCTTGCCACGTGATCTGGAACGGTTTCGGTCTGCGGCGGCATCAGCTCTGCGCCTAAGGGATACCTCCAGTTGGGGTGCAGGTACTATTGGTCACTCCAGTATTCTGGAATCTTACAGCTCTCTCCCTCTAGGCACAGATCGTTGTGCAACCACTACAGTCGGGGATAGCTGTTTCAAAATAAACATTCCCAGCAGAGAAGACTGGGAGAGGACGGATTGGTGTCCCGAAACAAATGGTGGCACTTCCATATACACCAACGGCTCGAAGTTGGACGGCAGAGTTGGAGGAGGGTTTTATTCAAGGGATTTCGACCTTGAGCTCTCCTTCAGACTACCTGATCATTATGGCGTCTTCCAGGCGGGAGTCTGGGCAATCCTGGATGCCGCGGCCTGGTTAAGCAAACGTGTTATCGGAGAAGATATCGCTATTTTCAGCGATAGCCAAGCGGCCATCAAATCCCTTGGCTCATACACGTTCAACTCCGAACTGACGCTCAGCTGCCGTCGATCTCTTCAGGAGATGGCCCAACACAACCGCGTAATCCTCATATGGGTCCCGGGACATAGGGAAACTGTAAGGCAGACGAGCTTGCCAGGGAGGGCACGACTAAGCAGGTTCTTCAGGATAAAGGGCGCTTAGGTATGCCGTTTGCCACATGCAAACTAATGCTGAAGGAGCACACACTCCGTCAAGCCAACGAAAGATGGCTGCAATCCCCAGGGTGTCGGATATCGAAACAAACCTGGCCAAAATGGGATCTTAAAAGGTCTAGACGCATTTATGCCCTTACTAGGAGGTAAATCTCCATATTGATAGGGGTATTAACCGGTCACTGCCTCATTGGTAGGCATGCAGAAAGGGTAGGTGTGCCCTACCGACGATGCTGCAGGAGTTGCAAAGATGATGAGGAGGAGGAAAGAGTGGAGCACCTCATCTGCAACTGTCCGGCTTTAAGCGGCGCGAGAACGCGCTTTTTGGGAGTTCCCTTCCTGGATAGCCTAAGCCAGATCGCGGAACTGGACATAAAGGACTTGATGGCCTTCATTAAATCATCTAAGTGGTTCGAGGAGGAGTAAAGATGTCGGTTTAGGAGTGTCAGTCCCGGGATTCCGCTATGTGGGTCCCGGGACTGACTTTCCTTGTGTTGGTGGTATCACAACGGGCCTTTCAAAACTGGCCTAAGTGTGCCTCTGCGGCAGCCACTTGAACCTAACCTAACCTAAACCTATTATAGAACGAACAGCTCCTGTATCGAACTGAAACTCTGCTGGTAAATTATTTACGGTTAAAGAGATCATCATTTTATTTGCTGATCTGATTACGGGATTATCAATTGTATTACAATTGACAAATTCTACATTATCTTCCTCAATTGACGAAATTTGTGCTTTAAACCCAGACTTATATACAGTAGAAATGTGGACAATCCGTTTGCATTTGTGACACTTAACTTTTCTGTACATACAGTTGAATTTTTCATGTTTCTTAAAACATTCTGGACAAGATGGCAACTCATACTTCTTTTGATTAACTGGACTCTTGGATTTGTGTTTCTTCGAATAATGACCCTGTTTACGGTATTTAACTGCGTTAACTTCCGCTTCATCGCATTTATTTGCGATACTTTTAATTGTGCTTTGAGTTGCTTCATATGTTTCCGCTATCTGTAAAACCTCCTTTTATGTTGGTTCATCCTTATGTAAAGCTGCTGTGTGCACGGAACCACCAGGAGTATATAAAACAATTATATCACGTATTAGTTCATCAGAAAACTCCTTATTGCAATTTTCATTTTTGCATATAAAACTACATTCCCCAGCCATACCTTTTAATTCAGCTACCCACTGATTAGAAGATTCGGAATCTCTTTTGTTCCTCTTATAAAACTCATACCGCGCTTTGATCACGTGTGTTTTTGATTTAAAATGTTCCTGCAACTTGCTAACCAAATCATTATACGACAATAGATCAATATTTAGTTTTCCAACTAGTTTCTGAATTAAACGAAACGTTGTATCACCAATCCATCCTAGAAAGAACGATTTCTTCCTCTCTATGTCATCTATTGAGTATGCTTTAAAATGTTCCTCTAATTGCCTCTTGTACGCATCGAATTCATGTTTATCCTCCTCGAAAGGATGAAACTTGGGAACTGAGGAAGGCGCCGGTGTTACGCTCACTGAAGGACTCTCTCCCCGCTGATTCAATAGTTGCGCAAACAAATTTTGCTGTTGTGTAAAAGTAGTTTGCGTGAATTCTTGTTGTTTTCTAAGGATCTCCGCAATAGCTGCTTCCATTATTGTAATGATCTTATTTTATAAAAATTATCTCGTCGCCAAATAAAGTATTCAATATAATTAAGAAGTGAACAATATCAAGTCTATTTGAGGAATGAATCCGATACAATATACAAATTTTTATGACAAACACTTTCTTGAAAGTTAACAAGATCAATTGAATATCAACAAGTATTTTATAACAAAGTTAAAACATATCATACTCCCATTTCTCATTAAACATTTTTTTATGTGTATCCAAACAAGCTATGAGAAGCGAGGTGTGTCTTTCATGAGTGCTTGATGTCAACTGACTTGACAAACATAAACAATATTGCCCTCCCACTACCAACGAATGTTATTGTTCGTTGAGTGTTCGTTCGTCGCACGACTTCACTGATAATATGCGTGTGATGACAGCGACGTCGGCAGCAAAAGACTGCCTATGCACAAGTGCATTCGATTTTCGATTCTGGCCATCACTGATCTAGTTTGTTACTCAGGGAGTAGTAAAAAAGTTTTGAGAAACCATCCCTCAAACCTCATAAAAATTCCGACAGCAGTAGTTGGGGTAATAGCGCGGGTGGAAAGAGCGATAATAACATCACCATCTTCACCTCTACGCACCACAATGCAAGCGCAGAGACGTAACGCTTCGCCTGCATCATCGCCGTCCATACCACGTCACAATTCAATTTCAATTCATGAAATTTTCTTTTTTGAAATTACGCAATTGTACGCGTATCAAATTTTTTTTGTTTTATTTATATATTTTATTTTTTTTCAAGCTTTTCCACGCCTGTCCTATAGAAACAGTGAAGTAGAAATGGAGAAATCTCTTCTTTTACTCCAATATCATGTCTATGGGAGTAATCTTTGAAAAATCGTTTGGGAACACCTCCCTTATTGCTCCTGTATGAGTAATATGGGAGCAAAGAGTGGAGAATTTTCTTCTATTAGAGTAATATGGGAGAATACAATAGAAAAAATCTCCCCTATTGCTCTAAAACCATGCTAGGGGGAGGAATGTTTATTCCTCGTTTGGGGAGATCTCGCTTCAAGTTCTATTGGGTATTTATTTGACCGTTAATAACTTTTGTAATAATCCATCCATTTCCTGGGATGAAAGCTCACTTTTTTTGTAATAAAACAGAGCTTACAGAGAAAAAAAATATATGAAAAAAAAAATTAAGTTTTCAATAGCCTTCCTCGCGAAATACACATTTTTTACAAAAAAAGGTATGAATCTGTATTGATTGTTCATTATCTTCGAACCGACAGGGCCCATCAAAAAGATGTGTATGCATTGTTTATAGCAAATTTTATTATCAATTTTATTGCATTTTTAATCCAATAACCCCTTTTGTTATGCGTGACTTTATATAGCTCTATACCAATTTTCAGTTCCCTATCTGGAACTATTTCAAAGATAACACTGGTCAAAAGTGAAAAATTGTCGTTTTAAGTCCATTTAAGGGTGCTGATTACGAAAAAATGATTTGTTTCTTTCTAACAGCTCTAGTGTTTAATTTTCGTATAGGTGTTAAATTATTACATACTTGTATGGTACTTATTTTATATACATATTTATATTTATTTGACCGTAATAATCCATCTATTTTCTTGGATGAAAGCTCTTTTTTTGTAATAAAACAGAGCTTAGACAGAAAAAAAACTTCCTCGCAAAATACACATTTTTTTGTGTTTTTACAATAAAAAAAAGGTAAAAGTCCCTAAAATAAATTATAAGTTTTCATCCTTCCTCGCAAAATACAAATTTTTTTTGTGTTTTTACAAAAAAAAAGGTAAAAGTCCGTATTGATTGTTCATTATCTTCGAACCGACAGGGCATAGCGAAAATTTTCAAACCGTTTTGGAGTTGCTCAATTTGTTCTTGAGATATACATGATTAGGTGGTCATCTTTTTTTTTTTTTAAATGACGGCAAATCAAAAAGTATAGCTGTTACAAAAAAAGTAAAATGATTTATGAAATCAGCACACAAAATTACATCTATTTGATCAAAATTTCCTTGGAAAATTTTGAAAAGTGGAAACTTGTTCCGCAGTGTAATCAGTTTGAAAAACTCAGATTGCATGGGAGGTACCACACCCCCTTTTCGGTTAATGCTCAGTTTTATGCGCGAGAATGGTGTTGGCATCGTATAGCTCTATACCAATTTTCATGTCCCTACCATAAAAACTTTTAAAGATATTTAGCTAGAAAAATTAAGATTGCATGGGAGGTGCCACGCCACTCCAATATTTTGTTCTTTTTTTTTCATCTGACCTGGCCGTGGTAATAACAAACCAATCCCCCAAAGGAAATATTGGATTTGGTTCAGCCGTTTTCGAGTTTTATCGTTCCGGTTTAACATTAAATCATTTATATATAAATAGATATAGAAAATATAGATAGATTTATTAACTTGGATTGATTACAAAAACCGCATCAGCCTGAAAAGCAAGTTATATAAGAAAAACAATACTATCAGCAACCATAACTTGATTATCTTCAGTCATTTGGTGCATTGCAGCTTCAATTTCAGTAGGGGAAAATTGTTCGGAGTTATTTTCATTAAGTAATGTAGTGATGCGCTCTAATGATAAGCTCTGCTCCCGAGCCTCTCTAAACAATCGTTGTAAATTAGTTTTGAACAAACTTAATCTTTCGGCCGATATATACGGCTGTGTATTTTCTATGGTTACTTGCGTACCTTGCTTATTAGGTTGTACTGTTGAATGGCTCGCATTGACGGAGTTACGTCCTGGAAGGGAATGCCTAGTTTCGCGTCTTGTTAAGTCGCCATCATCTGGCGGAGGGGTCTCAATCTCCTCATCAGAGCCATCGGGAGGACTTGATGATTCTAGTTGGGTGCGTGTGCGCTTGGTTTTTCTAGAGGGCGCCGGGTCATGGCTATTCGCATCGTCATCTGAGGAAGCATCATCACGTCTCCGTTTGTTGGCCTTTTCCTTTTCCAATACTTTTTTGAAGTAAGCAAACTGTACCAGTTCTATAGCGGCGTGTGCATCATCTACTGTTACAATTTTGGACATTCGAGCTCGCGCATGAGCAGTGGCAAGCCGAATAAGTGTTTCTAAGGTTCGAGCCGTTACTGGTTGTGTTCGTGCAACATCAGTTTGCATATTTTCTTGTGAACGCAAACAAGAGTATTCGGTGGCAATGGCTTCACAAGCTTGTTCGCTTAATTTGGGCTTCATACATTTTGCAATATGAATATATTTGCGCATGAAATCTACAGATAAAATTTTCCCTTGTCTCTTTCTCGATTTACCGTGTAGTAGAGGATCATATTTTTCATATATTTCGGTTTCCTTTTTCTGAAATTATAAAGTGTATAAGTGAATTTTCTGGCAACCCTGGTGTGTAAAAGCAAAATAAAATTGTGTCCCGATTTACATTTTCAAATTTACAGTTTATTATGAGCCTAAATTCTTAAAACCTGTTTTTAAACGTTTACAAACGCGGCATTAACAGCGGAAAATAAGATCCTCTGTTCAGGTGATCTTCTATTCAACTTTAATTAATTTGGAAGTTTATTGAAATTGGTGCTCTTGCTTTGTTTTTGGCATTCGACTAAATTAAAAAGCCACTTACAACATCTTCACGCCAACAGCTGTATAATCACTGCCCTGCTAGACAGTGCTATGACATTCAGTCAGCTTTGTAATGTTGCCTTTGAAAACGTGATAGAAAATCGTGAAGTAAATATCAGCTGTTTTATATTTAAATCACGATTGTATTTGTATTTATTTGGCAATTCATCGCCCAGTCGGGAATTCGGCTGACCACAAATGTATTTTAAGTTGACAACAAAGCACCCAGTACTGTTTGAAAAGCTAACTACTTTGTATGGAGCAGACTGACTAGTTTTACATGGCGATGGCCTAGGAGGTAGTCAGTTGTGCCTTTTCCTGGATGACTTTCAGCTAACTACAAGCCCACTTTTTTAAGGCAGATTAAAACTAACAATATTGAGATAATTTTAAAGGAACGTCTTTAACTTGGTCTCAAGCCGATTATGCTACTTCGACAGCGCTTAAAGCCAACTACTTTGGATTAGATTATAGCCGGATATCTTCCGACAGAATTAAACAATGATATTGGAACTGAAATAACATTCAAAAGATTATTAACGCCTTTTAATGCTCTTGCCCATATTTATTTTAAAAATATAAAATATTTTAGAAATACCCAGTCGGGAACTCTGCTAACCATTAATGCATTTTAAGTTGACTACTTTGCACCCAATACTGTTTGAAAAGCTAACTACTTTGTATGGAGCAGACTGACTATTTTTACATGGCGATGGCCTAGGAGGTAGTCAGTAGTGCTTATTTCTGCATGACTCGCAGCTAACTAAAAGTCAATTTGTTTAAGGCAGATTAATATTAACTATATTGAGCTAACTTTTAGGTCACTTCTTAAAGATTGTTTGTAATTGGCTATTTAAAGAGGACTTTAAGTCGATTATTTTAGGTTAGCTTATGGTAGCACCTATTTTGGCTGCATTTGACAGATTTTATTTCCACTTCAAATAAATCTTAAAAAGCATGTATACTTTTTTTAAATGCACTATACAATATTTATTTTTCTTTTAATAAGTACATTGTATAAAATAGTATAATATTATTTTTCCTATTCACATTACATTCCAGCACAAATGCATGCAGCTCTCTAAAGGTGTTGACCTTAGGGGCCATCAAATAAGATTTGTCAGCAAAGGTGTCCGTTGTATTTAGGCCAGGGCCCGGCAGAATTGAAAGAGCGGTCACCGTACCAATCAACGGATGTTGTTGAGTCGTTGTTTGCACGAGAACGACGTTATTGGTCAGAATTATCACAGCGCTCTCACAAGCGCAGCAACAGTTGAATTGTTCGAGAGGCCAAGCAAAAAGCGTTATAACCTGTGTGAATTCCGTTCTCAGCTTTTCGGCCAATTGTCCCACTAGCTGCCGAGGCCTGATTTAGGCATAAGTTTACGCCTCGTTGCTCTATGGCACTGACAGCCACACAGATACCTTTTGTTCTTTATTTATCTTTAATTCGCCTTATAATAAATGTACACATGTGATTTTTAAAATACAAAACGTTGTGGATGTTTTGTTTTTATGAAAATTTTTGAAAATTAACGCAATTGAAAGTTCTCCAAGCTAACGAACAAAATAAAGCAAAGTATAAGCTGATTGCTTTCTACATTACTTCATGGTTATCTAAAAGTCAGCTCAGAAAAATGTAGAAAAAGTAATACATTTTATTATTGAATGTTTTCTTCTACATGGCTTTGTAGTTAGGTAAAAGTCAGCCTAAAAAAATTAGTGAAAAGCAATAATTTTTTTTTTTCAACTGGTTGACTTCTGCATGACTTTATGATCAACTAAAAATCAATTGGTTGGTTTGTGCATGACTTTGTGGTTAACTAAAAGTCAGGTTTGAAAAATTGAAACACGGGCAGAAATGTGTATCCGTACTGTTTGATTTCTGCATGACTTTAGGGCTAGCTATAAACCTATCTGTATAAATTGGCTTCCAGTTAGTTTTTTGTAAGGCTAGCTACAAAAGTCCCGACTGGGTAGGTATACATTATGAGGGTATTAATATGGATATGTACATTAGGGTGGAGTGAAATTTTTTTTTTGTATCAAACCGTAATGTAATAGTCAAAATCTGGTGCCTTTTGGGCTTAAGTTAAGCTATGCAAAATATTATTCAATTCGGTTGAGAGCAACTGAAAATAAAAATATATTTCACTGGACGGGTCGTACTATTTTTCTTGGTTCGGATCGGTTGCGCGGTATGCCAAGAACTCGAAGTGTTTTCAAATATCCTATTTTTGGGGATATTTGTGAAATAAAAAATAACGTTTTACCTACTTACGAAGATGCGATGAAGCATTATGAATGGACGAGACATCAATTGAAATTGTAATTAGAAACTGCAAAAGAGCCAACTTTTGCGGAGATAGCAGATATCGTGACATGCAGAATTGAAAATATATGGCAAACGAACGAGGATTATTCACATGTTAAAAACATATCACTTAAAGTGGAAAAACCTACTGAAGTCTATCAAGAGGTTGTCCCTGGAGAAATTAGAAAGATTTCGGCAAGGTGGGAAGATGCTTTTCGATATTGCAACATGCAAGTGCAAAGTATTTACTGAGTGCATCTGTCCTAAGGATAAAAAGGTTCCCAAAGAAGAGCAAACTTTTCTAATTGATCAAAGAACGTATCGAATGAAAAAAAATCTACCCCTGCGGGTTAGGGGTTTAGAATATGCCCGAGGTAGGCATACCGGTCGTAAGAGGCGACTAATATGCACATAGGTAATTGACGTGCTACTCGATGGTTGATCTACGGATTTGATGCCTCTCACCTCTCATTACCCATCTTCTCCTTCCTCACGGATTGAGGGATGACATGACCTAGAAGGTTCCACTGGTCATACCAAATCGCTACCACGACTGTCGGGCAGTACCGCAGCGCACCGGGTTCATATCCGGCCAAGGACTGTCAATTTCCGCATCACTCCCCAAAACCTTCGAGGAGTGTTTTGCTGTTAACAACAACAACAACAACAACAACATGTCGAGTTCACTGTAGGCGTGAGAGACGGATGTGTTCGTCCAGGTGTTGGTAGCTGTGGACCTGGTGTGACCGGGTTGGCTGGCGTCGTAGGTTGAGCCGTGTTACAGCGTGGTGCGATGTCGCGAGCGTGTATAGTCTTTGCCGAAAAACCGCGGGACACCCGAGGGCGCGAACAACAAGGGGCCACGAAAGTACTAAAGAAAGTACGGGGTCTGTGAATGTTAGGGTTGAGCCCTGAACATCCGAATTTATGGAGCCATATCTTACACGAGAAGCATTGCAAAGAATGCGACCGTTTAATGTATATCCATTTGCAGCAGACGCTGCATATCCATTATTTTGGTCCGGGGTTCGGCTTCACTCCCGCCCGTAACAATAGAATATCTTGCAGCCCTGCTTCCAGGGGGAAGATGATAGTTTCGGAATGGGACAAAAGAAACTAAACAGGGTTACATTGAAAGTGACAGTCCTTGGACGGGGTAAAACCCCGGATTGTTCCACTGCGCAGAGATCCATGGCGATGTCCTGGGTTTTCTGCTCTTAGACGTGACTGTACGTAAGGGAACCAATTGGTTGGTGTTAATAACAAATTCCCTATATAGCACTGTTTGGTGGACTAGGAACGCGTCCGTGCGGTCGTGCCGGGGAACGTGGTAGCCCCCACTTGCTCGGAGAGCCGTGTGAGATCCAAGTTTGGTCTCCTGGATTGCTGCTATATTTATCTTGTGCGGCTGCATAAATTTAGTTATCTCTACAATCTTGCCAGTAATGCTGTTGCAATTAAATTGCATTATTTTAAAATTTGAAGGAGAGGCAATGGTCACTCCGGGATTCAAGGACTGATCCGCTTGCCTGCTTGGTAATAAGCTAGGTCGCGATCGTTGTCGCAGTCCTGAAGCTGGCGGATTCCGTTCGTTTGGAACAAGGACTGAAACCGTAACCGATTAAAACCGATTCATTTTTCAAAACCGAAACCGTAACCATTATTTTTTTCTGAAAAAGAACGAAACCGAAACCGTTTCAAAAGCCGGAACCGGTCTAAACGGTTTTGAATTTTTTTGTGGACACGTATTTTATTTTAAAATAGGCTACCCTGAATAATTTTCATGGAAGATGGTTAAGCAAGGCACTTTTTGACCTCAATATCAAAATTCCGAAAGAATTGAACTATGGGCGAATGAAGCCATCGAAAAAAATTTACGACATCCGAAAAAAAAAATGTTTACTGGCCGTCCCAGAAAGCATCACTCATATTAACGTTCCATTTTAACATTTTTCTAATAGAAAAAGTAGAGTTAATTTTTTAAACTTATTTTGAAGAAATTTTTTTCCATAAATAGCGGAAGTAATATTTATTACTATATCGCACACTAAATCAAAAAGAGTCACAACTCAAAATTGGAGTAACTTTCAGTTAAACGCTTCTGGATCGCACAAAAGTAATTTGATTTTTAAAAACTTGGCATCACTGTGCTTTTTAAAGAGTAACGATAATAGTTAAAAAGAAAACAATTGTATTTACTGGCTGTACTACTTTTTATTAGGCAATCAATGTCAAGAAAGCGACCAAAAAAAATTTTGAGTTGTAGCGGGTTTCGATTTAGGGTGCGATATACGAGTATTGGAGAAAATTCATCATGAATACCAGAGTAAAGTTATAAAAATTCAGACTTATTTTGCATTTAGGGAAATATTTGAGTTTTGTAGTAGCACAATTTTTTTGTGTTGGTGTTTTTTTTGGAAACCGAAACCGGAACGAAACCGAAACTGATATAAATGTTGAAGAACGAAACATCACACTTGATGTTAGCCGAGCACCAACATGGCTTCAGGAAAGGTAGGAGCACAACATCTGCTCTAAATGTCATAAACACTCAGATAACTGACGGTCTAAATCAAAATAGGCCTAATGACAGGACGGTTCTAGTTGCACTTGATTTGAGTCAAGCTTTTGACACAGTAAATCATGGGCAACTTGTAGCTGATTTGGAAGACTCGTCACTCCCCCCCTGTCTAAAGCGTTGGACCGCCAATTATCTCAGTGGTCGTCGGTCGTCTGTTGTATTCAGAAACAAAAAATCTAAAGCCAGGAAGATAAAACAAGGGGTACCACAGGGTGGTGTCCTCTCCCCGTTATTGTTTAACTTCTATATTTCGAAGCTTCCTCCTCCACCAGAAGAAGTTACGATTGTTTCTTACGCAGACGATTGCACGATATTGGCAACTGGTACTTCCGTTGATGAGCTGTGCTCCAAAATAAATGGTTATCTCCCCTCTCTAGTCGAGTTCTTCACTGCCCGAAACTTGACATTGTCGCCAACAAAGTGTTCGGCGACCTTATTCACGAGGTGGACGGCGCAGGTTGGCATGGAATTAGAAATTTATGTAGGTGATCATAAAATACCTACGGTCGCTCACCCAAAAATTTTAGGAGTGACTTTTGACACCATGCACACTTTCGCTGCCCATTCAGCTGCAATTGTCTCAAAATTACAGAGCCGCAACAAAATCCTCAAGTCACTAGCCGGCAGTACTTGGGGTAAAGACAAAGAAACGTTGTTGGTGAGGGAATCGTGACGCGTTAGACAGGGTCACTTCGAAATGTATTGCTCTTGGCCGAGTCATTATAAAAAAAAAACAACCCGGGTCGTTTCGGTACGAAGGGTATTGTACAGGTACAAATACCGTTCTCGCAGAACCGGCAATACGTGAAACGTTGTTGGTAACGTACAAGGCAATTGGTCGGCCGATCCTGAACTATGCGTCGCCGATATGGTCTCCGGGGCTTGCAGACGTTCACTGGAATCAGCTTCAGGCCTGTCAAAACACCGCGCTCAGAACCGCTACGGGGTGCGTCCTTATGTCACCTATATCTCATAAACATAATGAGGTGGAAATGCTTCCAGTTAGGGAGCATAATGAAATGCTAAACAAGCAGTACCTACTGAATTGCTGTAAACCACAGCATCCCGGTAGACAACTGCTTGAACTCATTCCGCCTCCTAGGACCATAAGGTCGCATCTACGTAAACATTTTGATGAGATACGTCACTATATAACAACGCCGTTTGATCTACAGGTGCACAAACAGGCTTTGGGGCATATCCATACAACGTCTGTTGGCCATTACTCTGCGCTCTGTCCGCTAAACAATATCTTACATGCCGCAACACCTGGCATTTCTGAAGAGGAGCGTCATCTTCCTCGAGAGACAAGGGTCACTCTGGCTCAATTACGCTCTGGATATTGTAGTAGGTTAAACTCCTACATATCTAGACTGAACCCTGATGTGCCGAATGTATGTCCGGCATGCGGCTCGTCCCCCCACAATACCAATCACTTATTTTCTTGCTCATTTGAGCCCACTATTCTAACACCCATCTCTCTTTGGTCCAACCCTATTGAAACTGCTAGTTTCCTTGGACTCCCGTTAGAAGATATTGATGACAATTAGGTTAAGGAAAAATACGCGTTGGGCAGGACTACACATCGTTACAACAACAACAACGAAACCGGAACCGAAACACGTTACAAAACCGTAACCGAAACCGGAACTTTATTTTAATCGGTTTCATGGCTTGGCTTGGAAACGAGCTAGAATTGGTCGGCGTTATGGGCTGCGCAGCTCGACAGCATGTCGCGACGAACGTATCAGTCCAGAGATTTCTGTTTGCAAGCTCTGAGTATGCGTAAGTGACATCGGACCACGGCAGGAGTTGCACTTAGCCGATGCCACCGTCGCCTCCCCGTTGGTGCACGCTAAATGACCTACATCGCCTACACGGCAATTTTCTTCTACGAGAACGGTACCAGGGGGGTTACTCTGCATTGCGATTCGAAAGAAATACTTGTGCTGTGCCCATCGCGCCGAAACGACCCGGCCCGTTTTCTTATATCGACCCGGCCAAGAGCAATACTCTCTGGAGTGACCCTGTCTGACATTTAGGCAGGGATACACCTCGTTACAACAACAACGCATATATTCTGTGCCGGAGTTGTCGCCGTTTTTACGTTTAACGTGAGCCATGCCTTTTATTGGGAATACCGAAGCCACTCTCTTCCGTTTCTTAAGGAGGATTGCCGCCTTGAATATCTCATAATTTGCTTTGGATAACGATGCATTGATAAATATCCGCGCATCGGAATTCATGCCCACATGAACCAGGCGTAGTCCTCTTTTGTTTTTGCGCTTGTAGGTTGCTATCGTTTTCAAAAGCATGTTTCGATCTGTTGGCGACTGAAATTTTATTAACTAATCACATCATTAATAACGCGGAGTGGCGAAAAATTTTTTGGCACAACCAACTTACAAAAACATCTCTTCTTCTTCATTTTTTTTTTTTTAATAAGGAAAAACATCCAAAAATACAAAGAAAAAAGATTTTAAAATAAAAAAAAATTAAAAAAATTTAAAAACCTTAAGATACACAAAAATGTTAAAACCTTTAAAAATTCAAAAAAAAAAGTTTAAAATACTTTATAAAAGTTTTACATTTTCTCAAAATGGCTAAAAATACTGAAGAAAAATATGTTTAAAAAGCCATAAATACAAAATCTTTGTTGAATTGAAAAAAGGTTTTCTTATAACGGCCAATCAATTTGTCTACGATGGGCTTCAGTCTTTCACACAATACGCTAGAAGGAACCTTATATGCGATATTAACAGGACTGATTCCGCGGTAGTTGGTGCGGTTAGCGGAATCGCCTTTCTAATGGAGTAGGCAGAGCACACTTACGGGTAGTGTTATGAAACTACAAAAAACGCCATTAAATGCATTACACAACCAACCTCACTCCAATTTTTTCTGAAACATTTTAATGCAGTTGTGGTATCTCTGCAAAAACGTTGGAGTACCCATACTACACCAAGAATAATCCAATTCATATAAAAAATGTGCTCCAATTAACATGGCGAGGTACCACCACTCATCTCCTTCCAGGAAATGATCTGGTAGGCATTCCCATGGCATCTTTCAAACTCCGAGCTAGCACAAATACCTTACAAAGGGCAAATGAGCTCTGGTCAGGTCTCTCGAAGTGCGAGATATCAAGGCTAACTTGGCCTTCGTACAACAAAGGACGCACTAACTGTCTGCTATCCCTTAATAAATCCGGTGTCTCATCACTGATAAGGGTGTTAACAGGGCACTGCTTAATAGGCACACATGGTGCTAGGATGGGCGTAATAACTCACGATTACTGTCGCAGTTGCAGATGCATTGAAGAGGAGGAGAGTGTTCAACATCTGCTGTGTCATTGTCCTGCACTCAGCAGAAGACGATTGGCTATTCTCGGCCAACCGTTCATCGACGACCTCACGGAGGTTTCAAAAATGGATATTAGGGCTCTATCGAAATTTATTGATTCCACGAGCTTGTTTGATCCTCTAATCCAAGTGTGAGAATGTGAGAGTGTTGATGCTTGTCTCTCGGATATGGGGTGGGTCTTAAGACCGCATAGGGTAGCACAATGGGCCAACTTGACTGGCCTAAGTGGTGGGCAGGGTCCTGCACTCTGTCCTGCCCTCGCAACCTAACCTAACCTAACATGGCGATGTCCTAGGATTCGATCACTTAATCCTACTAGAAGTACTCCATCCCGTACTCCATGGAACACCCTCACAAGAGTATTTTCCAAAAAAGGTCCAACTAGATTACTCCAGTTGGAGTAGAAAGCGTAGCGAGAGGAACATCAGGGGGGGTTACTCTGTATTGCGATTCGAAAACAATTTCTTTCGCATTTCCAAAAAAAAATGTATGTGATTGGACAGCTTGCTAATATCAGTTGCTTTCGCATCGCAATACAAAGTGACCGTTCAGAGCTGATTCCCTATGTACAGTCACTTCTCAGAGCAGAAAACCCAGGACATCGCCATGGATCTCTGCGCAGTGGAACCACCCGGGGTTTTACCTCGGCCAAGGACTGTCACTTTCAATGTAACCCTGTTTAGTATGTTTTGTCCCATTCCGAAACAATCATCCTCCCCCCTTGCAGCAGGGCTGCAAGATATTCTTTTGTTACGGGCGGGCGTTGAGCCGAACCCAGACGAAAAGAATGGATATGCAGTGTCTGTTGCAAAAAAATATATATTAAACGGTCGCATTCTGTGCAATGCTTCTCGTGTAAGAGATGGCTCCATAAATCTGGATGTTCAGGGCTTAACCTTAACATCCACAGACCCCGTACTTTCTTTAGTACTTTCGTGGCCCCTTGCTGTTTGCGCCGTCGGGCGTCCCGCGGTAAGCGCCGTTCAAGCGCACCCCTACCGCCACCTTCTAGTAGCAATACTAATAATAATAATGTCTTAACGACTAGCAGCATTTCTGCTATACCCGCCACACAAATTCCAGACTGTTGCTCGTGCCTTATGGCGTCAACATCACGCGCAGCAGCTCAACACTCTTGCTCCCACCGGAGCAGTTTAGACATGAGCAACTCCGAGCATCAGTCTCTGTCTGTTTCGTTACACCCCCCCTCCCGTTTACACGTGAGTCAGGATCAACATCTTCTTGCACCTGTCTCGACGTGTACTGTTTGTCGGCAAAGATTATACACGCTCGCGTCATCGGTCAAATGCAATAACTGCTTAGGCCAATGCCACGTGCATCTATGCTCTGGGCTCGCGAACAGGAATCTTTGGACGGATGCGTTCATTGCACCATGCTGTAACACGCCTCAGCCTACGACGCCAGCCAACCCGGTTACACCAGGTCCACAGCTAACTAGGCTGAGGCACAGCCTTGGTCTTCGCCTACCAACACCTGGGCGAACACATCCGTCTCTCACGCCTTTGGTTAACTCGACATCGACCCCACCGGCGCACTTCCAAATCTTACAGCACAACTGTAACGGATTAACTGGTAAGATCGCAGAGATAACCAATTTGATGACGCAATATGACATAAAACTTGCCGCAATCCAAGAAACCAAGCTCAGTCCAAGGTCGGACCTCATTACCTATGGTGGATATAACATTCACCGGAAGGACCGTCATAGAGTAACAGGAGGTCTGGGAGGTGGTCTAGCGTTCATAACGCACAACTCTGTACAGTATCATCTATTTGATACCGACATCGAAGGAACGGATGATATCTTAGAAAGCCAAGGTATTACCATCCGTACAGGAGATGTCGATCTGCAAATCATAAACATCTACATACCCCCTGTCTCAAGTTGCCCCACCGGTTATCACCCCGACATTAGCTTGCTATTACGAGGAGATAACCGCGTGATCCTGGGCGACTTCAATGCGCACCACGATATGTGGCACTCAAACTTGCCAGCAGACAGTAGGGGGCATGTACTCGCAGAACAAATAGATGATACGGCTTTCTGTACATTGAACGGAGACGCCCCAACGAGAGTATCGGGTAACTGCTATAGTTCGCCAGATATTTCTATCGTAAGTGCAGGACTATTGAACAACACCAATTGGCGACCCATACTCACGTTGGCGTCTGACCATCTCCCAATAGTCATTACCATCGAACGACCGACGGACTTTATAACACCTGAGCATGGTACATACATCAACTTTACCAAGGCGGACTGGGACAGTTTTCAGACATATACGGACGAATCCTTGGCTGCTCTATCCATTCCTACGGACGTACGCAAAGCCGAACGAGACTTCCGCAACATCATTGACTTGGCCTCTAGACGATTCATTCCTGCGGGTCGAATATCTCGAATAAGACCAAATTTCCCCGCGGAGGCAGCGGCCATGGCTAGAGAAAGAGATGAAGTGCGAAGTCTCAATCCCGCAGACCCCCGTATAAGGGATCTCAACGCGGAAATTCGTAGGTTGGTCGATAAACACAAACTGGCCAAATGGAAACAACACCTAGAGCAATGCAACCTCTCTGACGGTGTTGGCAAATTATGGACTACGGTCAAAGCTCTATCTAATCCAACACAACACAAGGATAAAGTAGATATTACTTTCGGTGACAGGGTGAAGAAGGACCCTAGGGGATGTGCGAACTCCTTCTGTAGACAATTTGTACTACATTCCCCACCCGATAGAGCTAAACGTAGAACCATGCGACAGGCGCGTAAATACAAAAACCAAAACACGCCCATTGTCATCACTGCCTCAGAGGTCAAGGAAGCCATCAGACAGGCTAAGCCCTCAAAATCCATCGGCCCCGACGGCATTGCCATGAAGATGCTGAAACATCTAGGCCAGGAGGGACACAAATACTTAGCGGCTCTATTCAATCTTTCACTGAACACTTTCGTCATTCCTGAAATATGGAAAAAGGCGAGAGTGGTTCCATTATTAAAACCTAGAAAGCCGGCAAACATAGGCGATTCATATCGCCCTATATCACTTTTGTCGCCGGTAGTGAAGACGCTAGAGTCCATTTTGCTCCCGTATTACACCGCAAATCTGCACCTGGCTAATCATCAACATGGCTTCCGTAAGCTGCACAGCACCACCACCGCACTCAATGCCATTACAACGCAAATAAATAGCGGTCTAAATCAAAACCAACCAAATCACAGGACTGTGTTAGTGGCACTTGACTTGTCGAAAGCTTTTGACACAGTCAACCATGCCACTCTCATACAAGATCTATTAGAAACACAAATACCTGATGGGTTAAAGAGATGGACCGTTAATTACTTGAATGGGCGGCAGGCGTCGGTCAACTTTAGAAACGCAACATCAAAACCAAGACGAATTAGACAGGGGGTGCCACAGGGTGGTGTCCTATCCCCGACACTGTTTAATTTCTATCTATCGAAGATGCCCCCACCACCAGAGGGTGTCTCCGTCGTTTCTTATGCTGACGACTGTACAATAATGGCGACGGGGAAGGGCCCCTATACTGATGAACTCTGTAATAAAATCAACGGTTACCTCTGCGACCTTTCCAGGTTTTTCACAGAGCGAGATCTGACGATATCTCCGACTAAATCAACGGCGACGCTTTTTACGACGTGGACGCACCAGGTGAGAAATGAATTAGACATTTTCGTTGACGGCACTAAGCTACCAACTGTCAGCCACCCAAAGTTATTAGGGATGACATTGGATAATACTTTCTCATTTGCTGGTCATGTGTCTGCAATGGTCTCAAAGGTACGTGGTCGCAACAAGATCCTCAAGTCACTTGCCGGCAGTACTTGGGGAAACAAAGAAAGAAACGTTGTTGACTACATATAAGGCCATTGGCCGACCAGTCTTTGACTATGCTGCACCCATATGGTCGCCTAATGTACATAACACCAACTGGACGAAGTTACAAGTCTGCCAAAATACTGCCATCAGAACTGCTACGGGATGTCTCCTCATGTCTTCCGAGTCTCACCTCCATCAGGAGGCAAAACTGCTCAATGTAAAAGAGCATGCGGAAATGCTGAGCAAGCAATTCCTTCTGAACTGCCACAAGCCAGCACATCCAAACCGTCATCTTTTGGACATAGATCCGCCCCCGAGAGACATAAGGAAACATCTCCGTAAACATTATGATGAGATCCGGCATCATATTACCTTGCCGTTTGATCTGCAGAATCATAAGCGGGCTCTAACCGACATCCACACCGAGTCGGTAGATACTTTTGTCGGATCTCTACCTGTGAACCCCGTTCTGAACAGTCCTCCACCGGATATTGCTGAAGAAGAACGCACCTTACCAAGGGAGACAAGAGTTACCCTGGCACAGCTTAGGTCTGGATATAGTGTAAGGTTAAACTCCTACTTGTCCAGACTTAATGACACAATCTCAAACACATGCCCTGCATGTGGTAGGACCCCCCATGATACTCTACATCTCTTCAATTGTTCATTTGAACCTACTCTTCTAACCCCTCTGTCCCTCTGGACAAACCCTGTTGAAACTGCACGTTTCCTTGGACTCCCCTTAGAAGAGCTTGATGAAGATCTTCGGAATGATCATACACTCTAGACAGGGCAATGCATTGTTAACAACAACAACAACAACCGTTCAGAGCTGGGTAGTAATCATTACTTTGGGAATGAAATTACTCAAAATTCCCCGTTACATGTAATTGGGAAAAGTAATCAATTCCTTTTCTAAAAAGTAAAGGAATTGATAACATTCCAATTCCTTTTCTTTTTCTGAAAATGACAATTACATTCCACAGTAATTGAAAAATGTAATCAATTCCTTTCATTGATTCTTGATTACATTTCAATTCCTAAAAAAAAATACCAAAATTATTTCATCGTTTAGAGGCTCAAGTATAAGGTATTTTTTTATGGAATTAAAAAAAAACTTTTTGAAGATGTAATAGCCACGCCATTACTTTTGAAAGGAATTGACAAAGTATTTGAATTTTTTCAATTACTTTACAAGGAATGGAAAATGTACTTTAGAATTTCCCATTCCTCAAAGGAATTGCAAAAGTAATTGAACTTCATTACTTTTTCAAATACTTTTGCAATTAATTTAGGGGTCATATAGGGATCATATTGGGGTCATTTTGGGATCATTTTGAGGTCGGTTTGAAATCATTTTGAAGCCAATTTCGGGTCATTTTGCTTTTAAATTATCGCAAAGTAATAGCAAAATGATCCCAAAATAACCCAAAAATTATCCCAAAACGATCTCAAAAGACCCTAAAATGATTCACCAATTAACAATTAGCATTTCAATTACTTTTCCAATTCCGTTAAGGAATGGAATGGGAAATTCTCAAGTACATTTTCTATTATTTTCAATTCCATAAAAAATACCTTGCACTTCAGCCTCAAAACGATGAAATACTTTTGGTATTTTTTTTTAGGATTTGAAATGTAATCAAGAATCAATGAAAGGAATTTATTTTACCCAGCTCTGAGGAATACCTCCTCCCTCTCGCTTTACATTGGAGTACTCTATGGAGTGCTAAATGTATATAGGTGGCCCAATCTTAGGACACCGCAATGTTAACTGGAGCACATTTTTTATATGGAATTGGACTATTTTTGGATACTCCGGTTGTTGTTGTTGTTGTTGTAGCGAGGTGTAGCCCTGCCTAAATGTCAGACAGGGTCACCCCGAGTGTATTGCTCTTGGCCGGGTCGATATAAGAAAACGGCCCGGGTCGTTTCGGCACGATGGGTACAGCACAAGTACTGGTACCGTTCTCGTAGAACCGGCAATACAAGAAACTAGCCGTGTAGGCTATGTAGGTCATTTAGCGTTACCCAGGGTGCACCAACTGGGAGGCGACCTACTTTTACACCCCTATTCCGGTATTGGAATACTCTACAGAGTATTGATTAGAGTACTTTGCCATTTTTTCAGGGATGGGGTTCTGCCATAAATAACGGTCCCGGTGATGGGAACAACCTTTCCGATTCCATATAAAAAAATGTGGAAATAATGGAAAGAAATGTGGAACTGATGGAAAGAAATGTGGAAATGATGGAAATAAAATAAATTTCGACCCGTCAGGACCATCCACTTACATTTTCAGCACTAACTACCACTTTTTCCAATCTCCGGGGTCGTTAATTATGTCAGAACCCCATACCATAATTGCAATAAGTTTTTTAGAAAAAAGGTTGCTTGTGTAATGCATGTAATGGTATTTTTTTTGTAGTTTCGATAGAGCGAAATTGGATGCAACCTTAAGGATTTGATGGGTTTCCTTCGATGTAAATGCCACACTGTCCTAATTTTTTAGTTTTACCCATGGGTTGAGCCTTGTCTCACATAATGGTCAATAACATTTGGACAACGACCAACCTGTATAGCGGTTTGACGGGTACAAAGCCAATTTTGTGGTCAGGATATCGTTTTGTCCTTTATCACGATCTGTTGTTGTTGTTGTAACGAGGTGTAGTCCTGCCCAACGCGTATTTTTCCTTAGCCTAAATTGTCATCAATATCTTCTAACGGGAGTCCAAGAAAACTCGCAGTTTCGTTTTATGGATATGCCCCAAGGATCAAACGGCATTGTTATAAAGTGCCGGATCTCATCAAAATGTTTACGTAGATGCGTCCTCACGGTCCTAGGAGGCGGAGTTAGCTCAAACAGTTGCCTATTGGGGTGCTGTGGTTTACAACAATTCAGTAGGTACTTCTTGTTTAGCATTTCATTATGCTCCCTAACTGGAAGCATTTCCGTCTGCAAGCCCGGCGACCATATCGGCGACGCATAGTTCAGGATCGGCCTACCAATTGCCTTGTACGTTACCAACAACGTATCTTTATCTTTACCCCAAGTGCTGCCGGCTAGTGACTTGAGGATTTTGTTGCGGCTCTGTAATTTTAAGACAGTTGCAGCTGAATGGGCAGCGAAAGTGTGCATGGTGCTCCTAAGATTTTTGGGTGAGCGACAGTAGGTATTTTTTGATCACCTACATAAATTTCTAATTCCATACCAACTTGCGCCGTCCACGTCGTGAATAAAGTTGCCGAGGACTTTGTTGGCGACAGTGTCAAGTTCCTAGCGGTGAATAACTCGACAAGGGAGGGGAGATAACCATTTATTTTAGAGCACAGCTCATCAACGGTAGTACCTGTTGCCAATATCGTGCAATCATCTGCGTAAGAAACAATCGTAACTTCTTCTGGTGGAGGAGGAAGCTTCGAAATATAGAAGTTAAACAATAACGGGGAAAGAACACTACCCTGTGGTACCCGTTGTTTGATCTTCCTGGCTTTAGATTTTTTATTCCTGAACACAACAGACGACCACTGAGATAATTGGCGGTCCAGCGCTTAAGACAGGGGGGAGTGACGAGTCTTCCAGATCGGACACCAGCTGCCCATGATTGACCGTGTCAAAAGCTTGACTCAAATCAAGTGCAACTAGAACCGTCCTGTCAATCGGTCTATTTTGATTTAGTCCGTCAGTTATCTGTTTATGACATTTAGAGCGGATGCTGTGCTCCTACCTTTCCTGAATCCATGTTGGTGCTCGGCTAACATCAAGTTTGATGTGTAGAGCGGGAGTAGGACCACCTGAAGTGTCTTTACTACTGGCGAGAGCAGTGATATCGGAAGATATGACTCCACAGCGTTGGCTGGCTCTCCAGGCTTTAGTAGTGGGATCACAGTTACCTGCTTCCATTTATCGGGTATGACAGCTGTGGTGAAGGACAGATTGAAGACGGCAGTGAGGTACTTAACTCCTTCTGCGTCAATGTGTTTAAGGTGCACCATTGCTATGCCATCTGGACCGATGGCCTTGGATTGGGGGACATATTGTATACAGCAAGCCTGTGCACATTTCTTAGGGTGTAGTGTACTCATACAAACATATATACATAACGTGCAACAGCCACGACCCACATGCATGTCTGTTTGTATGACCGCATTTGAAAAATGCATTTTGACACCTTCGGCCAATAGCGTAGCTAGAAGTATGTCAATGCTACAGCTGAGCCAGCGTTTATTCTAGAGCTCTGCTTGGCCTCATGCTAAGCACTTCTATTGGCTAATGTAAGAAATTGCCAAGCTGAATTCAAATTCAGCTACATAGAAGTCCAGAAAGAGGAGGAGTCAAGCAAATCACTTTCTGTGATTTGATTTGTATAAATAGAGTAAGATTTGAAAATAAAGGTCAGAATGAATCTTGGAGTGAAACCCAAAAGTTATCTTCCATTTTATTTCTCTTTTTCGGCTGTCTTTCGGGATAGCCTATGTGATCGGCTGAATCTCTCCGGCCTTTATAATATGAGAGATCTCCCGTAAAATTAAAAGCACTGACCCCACCACCATAAGGGTCATTGAATGTCTTGTTACCAAAGGTGACGTCGACATTCTTTGGCGGACCCGTAGGATTGGACAATGACTTGACTGTGGACCATAATTTCCCAAAACCGGTAGAGAGGTTATAAGACCTAAGGTGCTCCTCCCATTTGGCTTGTTTGTGTTCGTTGACAAGCCGTCTGATTTCCAGGTTGAGATCACCGATCTGTGGGTCTGAGGGATCGATGTTGCGTATGAGGTCACGTTCGTTGGCCAAGACTGCGGCCTCAGCTGGGAAGTTTGGCCTTATATTTTTTATTCTACTAGCTGGTATAAAACGGAATGGTTAGATCATCAAAGGAGCTCTCCGTGAATTCCAAAAAGCCGACCCAGTTAGCCCTTTTGAAATTTACTTATGATCTTTTCTGCGAGGTAATGAAATCCGAGGCACGGTCGACGGGCAGGGTGATGGGCAGGTGGTCGGGTGACAAGGCCACCATCGGATGCCATTTAATGCTGTTAATTAAGCCCGGACTAACAATAGTTAGGTCCGGGGAGCTACTGCAATTATCTGCCATCCTTGTAGGGGCGTCTCCGTTTACAGTGCAGAAAGGGGAGCGTCAATTTGCTCGGCTAATTCCCGTCCTCTGCTGTCCACAGAAAGGCGTGAATGCCACATATCATAGTTGACAATAAAATCGCCCATGATGATACGGTTATCGCCACAAAGAAACGCCCTAAGGCCAAGGCGATAACTTCAGGGGCAGCAGGTGACGGGGGGAATGTATATATTAATTAGCTCGAGATCAACACCTCCAGCCTGTACAACTATACCCTGACACTTCAAGGGTAAGTCGCTTTGGTCGGTGTTGATAACAAATTCCCTATACTGCACTGTTTGGTGATCCGGGTGAGGGCCAAGTTTCGTCTCATGGATTGCAGCAAGTTTTATTTTATGCAGCTTCATGAATTTGGTTATCTCCGCTATCTTGCCGGTCAAACCATTGCATTAATTTAAAGTGAGTAGGAGAGGCAATGGCCACTCTGGGAGTTGAAGACTGATGCGCTTGCCTAGAAGGTGGTAGGCTAGGTCTCGATCTCCGTCGCAGCCCTGAAGCCGGCGGATTTCGTTCATTTTGAGATGAGCGTATATCCGTCGGCGTTGTGGGCTGCGCAGCTCGACAGCAAGGCGCGATGAACGCATCAGTCCAGAGATTTCTGTTTGCGGGCCTAGAACATATGCGTAGGTGACATTGGCCTAGGCAGGAGTTGCAATTAACTGATGCCACCGACGCATATATCCTGTGCCGACATACAGTGCACGAAGTATGAGGGACCAGAAGCTGATGGACTTGACTCAAATTCGTGCTAGTACCGGAAGAAGTTAGTGGAGTTCGGAGGTAAGGGCAGAAGCTCGGTAGTGCTTATAGCATCGACCGATGTACTACGTAAAAAGTAGCTGTGGGTGAATGCTTGTGGTGTTGGCGCACTAGGACGCGAGCTTCAGCCGGGAACACACATATTCTATATTTATGTAACCAACCTTTGCATGACGCACATTGGACTGAGTGTGAATTTTCTTCCGGCAAACGCAGCAGAACCATTCTCTTGGACCAGGATTTGGCTCAATGCCAGCCCGGATCAAGAGAATGAGGAGCAGCCGTGCTGCAAGGGGCTTTTACGGGGATGACAATTTTAAGTGGGGGAATCGTGACGCGTTAGACAGGGTCACTTCGGGTGTATTGCTCTCGGCAAGGTCGTAAAAAGAAAAACAACCCGGGTCGTTTCGGTACGAAAGGTAATGTTCATGTACATATACCGTTCTCGCAGAACCGGCAATACGTGAAACGTATGAAACGTAGAGTTATTAGGTTAGGTTAGGTTGCAAGGGCGGGACAGAGCACCTGCACTCTGTCCGACACTTAAGCCAATTAAGAAGGCCCGTTGTGATACCCTATACGGTCTCTACCCACCTCTATGCCTCAGAGGTGCGAGCGGAGGGTTCTTCCCTAGCGCCACCAACAGCCCGACCGCGTATAGTCAGCTGATCCGACATCCCTATACGAGATCAGAGCACTCGGCGTGGTGCTCTAAACAAGCACCTCTAAACGAGAACAAAGATCTCCAGAGGGCTGGAAGGGACCAGTCGACTCACGCGGTCGGGCCGCCGTCAACGCCAAGGAAGAAACCAACTCACACCCAGGGCAGGGGATCGAACCACTTCGTGGAGTCAATGAACCTGGATAACGCCTTTATTTCTACCTCAGCGAGGTTTTCGAGAAACGGTTGGCCGACGATAGCCAACCGTCGCCTGCTAAGCGCGGGACATTGGCACAGCAGATGCTGAACACTTTCCTCCTCCTCAATACATCTGCAGCTGCGACAATAGTCATTCGACCTTATGCCCATTCGTGCACCGTGCGTGCCTATAAGACAGTGCCCTGTTAGGACGCTTACCAGAGTTGAGATACTCGATTTGTTGAGGGACAGCATGAAATTTGTACGTCCTTTGTTATAGGAAGGCCAGTATCCCGATTCCCTAACTTTTAACCACTCGCCAAGCGTTTAGGTTTTCGCCAGGGTGTGGCGTTTGTTCTTAACAAAACTGCGATTCTCTAACTTGCCTTTAAGGCATTTCCATATTTTCAATATTTCGCACAAAATAAAGCGCCACAAACTCAAGAGACATTTTTATTTCAATTTAAATTTATTATTTTCTATTAAACACTCTTAAACACCATCAAATTAATTCGCGATAACTAGCTACAATAAAAGTGTTAGCGAAAACAGCTGATCGAGCTTATCGACTTTTAGTTGGATATAAGCAATACTACTTTGCCATCTCTAACGTTCAATCACATTACGTCTTTATTCTTTTGTAATATATATATATACATATTTTTGCATTTGCTTTCGTATAAAGATGTCATTTTGGAGTTTTCTTTGTTATTTTTTCTTTTCCGGCTCTCTCTCTTGTAAAATCTTTCAACCACTAAACACGTGTAAAATATATATTTTGTAGTGTCTTTAAATATGTATTGTGTGCATAAGCACGCCCCTGTACTTTAAGGTAATAGATTTAAGCAAAACGACTACTATTGTAAATAGTCAATGTGTAAAGCGTGGGTACGTATCGTTGTGAATACTTTCCACAATGATACGTATACATACAAAAATGAATAAAGAAACGCCAATTTGATTTATAACCACGAAGCGAACGGTCGTTTACTTCAACATCAGGTGTGTCAGCAACCCATAAAATCAAAATTTATTAAAAATCTTCCGGCAAACAAATTTGTTAAACCCTTCTGCGCATAAAATCTTCCGAGAAGTATATAATTTCTAAAAATGGACAACAACGTAACCCAAGACGTAGCAGCGCTCCTCGCCGACGCCGGAATCCAGGTACGCGAAGAAGCGAAACAGGAGGAAGTAAGGTGCTTACTCGAAAGCATAGTAGGTGCTCCATCGCCAAATTTAAATGCTGCTGCTAGTAACACACAAACTCAAAATGCACCTTCCGACAGCAACGCAGACGCACAAACCAACGAGAGTGCAGTTAATAGCCAGAATCACCAGTTCAGCGACAACAACCGTGCCCCATCACCAAATTTAGATGCTGCTGCTAGTAACACACAAACTCAAAATGCACCTTCCGACAGCAACGCAGACGCACAAACCAACGAGAATGCCGCTAACAGCCAGAATCACCAGTTCAACAACAATAACAATGCTGAAGAAAATAATGGTCGCTATAATGCCGTACACAGTAATGCAGCAAATAGCATTAAGTTGTGTGAAACTAACGAAAACAATACAGCAGCGGCCAATATGGTAGAATGCCTGCAAATGTTGCGCTTGAAGAAGGATTTAAACGATTACGCAGTTGATCGTAGCCAAGTAAATACATACATGTACTCGCTGAAGGACATAGAGGTTCTTGTACCGAAATATAGCGGAGACGACGATTGCAACGTTGACAAATGGATTGAAAATTTTGAGTATGCAGCTGATACTTATGGCTGCAATGATGGACGAAAGCTGCTCTTGGCACGGCAACTGTTAACTGGTAGTGCAAAAATGTTAGCCGAAATTTGAGTAGCACGCACATGGTCAGAACTAAAAGCGCGCCTAACCGCAGAGTTTCGCAAAATACCCAGCTACAGGGACACAATTAAAAAGCTAGAAGCTCGACGTTGGAGCAAAGGCAAAGAAACTATACTGCATTACGTCTTATCAATGCAAAAAATTGCAAGTAACAGCGCAATAAGAGTCAACGATTTGGTCGAGTTCATCATTGAGGGACTGCAAGACAAAAGCGCATGTGTTTCAGTCTATAATACAAATACTCTCGAAGAGTTGAAAAAAGCGATACCGAAGTACGATAAGCTCATAAACAATGTGGGCGGACAAGCAGCAAAGCCAGAACGCGGTCAACAAAATAGATGCTATAACTGTTCGGCATATGGTCATTTGTCAGCTGACTGCAAAAAGCCAAAACGTCAAAGAGGATCGTGCTTCATCTGCGGAGATACAAATCACTTACACGGAAGTTGCCCGAAAAAACCTGTGGGAGCAGTTTTCGATGACGGCCATTGGGACGAAGTAGATTACAAAGGAACGGTAAGTGTTGCTTTGAACCAACCTTTCGGAACATGCCCACAATTTAGTTTATTTTCTTGCATATTTGATACGGGTAGCCCAACTAATTTTATCAGACGGTCCCTTGTGAAACGCGAATACATCAAAAAGCAGTTAAGCAGTTTTACAGCGATAGGCAATAACAAATTGAAGTGCTATGGTCAGATAAGACTGGCTATAAAATTTAATAATATTACAAAAATTTTAGGTTTTTTCATTTTAGCGGACAGCGCTTTGCCATGCCCAATTATCCTAGGAAGGGATTTTTTATGTTCATTTAAAATACATCTTTGTTTAAAAACTAAAGAAAATAAAACTGAATTGAATTCGAACAATAACGATATTGGTGTGCAAGTTATTGAAATCAAAGATAAGCTTACTGATAATACTTCAGCAGATAAGAATTTTCCTGAAATTTGTAGTATTGAGACCTTCGAAACAGAGCTGAATATCAGCCCAACATTAATTTTTAGTTGGAAAAAGAAGGTTGAACAAATGATAATGAAAACGTATGTAAATAATCATGTCAGTAGGCCGATAGATTGTGACTATAGAGCCACGCATCCATCTAACTTCGGACACTCCTGTATCGTGTGCTCCTAGACGCCTCTCCTTCACGGAGAAGACGAAGGTGGAAAAAATTATTAATGAACTGCTCGAACAAAAAATTATTAGGCATAGTAGCTCTCCGTACTCCTCCCCTATTGTGCTGGCAAAAAAGAAATCAGGGGAAATAAGAATGTGTATCGACTACAGAAACTTAAACAAATTGATAGTGAAGGATAATTACCCACTCCCATTAATCGAAGATTGCCTTGAATATTTGGAAGGTAAAAAAGTCTTTAGCTTACCGGACCTCAAATCAGGTTTTTATCAAATTAAAATGGATGAGCAATCAATTAAGTATACATCATTTGTTGTCCCAAACGGACAATATGAATTTTTACGAATGCCGTTTGGTCTCAAAAATGGCCCAGCAATATTTCAACGCTTTATAAACCAGGTTTTAAAAGAATTTATAATCAAAAATGAAATAATTGTGTACATGGATGACATACTAATTGCAAACACCAATATGGAAGAGCATATGGGGGTACTTCAGCGGGTATTAACTCGTTTAAGAGAGTATAATCTTGAATTGAAAATAGAGAAATGTATGTTTGCATTTTACGAAATAGAATATTTAGGGTATCGAGTATCAAGCGATGGTATAAAACCATCCGATAGTCACATAAAAGCCATATCAGAGTACCCCTGCCCAAAAAATCAAAGAGAGGTACAGTCCTTTCTTGGACTATGTTCATATTTTAGAAAGTTCGTAAAATCATTTTCGATTATCGCTAATCCGTTATACAAATTAATAAAAAAAGATGCAAAATTCCAATTTAATGAAGAGTGCAGGGCATCGTTCGAGGAACTTAAATCGAAATTAACATCATGTCTTATATTATCAATATATAGTCCAAAAAGGGAGACTGAACTGCTATTGGGTATGGCGCCATATTGCTGCAAAGGCAAGACGACAAAGCCTTTCATCCTATTGCGTATTTTTCGAAGCGCACAAACGAAGCTGAGTCACGTTACCATAGTTTCGAGTTAGAAACCCTTGCAATAATCAACGCTTTACGCCGTTTTAGAATATATCTAGAGGGGATTAAATTTAAAATTGTTACCGATTGTAACTCACTCGCACTGACATTGAATAAAAAAACGGTTAACAGTCGAATAGCTCGATGGGCTTTAGAGCTGGAAAATTTCGATTACACTATACAGCATCGAATCGGAGCGAAAATGGCCCACGTAGATGCACTTAGTAGATGCCAAACTGATCCTGAAAAAGTGGTGGAAATGGTAGACAGCGAAGACATAGATTTCAAATTGCAGGCAGCACAAGTACGTGATAACAAAATATATGAGTTGAGAAATCAGTTAGAAAAAGAGGATCATGGTAAATTCGAGATGCTAAATGGACTCGTTCACTTCTAAAGATTTTTGTGAGTTTATGGAAAGTAAGAATATACAGCATATTAAAGTCGCAGTCCATTCGCCTCAGGCAAATGGTCAGGTCGAGAGGGTCAATCGTACATTAGTAGGTATGCTTGCAAAATTTAGTGAATCAATTCAACATGCTGATTGGGTTAAACATATTGCGAAGATTGAATTCGCCCTTAACAACACAGTTAACAGGGCAATAGGGATGACACCCAGCCAAGCGCTATTCGGGGTAAATCAGCGAGGGCCTTTGGTTGACAAATTAACAGAGTACCTGGAGGACTGCCTTCCACAAAGGGGGAGGGGAGATATGGAGAAACATTGCAAGACTACAATCTAAAGCGTAGCGAGTTGAAGAACAAAAAGTAAATAAGTTTAATATAGGAGATTTTGTGGTAATCAAGAATGTAGACACCACGATAGGAACAAACAAAAAACTTGTGCCTAAGTATAAAGGGCCATACACCATACATAAAATCCTTCCGAACGATAGATACGTCATCCGAGTCATCGAAAACTGCCAAATTACTCAGATTCCCTACGATGGAGTCGTAGAAGCTTGTAACATTAAAATGTGAAAGACCTGTTCTGTAAATCAAAGCGACACTTAGTATTCCTTTATTATTTAAGTTATAGTAATTAAAATCATTCACCATTTTACTTGACCGAGGGCGGTCACTTTTGGTCAGGTTGGCCGAGCTGTAGTGTCTTTAAATATGTATTGTGTGCATAAGCACGCCCCTGTACTTTAAGGTAATAGATTTAAGCAAAACGTCTACTATTGTAAATAGTCAATGTGTAAAGCGTGGGTACGTATCATTCTGAATACTGTCCACAATGATACGTATACATACAAAAATGAATAAAGAAACGCCAATTTTATTTATAACCACGAAGCGAACGGTCGTTTACTTCAATTTTCTAAATTGTAATTTCACAGAATAACCACACACTGTTTGATTTTAATCTAAAGGATCTAGGCAGGCGAATATCATTAGGTTTAGATATTCTGCACATATATTAATTTCTACAGGTTATGAGGTCCCTTAACCTAGCACACACATTATAGCACACTCCAAAAAGGAACTCGTACTAAATTGCACACTATTTAATGCTAATTTAATACGGGTTCATTTAATTTATTACAGTTGTTTTTTAAAAATTATCGAAAGGTTAAGCTAGCAAACTCACTATAGCACACTCCAAAAACGAAAACGTTTTTGACTGACCACTATTTAAAGCTAATTTAGTACGGGTTCATTTAATTTATTACAGTTGTTTTTTTTAAATTATCGGTGTGTGTGCCAGCTTAAGGTTAAGCCAGCACACTTACTGTATATAGCACACTCCAAAAACGAAAACGTTTTTGGCTGACCACTATTTAATGCTAATTTAGTACGGGTTCATTTGATTTATTACAGTTGTTTTTTTAAAATTATCGATGTGTGTGCCAGCTTAAGGTTAAGCCAGCACACTTACTGTATATAGCACACTCCAAAAACGAAAACGTTTTTGACTGACCACTATTTAATGCTAATTTAGTACGGGTTCATTTAATTTATTACAGTTGTTTTTTAAAAATTGCCCATGTGTGTGCCAGCTTAAGGTTAAGCTAGCACACTCACTATAGCACACTCCAAAAACGAAAACGTTTTTGACTGACCACTATTTAATGCTAATTTAATACGGGTTCATTTAATTTATTACAGCTGTTTTTTTTAGATTATCGGTGTGTGTGTGCCAGCTTAGGGTTAAGCCAGCACACTTACTGTATATAGCACACTCCAAAAACGAAAACGTTTTCGGCTGACCACTATTTAATGCTAATTTAATACGGGTTCATTTAATTTATTACAGTTGTTTTTTAAAAATTATCGATGTGTGTGCCAGCTTAAGGTTAAGCTTGACGGACCTTAAAAACCAACTGTAATAAATTAAATGAACCCGTATTAAATTAGCATTAAATAGTGGTCAGCACACACATGGATAATTTTTAAAAAACAACTGTAATAAATGAAATGAACCCGTATTAGCATTAAATAGTGGTCAGCCAAAAACGTTTTCGTTTTTGGAGTGTGCTATATACAGTAAGTGTGCTGGCTTAACCCTAAGCTGGCACACACACACACCGATAATTTAAAAAAAACTGCTGTAATAAATTAAATGAACCCGTATTAAATTAGCATTAAATAGTGGTCAGCCAAAAACGTTTTCGTTTTTGGAGTGTGCTATATACAGTAAGTGTGCTGGCTTAACCCTAAGCTGGCACACACACACACCGATAATTTAAAAAAAAAACTGCTGTAATAAATTAAATGAACCCGTATTAAATTAGCATTAAATAGTGGTCAGTCAAAAACGTTTTCGTTTTTGGAGTGTGCTATAGTGAGTGTGCTAGCTTAACCTTAAGCTGGCACACACATGGGTAATTTTTAAAAAACAACTGTAATAATTTAAATGAACCCGTACTAAATTAGCATTAAATGATGGTCAGTCAAAAACGTTTTCGTTTTTGGAGTGTGCTATAGTGAGTGTGCTAGCTTAACCTTAAGCTGGCACACAAATGGATAATTTTTAAAAAACAACTGTAATAAATTAAATGAACCCGTATTAAATTAGCATTAAATAGTGGTCAGCCAAAAACGTTTTCGTTTTTGGAGTGTGCTATAATGAGTGTGCTAGCTTAACCTTAAGCTGGCACACACATCGATAATTTTTAAAAAACAACTGTAATAAATTAAATGAACCCGTATTAAATTAGCATTAAATAGTGGTCAGTCAAAAACGTTTTCGTTTTTGGAGTGTGCTATAGTGAGTGTGCTAGCTTAGCCTTAAGCTGGCACACACATGGATAATTTTAAAAAAACAACTGTAATAAATTAAATGAACCCGTATTAAATTAGCATTAAATAGTGGTCAGCCAAAAACGTTTTCGTTTTTGGAGTGTGCTATATACCAGTAAGTGTGCTGGCTTAACCCTAAGCTGGCACACACACACCGATAATTTTTTAAAAACAACTGTAATAAATTAAATGAACCCGTATTAAATTAGCATTAAATAGTGGTCAGTCAAAAACGTTTTCGTTTTTGGAGTGTGCTATAATGAGTGTGCTAGCTTAACCTTAAGCTGGCACACACATCGATAATTTTTAAAAAACAACTGTAATAAATTAAATGAACCCGTACTAAATTAGCATTAAATAGTGGTCAGTCAAAAACGTTTTCGTTTTTGGAGTGTGCTATAATGAGTGTGCTAGCTTAACCTTAAGCTGGCACACACATCGATAATTTTTAAAAAACAACTGTAATAAATTAAATGAACCCGTATTAAATTAGCATTAAATAGTGTGCAATTTAGTACGAGTTCCTTTTTGGAGTGTGCTATAATGTGTGTGCTAGGTTAAGGGACCTCAGGTTATGGGCTCAGGGAGTCTGTGAAATTCTATACGGAAATGGCGGACGCAGTCAAACAGAAATTCGAGAAGTTAAACGACAGTAATTATGCTAATTGGAAATTCAGAATGGAGTTGCTGCTCCGAAAGCAAAACTTATGGAAGAGAGTGATTATGGAGGCAAGACCACTGGTAAAGTTAAGTACGACCAACGCAGTAGCAAATCAAAGTGAGATCGATAAATGGGACGAGCTGGATGATGAAGCGAGGGGTACAATAGGCCTCGCTATTGAAGACAATCAACTTATCCACATTCGTTCAGCATCAACCGCAAAACTATCATGGGAAGTGTTAAAGCAGTATCACGAGAAAAATACATTAGCAAATAAAGTTTATTTGGTACGGTCAATTTGCGCATTGAAGCTAGAAGAGGGTGGAGATGCAAAGGCTCATATAAACAAAATGCAGGATTTGTTTACTAGGCTCAATGATTTAGGTAAGCAACAGTTATCGACATTATGGAGTAAAATATTTTTGCTCAGCAGCTTACCACAAAGCTACGATACATTGGTATCTGGTCTTGGTGCGCGTAATGAAAGTGAGGTTACGTTCGATGTCGCAAAACAAGCAGTAATCGCGGAATATGAGCGGCATGCAAAGGCGGATGTCTCAAATGACTCAGTTTTAAAAACCATTACAAAAGAGGGCATTTTTTCTTCTGTAAGAAACCAAACCATCAAAAGAAAAACTGTGACAAATACAAAGAATGGTTAACAAAGAAAAACAAGAGTACACCATCAGTAGATAAAAGATTTAGCAACAACAACAAAGCATCAGAAGAAGTAAAAGCGGTTACGGAGCAAAATTTTTTGTTTAAGATTAGTTACACACATGAAGAGGGTTTCACCATGGATTCGGGCGCCACCAAACATGTGGTAAAAGATAAACGTTTTTTCACAAAAATTGACGAATCATACAATGTGAGCACAGGGATGCATGTGCTGTTAGCATTCATATTATTTCACATAAATTTATGTTCACATGCGTTATTTAACACTAAAATATAATATAATGCGAATAATACGCAATATAAATGCATGAAAAACACGTAAAATGAGAATTGATTCACAAAGCATCTGCTTTTGCACGTGCTTATTCCCTACCTCAAAATTTACTACTGTCATAATTTAACGTTTCGTTTGGCACAGCAAAATGGCAAATATTCGTTCACCATAGGAAATTTGTTCACCTCATTTTACTCTGACGAAAAATGTTTTCAATTAGCACACAGCCATAGTATGCAAATGCACAATCGCATATATAATGATTTTAGTCAGGCACCTTTTACAATTTATATTCAGAAAGTTACAATTTATATTCAGAAAATTGCAATTCATATTCAGAACTTCCACTTGATTTCAGAAAATTACCATTCATATTCAGAAAGCCAACTTCATATTAAAAAATTTCATATTAAAAAATTTCAAATGAATATGAATTGTAAATTTCTGAATATCAAATGGAAGTTCTGAAGATGAATTGTAATTGTGTGAACATGAAATGAAATTCTGAATATAAATTGTAACTTTCTGAATATAAAATGAAAAATGTGTATAATACATTGGTATATTATGGTGACACTAAAACCCATTCTATGTATATCAGACTTGTTAAATGATGATTGAAAATTTTAATGACTGAATTAATTGTGTCGTCCTCAGAAAATTTTTAAAGATCAATTAATTGTAAATGTATTATTAACATAAAAATTTCAGATTATTATGCTAATAACACTACTCGACAAAAAAATCTCCAAGAATGAAAGTACATTTTCATAATGTAAAATATTCTCCTGATTCCGAATATCACATCCATTTTTCTGTGGCAGATCTAGTTCCCCAGATATCGCTGCAAATATGAAAATTCCCAATTTTGCGAATCAATACTTCATATAGGTACTTTTTTCGGTTTAAACTGTTGAATTATACATTATACTAATTCCCTCAAACATTTATTCCTACATCTCTATAGGTATCTTCAGTAATTTGGCCGCTATTGCAAAAAACGTTGAAAAATTTTTGAAAAAAAAGAACAACCAAATTTTTACAAAAATTCAGATTTAACCACTTTAAAATCAGGAAAAGTGCACGGACTAAAAAAATTTAGCCATCCTATGTTGTAGGAAATTCAATACCAGTACAAAATTGTGATGTGCTCTCGACTTCATAAGCCCTGTTATCAATCAAAAATTTTCTGTTTTTACGCAAGATATTTTCCGAAATTTCCATATCCTCGACATTTGATACATATGTAGAATTTTATGCTGATTCCAAAAATGTAATCATTTGGTTTAAAAGTAGAATAGTTTTCGTGATATTTTGAAATTTCTGTTTTTGAGATAAGTTAAAATTATTTTTATTAAGTGTTTAAAAGTTGATGTTTTCACTTTTTTGTTACATTTTATGCTTCCCAAAAAAGAAACCAACCAAAATCGCCTATGATAGCTTATTCCCGAAGTCCTTGGTATAGCAGTTGGTCGAAAAAGAATTGAAAATGTGGATGAAGAAATAAATTTTTTTTTTTTTTTGTAATAACTCAATCCTACTTTTAAACAAATGATTTTTGGAATCAGCATAAAATTCTATGTAGGGATCATCTATCAAATGGCCAGTATATGGCAAATTTCGAAAACTTGTCGGGTAATAATAGAAAATTTTTGATTGATGACTTTCAATAAAATGTTGTACTGGCGTGCTTAAAACTTTCGTAATTAAATTAGCTATAACATAGGAGGGCTAACTTTTTTCCCTCCATAGAATTTTTCTGATTTTGAAGTGGTTAAAACTGAAATTTTGTAAAAAAAATTCGTTTATTTTTTTAAATTTTTTGGAACGTTTTTTGGCATAGTGGCCAAATTACTGAAGATACCTATAGAGATAAAGGCAAAAAATGTTTGAGGGAATTAGTATAATGTATAATTCAACAGTTTAAATCGGTAAAAGGAAAAATACAAATTTTTGACGTAATTATATGAAGTAGTGTTTTGCGAAATTAGGAATTTTCATATTTTCACCGATATCTCGGAATCTAAATCTACCTCAGCAAATGAAAGTGATATTGGAAATCAGGAGAAAATTTTACTTTCGGAAAGGTCTATTTTATTCGTGGAGACTAAAGTTGATCAAAATTTGTCGAGCCGTGTAATTGAAAATAATTAATTTAAATTATTATATTGTTAAATTTATTTTAAATTAAATTAAAATTAAATTCTTTTATTACTCGATTGTTTTAATTAAAAAAGATAGACGATTTTTTTCAATTATTATTGATTATTTTTCTAATGGCTATTAATCATGATTATTTTTGATTATTATTATATTATTTGAATTAATTCATTATTAATTTGTGATTAAGGCCCCAATATGAATAAATGAATCACTAAAATAAAAGAAGCCATGGGTCGCCCCTCGGCAGTAGTTTGGCAAACTCTCCGGGTGTATTTCTGCCATGAGAAGCTTCTCAGCAAAAAATTCATTTGCTTTGCAAGTGCCGTTCGGAGTCGGCAAAAAACTGTAGGTCCCGGCAACTTGTAGGAAAAACTCAAAAAGCAACACACCACAAGTTGGAAAGAGAAGCTCGGCTAAAAATCTCGTTAGAGGTTATGATAACCTGTTGGTATATCGCCGCCATTAGTTTTTTTTTTTTTTTTTAAATTAACAAAAAAAATTTTACTGGAAGTAATTTCTGTCCTTCCCATATAAAAAATCAAAAATTCGTAAATTAACAGTTTTTGTTATTGAAATGCATGAATTCTATTTTAAATTAACTTCTTATAAATCTTTCAGCACTACAAAACACCTGCTAATTCTAAAAATCTTCTCACAGCGAATTTTTTCAAAAATTGTATGAAAATGAGAAAATCCGCAATATGAACAATTATTTAAAATTGCCCTGCTAAAAAAATTGCTAATTATCGTTATTACTTTTTCATTGTAACAAGGTTGGATGCCACCACCACAGACAACAAGATAATACAACAAAGATGACATCTTGGATTTCCAAAATTTGTCGAACTTTTACGGGATGTTTTAAATCACTTTTTATCGTGACACGGATTTCTAATTTTTCCATTTTCTTTTTTAGGATTCAGGATTTAACCGAACTGTTGTGTGAAATGTGGATGGAGTTACCGGAAGTAAGGACACCAAAGAATGTTTGTGGTCACCAGATGTTAAGTTATATGATATTTTAATGATCAATGTTATTTTATTTATCCTCTTCTATCTGTCCACTAGCTGGCTTTCATATAGACAAGATGAGCCCATACATATGCCCGATGCATTCACCGCTCATATCGTGGTCATGAAAATTTGAGGGGGAGGAATCGGCGATAACAAATATTTTTTTGTTAGTTTTAGAAATGCAATTATGTGTTAAAAAATTTCATGGAATTTTCCAAGTTGTAAGGAAGTTGAATTTATTTCATATATGGTATCTCGATTTGGATTGCTATTTTACATCAAAAGTAACGTTATTTAATTAACTTTCATTTGATGTAAATAGGATTAAAATCGAGAAACATTTTGATGAAAATATTTGAATTTTCGAAATACATTTAAGTATGTGTATAAAAAATTTCATAAAATTTTCTAAGTTGTAAGAAAGTAGAATTTTTTTCATATATGGTATCTCGATTTGGATTGCTATTTTACATCAAAATTAACGTTATTTAATTACCTTTCCTTTGGTGTAAATAGGAATAAAATCGAGAAACATTTTGATGTAAATTTTTCAATTTTAGAAGTACATACAAATTGTACCAAAAAACTACATGTAACCAGTTTTAAGTAGTAAAGTTGAATTTTTTCGCGTATTGTGCGTGGATTTCTTTAGTTATTTTAACCTACATTTAGGTTAGGTTAGGTTCAAGTGGCTGCCGCAGAGGCACACTTAGGCCAGTTTTGAAAGGCCCGTTGTGATACCACCAACACAAGGAAAGTCAGTCCCGGGACCCAGCCAAATGGAAAATCCCTGAGTTGTTGGGATTTTCCACATAGCAGAATCCCGGGACTGACACTCCTAAACCGACACCGTTACTCCTCCTCGAACCACTTAGATGACTTTATGAAGGCCATCAAGTCCTTTATGTCCAGTTCCGCGATCTGGCTTAGGCTATCCAGGAACGGAACTCCCAAAAAGCGCGTTCTCGTGCCGCTTAAAGCCGTACAGTTGCAGATGAGGTGTTCCACTGTTTCCTCCTCCTCATCATCTTTGCAACTCCTGCAGCATCGTCGGTAGGGCACACTTAGTCTTTCTGCATGCCTACCAATGAGGCAGTGACCGGTTAATACCCCTATCAATATGCAGATTTCCCTCCTCGTTAGGGCATAAATGCGTCTAGACCTTTTGAGATCCCATTTTGGCCAGGTTTGTTTCGATATCCGACACCCTGGGGATTGCAGCCATCTTTCGTTGGCTTGACGGAGTGTGTGCTCCTTCAGCATTAGTTTGCAAGTGGCAAACGGCATACCTAAGCGCTCTTTATCCTGAAGAACCTGCTTGGTCGTGCCCTGCCTGGCAAGCTGGTCTGCCTTACAGTTTCCCTCAATGTCCCTATGTCCCGGGACCCATATGAGGTTTACGCGATTCTGTTGGGCCATCTCCTGAAGAGATCGACGACAGCTGAGCGTCAGTTCAGAGTTGAACGTGTATGAGCCAAGGGATTTGATGGCCGCTTGGCTATCGCTGAAAATAGCGATATCTTCTCCGATAACACGTTTGCTTAACCAGGCCACGGCGTCCACGATTGCCGAGACTTCCGCCTGGAAGACGCTACAATGATCAGGTAACCTGAAGGAGAGCTCAAGGTCCAAATCCCTTGAATAAACCCCTCCTCCAACTCTGCCGTCCTACTTCGAGCCGTCGGTGTATATGGAAGTGCCACTATTTGTTTCGGGACACCAATCCGTCCTCTCCCAGTCTTCTCTGCTGGGAATGTTTATTTTGAAACAGCTATCACCGACTGTAATGGTCTCACAACGATCTGTGCTTAGAGGGAGAAAGCTGTAAGATTCCAGAATACTGGAGTGTCCAATAGTACCCGCACCCCAACTGGAGGTTTCTCTTAGGCGCAGAGCTGATGCCGCTGCTGACCGAAACCCTTCCAGATCAAGTGGCAAAATGCCCAGAATGACCTGGAGGGCTTCGTTGGGCGTTGCCCTTAGCCCACCGCTTATACAGATCATATTGGATCTATGGACTTTCCGCAACAGATTCAGGTATGTTGCCTTGCTCAGCGCAGGCCACCATACGACGACTCCATATAGCATGATTGGACGAATGATGGCCGTGTAGATCCAACTGCATACTCTAGGGCTGAGCCCCCATTTTTTGCCAATGGCTCTTTTGCATGTGTAAAGAGCGATGCAAGCTTTCTTCTGGCGCTGAAGAACATTCTCCTTCCAATTCAGTTTCCTGTCCAGAACTATGCCTAGAAACTTAGCCTCATCCGACAAGCCCAGGCGCGTGCCATCTAGTTCTGGTAGGCTTAGTGGCGGTATTTTGTACCTGTTGGTGAAGAGGACAAGTTCCACTTTCCCCGGGTTGATACTAAGTCCGCAGCGAGAGGACCACGTCGAAACTTCTCGCAGTGCTACTTGCATCAGGTCACACAGAGTTTGTGGGAACTTGCCTCTGAATGCAATAGCTAAATCGTCTGCGTATTCCACTATCTTCCCGCCCCCCCAGCTTGTGTCACGTAGCAACGAGTTGACTGTGAGGTTCCATAAAAGCGGGGAAAGAACACCACCCTGGGGTGTTCTCCTTGTGACATAGCGTGATAACTCAACCGTACCAAGTGAAGAAGCTATTTTCCTTCCCCTTAAAAGTTGGTCAATTAAACCAGTTAGAGATCTATCTACGCCCAGATTAGTTAGAGCGGAGTTGATAGCCTCCGGCCTTATATTGTTGAAAGCCCCCTCAATGTCTAGGAGGGCCACGAGACAGTAGTCCTTTTCACACAGCGATTTCTCAATGACAGACACTAGGCTGTGCAGAGCGGTTTCTGTTGATTTACCCTTGGTGTATGCATGCTGATAGCTAGAGATAAGGTTGCTATCAATAGTCGTTAAGAGGTAGTCGCTTAATATCCTCTCAAAGGTTTTTAGTACAAAGGACGAGAGACTGATCGGTCTGTAGTCTTTTGGCTCATAGTGGGATGCCTTCCCAGCCTTAGGGATAAACACTACCGTGGCGCTTCTCCAGGAGCCCGGAATGTGGTTGAGAGCCAGGCAGGCTGTGAAGAGAAATACCAGCCATTTAGCTGATGTCTCCAACGTGTTTATAAGTTGCGCGGGGATAATCCCGTCCGGCCCGGCAGTCTTATACGGTTCAAAGCTCTTAACTGCCCACCTTAACCTACGCTTTTGGCGAAGTTATTTCGAAAATATTTGTCCGCAGAATGAATTTGTTTGCCAAATTAGACGACTTTGATTTAATTTGACCTAATTTGGTGATCAAATTCAATATGCGGATGAACGGTCTTGAAAAAACTTGGCCAAAGTGACGCATTTGGTGCAGTGTAAATATAGCTTTACATCAAAAGAAATAACATTTAATTACATTTAATTTGATGTAACTATAACTAAAGTCGGGAAACAATTTGATGTAAATTTTAGAAATACATGTATGTGCTCATGACAATACGTTTTTTCCATGTATTTTTCTTGCACTTAACAAGAAAAAACAGAAATATGCAGTGCCATTATGTTTTTCTAAATTATGTCTTATTTTTCATTAAAACAAGTATAATAAACCAAACGTGTTTCATTTATTTTGGGCATTTTGGAGAAATTTTGGGTATTTTTTGGGCATTTTGGAGAAACATTTTGGGTATTTTGTGGGCATTTTAAATTTCAGATCTGGCAACACTGTTCAAATGCAAAGGGAAATTTTTTAGTTAGAGGAGTGCAGCTATATTATTTTCTTATGGCGTTTCTAAATGAGTGCGAGTGAGCAGCGCTAACACACGTACACGAAATAATCGATAAAAAGGGTCCAATCTGCACGCGGCCCATACAAAACTATCCATTCATCTATCCTCGATTTAGGATAGCTCGACTTAGGAATTATCCAGGATTTTCCTTGGGTTTGGTTAGCAGGGCAGATTCAGTCCGTCAGTACGTTGAAACAACTGACAGCAAAGTAGACTGCGGGTGTTTGTATTCGTAACAACAGATACGACGGATACGTAAAAATAGAATTTTCTCTAAAATTGACGTACGTCACGTAACTGACGTACTGGTGGACTGATTCTGTTTCCCGCTTTAGAGCCAATTCTATTTTGCCGTATCTGTTGTTTCGCATACAAACACCCGCAGTCTACTTTAGTGTCAGTTGTTTCAACGTACTGACGGACTGATTCGACAGATAACTTAACTTATATTCCCACCACTAGTGTCTCTGCAAATATGAAAATTCCCAATTTTGCAAATCAATACTTCATATAGGTACGTTTTTCGGTTTAAACTGTTGTTATACATTATACTAATTCCCTCAAACATTTATTGCCTTCAACTCTATAGGTATCTTCAGTAATTTGGCCGCTATTGCAAAAAACGTTGAAAAACTTTTGAAAAAAAAAAACAACCAAATTTTTACAAAAATTCAGATTTAACCACTTTAAAATCAGGAAAAGTGCACGGACGAAAAAAAATTTACCCATCCTATGTTGTAGGAAATTCAATACCAGTACAAAATTGTGATGTGCTCTCGACTTCATAAGCACTGTTATCAATCAAAAATTTTCTGTTTTTACCCAAGAAATTTTCCGAAATTCCCATATCCTCGATATTTGATACATATGTAGAATTTTATGCTGATTCCAAAAATGTAATCATTTGGTTTAAAAGTAGAATAGTTTTCGAGATATTTTGAAATTTCTGTTTTTGAGATAAGTTAAAATTATTTTTATTAAGTGTTTAAAAGTTGATAGTTTTCACTTTTTTGTTACATTTTATGCTTCCCAAAAAAGAAAATCGCCTATGATAGCTTATTCCCGAAGTCCTTGGTATATCAGTTGGTCGAAAAAGAATTGAAAATGTGGATGAAGATATAAATTTTTTTTTTGTAATAACTCAATCACCTTAATGTCGATTTTGATTATTTTTGCATTGGTTAAAAGGGTATTTCAACTCCTCACAACCAAATCAAATGTCATAAAAATCGAGAAGGTACTTAATAGCGAAAATATTAACAGATCAGTAATCCCAATTTTCCCTTATCTCAAAAACAGAAATTTAAAGATATCTATAAAACTGTTCTACTTTTAAACAAATGATTTTTGGAATCAGCATAAAATTCTATGTAGGGATCATCTATCAAATGGCAAGTATATGGAAAATTTCGAAAACATGTCGGGTAATAAATAACTTTTTTGATTGATGACTTTCAATAAAATGTTGTACTGGCGTGCTTAAAACTTTCGTAATTAAATAAGCTACAACATATGAGGGCTAACTTTTTTTCATCCATAGAATTTTTCTGATTTTGAAGTGGTTAAAACTGAAATTTTGTAAAAAAAAATTCGTTTAATTTTTTAAATTTTTTGAACGTTTTTTGGTATAGTGGCCAAATTACTGAAGATACCTATAGAGATAAAGGCAAAAAATGTTTAAGGGAATTAGTATAATGTGTAACTCAGCAGTTTAAATCGGTAAAATGAAAAATACAAATTTTTGACGTAATTATATGAAGTAGTGTTATGCAAAATTAGGAATTATCATATTATCCACGATATCTCGGAATCTAGATCTACCTCAGCAAAATGAAAGTGATATTGGAAATCAGGAGAAAATTTTACTTTCGGAAAGGTCTATTTTATTCGTGGAGACTAAAGTTGATCAAAATTTGTCGAGCCGTGTAATTGAAAATAATTAATTTAAATTATTCTATTGTTAAATTTATTTTAAATTAAGTTAAAATTAAATTATTTTATTACTTAATTGTTTTAATTTAAAAAGATAGACGATTTTTTTCAATTATTATTGATTATTATTCTAATGGCTATTAAGCGGGCTACTCACCTGCCAAGAAATACCTCAAGAAAAAATCGAGCATGTATTTCTTGTGCCTGGTCAAGAAATTTTGACGTTTATCAAATTTTCCATTTTTTTGCAATTTACTCTTATAAAAATGTATAAAACATGTTTAGTGAAATATTTACTCACCTTTGCCGTGAATCTGCACGTTTACCTCAAGAAATATATATGAGCATATTTATTTCTTGAGGTAAAGCGGCATTGCCAACCATAGAAAATTGTAGTATTTTTTCTTATGAGCTGAGTATTGCCTCAAGAAAATCTGATGTGTGAAAACAGTTCTTGACCATTTCTTGAGCGTTTTTTTATATGGAGTTTGACATTTCTTGCCAGGTGAGTAGCCCGCTTTAATCACGATTATTTTTGATTATTATTATATTATTTGAATTAATTCATTATTAATTTTTGTTTAAGGCCCCCAATATGAATAAATTAATCACTAACATAAAAGAAGCCAGGGATATGAATTATGTTTGTTATGTAAAATTCAAGATGTCTGGTTTCTGTAATTTTTTAACGAAGTTCGTTACATAAAAATCGTCAATTTTGACACAATTTTCTGTACAAAACTTGTTAAAATCGATGTTAACGACAATACTGAATTTCGTTAAAAAGTTACAGAAACCAGGTGCTGGTCTATATATACTAGTTTGAATTTTTGGCCGAAGCCGAATACGAAAGTTTGCGACTTTTTTATTACATAACATTTCATTTTTATTGCTTCTTGAATAAACAAAACACCTTACAAAAATACAAACTGCTTGCTAGTTGCATTTCTTTCGCATAGCGATAAATAATCAGCATAAGTTAACAAAAAAAATTTACTGGAAGTAATTTCTGTGCTTCCCATATAAAAAATCAAAAATTCGTAAATTCCAGTAACAGTTTTTGTTATTGAAATGCATGAATTCTATTTTAAATTAACTTCTTATAAATCTTTCAGCACTACAAAACATCTGCTAATTCTAAAAATCTTCTCACAGCGAATTTTTTCAAAAATTATATGAAAATGAGAAAATCCGCAAAATGAACAATTATTTAAAATTGCCCTGCTAAAAAAAATGCTAATTATCGTTATTACTTTTTCATTGTAACAAGGTTTGATTCCACCACCATAGACAACAAGATAATACAACAAAGATGACATCTTGGATTTCCAAAATTTGTCGAACTTTTACGGGATGTTTTAAATCACTTTTTATCGTGCCACGGATTTTTAATTATTCCATTTTCAGTTTTAGGATTCAGGATTTAACTGAACAGTTGCAAGATATGTGTGTGAAGTGTGAAATGTGGATAAAGTGCCGGAAGTAAGGACACCAAAGAATGTTTGTGGTCACCAGATTGTAAGTTATATGATATTTTAATGATCAATGTTATTTCATATATCCTCTTCTATCTCTCCACTAGCTGGCTTTCATATAGACAACATGAGCCCATACACATGCCCGATGCATTCAGCGCTCATATCGTGGTCATGAAAATTTGCGGGGGAGGAACCGGTGATAACAAATATTTTTTTTGTTAGTTTTAGAAATGCAATTATGTGTTAAAAAATTTTATGAAATTTTCTAAGTTGTAAGAAAGTTGAATTTCTTTCAGATATAGCATGTCGATTTATATTGCCATTTTACATCAAAGTAAAGGTTATCTAATTACCTTTCCCTTGAAGTAGCTATGGTTAAAATCGATTTGACAATTTGATGTACATTTTTGATTTTTAGATGTACATATTAATTGTGTTAAAAAATTTGATTAAATTTTCTAAGTTGTAAGAAAGTTGAATTTCTTTCACATATAGCATGTCGATTTGGATTGCTATTTGACATCAAAAGCAACGTTATTTAATTACCTTTCCTTTGGTGTAAATAGGATTCAAATCAGAGACTTGTAACAAAACTCGTACCGAAACGAAACTCGCGTTTCTGGCGTTTCTGTTCCAAGAAACTTTAAAGGATAGAAACTAAATTCGAAACAAAATGATTGTAACGGTTTCAGCAGAAACAGAATCTGTAACGAAACTAAATTAATTTTGTTCCTTGTAACAGAAACCGAAACAGAAACAAAACTCCTTTGTAACAAAAGTCGTAACAAAACTCCGAAACGGTTCCAGCAGAAACAAAACCTGTAACGAAACTAAATTAATTTTGTTCCTTGTAACAGAAACAAAATTATTAGTTTTGTTCCTTGTAACAAAACCCGTAACGAAACTAAATTAATTTTGTTTCTCAGTAGCAGAACTCTAAACATTCTTATAATACTATTTGCACTACATTAGGATGGACCTATAGTATTTATATATATAATATATATCGTCGCTCGGACCGAAATACCGCGTATTTGCAAAAAAAACCAAAAGGTGTATATACCAAAATGTCCAAAAGCGAGATTTCGTTACCCTGACTGGGACTCATCGGTCTTAATGTATTGACGTCAAAATTCCTCCGTTTTTAGCTACAAAAACACAAATAAATATATAAAAAACCTTTTATGGAACCTATTTTCTTTAAAATAGAGCTGTTCAATACCGCGTATTTTAAAAAAGCTATGTTTTGCAGTTTGAGTGTTTTTCTTTTGTAAATTCTTATATCCTCCTACACAATTTGGCTTCCATCAAATACGCGGTATTGCTTTTTGCACATACGCGGTATTGGGCGCCGAACGACGATATATATATCTGCCCAATATCCCATTATCCATACAAAACTATGTTACACCCGCAAAAGCATCCTCCTTCGACATCTTATAAAAATGATGATGATGATGCACTACAAAGTAGTTTGAATGAATTATTATTAGAAAATGAAATATTTGTTGATAACTATTAATGTTAATTTTTTCACAATCCGTTGCCTTATGCATATGTATGAGGCGTTTTTATATATCCTTTAAAAATAAAAAATAAAAAAAGACAACCCTATAGTCGCGCAGTAATATTTTTCTTCATATCCTCAGCATTTATTGTCGGATCTTAAAGTGTGATACTCCATTTGTTTGTGCCAAGGACCCGGATTTTCCTACCGAAGTTCCATTGTGGTACTTACCCGCCAGTATGTAGCTGTCCAGTGACACCAAGAAGTTAAATGTACCACACGAGGTTTCAGAGGTCGACTGAAGTTACTTTAGTTGGTTGCAACAGACATATACATGTATATTATATACCAGAAAATAATAAATCCATCCTAATGTACTGCAAATATAGTTTTGCTACTGAGAAACAAAATTAATTTTGTTTCTGTTTCGGTTTCTGTTACAAGGAACAAAATTAATTTAGTTTCGTTACGGGTTTTGTTACAAGGAACAAAACTAATAATTTTGTTTCTGTTACAAGGAACAAAATTAATTTAGTTTCGTTACAGGTTTTGTTTCTGCTGGAACCGTTTCGGAGTTTTGTTACGACTTTTGTTACAAAGGAGTTTTGTTTCTGTTTCGGTTTCTGTTACAAGGAACAAAATTAATTTAGTTTCGTTACAGGTTTTGTTTCTGGGGTTTTGTTTCTGTTTCAGTTTCGTTACAAGCTGTGTAACAGAAACCGAAACCGAAACGCGTTACAAGTCCCTGATTCAAATCGAGAAACATTTTGATGTAAATTTTTCAATTTTAGAAGTATATACAAATTGTACCAAAAAACTACATGTAACCAGTTTTAAGTTCTAAAGTTGAATTTTTTAGCGTATTGTGTGTGGATTCCTTTAGTTGTTTTAAGCTACATTTACACTGCACCAAATGTGTCGCTTTTGGCGAAGTTATTTCGAGAATGTTTGTCCGCAGAATGAATTTGTTTGCCAAATTTGACGAATTTGATTTAGTTTGACCTAATTTGGTGATCAAATTCAATCTGCGGATGAACGGTCTTGAAAAAACTTGGCCAAAGTGACGCATTTGGTGCAGTGTAAATGTAGTTTAAAACAACTAAAGAAATCCACACACAATACGCTAAAAAATTCAACTTTAGAACTTAAAACTGGTTACATGTAGTTTTTTGGTACAATTTGTATATACTTCTAAAATTGAAAAATTTACATCAAAATGTTTCTCGATTTGAATCCTATTTACACCAAAGGAAAGGTAATTAAATAACGTTACTTTGGATGTCAAATAGCAATCCAAATCGACATGCTATATGTGAAAGAAATTCAACTTTCTTACAACTTAGAAAATTTAATCAAATTTTTTAACACAATTAATATGTACATCTAAAAATCAAAAATGTACATCAAACTGTCAAATCGATTTTAACCATAGCTACTTCAAGGGAAAGGTAATTAGATAACCTTTACTTTGATGTAAAATAGCAATATAAATCGACATGCTATATGTGAAAGAAATTCAACTTTCTTACAACTTAGAAAATTTCATAAAATTTTTTAACACATAATTGCATTTCTAAAACTAACAAAAAAATATTTATTATCGCCGGTTCCTCCCCCGCAAATTTTCATGACCCCGATATGAGCGCTGAATGCATCGGGCATGTGTATGGGCTCATGTTGTCTATATGAAAGCCAGCTAGTGGAGAGATAGAAGAGGATAAATGAAATTACATTGATCATTAAAATATCATATAACTTACAATCTGGTGACCACAAACATTCTTTGGTGTCCTTACTTCCGGCACTTCATCCACATTTCACACTTCACACACATATCTTGCAACTGTTCAGTTAAATCCTGAATCCTAAAACTGAAAATGGAATAATTAAAAATCCGTGGCACGATAAAAAGTGATTTAAAACATCCCGTAAAAGTTCGACAAATTTTGGAAATCCAAGATGTCATCTTTGTTGTATTATCTTGTTGTCTATGGTGGTGGAATCAAACCTTGTTACAATGAAAAAATAATAACGATAATTAGCATTTTTTTTAGCAGGGCAATTTTAAATAATTGTTCATTTTGCGGATTTTCTCATTTTCATATAATTTTTGAAAAAATTCGCTGTGAGAAGATTTTTAGAATTAGCAGATGTTTTGTAGTGCTGAAAGATTTATAAGAAGTTAATTTAAAATAGAATTCATGCATTTCAATAACAAAAACTGTTACTGGAATTTACGAATTTTTGATTTTTTATATGGGAAGCACAGAAATTACTTCCAGTAAATTTTTTTTGTTAACTTATGCTGATTATTTATCGCTATGCGAAAGGAATGCAACTAGCAAGCAGTTTGTATTTTTGTAAGGTGTTTTGTTTATTCAAGAAGCAATAAAAATGAAATGTTATGTAATAAAAAAGTCGCAAACTTTCGTATTCGGCTTCGGCCAAAAATTCAAACTAGTATATATAGACCAGCACCTGGTTTCTGTAACTTTTTAACGAAATTCAGTATTGTCGTTAACATCGATTTTAACAAGTTTTGTACAGAAAATTGTGTCAAAATTGACGATTTTTATGTAACGAACTTCGTTAAAAAATTACAGAAACCAGACATCTTGAATTTTACATAACAAACATAATTCATATCCCTGGCTTCTTTTATGTTAGTGATTAATTTATTCATATTGGGGGCCTTAATCAGAAATTAATAATGAATTAATTCAAATAATATAATAATAATCAAAAATAATCGTGATTAAAGCGGGCTACTCACCTGACAAGAAATGTCAAACTCCATATAAAAAAACGCTCAAGAAATGGTCAAGAACTGTTTTCACTATAACTAAAGTCGGGAAACAATTTGATGTAAATTTTAGAAATACATGTATGTGCTCATGACAATACATTTTTTCCATGTATTTTTCTTGCACTTAACAAGAAAAAACAGAAATTATTTTCTTATGTCTTATTTTTCATTAAAACAAGATTAAAAAACCAAACGTGTTTCATTTATTTTGGGCATTTTGGAGACATTTTTGGTATTTTTTGCGCATTTTGGAGAAACATTTTGGGTATTTTGTGGGCATTTTAAATTTCAGATCTGGCAACACTATTCAAATGCAAAGGGAAATTATTAGTTAGAGGAGTGCTCTTATGGCGTTTCTAAATCAATGCGAGTGAGCAGCGCTATCACACGTACACGAAATAATCGATAAAAAGTGGGTCCAATCTGCATGCGGCCCATACAAAACTATCCATTTATCAATCCTCGATTTAGGATAGCGCGACTTAGGAATTATCCAGGATTTTCCTTGGGTTTGGTTAGCAGGGTATGGTTAAAATCGATTTGACAATTTAATGTAAATTTTTGATTTTTAGATGTACATATAAATTGTGTTAAAAAATTTCATGAAACTTTCTAAGTTGTAAGAAAGTAGAATTTTTTTCATGTGCAAGATATTGGGTATTCGGAAAACTCGAACAACTGCATTGCATCCTCAGCCAGATGGCATGGTGGAACGTTTCAATCGAACCTTAGAAGAGCACATGAGGAAAGTAGTGGATAAGTTCCAGAAAGATTGGGACACGCACATCTCCTTGTTCCTGATGGCATATCGCTCGGCAATACATGAAACAACGGGTCAGACTCCGGCAAAAGTAATTTTTGGGAATGATCTTCGGTTGCCAGCTGACTTGAAGTTTGGGATAAATGCTGATGAAGGAATAAATGCCAGGAAATCCACTAGCATCCTGGAAGAAAAATGAGAGAAATACACGACCTTGTTAGACAACGGACGAAGATCATGAGTGATAAGATGAAAGCCAGATACGACAAGGCCATCAACTCGGAAGGTTTTAAGAAGGAGATTTAGTGCTGTTATACAACCCACAACGAAAGAAAGGTTTGTCCCCGAAACTGCAATGTAACTGGGAAGGCCCATATAAAGTAATAAAGCGGATAAATGATGTTGTCTACCGCATACAAACTGTTGGAAGACCACGAAACAAAATGAAGGTGGTTCACCTGGAGAGGCTAGCAACGTTTGGATCGCGAAATGTGTCTGATCGGGACGATCAGACTTAGGTGGAGGGCAGTGTGGCGAATGTTCTCAAGAATCGCTCATCTCCCAACTCTAGCGTACTTCCACCACTAGCGTCACTACCACAACTACAGCTTAGATACATAACCCTGCGGGTTAGGGGTTTAGAATATGCCCGAGGTAGGCATACCGGTCGTAAGAGGCGACTAATATGCACATAGGTAATTGTCGTGCTAACTCGATGGTTGATCTACGGATATGATGCCTCTCACCTCTCATTACCCATCTTCTCCTTCCTCATGGATGGAGGGATGCCATGACCTAGAAGGTTCCACTGGTCGTACCAAATCGCTACCACGACAGTCGGGCAGTACCGCAAGGGAGCACCGCAGCGTACCGGGGTCATATCCGGCCAAGGACTGTCAACTTCGGCATCACTCCCCAAAACCTTCGGGGAGTGTTTTGTTGTTAACAACAACAACAACAACAACGTGAGAGCGAGAGAGGGAGAGGCAGCTCGCATGTTTACGAATGTGGCACAAAGAGGAGATGACGATAGATAAACGCTTCGAGAACACTGTTGCACGAATCAACCAGAAATGTGTAGACATGTCTAGGTTGTGAAGCTGCTGTCTGCTAGGGTATATAAACCGCGCAAAGACAACGCACTTCAATCAGTTTATTTTGAAGTGTTGTACAGTGAAGTACTGAACAGTGAATTAACACGCGATATTGTACTACGGTTTTAGTACTGAATAAAGCGTACTACTTATTAAGCAGAATCGGAGTGTTTTATTTAACGTACAGTCATCGAACTCAGGGAAAATAATCCAGGAATCATCGAATTCGTCACAGTATTGTGGCGAATGTTCTCAAGAATCGCTCATCTCCCAACTCTAGCGTATTTCCATCACTAGCGTCACTACCACAACCATAGCTGTGAGCGCGAGAGGCAGGTTTGCGAATATGGCACAAAGAGGAGATGACGATAGATAAACGTTTCGAGAACACGGTTGCGCGATTAAACCAGAAATGTGTAGACATTTCTAGGTTGTGAAGCTGCTGTCTGCTAGGGTATATAAACCGCGCAAAGACAACGCAAATCAATCAGTTTATTTTGAAGTGTTGTACAGTGAAGTACTGAACAGTGAATTAACCCGCGATATTGTACTACGGTTTTTAGTACTGAATAAAGCGCACTATTTATTAAGCAGAATCTGAGTGTTTTATTTAACGTACAGTGATCGAACTCAGGGAAAAATAGTCGAGGAATTATCGAATTCGTCACAATTGGTGTCAGAAGCGGTATTGTTAAATAAATACAAGGACATTGAAAAGGATAACAAGGACATTGAAAAGGATAACAACGACATTGAAAAGGATAACACGGACATTGAAAAGGATAACAAGGACATTGTAAAGGTAACAAGGATATGGCAAAGTTTAATGACTTGAAGATCCAACAACTCAAAAACGAGTTGGAGAAACGTGGAATGGTAACAACAGGCAATAAGCCAGAGCTACAATCACGTCTACGCGAGGCTATGGAAGCGGAAGGAATCAACGTTGACGATTATGTTTTTCAGCTTTCGGAAGAGGGAGCGAGGAAAATAGAAGAGCAAAAGGATACTCCGGATTCAGTAACAAATGTGGACACAAACTCTCTGTTGGCTGTATTGGCTCAGATGTCGACGAATATAACATCAAAGTTTGAAGAACAGAAAACTTGCATGGCATCTCAGTTGGAACAACAAGAGACACGCATGGCATCAAAGTTGAAGGAACACAAGACAAACATGGCATCTCAGTTGGAAGAACAGAAAACTTGCATGACATCTCGGCTGGAACAGGTGTCATCACAGATCTCCGCTCAAATGGAGGAACAGCGGTCATTTATCACTTCGCAGTTGGAAGCACAGGAGGTGTTGGTGTCCTCAAAACTGGAAGCACAAGATGCAAAGATTGCACAGCTGCAGGATAAAATGGACGCTGAAGTCAATGCGCTGAGAGGACGTATCCAAGAGTTGCAGCTGAATCGTCCATCTGTTTCAACAAGCACACCCAAGGTAAAAACCCCATCCTTTGACGGTTCTGTTCCTTTCCAGGTATTTAAGCTACAATTTGAGAAGACAGCAGCTGTGAACAACTGGGGCGCTGAGGACAAAGTCGCTGCTTTATTTGTGGCATTGAATGGACCTGCAGCCGAAATCTTACAGACTATTCCGGACGCTGAAAGAAACAACTATGAAGCGTTGATAGGAGCCGTTGAAAGACGTTACGGCAGCGAGCATAGGAGACAGATACATCAAATAGAGCTACAGAATCGCTTCCAGAAGACTAATGAGACATTGCAGGAGTTTGCATCAGATATCGAGAGGTTAGCCCATCTGGCAAACGCAGACGCACCAGTGGAATACATCGAAAGGGTAAAAATCCAAAGCTTCATAAATGGAATACGTGATGTGGAGACAAAGCGAGCCACATATGCCAATCCAAAGAGATCATTTGCGGAGACGGTATCACATGCTCTAACACAAGAAACAGCCTCGCTTTTGAGTAAACCCACGTACAAAGCTCACCGTGTGGAAGTGGAGACGCCAGACTGGGCCGAAAAAATTGACAAAATCCTAGAAGCACTAAACGGGAAGAAACAGAAAAATGAAGGGGTTATTAAGTGCTTCAAGTGCGGAAAACCTGGTCATATTGCACGTTATTGTGGATCTGGATCTAGCTCCAATAATTCCAGTAATGCAAGCGGACGTAAGCGCAAGGCTGAAGGAGATGAGCAAGTCTCCCAATCCAACCAACCGTTAAACTAAAGAGAGTCAGCCGCAAGGGGCGTAGGCTGGCTCCCGCAATTGGATGCCCCATAATCTCTGTCTCACAGATCGGAAGGAAGTCAAGTAATGTTACTGTTGGAGGACTCGTGGACGGAAAAGATCGTTTACTGACTATTGATACGGGCGCATCTCATTCCATCATTCGATCTGATTTAGTCAACAAAGAAGTGAGGCCATTACATGGAGCAAAATTGCGTACGGCGACTGGTGAGGACACTCAAGTCCAAGGAGAAATAACATGTGAAATCGGAATTGGAAATGTCACCGTACCGCACAATTTTATAGTGGCAGATATTGTTGATGAGATCATAGTTGGTGTGGATTTCTTAAGCAACCAAGGCATCAAGATCGACATGCAAAACAGGACCATGAGCTATAAGAACATGGATGTGCCACTCAAATTTGGTTACGAGAACAAGTACATCAGTAAGCGGGTACTCGTGGAAGATAGTCAACAAATTCCACCGAAGTCGGAGGCAGTCGTTTGGGCAAGGATTGATGGAGATTATGGGACAAACAAATTGTGGGTTGTCGAGGCAGCAAACAATTCAAAGACGGATATACTAGTAGGAAAAACACTGGCTATGACAAAACAAGATGGACGTATACCGGTAAGAGTACTAAATGAGTTCCGATCGCCGATCAAGCTTTCCAAAGGAGCTATATTGGGACAATGTCAGGAGGTGGAGGTGATTATAAACTGTGAACAGCTCCAGGGAAATGTCTCTACCAGCAACAGTAATCTATCAGATAATATCACGGCGTGGACGCAAGAGCTCGAAAAAGACCACCAGAGTAAGGCAAACCAACTTCTACTAAAGTACTCTACCATATTTGACAAGGATGGCTCCAAACCAGGTCGGACCAATGTAGTGAAGCATCACATTGATACCGGTGACGCGAGACCAATCCGCCAAGCTCCTCGAAGTGTTCCCTTGGTCAAACGCCAAGTGGTAAGAGAAATTATACAAGAAATGAGTGACAGCGGCGTGATCGAACCATCAGCTAGTCCATGGAGCTCACCGGTAGTGCTAGTGAAGAAAAAGGATGGAAAAATGCGGTTCTGTGCGGACTACCGGAAGTTGAACGACGTAACGAAAAAGGACAGCTATCCATTACCCAGAATTGACGATACTCTGGACTCACTATCTGGTACGAAATGGTTCTCAACACTGGACTTGAAAAGCGGCTATTGGCAAGTAGAGCTGAAAGATGAGGATAAGGAAAAGACAGTCTTCAGCATTGGAGAGGGGCTGTGGCAATTTACGGTAATGCCCTTTGGACTATGTAGTCTCTTGGACTTTTCCCCACCAATTTAACTTTACCTACACACTTCACCGACTCAAATTCTTCCTTGTTGGATTTATTTTTTGTGAATGATCCCCTGAAATTACTTCATTACGATCAATTGTCTGCATCCTGTTTTTCAAAACACGATCTGATATTTCTAAGTTACAACTTTCAAACGTCACACAGCCAATGTTCATTTACGTATCGTGATTTTAGGAGCATCGATTACAGTTCCCTTGATGCCGCCGTGGAGGAGATTGAATGGAGTTTGATTCGTACGTTGACAACGGTCGACGAGCAGGCATTATTCCTACAAAGTCATATCATTACGCTTTTCGACAACCATGTGCCAGTGAAACTCAAAGCAGCTACACACAATAACAACCCATGGTTTAATGCTAATCTAAAACACCTCATTTACCAGCGCAACCTTGCTTTTTCACGGTGGAAAAGATACAAAACCCAGGAGGCACATCACTGCTTCAAAACAGCAAGGATCGCTGTAAATAAAGCCACAAGGTCAGCTAAACAGAATTTTTATAAAAACAAGTTTAGTTCCGCTTTGAGTTCGAAGGAAACTTGGAAGGCGATTAAAGATATCGGGATGGGAAAATCTAAATGTGACATCTCTGCCCTCCCTGATGTCGATGTCAACGAGATAAATATAAATTTTGTAAATCTGCCAATCTCTACTGATAATATATGTGCTGATAATTATTGTACTCGTGCAAATGTTGATTTTGGTCCTCTTGAGTTTGTTAGTGTCGATGATTGTGATGTCGTACAAGCCATTCTTTCTGTAAAGTCTAATGCTATGGGGTTTGATGGTATATGTCCGAAATTTTTAAAAGTTATTCTTCCTAAAATCCTTCCCTGGTTAACCTACTTGGTCAACTCTGTGTTGACGACCTGTGTTTTTCCCAAATGTTGGAAAGCTGCTAAGGTAATCCCTATCCCCAAGCAAAACAATGAGTATAGGCCTATAGCCATTCTTCCTTTCCTCTCCAAGGTCGTCGAACGAATTTTGCACTGCCAGATAAATACATATGTACAGAATAATAAACTCCTCACAGATTCCCAGTCTGGATTCAGGTCGAATCGAAGCTGTAAAACAGCGCTCCTATCGGTGATAGAGGATTTGCGAGAACAAGTTGATAAAAATTGTACTGCCTTCCTAACTCTTCTTGACCACTCAAAAGCGTTTGATTCTGTCGACCACACGATTCTCTGTAAAAAGCTGGACAACCTTTTTAATTTTTCCAATTGCGCAACAACCCTCATCAGATCCTATTTGGCCGAGCGAACCCAGGCAGTAAGTGTTGGTAGCAGAAAGTCTGACTTCGTAAGTATTGTAAGAGGTGTCCCACAAGGCTCAATCCTTGGTCCCCTGTTATTTGTTTTGTACATAAATGACTTGCCTTGTGTTCTTAAGTATTGTAATATTCACATTTATGTTGACGACGTACAATTGTATATGTGCTGTCCTAGTGATCGTACCAGTTCGTGTATTAATAACTTAAATTATGATTTGTGTCAAATTGGTTCGTGGGCTTCTATGAACGGCTTATGTCTTAACCCTAAGAAGTCAAAATGTATAGTAATCCATAGAAAGTCCCTTGATAAAAGTGGATTGGAAAATTTAATCTTGGACAACACTATTATAGAATACGTCGACACGGCTAAAAATCTAGGTGTAGTTTTCAACAATACTTTGACATGGAAAGATCACATTTTCCGCACGGTGGGAAAAGTGTATGGGATGCTTCGTACACTCTGGCTAACACAATACTTTACTCCCTTACATATTCGACTACTAATAGCAAAAGCGTACTTGATACCTACGCTCCTTTATGGGTGTGAGATTTACTCTAACTGTGACCATGTATGCAAAAGGAAAATTAATGTTGTATATAACAACATTGCTAGATACGTTTACGGGCTGAAAAGACTTGACCACGTGTCTCAACACGCTAAAAAGTTGCTAAACATTTCTCTCGATAACCTCATAAAAGTAAGAACGCTCACCACTCTCCACAAACTAATATATACGAAGGAACCTGAATATCTATATCGGAGACTTAATTTCCTTCAAACTTCTCGATCGGTGCTTCTCACCCACTTCAGATATCGAATGCTAATATCTGATCGCCAGTTCTTCATAACTGCCATTCGTCTTTGGAACTCACTCCCTGCTAGACTAAGACTTATAAGCAATGCACTGCACTTCAATAAAGAATTAACAAGTTTCTATAACGACCAAGACAATTAAGATGTTAATTTATGATAATTTTTGTGTACTCTTGCGCTCGTTTGTATTTCTATTTTACTTTAGTCCTCTCTCTACTTTCTATTGCTGATCTACACATGAGGACCTTCAAACCAAAGCGCAACATGTGTGCACCTATCCAGTGTACACTTGTTGCGTTTTGGTTTGGAGCTCCTCATACCTACCTATCTTTCTATCTTTCTTTCTGTCGATCTACCTTTATATGTATGTACTTTTTATCTACTTGTTTCCATGCATTGTTATATTATTCAATAATATTATTTATTATTATTATTATTCAATATTTTTTTTAGTATACTTTATTTTTTTTAGCATTAAGTGTAAAATGTTCCTATTTTTATAACGTTACCGACTAGCACTATAAAATAATTTTATCAAATTGTTGTGCCAGGATAAATTTACCAAATAAATACAAATACAAATACAAATACTATGTAACGCTCCAGCTACTTTTGAGAGACTCATGGATCAAGTATTGAAAGGACTGCATTGGAAAACATGTTTGGTGTACCTGGATGACATCATCGTGCTGGGAAAAAGCTTTGAGGAACACCTTAAGAACTTGGAGGAAGTTTTCCAAAGGATAGCTGGCGCCGGTCTGAAATTAAGTCCCAAAAAGTGTGCATTGTTCGAGAAGGAAGTAAGTTACTTAGGTCACAAGGTTACTACGGAGGGAATTTGCACTGCTAAAGAGAAGATCGAAGCAGTAAAGGATTGGCCAAGACCGAAAAATTTACATGAGCTACGAAGTTTCCTCGGACTGTGCACGTATTATCGTCGATTTGTACCGAATTTCGCTAGCTTAGCCAGTAGCCTTCATGAGTTGACCAGAAAGAATATGTCATTTGATTGGAAGAAGGAACATGAAGTGGCTTTCCAAACCTTGAAGGAACGGCTGTGCACTGCCCCAATGTTAGCGTATCCAATCCCAGGCTCAACATTTATTTTGGATACAGACGCGAGCGGTTACGCGATTGGAGGGGTTTTGTCACAGATTGTCGATGGGCAGGAGAAGGTAGTGGCGTACTATAGCCGCACAATTGGAAAGCCCGAAAGGAACTATTGTGTAACACGAAGAGAACTACTGGCATTGGTAGAGTGCATCAAACATTTCCACAAGTATCTCTATGGACAGCGATTCAACGTCAGGACAGACCATGCAGCCTTGAAATGGCTTTTGCAGTTCCGTAATCCGGAAGGTCAATTGGCACGGTGGATAGAGCGACTACAAAGTTATGACTTTTCGCATCGCAAAGGCAGCAACCACGGCAATGCTGATGCAATGTCCCGGCGACCATGTAACCTAGAATGCAAGCATTGTTCGAAAGCTGAGGCCAAGGAAGATGTTATAGATGTGCGGCTAATGACTATAACATCTACGGACGAATGGAACATGGATCAACTAAGGAAGCATCAGCTAGAGGACCCAGATCTGGTACGTGTGATGCAAGGAATCGAGCAAAACGAACGACCAACAAGAGAGGAGATGTCAGCAGAAAGTCCTGTTGCCAAGTCATATTGGGCACAGTGGAACAGTCTGAAATTGGTATCCGGTTGCTTACATAGAGTATGGGAAAGCGAAGATGGTCAATGCCCTCGGAAGCTGGTAGTTGTCCCAAGGAAGAAAATCTCTGATGTTTTGAATGAGCTACATAATGGCCCAAGTGGAGGTCATCTCGGAGTCACGAAAACGTTGGAGAAAGTCAAGCAGAGATTCTATTGGGTTGGTTGCCGGCAGTCGATCGCGGAGTGGATTGCCAACTGTGAGGTGTGCATCAAAGCAAAGGGTCCGAAGTCGAGAAGTCATGGACAGATGAAGCAGTACAACACAGGTGCACCGTTTGAGAGGATTGCCATGGATGTAGCTGGCCCATTTCCTACTAGCAAACTCGGGAACAAGTACGTATTAGTTGTTATGGACTATTTCAGCAAATGGCCAGAAGTTTACCCGATTCCAAATCAAGAGGCAGAAACCATTGCAGAGGTGTTCACTAACAATTGGATAGCGAGGTTTGGTGTACCGATGGAGTTACATTCTGACCAAGGCAGGAATTTCGAATCAGTCCTATTCCAAGAAATGTGCAAGATATTGGGTATTCGGAAAACTCGAACAACTGCATTGCATCCTCAGTCAGATGGCATGGTGGAACGTTTCAATCGAACCTTGGAAGAGCACATGAGGAAAGTAGTGGATAAGTTCCAGAAAGATTGGGATACGCACATCTCCTTGTTCCTGATGGCATATCGCTCGGCAATACATGAAACAACGGGTCAGACTCCGGCAAAAGTAATTTTTGGGAATGATCTGCGGTTGCCAGCTGACTTGAAGTTTGGCATAAATGCTGATGAAGGAATAAATGCCAGGAAATCCACTAGCATCTTGGAAGAAGAAATGAGAGAAATACACGATCTTGTAAGACAACGGACGAAGATCATGAGTGATAAGATGAAAGCCAGATACGACAAAGCCATCAACTCGGAAGGTTTTAAAGAAGGGGATTTAGTGCTGTTATACAACCCACAACGAAAGAAAGGTTTGTCCCCAAAACTGCAATGTAACTGGGAAGGCCCATATAAAGTAATAAAGCGGATAAATGATGTTGTCTACCGCATACAAACTGTTGGAAGACCACGAAACAAAATGAAGGTGGTTCATCTGGAGAGGCTAGCAACGTTTGGATCGGGAAATGTGTCTGATCGGGACGATCAGACTTAGGTGGAGGGCAGAAAGTGTGGCGAATGTTCTCAAGAATCGCTCATCTCCCAACTCTAGCGTATTTCCATCACTAGCGTCACTACCACAACTATAGCTGTGAGCGCGAGAGGCAGGTTTGCGAATATGGCACAAAGAGGAGATGACGATAGATAAACGTTTCGAGAACACGGTTGCGCGATTAAACCAGAAATGTGTAGACATTTCTAGGTTGAGAAGCTGCTGTCTGCTAGGGTATATAAACCGCGCAAAGACAACGCAAATCAATCAGTTTATTTTGAAGTGTTGTACAGTGAAGTACTGAACAGTGAATTAACCCGCGATATTGTACTACGGTTTTTAGTACTGAATAAAGCGCACTATTTATTAAGCAGAATCTGAGTGTTTTATTTAACGTACAGTGATCGAACTCAGGGAAAAATAGTCGAGGAATTATCGAATTCGTCACAGTATGTTTATCGAGTACGATCAAAAAGGCATTTCCAGTTCTAAAAAAAATTTTTATTGTACAAAACCGAATTATCGCCGTATTTTTTATGACTTCTTATAACTTTAAGAAATATTATAAAAATTATACAAGCATTTTTGTAAAATCCCCTTTGTGTTAATACCTATAACTGATAATACAATTCGCACTTCTTACTAACTGTATGCATTTAGTTATTATTTGTTACATACCCTCTGAGACTAGCGCCACTGGATATTTTCATTAGTTAGAGCTGTTGAAACTAACGGGACTTTTGCTTACTCGCTTAAAAAGTTTTATGCAGTCTTTAACAAGTCATATTGTTAAAAATTATTCATTTAAAATGACTCAAACCGAATCAGGTAATTTGTATCTCTTAAACTTCTACAAAATAGTGTCTAACATGGAAGAAGTGGTAACTAACAAACAATTAGGTGCCAAAAAACGATAAAGTAGTTATAAAACTAACCCAAAGGTTTATAAAATAAAAGCTGCTCTTTTAGGATTCATTAACCCATAAACTAGTTATGACTAACGCATAAAGTAGTTAGAGGTGTTTATTATGAGAGTATCCCCACTTTCGGATAACAATAACCTATGAAGTGGTTATAACTAACAGTCAATAAATTTTTAGAAAACAATTTGCATTTATTACCATAAAAGTATAGAAAATTTGGAATAAAAATCACGCGATTTACAACCGAAAGCGCTATCAGGTAGTTATAACTAACCCATGAAGTAGTTATTACTAACAAATCAAGTAGTTATAACTAACTCGTAAAGTAGTTATAATTAACCCATAAGTAGTTATAACTAATCTCTAAAGTAGCTATAACTAACACATAAAGTAGTTATAACTAACCTATAATTATAATTAATGATGAATGATGATGAGAAACTGTTGCGTTTATTAAAAAAAGATTTTCCCCTGCGGCGCTTTTTCTATAACCGAGAAACCCCTACTGTTGTGTTAATTAAACGAAAAAGAAAACAAGTTAAACTAACCCATAAAGTAGTTACAATTAACCCGTCATGAAGCTATAACTAACCCATCAAGTAGTTATAACCATGATATAAGTACTATAGGTAAAACCGTTCTCTCTTTTGATTTTGTTTTGACGTTTTTAAGCAATATAAAATGTGTCAGTATATTAGTCAAATAGAAAAAAATATTCAAAAAATTTAAAATAAGAAAAATTTGAAAAAAAAAATCATAAAAATATTTTCCAATTTACACTGCACGTTTAGGTGGGCGCTTGGACACTATAAAATGGCAGGAAATGAGATGGTAGATTAGCCTGCTAGAGAGGCACATGTGCTCCGCTTTTACAGTCCTTATTTTTAACAATTCTAGCAATAGTTCTAATTGCAAATTGAAGAAAAATTAAAATAAATTATTTTGATTTGTAATTTATTTGATTGAAAAAAACAAACAGAAAAGTCGTGGCAAAAAATAAATGAGTATGAGAGTGTAATGGAGTGTGGTTGCTAAGTGACCTTGCTCAATCCCGACTCTTGCGTCCTCGTTCGTGCACTCTGGGCAACGGGAGCTACCTAGGCTCGCGGCAGAAAGATAGGGAGCCCCGGTGGGGCCACTCTGACATACTTGGTTTAAGGGCTCACCGAGGTTTTTGCGTAGCGTCTGTTCACCATGAGGTGCGGCTGCAAGCGGGCGTCTGTCTTGAAGCAAGCGGCTCGCTATATAAATGTGTAAATATTTTCCAAAACCCCGAAACGTGTTGTGCGCTGGGTTTGGGACCCGCCACGTAAAAAACTTAATTCCAATGAAAAAAAATGCAAAGCCTCGGATGAGAACCCCCTTTAATGTTGACGACCCGGCAAAACGAATAAGGCATAACGATTTGGATATTAGGGCATGTACCGGGAATGTCCGGACCCTTTCAAGGGACGGTACCGCTGCCCAACTGGTTGATGTCCTCGTAGGCGCAAAGGCCGACATTACCGCCCTGCAGGAAATGCGATGGACGGGGCAAGGGAAGACGACCATCGGTCCTTGTGACGTATACTACAGTGGCCAGACACGCGGCAAAGCGCGTGGTGTAGGATTCGTGGTGGGAAAGAGACTTCGCCGCCAAGTATTAGCGTTCACTCCTGTGAACGAGCGTCTCGCTGCGATCCGCATCAAGGCGAGGTTTTTCAACATAACATTTATCTGCGCCTATGCGCCGCCTGAGGAGACGGACGACGCAGAGAAGGACTCCTTCTACGATAAACTTGAACAGACTTATGATCGCTGCCCACAGCATGATATCAAAATCGTGCTCGGCGACTTTAATGCCAAGGTGGGCAAGGAAGGAGTCTTTGGCCCCACAGTTGGAAAATTCAGTCTCCACGATATAACATCCCCAACGGCACTAGGTTGATTGACTTCGCCGCTGCTCGCAATATGGTCATCAGTAGTACCAGGTTCCAGCATAAGCGAATACACCAAGCCACATGGCTGTCCCCTGATCAAAGAACTAGAAACCAGATTGATCATGTCCTGATTGACGACAGACATAGCTCCACCGTTCTGGACGTGCGTACACTGCGTGGTCCCAATATTGACTCTGACCATTATCTTGTCGCAGCCAAGATACGCACACGCCTCTGTGCAACGAAGAAAGTGCGCACAGTAACGGAAGGAAAGTTTGACGTCGAGAAGCTGCGCATGACACAGACAGCTGATAATTTCACAACTCGACTCTCACACCTGCTAGCAGAGGGCAATCCTCGACCTAACGATGTAACCGAGCAATGGAAGCATATCTCTCACTCATTGCGTACCGCCGCTGAGGCCACTATAGGGTTCCAGCGAGCCAACAACAACAACAACTGGTACGATGAGGAATGCAAAACTGCCTCGAAAAAAAGGACGCTGCCTACAAGGAGACGTTGCGAACGGGCGCAACCCGCAGTGTATGGCAACAATATCGTGAGGCAAAGAGGGAAGAGAGACGCCTTTTCAGAAAAAAGAAAAGTGAGGCCGAAAGGCGTGAGTGTGAGGAGCTTGAGATGCTGGCTGACAGGAATGATGCCCGAAAATTCTATGAAAAGATCCGGCGGATGACGGAAGGTTTTAAGACCGGGGCAAGCTCCTGTAAGGACAATAATGGCGACCTGGTAACCGACGTACAAAGTGTACTTAAATTATGGAGGGAGCACTTCTCCTCACTGCTAAATTGCGAGGGAGACGTCGATCCCGATACCCCAATCCCTGACGATGGAAAAGTCGTCCCACCACCTGACTATGATGAAGTGAGGATAGCTATATCCCGGCTCAAAAACAACAAAGCGCCTGGAAAAGACGGACTACCCGCCGAGCTGTTCAAACGCGGAGGCGAAGAGCTGGTAAAAAGCATGCATCAGCTCTTATGCAGAATATGGTCAGACGAATGCATGCCTCCGGATTGGAATTTAAGTGTGCTTTGCCCAATCCACAAGAAAGGCGATCCCGCTAACCGCACCAACTACCGCGGAATTAGTCTTCTTAATATCGCATATAAGGTTCTCTCTAGCGTGTTGTGTGAAAGGCTGAAGCCCATCGTAGACAAACTGATTGGGCCTTATCAGTGTGGCTTTAGACCTGGTAAGTCTACCATCGACCAGATTTTCACGATACGCCAAATCCTGGAGAAGACCCATGATAAGAGAATCGACACTCACCATCTCTTTGTCGATTTTAAAGCCGCTTTTGACAGCGTAAAAAGGAGTTGCCTGTATGCCGCCATGTCTGAATTTGACTTCCCTGCAAAGCTTATACGGCTTTGTCAAATGACTTTGAGCAATACCAACAGCTCCGTCAGAATCGGGAAGGACCTCTCTGAGCCATTTGAAACCAAACGAGGCTTCAGACAGGGCGACTCCCTTTCGTGCGATTTCTTCAATCTGATGCTGGAGAAGATAATTCGAGCAGCAGAGCTAAACCGCAATGGTACAATCTTTTACAAGAGCGTGCAATTGCTGGCGTATGCCGATGATATTGATATCATTGGCCTTAACAACCGCGCCGTAAGCGCTGCCTTCTCTGGACTGGATAAGGAAGCGAAAAAAGTGGGTCTTGCCGTGAACGAGGACAAGACGAAGTATTTGCTGTCACCAAAGAAAGAATCGGCGCACCTGCGCCTTGGCAGCCATGTCACTGTTGATAGTTACAAATTTGAAACTGTGAGGGACTTCGTCTATTTGGGAACCAGTATCAACACCGAAAATAATATCAGTCTAGAAATCCAGCGGAGAATCACTCTTGCCAACAAGTGCTACTTTGGACTGAGTAGGCAATTGAGAAGTAAAGTCCTCTCTCGAAGAACAAAGATCACGCTCTATAAGTCTCTCATCATACCTGTCCTGATATATGGCTCAGATTCATGGACAATGTCAAGAGAAGATGAGATGGCCCTTGGAGTATTTGAGAGAAGATCTATGGTCCTTCCCGTAATGCCAACTGAGAGTATCGAAAGAGATTTAACGATGAGCTGTACGAGCTTTACGCAGATCTGACCATAGTTCAGCGGATTAAAGCCCAAAGGCTCCGCTGGCTGGGTCAAGTTTTGCGAATGGAAAAAGAAGCTCCAGCACAGTAAGTTTTACTATCGACACACGAATTCGGCAGCAGAGGAAGGGGGAGGCCTCGACTGAGATGGAAACAACAGGTGGAGGATGACTTGAACTCCCTTGGGGTTTGCAATTGGCGTCAGTTATCGCTAAAAAGGAATGACTGGCGTGCTTTGATACGAAACGGCCAAAATCGCCTAGGCGGTTAAGCGTCATTATGACGCAAGCCAAGATTAGATTAGATTAGATGAGAGTTATCACAAGGAGCGGTTTTCAGGTTCATCTGTGAACCCGTTTCCAAGATATTGACCATTAGGTGGACCAAGGCTGGCCCAAGAATGGGTTCAAATTAAAGGTGTTGATGACAGTTTTCACAAGTAGCGGTTTTCAGGTTCTTCTGTGAACCCGTTTCCAAGATATTGACCATTAGGTGGACCAAGGCTAACCCAAGAATGGGTTCAAGTTAAAGGTGTTGATGACAGTTTTCGCGATTTATGTAAATGGAATTTGCGGGCCATGTTCACTATTGAAATCATTTTGTGGTTGTTGTTGTTGTTGTAGCGAGGTGTATCCCTGCTTAAATGCCAGACAGGGTCACCCCGAGTGTATTGCTCTAGGCCGGGTCGATATAAGAAAACGGCCCGGGTCGTTTCGGCACGATGGGTACAGCACAAGTACTGGTACCGTTCTCGTAGAACCGGCAATACAACAAACTAGCCGTGTAGGCTATGTAGGTCAATTAGCGTTACCAAGGGTGCACCAACTGGGAGGCGACCTACTTTTACACCCCTTTTTGTGGTGATATTGGGCTCGATTTGGAATCAATTTGGGGTCACTTTGGGATAATTTTGGGTCATTTTATTATCATTTTCGGGTCAATTTGCGATAATTTTAGGGTCTTTTGAGATCGTTTTGGGATAATATTTGGGTTATTTTGGGACCATTTTGCTACTACATTGCGATCATTTCACCGCAAAATGACCCCAAAATGTTCCCAATATGACTTCAAACCGTCCTCAAAATGACCCGAAATTGACCCTAAAATGGCCCCAATATGACTTCAAACCGACCTCAAAATGATTCCAATATGATCCTAAAATGACCCCAATATGACCCCAAAATGAATTGCAAAAGTAATTGAAAAAGTAATGAAGTTCAATTACTTTTGCAATTCCTTTGAGGAACGGGAAATTCTAAAGTACATTTTCCAAAATTCAATTACATTTTCAATTCCTTTCAAAAGTAATTGCGCTCCAATTATATTTTGTACTTTTCAGAAAAGGAATTGATTACTTTTCTCTATTACATGTAATGGGGAATTGGGAGTAATTTAATTCCTAAAGTAATGATTACTACCCAGCTCTGCCTACATGACTAGGGACCCGCCACGTAAAAATCACATTCAAATGAAAAAAACAATCCTGATGGTCTTAGGATAAGAAAAAAAAAAAAAACAGCAATGATAACAATGATAACAATAACATAGGTTCCCTATGTACAGTCACTTCTCAGAGCAGAAAACCCAGGACATCGCCATGGATCTCTGCGCAGTGGAACCACCCGGGGTTTTACCTCGGCCAAGGACTGTCACTTTCAATGTAACCCTGTTTAGTATGTTTTGTCCCATTCCGAAACTATCATCCTCCCCCCTTGCAGCAGGGCTGCAAGATATTCTTTTGTTACGGGCGGGCGTTGAGCCGAACCCCGGACCAAAAGAATGGATATGCAGTGTCTGTTGCAAAAAAATATATATTAAACGGTCGCATTCTGTGCAATGCTTCTCGTGTAAGAGATGGCTCCATAAATCTGGATGTTCAGGGCTTAACCTTAACATCCACAGACCCCGTACTTTCTTTAGTACTTTCGTGGCCCCTTGTTGTTTGCGCCGTCGGGCGTCCCGCGGTAAGCGCCGTTCAAGCGCACCCCTACCGCCACCTTCTAGTAGCAATACTAATAATAATAATAATAATGTCTTAACGACTAGCAGCATTTCTGCTATACCCGCCACACAAATTCCAGACTGTTGCTCGTGCCTTATGGCGTCAACATCACGCGCAGCAGCTCAACACTCTTGCTCCCACCGGAGCAGTTTAGACATGAGCAACTCCGAGCATCAGTCTCTGTCTGTTTCTTTTTTACACCCCCCCTCCCGTTTACACGTGAGTCAGGATCAACATCTTCTTGCACCTGTCTCGACGTGTACTGTTTGTCGGCAAAGATTATACACGCTCGCGTCATCGGTCAAATGCAATAACTGCTTAGGCCAATGCCACGTGCATCTATGCTCTGGGCTCGCGAACAGGAATCTTTGGACGGATGCGTTCATAGCACCATGCTGTAACACGCCTCAGCCTACGACGCCAGCCAACCCGGTTACACCAGGTCCACAGCTAACTAGGCTGAGGCACAGCCTTGGTCTTCGCCTACCAACAGCTGGGCGAACACATCCGTCTCTCACGCCTTTGGTTAACTCGACATCGACCCCACCGGCGCACTTCCAAATCTTACAGCACAACTGTAACGGATTAACTGGTAAGATCGCAGAGATAACCAATTTGATGACGCAATATGACATAAAACTTGCCGCAATCCAAGAAACCAAGCTCAGTCCAAGGTCGGACCTCATTACCTATGGCGGATATAACATTCACCGGAAAGACCGTCATAGAGTAACAGGAGGTCTGGGAGGTGGTTGTTGTTGTAACGATGTGTAGTCCTGCCCAACGCGTATTTTTCCTTAACCTAATTGTCATCAATATCTTCTAACGGGAGTCCAAGGAAACTAGCAGTTTCAATAGGATTGGACCAAAGAGAGATGCGTGTTAGAAGAGTGGGCTCAAATGAGCAAGAAAATAAGTGATTGGTATTGTGGGGGGATGAGCCGCATGCCGGACATACATTCGGCACATCAGGGTTCAGTCTAGATATGTAGGAGTTTAACCTACTACAATATCCAGAGCGTAATTGAGCCAGAGTGACCCTTGTCTCTCGAGGAAGATGACGCTCCTCTTCAGAAATGCCAGGTGTTGCGGCATGTAAGACATTGTTTAGCGGACAGAGCGCAGAGTAATGGCCAACAGACGTTGTATGGATATGCCCCAAAGCCTGTTTGTGCACCTGTAGATCAAACGGCGTTGTTATATAGTGACGGATCTCATCAAAATGTTTACGTAGATGCGACCTTATGGTCCTAGGAGGCGGAATGAGTTCAATCAGTTGTCTACCGGGATGCTGTGGTTTACAGCAGTTCAGTAGGTACTGCTTGTTTAGCATTTCATTATGCTCCCTAACTGGAAGCATTTCCACCTCATTATGTATATGAGATATAGGTGACATAAGGACGCACCCCGTAGCGGTTCTGAGCGCGGTGTTTTGACAGGCCTGAAGCTGATTCCAGTGAACGTCTGCAAGCCCCGGCGACCATATCGGCGACGCATAGTTCAGGATCGGCCGACCAATTGCCTTGTACGTTACCAACAACGTTTCTTTGTCTTTACCCCAAGTACTGCCGGCTAGTGACTTGAGGATTTTGTTGCGGCTCTGTAATTTTGAGACAATTGCGGCTGAATGGGCAGCGAAAGTGTGCATGGTGTCAAAAGTCACTCCTAAAATTTTTGGGTGAGCGACAGTAGGTATTTTATGATCACCTACATAGATTTCTAATTCCATGCCAACCTGCGCCGTCCACGTCGTGAATAAGGTCGCCGAAGACTTTGTTGGCGACAATGTCAAGGTTCGGGCAGTAAAGAACTCGACTAGAGAGGGGAGATAACCATTTATTTTGGAGCACAGCTCATCAACGGAAGTACCAGTTGCCAATATCGTGCAATCGTCTGCGTAAGAAACAATCGTAACTTCTTCTGGTGGAGGAGGAAGCTTCGAAATATAGAAGTTAAACAATAACGGGGAGAGGACACCACCCTGTGGTACCCCTTGTTTTATCTTCCTGGCTTTAGATTTTTTGTTTCTAAATACAACAGACGACCGACGACCACTGAGATAATTGGCGGTCCAACGCTTTAGACAGGGGGGGAGTGACGAGTCTTCCAAATCAGCTACAAGTTGCCCATGATTTACTGTGTCAAAAGCTTGACTCAAATCAAGTGCAACTAGAACCGTCCTGTCATTAGGCCTATTTTGATTAAGACCGTCAGTTATCTGAGTGTTTATGACATTTAGAGCAGATGTTGTGCTCCTACCCTTCCTGAAGCCATGTTGGTGCTCGGCTAACATCAAGTGTGATGTGTAGAGCGGGAGTAGGACCGCCTCAAGTGTCTTTACTACTGGCGAGAGGAGTGATATCGGGCGATATGACTCCCCAATGTTAGCTGGCTTGCCAGGCTTTAGTAGTGGGATCACTGTTGCCTGCTTCCATTTGTCGGGTATGACAGCTGTGATCAGAGACAAATTGAAGACGGCCGTTAAATATTTGACTCCCGCTAGGCCGATGTGTTTTAGATGCACCATGGCTATGCCATCAGGGCCGATGGCTTTGGAGTTTTTGGCCTTCCGGATGGCCTCTTGAACCTCTGTAGCGGTGATGTGAACGGGGGCATAGTTTTTGTGTTTATGCGCACGCCTGAAGATTCCACGTCTAGCCCTGTCTTGCGCAGGGTGTGGGACATATTGTCGACAAAAAGCCTGTGCACATTTCCTGGGGTCATTTATTGTCTTGTCACCAAAGGTAATGTCGACATTTTTTGGTGGACCCGAAGGATTCGACAAGGACTTGACGGTGGACCATAATTTCCCAACACCGGTAGAGAGGTTACAAGACCTGAGGTGCTCCTCCCATTTGGTTTGTTTGTGTTCGTTAACCAGCCTTCTGATTTCCACGTTGAGATCACCGATCTGTGGGTCAGATGGATCGATGTTGCGTATGAGGTCACGTTCGTTGGCCAAGGCTGCGGCCTCAGCTGGGAAGTTAGGCCTGATATCTTTTATCCTACCAGCTGGTATGAAACGGGCTGTAGCCCTTTTAATGACCTCACGTATGTTGCGCTCGCCAACGTGTACGTCAGTGGGAATGGGAAGATCACCAAAGGAGCTCTCCGTGAATTCCAAAAAGCCGACCCAATTGGCCTTTTTGAAATTCACGTAAGTACGTTTCTCCGACGTGATAAAATCCGTGGCACGATCGACAGACAGGATGATAGGCAGGTGGTCGGATGACAGGGCCACCATAGGTTGCCAGTTGATGCTGTTAATTAACCCCGGGCTAACAATAGTTAGGTCCGGGGAGCTACTGCAGTTAACAGCCATCCTAGTTGAGGAGTCTCCGTTCACAGTACAGAAAGAGGAGTTATCAATTTGCTCGGCTAATTCCCGTCCTCTGCCGTCCACCGAAAGGTGTGAATGCCACATATCATGATGGGCATTAAAATCGCCCATGATGATACGGTTATCGCCACAAAGAAACGCCCTAAGGTCAGGACGATAACTTCTGGGGCAGCAGGTGACGGGAGGAATGTATATATTGATTAGCTCGAGATCAACGCCACCAGCTTGTATAACTATACCTTGACACTCTAAAGGTAAGTCACTTTGGTCAGTGTTGATATCAAATTCCCTATACTGCACCGTATGGTGTACAAGGAACGCGAGACCACCTCCGCCGTCTGTACGATCATGCCGGAGTACGTGGTAGCCTCCACTCGCTCGGAGATTCGAGTGGGGGCCAAGTTTTGTCTCCTGGATTGCAGCAATTTTGATTTTATGTAGCTGCATAAATGTGGTTATCTCCGCTATCTTGCCGGTCAAGCCGTTGCAGTTAAATTGCAACAATTTAAATTGCGAAGGAGAGGCAATGGCCACTCTGGGAGTTAAAGACTGATGTGTTCGCCTAGATGGTGGTAGGTTATGTCGCGATATTGATCTCCGTTGCAGTCCTGAAGCCGGCGGAATTCGTTCACTATTAGATGAGTGTACTTCCGTCGGCGTTGAGGGCTGCACAACTCGACAGCAAGGCGCGACAAACACATCAGTCCAAAGATTACTGTTTGCGAGCCCAGAACATATGCGTAGGTGACACAGGCCTAGGCAGGAGTTGCACTTGACCGATGCCACAGACGCATATATCCTGTGCCGACATACAGTGCACGAAGAGTGAGGGACCAGAAGTTGATGGACTTGACTTTCATTCGTGCTAGTGCCGGAAGAAGTTATTAAAGAGTTTAGAGACGGGGGCTGAAGCTCAGTAGTGCTACAAGCATCAACCGATGTGCTACGAAGAAAGTAGCCATGAGTGGGTGCTTGTGCTGTTGATGCACTAGGAAGTAAGCTACAGCCGGGAACACATATATTCTGCTGGGCAATATAATTATTGCAGGTCGTGGAGACTTGATTATTATTAGAGGGCGATAAAGCAACATATGAGCGTCGCTTGCCTCGGGACGTCCTACGACGTGAACAGCAGGGCGCCACAAAATTTTTATAGAAACTAGTGGGCCGATGTGCTTTCGGATCTAGTCCGGAGCAACTTGATTTGTGCAACCAACCTTTGCATGATGCACACTGTACTGAGTGTGATCGTCTTGTATATATTTTCTTCCGACAAACGCAGCAGAACCATTCTCTTGGGCCAGGATTTGGCTCAATGCCAGCCCGGATCAAGAGAATAAGGAGCAGCCGTGCTGCAAGGGGCTGTTCCGGGGATGACAATAGGTGAGGGAATCGTGACGCGTTAGACAGGGTCACTTCGAAATGTATTGCTCTTGGCCGAGTCATTATAAAAAAAAAACAACCCGGGTCGTTTCGGTACGAAGGGTATTGTACAGGTACAAATACCGTTCTCGCAGAACCGGCAATACGTGGTCTAGCGTTCATAACGCACAACTCTGTACAGTATCATCTATTTGATACCGACATCGAAGGAACGGATGATATCTTAGAAAGCCAAGGTATTACCATCCGTACAGGAGATGTCGATCTGCAAATCATAAACATCTACCCCCTGTCTCAAGTTGCCCCACCGGTTATCACCCCGACATTAGCTTGCTATTACGAGGAGATAACCGCGTGATCCTGGGCGACTTCAATGCGCACCACGATATGTGGCACTCAAACTTGCTAGCAGACAGTAGGGGGCATGTACTCGCAGAACAAATAGATGATACGGCTTTCTGTACATTGAACGGAGACGCCCCAACGAGAGTATCGGGTAACTGCTATAGTTCGCCAGATATTTCTATCGTAAGTGCAGGACTATTGAACAACACCAATTGGCGACCCATACTCACGTTGGCGTCTGACCATCTCCCAATAGTCATTACCATCGAACGACCGACGGACTTTATAACACCTGAGCATGGTACATACATCAACTTTACCAAGGCGGACTGGGACAGTTTTCAGACATATACGGACGAATCCTTGGCTGCTCTATCCATTCCTACGGACGTACGCAAAGGCGAACGAGACTTCCGCAACATCATTGACTTGGCCTCTAGACGCTTCATTCCTGCGGGTCCAATATCCCGAATAAGACCAAATTTCCCCGCGGAGGCAGCGGCCATGGCTAGAGAAAAAAATGAAGTGCGAAGTCTCAATCCCGCAGACCCCCGTATAAGGGATCTCAACGCGGAAATTCGTAGGTTGGTCGATAAACACAAACTGGCCAAATGGAAACAACACCTAGAGCAATGCAACCTCTCTGACGGTGTTGGCAAATTATGGACTACGGTCAAAGCTCTATCTAATCCAACACATCACAAGGATAAAGTTGATATTACTTTCGGTGACAGGGTGAAGAAGGACCCTAGGGGATGTGCGAACTCCTTCTGTAGACAATTTGTACTACATTCCCCACCCGATAGAGCTAAACGTAGAACCATGCGCAGGCGCGTAAATACAAAATCCAAAACACGCCTATTATCATCACTGCCTCAGAGGTCAAGGAAGCCATCAGACAGGCTAAGCCCTCAAAATCCATCGGCCCCGACGGCATTGCCATGAAGATGCTGAAACATCTAGGCCAGGAGGGACACAAATACTTAGCGGCTCTATTCAATCTTTCACTGAACACTTTCGTCATTCCTGAAATATGGAAAAAGGCGAGAGTGGTTCCATTATTAAAACCTAGAAAGCCGGCAAACATAGGCGATTCATATCGCCCTATATCACTTTTGTCGCCGGTAGTGAAGACGCTAGAGTCCATTTTGCTCCCGTATTACACCGCAAATCTGCACCTGGCTAATCATCAACATGGCTTCCGTAAGCTGCACAGCACCACCACCGCACTCAATGCCATTACAACGCAAATAAATAGCGGTCTAAATCAAAACCAACCAAATCACAGGACTGTGTTAGTGGCACTTGACTTGTCGAAAGCTTTTGACACAGTCAACCATGCCACTCTCATACAAGATCTATTAGAAACACAAATACCTGATGGGTTAAAGAGATGGACCGCTAATTACTTGAATGGGCGGCAGGCGTCGGTCAACTTTAGAAACGCAACATCAAAACCAAGACGAATTAGACAGGGGGTGCCACAGGGTGGTGTCCTATCCCCGACACTGTTTAATTTCTATCTATCGAAGATGCCCCCACCACCAGAGGGTGTCTCCCGTTGTTGTTGTTGTTGTAACGATGTGTAGTCCTGCCCAACGCGTATTTTTCCTTAACCTAATTGTCATCAATATCTTCTAACGGGAGTCCAAGGAAACTAGCAGTTTCAATAGGATTGGACCAAAGAGAGATGGGTGTTAGAAGAGTGGGCTCAAATGAGCAAGAAAATAAGTGATTGGTATTGTGGGGGATGAGCCGCATGCCGAGACATACATTCGGCACATCAGGGTTCAGTCTAGATATGTAGGATGTTTAACCTACTACAATATCCAGAGCGTAATTTGAGCCAGAGTGACCCTTGTCTCTCGAGGAAGATGACGCTCCTCTTCTGAAATGCCAGGTTGTTGCAGGCATGTAAGACATTGTTTAAGCGGACAGAGCGCAGAGTAATGGCCAACAGACGTTGTATGGATATGCCCCAAAGCCTGTTTGTGCACTGTAGATCAAACGGCGTTGTTATATAGTGACGGATCTCATCAAAATGTTTACGTAGATGCGACCTTATGGTCCTAGGAGGCGGAATGAGTTCAAGCAGTTGTCTACCGGGATGCTGTGGTTTACAGCAGTTCAGTAGGTACTGCTTGTTTAGCATTTCATTATGCTCCCTAACTGGAAGCATTTCCACCTCATTATGTATATGAGATATAGGTGACATAAGGACGCACCCCGTAGCGGTTCTGAGCGCGGTGTTTTGACAGGCCTGAAGCTGATTCCAGTGAACGTCTGCAAGCCCCGGCGACCATATCGGCGACGCATAGTTCAGGATCGGCCGACCAATTGCCTTGTACGTTACCAACAACGTTTCTTTGTCTTTACCCCAAGTACTGCCGGCTAGTGACTTGAGGATTTTGTTGCGGCTCTGTAATTTTGAGACAATTTGCGGCTGAATGGGCAGCGAAAGTGTGCATGGTGTCAAAAGTCACTCTAAAATTTTGGGTGACGACAGTAGGTATTATGATCACCTACATAGATTTCTAATTCCATGCCAACCTGCGCCGTCCACGTCGTGAATAAGGTCGCCGAAGACTTTGTTGGCGACAATGTCAAGGTTCGGGCAGTAAAGAACTCGACTAGAGAGGGGAGATAACCATTTATTTTCGAGCACAGCTCATCAACGGAAGTACCAGTTGCCAATATCGTGCAATCGTCTGCGTAAGAAACAATCGTAACTTCTTCTGGTGGAGGAGGAAGCTTCGAAATATAGAAGTTAAACAATAACGGGGAGAGGACACCACCCTGTGGTACCCCTTGTTTTATCTTCCTGGCTTTAGATTTTTTGTTTCTAAATACAACAGACGACCGACGACCACTGAGATAATTGGCGGTCCAACGCTTTAGACAGGGGGGGAGTGACGAGTCTTCCAAATCAGCTACAAGTTGCCCATGATTTACTGTGTCAAAAGCTTGACTCAAATCAAGTGCAATTAGAACCGTCCTGTCATTAGGCCTATTTTGATTAAGACCGTCAGTTATCTGAGTGTTTATGACATTTAGAGCAGATGTTGTGCTCCTACCCTTCCTGAAGCCATGTTGGTGCTCGGCTAACATCAAGTGTGATGTGTAGAGCGGGAGTAGGACCGCCTCAAGTGTCTTTACTACTGGCGAGAGGAGTGATATCGGGCGATATGACTCCCCAACGTTAGCTGGCTTGCCAGGCTTTAGTAGTGGGATCACAGTTGCCTGCTTCCATTTGTCGGGTATGACAGCTGTGATCAGAGACAAATTGAAGACGGCCGTTAAATATTTGACTCCCGCTAGGCCGATGTGTTTTAGATGCACCATGGCTATGCCATCAGGGCCGATGGCTTTGGAGTTTTTGGCCTTCCGGATGGCCTCTTGAACCTCTGTAGCGGTGATGGGAACGGGGGCATAGTTTTTGTGTTTATGCGCACGCCTGAAGATTCCACGTCTAGCCCTGTCTTGCGCAGGGTGTGGGACATATTGTCGACAAAAAGCCTGTGCACATTTCCTGGGGTCATTTATTGTCTTGTCACCAAAGGTAATGTCGACATTTTTTGGTGGACCCGAAGGATTCGACAAGGACTTGACGGTGGACCATAATTTCCCAACACCGGTAGAGAGGTTACAAGACCTGAGGTGCTCCTCCCATTTGGTTTGTTTGTGTTCGTTAACCAGCCTTCTGATTTCCACGTTGAGATCACCGATCTGTGGGTCAGATGGATCGATGTTTCACGTATTGCCGGTTCTGCGAGAACGGTATTTGTACCTGTACAATACCCTTCGTACCGAAACGACCCGGGTTGTTTTTTTTTTATAATGACTCGGCCAAGAGCAATACATTTCGAAGTGACCCTGTCTAACGCGTCACGATTCCCTCACCTATTGTCATCCCCGGAACAGCCCCTTGCAGCACGGCTGCTCCTTATTCTCTTGATCCGGGCTGGCATTGAGCCAAATCCTGGCCCAAGAGAATGGTTCTGCTGCGTTTGTCGGAAGAAAATATATACAAGACGATCACACTCAGTACAGGGTGTCTCCGTCGTTTCTTATGCTGCCGACTGTACAATAATGGCGACGGGGAAGGGCCCCTATACTGATGAACTCTGTAATAAAATCAACGGTTACCTCTGCGACCTTTCCAGGTTTTTCACAGAGCGAGATCTGACGATATCTCCGACTAAATCAACGGCGACGCTTTTTACGACGTGGACGCACCAGGTGAGAAATGAATTAGACATTTTCGTTGACGGCACTAAGCTACCAACTGTCAGCCACCCAAAGTTATTAGGGATGACATTGGATAATACTTTCTCATTTGCTGGTCATGTGTCTGCAATGGTCTCAAAGGTACGTGGTCGCAACAAGATCCTCAAGTCACTTGCCGGCAGTACTTGGGGAAAAGACAAAGAAACGTTGTTGACTACATATAAGGCCATTGGCCGACCAGTCTTTGACTATGCTGCACCCATATGGTCGCCTAATGTACATAACACCAACTGGACGAAGTTACAAGTCTGCCAAAATACTGCCATCAGAACTGCTACGGGATGTCTCCTCATGTCTTCCGAGTCTCACCTCCATCAGGAGGCAAAACTGCTCAATGTAGAAGAGCATGCGGAAATGCTGAGCAAGCAATTCCTTCTGAACTGCCACAAGCCAGCACATCCAAACCGTCATCTTTTGGACATAGATCCGCCCCCGAGAGACATAAGGAAACATCTCCGTAAACATTATGATGAGATCCGGCATCATATTACCTTGCCGTTTGATCTGCAGAATCATAAGCGGGCTCTAACCGACATCCACACCGAGTCGGTAGATACTTTTGTCGGATCTCTACCTGTGAACCCCGTTCTGAACAGTCCTCCACCGGATATTGCTGAAGAAGAACGCACCTTACCAAGGGAGACAAGAGTTACCCTGGCACAGCTTAGGTCTGGATATAGTGTAAGGTTAAACTCCTACTTGTCCAGACTTAATGACACAATCTCAACACATGCCCTGCATGTGGTAGGACCCCCCATGATACTCTACATCTCTTCAATTGTTCATTTGAACCTACTCTTCTAACCCCTCTGTCCCTCTGGACAAACCCTGTTGAAACTGCACGTTTCCTTGGACTCCCCTTAGAAGAGCTTGATGAAGATCTTCGGAATGATCATACACTCTAGACAGGGCAATGCATTGTTAACAACAACAACAACAACACCAACAACAACAACAACAACAACAACAACAACAACAACAACAACAACAACAACAACAACAACAACAACAACAACAACAACAACAACAACAACAACAACAACAACAACAACAACAACAACAACAACAACAACAACAACAACAACAACAACAACAACAACAACAACAACAACAACAACAACAACAACAACAACAACAACAACAACAACAACAACGAAGTAAAATGAGCCATGTATTCTATTATTGTACTTACCGTGTCAGAATTTGATGAAAAGGTTAAAGAATCGGCGTAGGAACTACCCATTTGAAGAGGCTCCCCATCTGCTTCCTTTGGATTTCTGAACAAAACAAAAACAAAAAAGTACAAAATATATGGTGAGCCGCACAGAAAATTGAACTATTTACCGGTAGCGATGCATACGAACAACGTGATCTGAAATCATTTGATCAATGTCGTTATCTATTACATCCAACATCACAAATAATAAATCAAAACGCGAAAGAAGAGAGTCTTGGAGCCCAATATTCTCCATAGGTGTTTTGTATTGGTCGTACTATATGAAAACATAAAATGTTCATATTTATATTATATATTTAAAAAAATTATTCTTACTCTTCCGTAGACAGGATTCGCAGCAGCTAAAACTGAACACCTTGCATTTAAAGAAGCATGTATGCCAGCTTTTGATATGGTAACACGCCCTTGTTCCATAACTTCATGAATAGCAGTACGGTCAATATCACTCATTTTATCAAATTCGTCAATACAAACAACACCCCGGTCAGCTAAAACCATTGCACCTGCTTCTAAACGTCTTTCGCCAGTTTCCTGGTCAGTGGTTACAGCAGCTGTTAATCCGACACCACTTGAGCCCCGTCCAGTAGTAGGAATCGCCCTAGGAGCAGTGTTTAATACGTATCGTAATAGTTGGGATTTAGCCACACTTGGATCACCGATTAGAAGAACATTGATATCTCCACGTAGACGAGTGCCATTTGGTAAAACTTTTTCTACACCTCCCAACAATAAGCACAATATTGCTCGCTTGACGAATGTGTGGCCGTGAATAGAAGGTGCCAAGCTTTTTGCAAGTAAGTCGAAAATATCATTGCTTCTTGCGATCTTTTTGCAGAGTATTATATCTTCACGACTAATATCCATATTACTTTCTTTGGATAAAAGAGATATATTATTTGCCAGCAATACAGTTCTGAAGGTCCCTGATGTATAGCCACCAAATTTTCCTGGAAGGCAACGGTAACTACCCACGATTTGTATACGATCACCTGGTTTACACCTATCAACCATATCATCATCACAAATGATGTCTACTGAACGTGGCAATTGACCAGCAGGAGATTTTTCTGGCATTTCTTGAATTGTTATAGTTTGATGATCTTTATAAACGGATAATCCAAATTCGGTTTCAAGTAAATTTCCTTCATCATCTTTTGTGGGATATATAGCACTAGACGGTACAGCTTCGAATGATGTCAAATCTGTATATTTTCTTTCCATTACTTTTTTAGTGGCTGAACAGTAATGAACGCTGCGAACTACTTTGGGATGGATTAGAGAGACTTTTGTAACGATACCTTCAACGCATACTAAATTCCCTAGATATCTATTCGGTTATATATGTACATTATTATTTTATCATATTTACTCATTGCAAATATAATACATACATTGACGTCAACGAACGTGGCGTAACATGACGATTGCCGAAACAACCTTCATATCCTATAAAAAAATCTTCATGAAGTTTGGCGAACGCAGGATCTATAGTAGACACATATTCTTTGAGTGCTCGTCCAAAGGCCAATTGCTCGTCACAAGAGTTAGATAGAAGACCTTGGGCCCGAATTGGATTTTTTCGTTTCAAATCATTTATGTTGACGATGAGTCTACGGGTCTTCTCTGCAACCATATCTTTAATTAATCCGGAATAGATTCCTTGGTCTTCTTCATCATCCAAAAAGTCTACGTATTCTCGTTGTATATCTCTAATATAATGTTCAGCGTCCTCCATATTTCAATATTTTGCAGGAACAAATATTTTTCGGTTAAAAGTAATCAAAAACGTAATTCACATAAGCGTGCTTTGTTTTGGCGCCATTTTATGTGTGTGCCAGCATGATCTTGTGGCAATACTTCATATGTTCATAATCGACAGCACTGGGTGGATTTAAGGCCCAATTACATGAAACTTTGTAGGGTACTGTGGCGAACATTCATGCCGATTCTAAACAATTTCTCACTTTGTGGATTTTCTCACTCTCAAATAATTTGTGAGCAAAAATGTATGAAAAAGGTGAAACGGTTTGCACCGGTTCACTAGTGAAAATTATTTAGAATTGGCACGATTGTGTATCAATACCAAGTGTAAACTCTTCTGCATAGACGTCAAAATTCCAAAATGAGTTTAACACCTGTTCGAGATTGTGGTTAATAACAAGTGTGATACCATAGACATAGTCGTGAAAACTTCAAAGTGAGTTTAGTCACCTGTTTTTAATTTCCTTTTTTGTCTCACTTCTTTCCATCTTCCTATCTCTTTCTACCATTAGCTAAAAGATAGGAGACCGCCATCTTGATGTGTGCAGGATGTTAAAACCATTGTGTATCTATACCAAGTGTGAACTCTTCTTTTGACAACACACATTAAAATGTCGGTTTGTTTACATCCAGGGGGCAAATTCGGGTTCTATGAAATGATAAAATGAAAAGAAATTTCATACAAAATTTGTGAAAAGAAACTTCAAATTCATACACATTTTTTTTCACGTTATCATTTCATAGAACCAGAATTCACCCCCTGCACATATTAAAATGTCGCCAGCACCGAATAACAGAAAAGCAATGGCGTTGTTTAACATCCTGCACACATCAACATGGCGGTCTCCTATCTTTTACCTAATGGTGGAAAGAGATGGGAAGATGGAAAGAAGTGAGACAAAAAAGGAAATTAAAAACAGGTGACTAAACTCACTTTGAAGTTTTCACGACTATGTCTATGATATCACACTTGTTATTAACCACAATCTCAAACAGGTGTTAAACTCATACGCAGAAGAGTTTACACTAGGTATTGATACACAATGGTTAAAACAACGCCATTGCTTTTCTGTTATTCGGTGATGGCGACATTTTAATATGTGCAGGATGTAAACAAACCGACATTTTATAGTACATTTATACAGCACCAGATTTGGCGAATTTGAATGTGTCATTTCGAACCTGTTTACACTGGCAAATTTGCATTTGGCTTCACCTTCCCTGCAAGAATCTTCTACCAGAATACCTTGATGTTTTAAACACATGTAGAGTAATAATAAATGAAGAATCAAGAAGGCTTCTCTCTTTTCTTAGTGGAACTGGTTCAATATCATAAAAAAAAATAATTGAAATTGTTATTTAGAACTGTGCATAATGCAAAAGTTTTCACACGTTAATTACCCATTAAGGTTCTTGCTGGGCAATTCTAAATGTGGAACACAGGCAGGGTTGCTATTTTGAGGAATTGTGGATTGTATTGTTCAGCGAATGAGGCCAAATGCGATGGAATTCCAAATTTGGAAAATGAAATTTGTATGGCAAAAAGCGCCAAATTTGCAATTTTTCGCCAAATTTACCAAATTTGGTGCTGTGTAAATGTACTATTAATGTGTGTTGTCAAAAGAAGCGTTCACACTTGATATTGATACACAATGGTGTCGAATGATTTCAAGAATAGGTCATCCCTAAAAGTACGGGCACACCTAGCGACACAACGCGACGCGAGCAAATAGCTGCATATTTGATCAACTATGTTGTGTCGCGTGGTGCTGCTGTCGCTAAGTGTACAATGCTCCATAAGAACACATGCAAAGAATATTTAGCTTTATAGGCCAAACAGAATCAGTCAGCACCCTGCCAACCACGGCTATCCAGCAATCGAGTTTTTTTTATCGAATTCCAACACCATCTCTATTTTATCGATAAGAACACTAATACCAACACATTTTTTTGCGAAATTTTTCAGAGTTGTGCGAATGAGACAATAAGTGCGAATGAGACAACCAGACGATTGACATTTGCTGATGTCATAATGAGCGCAAAATTCAATACTCGGCACCATTGCTGAAGGAATTTTCATTGGGTAAGCGCGGATCTTGCCGCATTAAAATTTTATTTTAAATTATATTAATATATTTCTTTATTTTGTAGCATATCTTTACGGAGGCGGACAACCAAAAGGCACAGGTACGTCATAGTAAGCATTAGCACGTATATATTTGTATATGTTGGTAACATATCCAAAGTGAGTTCATAATAGTGTCTGGCTATAATGGCTCTGAGTTGGCTATAGTTTCACCATAATGTAAAAATATATATTCGCTTGTGCCTTTTTGAATATTATTGTGTTTGCCAAAGTGAGTTTAAAAAAGTGTACCCTACCATGGTCTGGAGTTTTTTATAGTATAACCAGACACACAAATGTATGTCCATGCCCTTGTGCATTCTCATATTAAAGCGGGCTACTCACCTACCAAGAAATGTCAAACGCCATATAAAAAACCGCTCAAGAAATGGTCAAGAACTGTTTTCACACGTCAAATTTTCTTGAGCCAATACTCAGCTCATAAGAAAAAATACTACAATTTTCGATGGTTGGCAACGCCGGGTTACCTCAAGAAATAAATATGCTCGTATATATTTCTTGAGGTAAACGTGCAGATTCACGGCAAAGATGAGTATATACTTCGCTGCACATGTTTTATACATTTTTATAATAGTAATCTGCAATAAAATGGAAAATGCCGTAAACGTCAAATTTTCTTGACCAGGCATAAGAAATATATGCTCGTTTTTTTCTTGAGGCATTTCTTGGCAGGTGAGTAGCCCGCTTAAGGCGTTTGCTAAAGTCAGTTCAGAAAAGTGTACATACATTTGTATGTTTACTCTTGACCATTGTGTATCAATACCAAGTGTGAACTCTTCTTTTGACAACACACATTAAAATGTCGGTTTGTTTACATCCTGCACATATTAAAATGTCGCCAGCACCGAATAACAGAAAAGCAAATGGCGTTGTTTAACATCCTGCACACATCAACATGGCGGTCTCCTATCTTTTACCTAATGGTAGAAAGAGATGGGAAGATGTAAAGAAGTGAGACAAAAAAGGAAATTAAAAACAGGTGACTAAACTTACTTTGAAGTTTTCACGACTATGTCTATGATATCACACTTGTTATTAACCACAATCTCAAACAGGTGTTAAACTCATTTTGGAATTTTGACGTCTATCGTCAAGTGAATTCACTTGGTATAGATTCACAATGCTCTTGACCATGGCCGCATATATATTTGAGAAGATCCAAACCGAAACGCATTCAGTATAGTTGCAGTGAATTCGTCTAGACAGGGAATGGTCAGGTGCACTATTTCAAACTCACCTTGAAAAACTCCATACATACTATGAAAATGTACAAGGGTATACATATAAATTTTTATGTGTAAATTTTTTCTTTATTTAATTAATCTTCTTTGTATTTTCCAGCAACTTATTTTCAAAACAACAAAAAAAGAAGACTCGCCAACAACAAGTCAATCAATAGCAACTACGGCAACAATAATTTGAAGATATTTATTGACTACACCTCGTAGCAACAACAACAACAACAATAATTTGGTAAGTTAACAAATTAAAACGAGTGTCTACCTGGCCATGATCGGAGTTTGTATGGCCAGAAGTTGGTTTGGTATTTGTTTCCTTTAGGGGTCAACTGCTAATAAATTAGCTAAAATTATATGAGATAGCTCAAAAGACGGGGTTTGGCCTCAGGATATTTTGCTTCTCTGAAGAGATATTTGCTATCAAAGTTTTCATGTTTTTGCTGTAATTTTTATTGGGCTGTACCTAAAAACGTACGGTTTGTTGACCATAACTTTTCACTAAAACAAAAAATTAAAAAAGCGCTTCCGGATTCGTGATCCTGAGGCCAAAACCCGTCTTTTGAGCTATCTCATATAATTTTAGCTAATTTATTAGCAGTTGACCCCTAAAGGAAACAAATACCGTTGGTTTTTTTTTCTTGTGCACCTGCATATTAAGGGGATTGCCAAAGTCTGGTTGGTGTAGTGTCACCATAATATACAAATGTATATGCCTTTATGCATTTGCATGTTATGGTGGTTGCCAAAATAAGTGCAGAATAGTGTACATGTCACAATACCTTACATATGAGGAGCTCCAAACAAAGCAGCAATAATTGTAGACTAAATCACTGTGTACTTAATGCGTTTTGGTTTGGAGCTCCTCAATTGTATATGCGATGCAAATTTATATTAAAAAGTGAGTTCAGAACAGTGTGCCTTACCAGCGTATATGCTTTTGAGGAGCTCCTTACCAAAACGCATTAAGTACATAGTGATTTAGTATACAATTATTGCTGCTTGGTTTGGGGCTCATCATATGTAAGGTATTGTGACATGTACACTATTCTGCATTTATTTTGGCAACCACCATAACATGCAAATGCATAAAGGCATATACATTTGTATATTATGGTGACACTACAACAACCAGACTTTGGCAATCCCCATAATATGCAGGTGCACAAGAAAAAAAACCAACTTCTTGCTTTTTGGTTTGGAACTCCCCAATATATATTGTGACAGGTACACTACTCTGAACTCACTTTGACAAACGCCATACCATGTAAAGAGCACCATAGGCTGTGTGCCAAACGGTTTAAAAAAGCAAATTTTGACAGAGCGATGTTAAATTCTGACAGTTATCGCGGTGAATATGAACGTCAGAATTTGCCCTAGCCCTAGGGGCTAGGTCAAATTTTGACAATCAATAATGTGAGCACAGGGATGCATGTGCTGTTAGCATTCATATTATTTCACATAAATTTATGTTCACATGCGTTATTTAACACTAAAATATAATATAATGCGAATAATACGCAATATAAATGCATGAAAAACACGTAAAATGAGAATTGATTCACAAAGCATCTGCTTTTGCACGTGCTTTTTCCCTACTTCAAAATTTACTACTGTCATAATTTAACGTTTCGTTTGGCACAGCAAAATGGCAAATATTCGTTCACCATAGGAAATTTGTTCACCTCATTTTACTCTGACGAAAAATGTTTTCAATTAGCACACAGCCATAGTATGCAAATGCACAATCGCATATATAATGATTTTAGTCAGGCACCTTTTACAATTTATATTCAGAAAGTTACAATTTATATTCAGAAAATTGCAATTCATATTCAGAAAATTGCAATTCATATTCAGAACTTCCACTTGATTTCAGAAAATTACCATTCATATTCAGAAGCCAACTTCATATTAAAAAATTTCATATTAAAAAATTTCAAATGAATATGAATTGTAAATTTCTGAATATCAAATGGAAGTTCTGAAGATGAATTGTAATTGTGTGAACATGAAATGAAATTCTGAATATAAATTGTAACTTTCTCAATATAAAATGAAAAATGTGTATAATACATTGGTATATTATGGTGACACTAAAACCCATTCTATGTATATCAGACTTGTTAAATGATGATTGAAAATTTTAATGACTGAATTAATTGTGTCGTCCTCAGACAATTTTTAAAGATCAATTAATTGTAAATGTATTATTAACATAAAAATTTCAGATTATTATGCTAATAACACTACTCGACAAAAAAATCTCCAAGAATGAAAGTACATAATGTAAAATATTCTCCTGATTCCGAATATCACATCCATTTTTCTGTGGCAGATCTAGTTCCCCAGATATCGCTGCAAATATGAAAATTCCCAATTTTGCAAATCAATACTTCATATAGGTACTTTTTTCGGTTTAAACTGTTGAATTATACATTATACTAATTCCCTCAAACATTTATTGCCCTCATCTCTATAGGTATCTTCAGTAATTTGGCCGCTATTGCAAAAAACGTTGAAAAATTTTTGAAAAAAAAGAACAACCAAATTTTTACAAAAATTCAGATTTAACCACTTTAAAATCAGGAAAAGTGCACGGACTAAAAAAATTTAGCCATCCTATGTTGTAGGAAATTCAATACCAGTACAAAATTGTGATGTGCTCTCGACTTCATAAGCCCTGTTATCAATCAAAAATTTTCTGTTTTTACGCAAGATATTTTCCGAAATTTCCATATCCTCGACATTTGATACATATGTGGAATTTTATGCTGATTCCAAAAATGTAATCATTTGGTTTAAAAGTAGAATAGTTTTCGTGATATTTTGAAATTTCTGTTTTTGAGATAAGTTAAAATTATTTTTATTAAGTGTTTAAAAGTTGATGTTTTCACTTTTTTGTTACATTTTATGCTTCCCAAAAAAGAAACCAACCAAAATCGCCTATGATAGCTTATTCCCGAAGTCCTTGGTATAGCAGTTGGTCGAAAAAGAATTGAAAATCTGGATGAAGAAATAAATTTTTTTTTTTTTGTAATAACTCAATCCTACTTTTAAACAAATGATTTTTGGAATCAGCATAAAATTCTATGTAGGGATCATCTATCAAATGGCCAGTATATGGCAAATTTCGAAAACTTTTCGGGTAATAATAGAAAATGTTTGATTGATGACTTTCAATAAAATGTTGTACTGGCGTGCTTAAAACTTTCGTAATTAAATTAGCTATAACATAGGAGGGCTAACTTTTTTCCCTCCATAGAATTTTTCTGATTTTCAAGTGGTTAAAACTGAAATTTTGTAAAAAAAATTCGTTTATTTTTTTAAATTTTTTGGAAAGTTTTTTGGCATAGTGGCCAAATTACTGAAGATACCTATAGAGATAAAGGCAAAAAATGTTTGAGGGAATTAGTATAATGTATAATTCAACAGTTTAAATCGGTAAAATGAAAAATACAAATTTTTGACGTAATTATATGAAGTAGTGTTTTGCGAAATTAGGAATTTTCATATTTTCACCGATATCTCGGAATCTAGATCTACCTCAGCAAATGAAAGTGATATTGGAAGTCAGGAGAAAATTTTACTTTCGGAAAGGTCTATTTTATTCTTGGAGACTAAAGTTGATCAAAATTTGTCGAGCCGTGTAATTGAAAATAATTAATTTAAATTATTATATTGTTAAATTTATTTTAAATTAAATTAAAATTAAATTCTTTTATTACTTGATTGTTTTAATTAAAAAAGATAGACGATTTTTTTCAATTATTATTGATTATTTTTCTAATGGCTATTAGTCATGATTATTTTTGATTATTATTATATTATTTGAATTAATTCATTATTAATTTGTGATTAAGGCCCCAATATGAATAAATGAATCACTAAAATAAAAGAAGCCATGGGTCGCCCCTCGGCAGTAGTTTGGCAAACTCTCCGGGTGTATTTCTGCCATGAGAAGCTTCTCAGCAAAAAATTCATTTGCTTTGCAAGTGCCGTTCGGAGTCGGCAAAAAACTGTAGGTCCCGCCAACTTGTAGGAAAAACTCAAAAAGCAACACACCACAAGTTGGAAAGAGAAGCTCGGCTAAAAATCTCGTTAGAGGTTATGATAACCTGTTGGTATATCGCCGCCATTCGTTTTTTTTTTTTTTTTTTTTTTTTAAATTAACAAAAAAAAATTTTACTGGAAGTAATTTCTGTCCTTCCCATATAAAAAATCAAAAATTCGTAAATTAACAGTTTTTGTTATTGAAATGCATGAATTCTATTTTAAATTAACTTCTTATAAATCTTTCAGCACTACAAAACACCTGCTAATTCTAAAAATCTTCTCACAGCGAATTTTTTCAAAAATTGTATGAAAATGAGAAAATCCGCAATATGAACAATTATTTAAAATTGCCCTGCTAAAAAAATTGCTAATTATCGTTATTACTTTTTCATTGTAACAAGGTTGGATGCCACCACCATAGACAACAAGATAATACAACAAAGATGACATCTTGGATTTCCAAAATTTGTCGAACTTTTACGGGATGTTTTAAATCACTTTTTATCGTGACACGGATTTCTAATTTTTCAATTTTCTTTTTTAGGATTCAGGATTTAACCGAACTGTTGTGTGAAATGTGGATGGAGTTACCGGAAGTAAGGACACCAAAGAATGTTTGTGGTCACCAGATGTTAAGTTATATGATATTTTAATGATCAATGTTATTTTATTTATCCTCTTCTATCTGTCCACTAGCTGGCTTTCATATAGACAAGATGAGCCCATACATATGCCCGATGCATTCACCGCTCATATCGTGGTCATGAAAATTTGAGGGGGAGGAATCGGCGATAACAAATATTTTTTTGTTAGTTTTAGAAATGCAATTATGTGTTAAAAAATTTCATGGAATTTTCCAAGTTGTAAGGAAGTTGAATTTATTTCATATATGGTATCTCGATTTGGATTGCTATTTTACATCAAAAGTAACGTTATTTAATTAACTTTCATTTGATGTAAATAGGATTAAAATCGAGAAACATTTTGATGAAAATTTTTGAATTTTCGAAATACATTTAAGTATGTGTATAAAAAATTTCATAAAATTTTCTAAGTTGTAAGAAAGTAGAATTTTTTTCATATATGGTATCTCGATTTGGATTGCTATTTTACATCAAAATTAACGTTATTTAATTACCTTTCTTTTGGTGTAAATAGGAATAAAATCGAGAAACATTTTGATGTAAATTTTTCAATTTTAGAAGTACATACAAATTGTACCAAAAAACTACATGTAACCAGTTTTAAGTAGTAAAGTTGAATTTTTTCGCGTATTGTGCGTGGATTTCTTTAGTTATTTTAACCTACATTTAGGTTAGGTTAGGTTCAAGTGGCTGCCGCAGAGGCACACTTAGGCCAGTTTTGAAAGGCCCGTTGTGATACCACCAACACAAGGAAAGTCAGTCCCGGGACCCAGCCAAATGGAAAATCCCTGAGTTGTTGGGATTTTCCACATAGCAGAATCCCGGGACTGACACTCCTAAACCGACACCGTTACTCCTCCTCGAACCACTTAGATGACTTTATGAAGGCCATCAAGTCCTTTATGTCCAGTTCCGCGATCTGGCTTGGGCTATCCAGGAACGGAACTCCCAAAAAGCGCGTTCTCGCGCCGCTTAAAGCCGGACAGTTGCAGATGAGGTGTTCCACTGTTTCCTCCTCCTCATCATCTTTGCAACTCCTGCAGCATCGTCGGTAGGGCACACTTAGTCTTTCTGCATGCCTACCAATGAGGCAGTGACCGGTTAATACCCCTATCAATATGCAGATTTCCCTCCTAGTTAGGGCATAAATGCGTCTAGACCTTTTGAGATCCCATTTTGGCCAGGTTTGTTTCGATATCCGACACCCTGGGGATTGCAGCCATCTTTCGTTGGCTTGACGGAGTGTGTGCTCCTTCAGCATTAGTTTGCAAGTGGCAAACGGCATACCTAAGCGCTCTTTATCCTGAAGAACCTGCTTGGTCGTGCCCTGCCTGGCAAGCTGGTCTGCCTTACAGTTTCCCTCAATGTCCCTATGTCCCGGGACCCATATGAGGTTTACGCGATTCTGTTGGGCCATCTCCTGAAGAGATCGACGACAGCTGAGCGTCAGTTCAGAGTTGAACGTGTATGAGCCAAGGGATTTGATGGCCGCTTGGCTATCGCTGAAAATAGCGATATCTTCTCCGATAACACGTTTGCTTAACCAGGCCACGGCGTCCACAATTGCCGAGACTTCCGCCTGGAATACGCTACAATGATCAGGTAACCTGAAGGAGAGCTCAAGGTCCAAATCCCTTGAATAAACTCCTCCTCCAACTCTGCCGTCCTACTTCGAGCCGTCGGTGTATATGGAAGTGCCACTATTTGTTTCGGGACACCAATCCGTCCTCCCCCCAGTCTTCTCTGCTGGGAATGTTTATTTTGAAACAGCTATCACCGACTGTAATGGTCTCACAACGATCTGTGCTTAGAGGGAGAAAGCTGTAAGATTCCAGAATACTGGAGTGTTCAATAGTACCCGCACCCCAACTGGAGGTTTCTCTTAGGCGCAGAGCTGATGCCGCTGCTGACCGAAACCCTTCCAGATCAAGTGGCAAAATGCCCAGAATGACCTGGAGGGCTTCTTTGGGCGTTGTCTTTAGCGCACCGCTTATACAGATCATATTGGATCTATGGACTTTCCGCAACAGATTCAGGTATGTTGCCTTGCTCAGCGCAGGCCACCATACGACGACTCCATATAGCATGATTGGACGAATGATGGCCGTGTAGATCCAACTGCATACTCTAGGGCTGAGCCCCGATTTTTTGCCAATGGCTCTTTTGCATTTGTAAAGAGCGATGCAAGCTTTCTTCTGGCGCTGAAGAACATTCTCCTTCCAATTCAGTTTCCTGTCCAGAACTATGCCTAGAAACTTAGCCTTATCCGACAAGCCCAGGCGCGTGCCATCTAGTTCTGGTAGGCTTAGTGTCGGTATTTTGTACCGGTTGGTGAAGAGGACAAGTTCCACTTTCCCCGGGTTGATACTAAGTCCGCAGCGAGAGGACCACGTCGAAACTTCTCGCAGTGCTACTTGCATCAGGTCACACAGAGTTTGTGGGAACTTGCCTCTGAATGCAATAGCTAAATCGTCTGCGTATGCCACTATCTTCCCGCCCCCCAGCTTGTGTCACGTAGCAACGAGTTGACTGTGAGGTTCCATAAAAGCGGGGAAAGAACACCACCCTGGGGTGTTCCCCTTGTGACATAGCGTTATAACTCAACCGTACCAAGTGAAGAAGCTATTTTCCTTCCCCTTAAAAGTTGGTCAATTAAACCAGTTAGAGATCTATCTACGCCCAGATTAGTTAGAGCGGAGTTGATAGCCTCCGGCCTTATATTGTTGAAAGCCCCCTCAATGTCTAGAAAGGCCACGAGACAGTAGTGCTTTTCACACAGCGATTTCTCAATGACAGATACTAGGCTGTGCAGAGCGGTTTCTGTTGATTTACCCTTGGTGTATGCATGCTGATAGCTAAAGATTAGGTTGCTATCAATAGTCGTTGAGAGAAGGTCGCTTAGTATCCTCTCAAAGGTTTTGAGTACAAAGGACGAGAGACTGATCGGTCTGTAGTCTTTTGCCTCGTAGTGGGATGCCTTCCCAGCCTTAGGGATAAACACTACCGTGGCGCTTCTCCAGGAGCCCGGAATGTGGTTGAGAGCCAGGCAAGCTGTGAAGAGAAATACCAGCCATTTAGCTGTGTTTATAAGTTGCGCGGGGATAATCCCGTCCGGCCCGGCAGCCTTATACGGTTCAAAGCTCTTAACTGCCCACCTTAACCTACGCTTTTGGCGAAGTTATTTCGAAAATATTTGTCCGCAGAATGAATTTGTTTGCCAAATTAGACGACTTTGATTTAATTTGACCTAATTTGGTGATCAAATTCAATATGCGGATGAACGGTCTTGAAAAAACTTGGCCAAAGTGACGCATTTGGTGCAGTGTAAATATAGCTTTACATCAAAAGAAATAACATTTAATTACATTTAATTTGATGTAACTATAACTAAAGTCGGGAAACAATTTGATGTAAATTTTAGAAATACATGTATGTGCTCATGACAATACGTTTTTTCCATGTATTTTTCTTGCACTTAACAAGAAAAAACAGAAATATGCATAGTGCCATTATGTTTTTCTAAATTATGTCTTATTTTTCATTAAAACAAGTATAATAAACCAAACGTGTTTCATTTATTTTGGGCATTTTGGAGAAATTTTGGGTATTTTTTGGGCATTTTGGAGAAACATTTTGGGTATTTTGTGGGCATTTTAAATTTCAGATCTGGCAACACTGTTCAAATGCAAAGGGAAATTTTTTAGTTAGAGGAGTGCAGCTATATTATTTTCTTATGGCGTTTCTAAATGAGTGCGAGTGAGCAGCGCTAACACACGTACACGAAATAATCGATAAAAAGGGTCCAATCTGCACGCGGCCCATACAAAACTATCCATTCATCTATCCTCGATTTAGGATAGCTCGACTTAGGAATTATCCAGGATTTTCCTTGGGTTTGGTTAGCAGGGCAGATTCAGTCCGTCAGTACGTTGAAACAACTGACAGCAAAGTAGACTGCGGGTGTTTGTATTCGTAACAACAGATACGACGGATGCGCAAAAATAGAATTTTCTCTAAAATTGACGTACGTCACGTAACTGACGTACTGGTGGACTGATTCTGTTTCCCGCTTTAGAGCCAATTCTATTCCAATATACATCTAGTATCCACCCTGTCGGAAAAACACAAAATCAAATCATTTCAATAAAATGTTGTACTGGCGTGCTTAAAACTTTCGTAATTAAATAAGCTACAACATATGAGGGCTAACTTTTTTTCGTCCATAGAATTTTTCTGATTTTGAAGTGGTTAAAACTGAAATTTTGTAAAAAAAAATTCGTTAAATTTTTTAAATTTTTTGAACGTTTTTTGGCATAGTGGCCAAATTACTGAAGATACCTGTAGAGATAAAGGCAAAAAATGTTTAAGGGAATTAGTATAATGTGTAACTCAACAGTTTAAATCGGTAAAATGAAAAATACAAATTTTTGACGTAATTATATGAAGTAGTGTTTTGCAAAATTAGGAATTATCATATTATCCACGATATCACGGAATCTAGATCTACCTCAGCAAAATGAAAGTGATATTGGAAATCAGGAGAAAATTTTACTTTCGGAAAGGTCTATTTTATTCGTGGAGACTAAAGTTGATCAAAATTTGTCGAGCCGTGTAATTGAAAATAATTAATTTAAATTATTCTATTGTTAAATTTATTTTAAAGTAAGTTAAAATTAAATTATTTTATTACTTAATTGTTTTAATTAAAAAAGATAGACGATTTTTTTCAATTATTATTGATTATTATTCTAATGGCTATTAAGCGGGCTACTCACCTGCCAAGAAATACCTCAAGAAAAAATCGAGCATATATTTCTTGTGCCATTTTCAGTTTTAGGATTCAGGATTTAACTGAACAGTTGCAAGATATGTGTGTGAAGTGTGAAATGTGAATGAAGTGCCGGAAGTAAGGACACCAAAGAATGTTTGTGGTCACCAGATTGTAAGTTATATGATATTTTAATGATCAATGTTATTTCATTTATCCTCTTCTATCTCTCCACTAGCAGGCTTTCATATAGACAACATGAGCCCCTACACATGCCCGATGCATTCAGCGCTCATATCGTGGTCATGAAAATTTGCGGGGGAGGAACCGGCGATAACAAATATTTTTTTTGTTAGTTTTAGAAATGCAATTATGTGTTAAAAAATTTTATGAAATTTTCTAAGTTGTAAGAAAGTTGAATTTCTTTCAGATATAGCATGTCGATTTATATTGCTATTTTACATCAAAGTAAAGGTTATCTAATTACCTTTCCCTTGAAGTAGCTATGGTTAAAATCGATTTGACAATTTGATGTACATTTTTGATTTTTAGATGTACATATTAATTGTGTTAAAAAATTTGATTAAATTTTCTAAGTTGTAAGAAAGTTGAATTTCTTTCACATATAGCCAGTGGCGTGCCTACGTGTTTCAATCAAGGCAAGCCCCAATCCTTATAACCCCACCAAAAGCACATACTGCTGCCAAAGAACATTTCAGACGAAGAAGAAGAGTTCAGGATAGATATTTATCGACTTTTGCACACGGGGAAAAACTTATACATTTAGGTTTCTTCAATAGGCAAGTTATTGTTTTGCAGATTTTTTAAGCTTTTCCAATCCAAGGGAAAAGGTTTACTTGCACTATTTCCCATTTACATACATCGCAGAAGCCAATGCTCAGTTGCACAACGAAAATTTATATTTTTAACTCAGAGTTAATGTCAAATTAATTATTTTATAATGCCTAGCAAAAAAAAAAAATATTACAGCAATCACCTCTATTGAATTCTTTTTTTCTACTTTAAAATATACGCCAATAATTTTTGAGTAGAGCTCTTTGCACATTAACATTGTAGATATGTATATACATATCCAGTTTGGCTTTAAAGCTTATAGTAACAACAGCGCGAAGCTGGCTTCGTAGTTGCATACAAAATTTCTTCTAAAAAATATTTGTTATCACCGGTTCCTCCCCCGCAAATTTTCATGACCACGATATGAGCGCTGAATGCATCGGGCATGTGTATGGGCTCATGTTGTCTATATGAAAGCCAGCTAGTGGAGAGATAGAAGAGGATAAATGAAATAACATTGATCATTGAAATATCATATAACTTACAATCTGGTGACCACAAACATTCTTTGGTGTCCTTACTTCCGGCACTTCATCCACATTTCACACTTCACACACATATCTTGCAACTGTTCAGTTAAATCCTGAATCCTAAAACTGAAAATGGAATAATTAAAAATCCGTGGCACGATAAAAAGTGATTTAAAACATCCCGTAAAAGTTCGACAAATTTTGGAAATCCAAGATGTCATCTTTGTTGTATTATCTAGTTGTCTATGGTGGTGGAATCAAACCTTGTTACAATGAAAAAATAATAACGATAATTAGCATTTTTTTTAGCAGGGCAATTTTAAATAATTGTTCATTTTGCGGATTTTCTCATTTTCATATAATTTTTGAAAAAATTCGCTGTGAGAAGATTTTTAGAATTAGCAGATGTTTTGTAGTGCTGAAAGATTTATAAGAAGTTAATTTAAAATAGAATTCATGCATTTCAATAACAAAAACTGTTACTGGAATTTACGAATTTTTGATTTTTTATATGGGAAGCACAGAAAAACTCAGAAGAATAATTTGATAAAAATTATTCGACAGGTCAAAAGTCCACAAAAATTTTCAAAGTTCAGAATATAATGACCAATAATAACAACTAAATTAGAAATTACTTCCAGTAAATTTTTTTTGTTAACTTATGCTGATTATTTATCGCTATGCGAAAGGAATGCAACTAGCAAGCAGTTTGTATTTTTGTAAGGTGTTTTGTTTATTCAAGAAGCAATAAAAATTAAATGTTATGTAATAAAAAAGTCGCAAACTTTCGTATTCGGCTTCGGCCAAAAATTCAAACTAGTATATATAGACCAGCACCTGGTTTCTGTAACTTTTTAACGAAATTCAGTATTGTCGTTAACATCGATTTTAACAAGTTTTGTACAGAAAATTGTGTCAAAATTGACGATTTTTATGTAACGAACTTCGTTAAAAAATTACAGAAACCAGACATCTTGAATTTTACATAACAAACATAATTCTTTTATGTTAGTGATTAATTTATTCATATTGGGGGCCTTAATCAGAAATTAATAATGAATTAATTCAAATAATATAATAATAATCAAAAATAATCGTGATTAAAGCGGGCTACTCACCTGGCAAGAAATGTCAAACTCCATATAAAAAAACGCTCAAGAAATGGTCAAGAACTGTTTTCACAGTGTAAATGTAGCTTTACATCAAAAGAAATAACATTTAATTACATTTAATTTGATGTAACTATAACTAAAGTCGGGAAACAATTTGATGTAAATTTTAGAAATACATGTATGTGCTCATGACAATACATTTTTTCCATGTATTTTTCTTGCACTTAACAAGAAAAAACAGAAATTATGTTATTATGTCTTATTTTTCATTAAAACAAGATTAAAAAACCAAACGTGTTTCATTTATTTTGGGCATTTTGGAGACATTTTTGGTATTTTTTGCGCATTTTGGAGAAACATTTTGGGTATTTTGTGGGCATTTTAAATTTCAGATCTGGCAACACTATTCAAATGCAAAGGGAAATTATTAGTTAGAGGAGTGCTCTTATGGCGTTTCTAAATCAATGCGAGTGAGCAGCGCTATCACACGTACACGAAATAATCGATAAAAAGTGGGTCCAATCTGCATGCGGCCCATACAAAACTATCCATTTATCAATCCTCGATTTAGGATAGCGCGACTTAGGAATTATCCAGGATTTTCCTTGGGTTTGGTTAGCAGGGTATGGTTAAAATCGATTTGACAATTTAATGTAAATTTTTGATTTTTAGATGTACATATAAATTGTGTTAAAAAATTTCATGAAACTTTCTAAGTTGTAAGAAAGTAGAATTTTTTTCATGTGCAAGATATTGGGTATTCGGAAAACTCGAACAACTGCATTGCATCCTCAGCCAGATGGCATGGTGGAACGTTTCAATCGAACCTTAGAAGAGCACATGAGGAAAGTAGTGGATAAGTTCCAGAAAGATTGGGACACGCACATCTCCTTGTTCCTGATGGCATATCGCTCGGCAATACATGAAACAACGGGTCAGACTCCGGCAAAAGTAATTTTTGGGAATGATCTTCGGTTGCCAGCTGACTTGAAGTTTGGGATAAATGCTGATGAAGGAATAAATGCCAGGAAATCCACTAGCATCCTGGAAGAAAAATGAGAGAAATACACGACCTTGTTAGACAACGGACGAAGATCATGAGTGATAAGATGAAAGCCAGATACGACAAGGCCATCAACTCGGAAGGTTTTAAGAAGGAGATTTAGTGCTGTTATACAACCCACAACGAAAGAAAGGTTTGTCCCCGAAACTGCAATGTAACTGGGAAGGCCCATATAAAGTAATAAAGCGGATAAATGATGTTGTCTACCGCATACAAACTGTTGGAAGACCACGAAACAAAATGAAGGTGGTTCACCTGGAGAGGCTAGCAACGTTTGGATCGCGAAATGTGTCTGATCGGGACGATCAGACTTAGGTGGAGGGCAGTGTGGCGAATGTTCTCAAGAATCGCTCATCTCCCAACTCTAGCGTACTTCCACCACTAGCGTCACTACCACAACTACAGCTTAGATACATAACCCTGCGGGTTAGGGGTTTAGAATATGCCCGAGGTAGGCATACCGGTCGTAAGAGGCGACTAATATGCACATAGGTAATTGTCGTGCTAACTCGATGGTTGATCTACGGATATGATGCCTCTCACCTCTCATTACCCATCTTCTCCTTCCTCATGGATGGAGGGATGCCATGACCTAGAAGGTTCCACTGGTCGTACCAAATCGCTACCACGACAGTCGGGCAGTACCGCAAGGGAGCACCGCAGCGTACCGGGGTCATATCCGGCCAAGGACTGTCAACTTCGGCATCACTCCCCAAAACCTTCGGGGAGTGTTTTGTTGTTAACAACAACAACAACAACAACGTGAGAGCGAGAGAGGGAGAGGCAGCTCGCATGTTTACGAATGTGGCACAAAGAGGAGATGACGATAGATAAACGCTTCGAGAACACTGTTGCACGAATCAACCAGAAATGTGTAGACATGTCTAGGTTGTGAAGCTGCTGTCTGCTAGGGTATATAAACCGCGCAAAGACAACGCACTTCAATCAGTTTATTTTGAAGTGTTGTACAGTGAAGTACTGAACAGTGAATTAACACGCGATATTGTACTACGGTTTTAGTACTGAATAAAGCGTACTACTTATTAAGCAGAATCGGAGTGTTTTATTTAACGTACAGTGATCGAACTCAGGGAAAATAATCCAGGAATCATCGAATTCGTCACAGTATTGTGGCGAATGTTCTCAAGAATCGCTCATCTCCCAACTCTAGCGTATTTCCATCACTAGCGTCACTACCACAACCATAGCTGTGAGCGCGAGAGGCAGGTTTGCGAATATGGCACAAAGAGGAGATGACGATAGATAAACGTTTCGAGAACACGGTTGCGCGATTAAACCAGAAATGTGTAGACATTTCTAGGTTGTGAAGCTGCTGTCTGCTAGGGTATATAAACCGCGCAAAGACAACGCAAATCAATCAGTTTATTTTGAAGTGTTGTACAGTGAAGTACTGAACAGTGAATTAACCCGCGATATTGTACTACGGTTTTTAGTACTGAATAAAGCGCACTATTTATTAAGCAGAATCTGAGTGTTTTATTTAACGTACAGTGATCGAACTCAGGGAAAAATAGTCGAGGAATTATCGAATTCGTCACAATTGGTGTCAGAAGCGGTATTGTTAAATAAATACAAGGACATTGAAAAGGATAACAAGGACATTGAAAAGGATAACAAGGACATTGAAAAGGATAACACGGACATTGAAAAGGATAACAAGGACATTGTAAAGGTAACAAGGATATGGCAAAGTTTAATGACTTGAAGATCCAACAACTCAAAAACGAGTTGGAGAAACGTGGAATGGTAACAACAGGCAATAAGCCAGAGCTACAATCACGTCTACGCGAGGCTATGGAAGCGGAAGGAATCAACGTTGACGATTATGTTTTTCAGCTTTCGGAAGAGGGAGCGACGAAAATAGAAGAGCAAAAGTATACTCCGGATTCAGTAACAAATGTGGACACAAACTCTCTGTTGGCTGTATTGGCTCAGATGTCGACGAATATAACATCAAAGTTTGAAGAACAGAAAACTTGCATGGCATCTCAGTTGGAACAACAAGAGACACGCATGGCATCAAAGTTGGAGGAACAGAAGACACACATGGCATCTCAGTTGGAAGAACAGAAAACTTGCATGACATCTCGGCTGGAACAGGTGTCATCACAGATCTCCGCTCAAATGGAGGAACAGCGGTCATTTATCACTTCGCAGTTGGAAGCACAGGAGGTGTTGGTGTCCTCAAAACTGGAAGCACAAGATGCAAAGATTGCACAGCTGCAGAATAAGATGGACGCTGAAGTCAATGCGCTGAGAGGACGTATCCAAGAGTTGCAGCTGAATCGTGCATCTGTTTCAACAAGCACACCCAAGGTAAAAACCCCATCCTTTGACGGTTCTGTTCCTTTCCAGGTATTTAAGCTACAATTTGAGAAGACAGCAGCTGTGAACAACTGGGGCGCTGAGGACAAAGTCGCTGCTTTATTTGTGGCATTGAAAGGACCTGCAGCCGAAATCTTACAGACTATTCCGGACGCTGAAAGAAACAACTATGAAGCGTTGATAGGAGCCGTTGAAAGACGTTACGGCAGCGAGCATAGGAGACAGATACATCAAATAGAGCTACAGAATCGCTTCCAGAAGACTAATGAGACATTGCAGGAGTTTGCATCAGATATCGAGAGGTTAGCCCATCTGGCAAACGCAGACGCACCAGTGGAATACATCGAAAGGGTTGGATTTTTATCCAAAGCTTCATAAATGGAATACGTGATGTGGAGACAAAGCGAGCCACATATGCTAATCCAAAGAGATCATTTGCGGAGACGGTATCACATGCTCTAACACAAGAAACAGCCTCGCTTTTGAGTAAACCCACGTACAAAGCTCACCGTGTGGAAGTGGAGACGCCAGACTGGGCCGAAAAAATTGACAAAATCCTAGAAGCACTAAACGGGAAGCAACAGAAAAATGAAGGGGTTATTAAGTGCTTCAAGTGCGGAAAACCTGGTCATATTGCATGTTATTGTGGATCTGGATCTAGCTCCAATAATTCCAGTAATGCAAGCGGACGTAAGCGCAAGGCTGAAGGAGATGAGCAAGTCTCCCAATCCAACCAACCGTTAAACTAAAGAGAGTCAGCCGCAAGGGGCGTAGGCTGGCTCCCGCAATTAGATGCCCCATAATCTCTGTCTCACAGATCGGAAGGAAGTCAAGTAATGTTACTGTTGGAGGACTCGTGGACGGAAAAGATCGTTTACTGACTATTGATACGGGCGCATCTCATTCCATCATTCGATCTGATTTAGTCAACAAAGAAGTGAGGCCATTACATGGAGCAAAATTGCGTACGGCGACTGGTGAGGACACTCAAGTCCAAGGAGAAATAACATGTGAAATCGGAATTGGAAATGTCACCGTACTGCACAATTTTATAGTGGCAGATATTGTTGATGAGATCATAGTTGGTGTGGATTTCTTAAGCAACCAAGGCATCAAGATCGACATGCAAAACAGGACCATGAGCTATAAGCACATGGATGTGCCACTCAAATTTGGTTACGAGAACAAGTACATCAGTAAGCGGGTACTCGTGGAAGATAGTCAACAAATTCCACCGAAGTCGGAGGCAGTCGTTTGGGCAAGGATTGATGGAAATTATGGGACAAACAAATTGTGGGTTGTCGAGGCAGCAAACAATTCAAAGACGGATATACTAGTAGGAAAAACACTGGCTATGACAAAACAAGATGGACGTATACCGGTAAGAGTACTAAATGAGTTCCGATCGCCGATCAAGCTTTCCAAAGGAGCTATATTGGGACAATGTCAGGAGGTGGAGGTGATTATAAACTGTGAACAGCTCCAGGGAAATGTCTCTACCAGCAACAGTAATCTATCAGATAATATCACGGCGTGGACGCAAGAGCTCGAAAAAGACCACCAGAGTAAGGCAAACCAACTTCTACTAAAGTACTCTACCATATTTGACAAGGATGGCTCCAAACCAGGTCGGACCAATGTAGTGAAGCATCACATTGATACCGGTGGCGCGAGACCAATCCGCCAAGCTCCTCGAAGTGTTCCCTTGGCCAAACGCCAAGTGGTAAGAGAAATTATACAAGAAATGAGTGACAGCGGCGTGATCGAACCATCAGCTAGTCCATGGAGCTCACCGGTAGTGCTAGTGAAGAAAAAGGATGGAAAAATGCGGTTCTGTGCGGACTACCGGAAGTTGAACGACGTAACGAAAAAGGACAGCTATCCATTACCCAGAATTGACGATACTCTGGACTCACTATCTGGTACGAAATGGTTCTCAACACTGGACTTGAAAAGCGGCTATTGGCAAGTAGAGGTGAAAGATGAGGATAAGGAAAAGACAGTCTTCAGCATTGGAGAGGGGCTGTGGCAATTTACGGTAATGCCCTTTGGACTATGTAACGCTCCAGCTACTTTTGAGAGACTCATGGATCAAGTATTGAAAGGACTGCATTGGAAAACATGTTTGGTGTACCCGGATGACATCATCGTGCTGGGAAAAAGCTTTGAGGAACACCTTAAGAACTTGGAGGAAGTTTTCCAAAGGATAGCTGGCGCCGGTCTGAAATTAAGTCCCAAAAAGTGTGCATTGTTCAAGAAGGAAGTAAGTTACTTAGGTCACAAGGTTACTACGGAGGGAATTTGCACTGCTAAAGAGAAGATCGAAGCAGTAAAGGATTGGCCAAGACCGAAAAATTTACATGAGCTACGAAGTTTCCTCGGACTGTGCACGTATTATCGTCGATTTGTACCGAATTTCGCCAGCGTAGCCAGTAGCCTTCATGAGTTGACCAGGAAGAATATGTCATTTGATTGGAAGAAGGAACATGAAGTGGCTTTCCACACCTTGAAGGAACGGCTGTGCACTGCCCCAATGTTAGCGTATCCAATCCCAGGCTCAACATTTATTTTGGATACAGACGCGAGCGGTTACGCGATTGGAGGGGTTTTGTCACAGATTGTCGATGGGCAGGAGAAGGTAGTGGCCTACTATAGCCGCACAATTGGAAAGCCCGAAAGGAACTATTGTGTAACACGAAGAGAACTACTGGCATTGGTAGAGTGCATCAAACATTTCCACAAGTATCTCTATGGACAGCGATTCAACGTCAGGACAGACCATGCAGCCTTGAAATGGCTTTTGCAGTTCCGTAATCCGGAAGGTCAATTGGCACGGTGGATAGAGCGACTACAAAGTTATGACTTTTCCATAGAGCATCGCAAAGGCAGCAACCACGGCAATGCTGATGCAATGTCCCGGCGACCATGTAACCTAGAATGCAAGCATTGTTCGAAAGCTGAGGCCAAGGAAGATGTTATAGATGTGCGGCTAATGACTATAACATCTACGGACGAATGGAACATGGATCAACTAAGGAAGCATCAGCTAGAGGACCCAGATCTGGTACGTGTGATGCAAGGAATCGAGCGAAACGAACGACCAACAAGAGAGGAGATGTCAGCAGAGAGTCCTGTTGCCAAGTCATATTGGGCACAGTGGAACAGTCTGAAATTGATATCCGGTTGCTTACATAGAGTATGAGAAAGCGAAGATGGTCAATGTGCTCGGAAGCTGGTAGTTGTCCCAAGGAAGAAAATCTCTGATGTTTTGAATGAGCTACATAATGGCCCAAGTGGAGGTCATCTCGGTGTCACGAAAACGTTGGAGAAAGTCAAGCAGAGATTCTATTGGGTTGGTTGCCGGCAGTCGATCGCGGAGTGGATTGGCAACTGTGAGGTGTGCATCAAAGCAAAGGGTCCGAAGTGGAGAAGCCATGGACAGATGAAGCAGTACAACACAGGTGCACCGTTTGAGAGGATTGCCATGGATGTAGATGGTCCATTTCCTACTAGCAAACTCGGGAACAAGTACGTATTAGTTAATGGCCAGAAGTTTACCCGATTCCAAATCAAGAGGCAGAAACCATTGCAGAGGTGTTCACTAACAATTGGATAGCGAGGTTTGGTGTACCGATGGAGTTACATTCTGACCAAGGCAGGAATTTCGAATCAGTCCTATTCCAAGAAATGTGCAAGATATTGGGTATTCGGAAAACTCGAACAACTGCATTGCATCCTCAGTCAGATGGCATGGTGGAACGTTTCAATCGAACCTTGGAAGAGCACATGAGGAAAGTAGTGGATAAGTTCCAGAAAGATTGGGATACGCACATCTCCTTGTTCCTGATGGCATATCGCTCGGCAATACATGAAACAACGGGTCAGACTCCGGCAAAAGTAATTTTTGGGAATGATCTGCGGTTGCCAGCTGACTTGAAGTTTGGCATAAATGCTGATGAAGGAATAAATGCCAGGAAATCCACTAGCATCTTGGAAGAAGAAATGAGAGAAATACACGATCTTGTAAGACAACGGACGAAGATCATGAGTGATAAGATGAAAGCCAGATACGACAAAGCCATCAAAGAAGGGGATTTAGTGCTATTATACAACCCACAACGAAAGAAAGGTTTGTCCCCAAAACTGCAATGTAACTGGGAAGGCCCATATAAAGTAATAAAGCGGATAAATGATGTTGTCTACCGCATACAAACTGTTGGAAGACCACGAAACAAAATGAAGGTGGTTCATCTGGAGAGGCTAGCACGTTTGGATCGGGAAATGTGTCTGATCGGGACGATCAGACTTAGGTGGAGGGCAGAAAGTGTGGCGAATGTTCTCAAGAATCGCTCATCTCCCAACTCTAGCGTATTTCCATCACTAGCGTCACTACCACAACTATAGCTGTGAGCGCGAGAGGCAGGTTTGCGAATATGGCACAAAGAGGAGATGACGATAGATAAACGTTTCGAGAACACGGTTGCGCGATTAAACCAGAAATGTGTAGACATTTCTAGGTTGTGAAGCTGCTGTCTGCTAGGGTATATAAACCGCAGAATCTGAGTGTTTTATTTAACGTACAGTGATCGAACTCAGGGAAAAATAGTCGAGGAATTATCGAATTCGTCACAGTATGTTTATCGAGTACGATCAAAAAGGCATTTCCAGTTCTAAAAAAAATTTGTATTGTACAAAACCGAATTATCGCCGTATTTTTTATGACTTCTTATAACTTTAAGAAATATTATAAAAATTATACAATACAATTCGCACTTCTTACTAACTGTATGCATTTAGTTATTATTTGTTACATACCCTCTGAGACTAGCGCCACTGGATATTTTCATTAGTTAGAGCTGTTGAAACTAACGGGACTTTTGCTTACTCGCTTTAAAAGTTTTATGCAGTCTTTAGCAAGTCATATTGTTAAAAATTATTCATTTAAAATGACTCAAACCGAATCAGGTAATTTGTATCTCTTAAACTTCTACAAAATAGTGTCTAACATGGAAGAAGTGGTAACTAACAAACAATTAGGTGCCAAAAAACGATAAAGTAGTTATAAAACTAACCCAAAGGTTTATAAAATAAAAGCTGCTCTTTTAGGTTTCATTAACCCATAAACTAGTTAGGACTAACGCATAAAGTAGTTAGAGGTGTTTATTATGAGAGTATCCCCACTTTCGGATAACAGCAAAGAGAATATATCAACAAGAGCCACCACTCGTTATGAAAGCAACGAAAAAGATGGATGCCGTTTTCTTTCAGGGTTTCGGTAATTTCGATATAAATATGTTATTGTGTAATCAAAACAAAATGTGTAAAAGAAAATAGACGAGAAATGAAATAACACAAGAGTCGAAACAAAAATTTACCAGCTGTCGAATTTACAAAACTGAGGAAAACAAAATTACCGAAACCCTGAAAGAAAACGGCATCCATCTTTTTCCTTGCATTTATAACGAGTGACGGCTCTTGTTGATATATTCTCTTTGATAACAGTAACCTATGAAGTGGTTATAACTAACAGTCAATAAATTTTTAGAAAACAATTTGCATTTATTACCATAAAAGTATAGAAAATTTGGAATAAAAATCACGCGATTTACAACCGAAAGCGCTATCAGGTAGTTATAACTAACCCATGAAGTAGTTATTACTAACAAATCAAGTAGTTATAACTAACTCGTAAAGTAGTTATAATTAACCCATAAGTAGTTATAACTAATCTCTAAAGTAGCTATAACTAACACATAAAGTAGTTATAACTAACCTATAATTATAATTAATGATGAATGATGATGAGAAACTGTTGCGTTTATTAAAAAAAGATTTTCCCCTGCGGCGCTTTTTCTATAACCGAGAAACCCCTACTGTTGTGTTAATTAAACGAAAAAGAAAACAAGTTAAACTAACCCATAAAGTAGTTACAATTAACCCGTCATGAAGCTATAACTAACCCATCAAGTAGTTATAACCATGATATAAGTACTATAGGTAAAACCGTTCTCTCTTTTGATTTTGTTTTGACGGTTTTAAGCAATATAAAATGTGTCAGTATATTAGTCAAATAGAAAAAAATATTCAAAAAAATTAAAATAAGAAAAATTTGAAAAAAAATCATAAAAATATTTTCCAATTTACACTGCACGTTTAGGTGGACGCTTGGACACTATAAAATGGCAGGAAATGAGATGGTAGATTAGCCTGCTAGAGAGGCACATGTGCTCCGCTTTTACAGTCCTTATTTTTAACAATTCTAGCAATAGTTCTAATTGCAAATTGAAGAAAAATTAAAATAAATTATTTTGATTTGTAATTTATTTGATTGAAAAAACCAAACAGAAAAGTCGTGGCAAAAAATAAATGAGTATGAGAGTGTAATGGAGTGTGGTTGCTAAGTGACCTTGCTCAATCCCGACTCTTGCGTCCTCGTTCGTGCACTCTGGGTAACGGGAGCTACCTAGGCTCGCGGCAGAAAGAGAGGGAGCCCCGGTGGGGCCACTCTGACATACTTGGTTTAAGGGCTCACCGAGGTTTTTGCGTAGCGTCTGTTCACCATGAGGTGCGGCTGCAAGCGGGCGTCTGTCTTGAAGCAAGCGGCTCGCTATATAAATGTGTAAATATTTTCCAAAACCCCGAAACGGGTTGTGCGCTGGGTTTGGGACCCGCCACGTAAAAAACTTAATTCCAATGAAAAAAAATGCAAAGCCTCGGATGAGAACCCCCTTTAATGTTGACGACCCGGCAAAACGAATAAGGCATAACGATTTGGATATTAGGGCATGTACCGGGAATGTCCGGACCCTTTCAAGGGACGGTACCGCTGCCCGACTGGTTGATGTCCTCGTAGGCGCAAAGGCCGACATTACCGCCCTGCAGGAAATGCGATGGACGGGGCAAGGAAAGACGACCATCGGTCCTTGTGACGTATACTACAGTGGCCAGACACGCGGCAAAGCGCGTGGTGTAGGATTCGTGGTGGGAAAGAGACTTCGCCGCCAAGTATTAGCGTTCACTCCTGTGAACGAGCGTCTCGCTGCGATCCGCATCAAGGCGAGGTTTTTCAACATAACATTTATCTGCGCCTATGCGCCGACTGAGGAGACGGACGACGCAGAGAAGGACTCCTTCTACGATAAACTTGAACAGACTTATGATCGCTGCCCACAGCATGATATCAAAATCGTGCTCGGCGACTTTAATGCCAAGGTGGGCAAGGAAGGAGTCTTTGGTCCCACAGTTGGAAAATTCAGTCTCCACGATATAACATCCCCCAACGGCACTAGGTTGATTGACTTCGCCGCTGCTCGCAATATGGTCATCAGTAGTACCAGGTTCCAGCATAAGCGAATACACCAAGCCACATGGCTGTCCCCTGATCAAAGAACTAGAAACCAGATTGATCATGTCCTGATTGACGGCAGACATAGCTCCACCGTTCTGGACGTGCGTACACTGCGTGGTCCCAATATTGACTCTGACCATTATCTTGTCGCAGCCAAGATACGCACACGCCTCTGTGCAACGAAAAAGGGCGCACAGTAACGGAAGGAAAGTTTGACGTCGAGAAGCTGCGCATGACACAGACAGCTGATAATTTCACAACTCGACTCTCACACCTGCTAGCAGAGGGCAATCCTCGACCTAACGATGTAACCGAGCAATGGAAGCATATCTCTCACTCATTGCGTACCGCCGCTGAGGCCACTATAGGGTTCCAGCGAGCCCGCAAGAACAACTGGTACGATGAGGAATGCAAAACTGCCTCGAAAAAAAGGACGCTGCCTACAAGGAGACGTTGCGAACGGGCGCAACCCGCAGTGTATGGCAACAATATCGTGAGGTAAAGAAGGAAGAGAGACGCCTTTTCAGAAAAAAGAAAAGTGAGGCCGAAAGGCGTGAGTGTGAGGAGCTTGAGATGCTGGCTGACAGGAATGATGCCCGAAAATTCTATGAAAAGATCCGGCGGATGACGGAAGGTTTTAAGACCGGGGCAAGCTCCTGTAAGGACAATAATGGCGACCTGGTAACCGACGTACAAAGTGTACTTAAATTATGGAGGGAGCACTTCTCCTCACTGCCAAATTGCGAGGGAGACGTCGAACCCGATACCCCAATCCCTGACGATGGAAAAGTCGTCCCACCACCTGACTATGATGAAGTGAGGATAGCTATATCCCGGCTCAAAAACAACAAAGCGCCTGGAAAAGACGGACTACCCGCCGAGCTGTTCAAACGCGGAGGCGAAGAGCTGGTAAAAAGCATGCATCAGCTCTTATGCAGAATATGGTCAGACGAATGCATGCCTCCGGATTGGAATTTAAGTGTGCTTTGCCCAATCCACAAGAAAGGCGATCCCGCTAACCGCACCAACTACCGCGGAATTAGTCTTCTTAATATCGCATATAAGGTTCTCTCTAGCGTGTTGTGTGAAAGGCTGAAGCCCATCGTAGACAAACTGATTGGGCCTTATCAGTGTGGCTTTAGACCTGGTAAGTCTACCATCGACCAGATTTTCACGATACGCCAAATCCTGGAGAAGACCCATGATAAGAGAATCGACACTCACCATCTCTTTGTCGATTTTAAAGCCGCTTTTGACAGCGTAAAAAGGAGTTGCCTGTATGCCGCCATGTCTGAATTTGACTTCCCTGCAAAGCTTATACGGCTTTGTCAAATGACGTTGAGCAATACCAACAGCTCCGTCAGAAACGGGAAGGACCTCTCTGAGCCACTTGAAACCAAACGAGGCTTCATACAGGGCGACTCCCTTTCGTGCGATTTATTCAATCTGATGCTGGAGAAGATAATTCGAGCAGCAGAGCTAAACCGCAATGGTACAATCTTTTACAAGAGCGTGCAATTGCTGGCGTATGCCGATGATATTGATATCATTGGCCTTAACAACCGCGCCGTAAGCGCTGCCTTCTCTGGACTGGATAAGGAAGCGAAAAAAGTGGGTCTTGCCGTGAACGAGGACAAGACGAAGTATTTGCTGTCATCAAAGAAAGAATCGGCGCACCTGCGCCTTGGCAGCCATGTCACTGTTGATAGTTACAAATTTGAAACTGTGAGGGACTTCGTCTATTTGGGAACCAGTATCAACACCGAAAATAATATCAGTCTAGAAATCCAGCGGAGAATCACTCTTGCCAACAAGTGCTACTTTGGACTGAGTAGGCAATTGAGAAGTAAAGTCCTCTCTCGAAGAACAAAGATCACGCTCTATAAGTCTCTCATCATACCTGTCCTGATGTATGGCTCAGATTTATGGACAATGTCAAGAGAAGATGAGATGGCCCTTGGAGTATTTGAGAGAAAAGTTCTCCGGAAGATTTATGGTCCTTCCCGTGATGCCAACGGCGAGTATAGAAGGAAATTTAAAGATGAGCTGTACGAGCTCTACGCAGATCTGACCATAGTCCAGCGAATTAAAGCCCAAAGACTCCGCTGGCTGGGCCATGTTATGCGAATGGACAAAGAAGCTCCAGCACAGAAGGTTTTCCTATCGTCGCCTGAATTCGGCAGCAGAGGAAGGGGGAGGCCTCGACTGAGATGGAAACAACAGGTGGAGGATGACTTGAACTCCCTTGGGGTTTCCAATTGGCGTCCGTTATCGCTAAAAAGGAATGACTGGCGTGCTTTGATACGAAACGGCCAAAATCGCTTAGGCGGTTAAGCGCCAATAAATGATGATGATGAGAATTGCTTAAAAATGTCACTAGTGTCATTATCGGTTTTACCTGTAGTATTTATATCATGGTTATAACTAACTCATAAAGTAGTTATAAAAAACCCATAAACTACTTATAACTAACCCATGAGGACTAACCAATCAACTAGTTATAACTAACCTACAAAGTAGTTATAACTAACCCATCAAGTAGTTATAACTAACCCATCATGTGGCTATAACTAACCCATAAAGTAGTTATAACTAACTCATAAAGTAGAAATACCAAACCCATAAACTAGTTATTACTAACCCATCAACTAGTTATAACTAACCCACAAAGTAGTTATAACTAACCCATCAAGTAGTTATAACTAGCCTATAATTATACAAGTGTTAATGATGAATGATGATGAGAAACCTTTGTGTTTATTAAAAATAAATAAAATAAATTTTCGACTGCGGCGCCTTTCCATAACCAAGAATACTGTACTGGGTCCATTTCCTCAATTTTAAAACATGTAATTTATGGACGCCCCTTAAGAAATGTATTTCTTCATTAACACATGTCTGGCAACACCTATGACTCGCTAATAGCTCAAGTTGTTAGTTTGATATATGTACCATTGTTTGTTGCGTGTTGTGTTGGTTTTATGTGCTGTGTTTTTGATATATGTACAGTATGTATACAAAATATGTATAATATATAATATTATGAACAAAATGTGCAGTGAACAAATAAAAAAGGTAAACAAGCTAAGTGCAGTGAAAAAACAATAATGTGACGAATACGATGAATCCTCGATTATTTTCCTTGAGTTCGATTACTGTACGTTAAATAAAACACTCAGATTCTGCTTAATAAGTAGTACGCTTCATTCACTACTAAAATCCGTAGTACAATATCGCGGGTTAATTCACTGTTCAGTACTTTACTGTACAACACTTGAAAATAAACTGATTGAAGTGCGTTGTCTTTGCGCGGTTTATATACCCTAGCAGACAGCAGCTTCACAACCTAGAAATGTCTACACATTTCTGGTTTATTCGTGCAACAGTGTTCTCGAAACGTTTATCTATCGTCATCTCCTCTTTGTGCCACATTCACAAACATGCGAGCTGCCTCTCCCTCTTTCGCTCTCACGTCATGTATCTAAACAGCTGTAGTTGTGGTGGTCACGCTAGTGATGGAAATACGCTAGAGTTGGGAGATGAGCGATTCTTGAGAACATTCGCCACACTGCCCTCCACCTAAGTCTGATCGTCCCGATCAGACACATTTCCCGATCCAAACGTTGCTAGCCTCTCCAACAGTTTGTATGCGGTAGACAACATCATTTATCCGCTTTATTACTTTATATGGGCCTTCCCAGTTACATTGCAGTTTTGGGGACAAACCTTTCTTTCGTTGTGGGTTGTATAACAACACTAAATCTCCTTCTTTAAATCCTTCCGAGTTGATGGCTTTGTCGTATCTGGCTCTCATCTTATCACTCATGATCTTCGTCCGTTGTCTTACAAGGTCGTGTATTTCTCTCATTTCTTCTTCAAAGATGCTAGTGGATTTCCTGGCATTTATTCCTTCATAAGCATTTATCCCAAACTGCCTCGACAACCCACAATTTGTTTGTCCCATAATCTCCATCAATCCTTGCCCAAACGACTGCCTCCGACTTCGGTGGAATTTGTTGACTATCTTCCACGAGTACCCGCTTACTGATGTACTTGTTCTCGTAACCAAAATTGAGTGGCACATCTATGTTCTTATAGCTCATAGTCCTGTTTTGCCTTTGATGCCTTGGTTGCTTAAGAAATCCACACCAACTATGATCTCATCAACAATATCTGCCACTATAAAATTGTGCAGTACGGTGACATTTCCAATTCCGATTTCACATGGTATTTCTCCTTGGACTTGAGTGTCCTCACCAGTCGCCGTACGCAATTTTGCTCCATGTCATGGCCTCACTACTTTGTTGACTAAATCAGATCGAATGATCAATGATCAATGCTTCCAAAATTTTGTCGATTTTGTTGACCAAGTCTGGCGTCTCCACTTCCACACGGTGAGCTTTGTACAATGGTTTGCTCAAAAGAGATGCGGTTTCTTGAGTTAGAGCATGTGATACTGTCTCCGCGAATGATCTCTTTGGATTTGCATATGTGGCGCGCTTCGTCTCCACGTCACGTATTCCATTTATGAAACTTTGGATTTTCACCGTCTCGATGTATTCCACTGGTGCGTCTGCGTTTGCTAGATGAGCCAACCTCTCGATGTCCGATGCAAACTCCTGGATGGGGTTTTTACCTTGGGTGTGCTTGTTGAAACAGATGGACGATTCATCTGCAACTCTTGGATACGTCCTCTCAGCGCATTGACTTTAGCGTCCATTTTATCTTGGAGCTCTGCAATCTTTGCATCTTGTGCTTCCAGTTTTGAGGACACCATCACCACCTGTGCTTCCAACTGCGAAATGATAAATGACCGCTGTTCCTCCATTTGAGCGGAGATCTGTGATGACACCTGTTCCAGGCGAGATGTCATGCAAGTTTTCTGTTCTTCCAACTGATATGCCATGCTTGATGTTATGTTGTTTGACATCGGAGCCAAGGCAGCCAATAAAGAGTTTGTGTCCACATTTGCCACTGAATTCGGAGAGTCCTTTTGCTCTTCTAGTTTCGTCGCTCCCTCTTCCGAAAGTTGAAAAACATGATCGTCAACGTTGATTCCTTCCGCTTCCATAGCCTCGCGTAGACGTGATTGTAGCTCTGGCTTAATTCCTGTTGTTACCTATCCACGTTTCTCCAACTCGTTTTTGAGTTGCTGGATCTTCAATTCCTTAAACTTTGCCATATCCTTGCAATGTCCTTGTTACCTTTACAATGTCTTTGTTATCCTTGTTGACTTTACAATGTCCTTGTTATCCTGTATTTATTTAACAATACCGCTTCTGACACCAATTGTGACGAATACGATGAATCCTCGATTATTTTCCTTGAGTTCGATCACTGTACGTTAAATAAAACACTCACATTCTGCTTAATAAGTAGTACGCTTTATTCACTACTAAAAACCGTAGTACAATATCGCGGGTTAATTCACTGTTCTGTACTTCACTGTACAACACTTCAAAATAAACTGATTGACTTGCGTTGTCTTTGCGCGGTTTATATACCCTAGCAGACAGCAGCTTCACAACCTAGAAATGTCTACACCTTTTTGGTTTATTCGTGCAACAGTGTTCTCGAAGCGTTTATCTATCGTCATCTCCTCTTTGTGCCACAATCGTAAACACGCGAGCTGCCTCTCCCTCTCTCGCTCTCACGTCATGTATGTAAACAGCTGTAGTTGTGGTAGTGACGCTAGTGGTGGAAGATGAGCGATTCTTGATAACATTTGCCACAATAACATAGTTTGTGCGTGAAAATAACCAAAAGCAACTACTCGCTGTGAACACAACTTTTTCGATGGCCTTGTTGTTGCCAAGTCATAGCGGGTTTTTAAAATAATGTTTTATTTTGGTTATTCGCGTAAAAAGTGCGAAATAAATAATGGAAAATGTAAAGTGGTGAATAAACAAAATATATGCAGGTGTAATTGAATAACCATATGCACGTACTTTGTTTATTCATGAATGGGCATTAGGTAACTCGCTGTAACTGCAAGCAATGCAAATTGTTGTTGCCCAGTGATTCTGTGAAAATAAACATTGCAGGTTTTTTTAATTTTATAATTTGCCTTTTTTTTAATATATTCGATTTAAATAGCAGTGCGGGTAGTAGGCAAAGCGTTTTTTTTATAATATAGTTGTATTTTGTGCGTATAATGTTAGCGAAATCGGATTGAACTGGTAAATTTGTTTGGAGAAATTCGCAACTTTAAGTGCAAATTTCTCATAAAATATGGGCCTCCGACGGCTCCGGTTTTATATTTTGTACTCTGTGCGACCCCTTCTACCCGTTAAAAAAAATAAATAAAAGCCGCTCCGTACATTATTGGAAAGAATCCCCCCCGATATGTTATCGTTTTTATCGCTGTATTACTTCCACATATAATATTTTTTCCCGTTATTTTAAATTAAAAAAAATCATTGAACAGCTTAAACTGCTTTTACTGGCATATTTCTCAGCATGCATCGATTACCTCTTGATCTATATACTCCATCTGTATATTGGAATCGGAATTTGGCGGAACATGTGCTTTTTGGATATACCTTAAATGCTCGGAATATTGAGTAACCACAACAAAGATACTGAAAATTTTAAGTTTTATATAGCAAATATTTTCAGGGAAAACGATGCATATTTGAACATTTTGGACAATGAGGCCGTTGAATTCTCCAAGAAAAGTACTCCATGAAAAGTACTTCGCAAACGTCAAGCTGTATAGTCGTGTTTCTTTTTGCTCTGTGCTTTTATTTACATTAATTGATTTTATCTCGACATTATTTAAATTTTAAGTGAAAAATTAAAGTTAAAAGAGTGTAAATACTTCTTGTGCTTCATTAATTTGTGTGAAATTTATTATTTCAGTTATTTTGATTAATTTGTGTAAATTCATATTATTGAATTTACTTGTGCCGAGCCTTTTGCATAATTTATTTGTTGCTATTGAAAGGCATCGTTTCTATATTGCAATTGTTGTTGTGATTACTTGCTTTTTACATTCCTTTTTGTTACAGCGGTTTGCGTGGGTTTGTTTGCCGTCTAACACAGTGCATTTAAACTGCTCGCTACATTGCTTTTAAAACGTTCAGGGTTGCTTTCTTTGTTTCACCCAACACACTTTTTTCTTTTGAATTGAGTTTTTGTTTTCTTTTCAATCAGGCCGATTCTAAACAATTCCACATTTTGTGGATTTTCTCACTCCCATATAATTTGTGAGCAAAAATGTAGGAAATGGTGAAACGGTTTGCACCGATTCACTAGTGAAAAATTGTTTAGAATAGGCATGAATAACTTCATTAAATTAAATTTCCGTGATGTCGTGTAGTATTGAAAAGTGCCAAATTGAAGCGAGTGTGAACGCTGTGTCGCATGTTGGCTGTGTGACGGGCTTGCCCACGTCAAGTGCGCTGGTTTGAACGGTAGGATTGCCGACGTCATTACTGAGGACAAAGGATTACGGTGGTCTTGTACCAAATGTCGTTCGAAAGAAGTCGAACTTTGTAAAATCTTTAGGCACACTAGGGACGGGTTCTCTGAAATCCGCAAGGATTTTGCATTGTTAAGCGAGAAATTCAAAAAATACGACACTATTTTTAAAACTTTTAAACTTTTCGATGATATTTTCGGTACTGATGACCCAAAAAGCATGCGCCAACCTCAAAACGATTCGTCAACTAGTTTAACAACCCCGAATTTACCACAACCACTTCAACCATCTCAACCAGTCGAACTAATAGACTTAGCTTCTTCCACTCCTAGCACTTCTGTTCAGGCCAAGTCCAATAACCCTCCTCGAAGGATCTCGCCTAGGAGGAACTTAGAGCCTCCAACTATAACGATTGAGCCTCCAACTACTGTAAGTGAGTCTGAACCGTCCGAACCGTTGACTAAGAAGCTGGTCGTGGTTCCACCGAAGCGAGCGATTTTTGTGTCTAGATTTCATCCTGACACTACCGAAGATGACCTTAAGTATCATATTTCTTCTAAAATTGGAGAGGAAGGGCTAGCAGTGAGAAAGTTTAAGTTTCCTCACCAAAGAAGTATGTCTTCCTTTAAAGTTGATGTGTCGGATAAAGACTTCGATACTGTTTTGAACTGCTCTTTTTGGCCGCCCGGAACTCTTGTAAAAGAGTTCGAAAATAGGCCGAGTAAGAGCGTTCAAAATGCTGTCAGAATCGATCGTAATAATGTTGAGTCAAAACACTAAAGTGCATAAATATTTTTTATCAAAATGTTAGAGGTTTAAATACAAAGTTAACTGATCTTTTTTAAAATCTCTTCATTGTAATTTTAACGTCATTGCTTTTACGGAAACTTGGCTGAAACCCCATGTTTTCAATGCTGAGCTTTTATCTAACAAATATCAGGTATATAGAAATGACCGCTTGAACAGAGTCGGAGGTGGTGTTCTACTTGCCGTTCATTCCTCTCTAATTTCGGAGGAGATTAATTTACCCCTCATCAATTCTATCGAGTTCAAATGTATTCAAATTCAGCTTGGCAGCGTTTATATGTTCTTATCTGTTTCCTATATTCCCCCATCATCTGATATTTCTGTCTACATGCAACATATCTCACTACTCAAAACTGTCCATTTAATGACGAACCCCTGTGATTCGATGATTGTCTTGGGTGATTTCAACCTACTTCATATTTCGTGGAGTATATTTGATGGAAGCATTGTTCCAATTCCATCCAAACCGGGCTACATGGACTTTTTGGATGGTATTTCCGATCTCTGCCTTAATCAAATAAATATTACCGCTAACAAGTTTGGGAAAGTCTTAGATTTAGTTTACGTTGATGATAAAAATAAATTCTTTGTGAAACGGTGTGATCCTCTGGTTTTACCTGAGGACCTTTACCATCCTTCATTAGAGATAGTCTACGAAACCATAAGCAATGATCACGATACACAATCCTACTCTAATAGTAGTTTTGATTTTAACTTTTCCAAAGCCAACTACCGTAAATTAAATAAAGATTTGTCGACACATCTGTGTTCTCCGCAGCGGACTCGGATTCACGCAGAGTAGTAAATTTCACTCCCACTCCCAGGATACAAATTTTTGATTGCAGCCTTTATTTGAAGCTACATTCCTTTTTGTGGTATTGGTTTCCTTTAGGGGTCGACTGCTAAAAATTAGGTAAAATTGTGGGAGAAGACTAAAAAACGCCTTAGGCGTCTGGATCACGAATCCGGGAGCGCTCTCAGTTGTTGCCTACTTTAGTTCAAGCTAAGGTCTCAAACCGATTAAAATAACGTTTCGGTTTCGGTTTTGCATCGTGTTACGGTTTCGGTTCCGGTTTCGTTCTTCAACATTTATTTCGGTTTCGGTTACGGTTCCGTTCCGGTTTCCAAATAAAAAAACGAACAAAATAAATTTTTCTACTAAAATACTCAAGTATCTACATATGTAGCGTCGAAATAGGTCTAAATTTTCATAAATTTTTCCTGCGGCCATGATGGAATTTCTCCAATATAATAATAAATTTGGTACCATTTTAGAAGACGGTTCAATGGTTAAGGGTGGTCCAAAATTATCAATGTTGATATCAAAAGACGCGTCTTGACTCCAGGATCAATAATCCGAAAGCGGAAAATAAAAATTTTATTTTTGTGAAGAGATATTTGCATTCAAATGCCCCTAAAATTATGCCATAGAATGCGTACCGTGGCACGTTGCCACGGTTCAGGCAACCACCCGGACTTGGAATGGCGTAGCCCAGGGTTATTTTTTATAACTCGGAAAGGTGTTCTGCACATAAAAAGTATGGATTACACCCCCCGGTTTTGGACCGATTTTGGGTAGTTTTTTGGTTTTTTGCCAATAAGTTTTCACAGATATATTTTTAATTTCCGCTTTCGGATTATTGATCCTGAAGTCAAGATGCGTCTTTCGATACCAACATCGATAATTTTGGACCACCCTTAACCACTGAACCGTACCATAAATTTTAATAAGCCATGCAAGGATGAAAGTTCTGCTAAACAAATTCCTAAAATTAACTCTACTTTTTTATTAGAAAAATATTAAAATGGAGCCAAATGAAATGTATAAATCATCGAAAGCATTAATATGAGTGGTACTTTCTGCGACAAGCCTGAACATTTCTTTTTCGGATCTGGTACATTTTTTTCGATGTTGTTGTTGTTGTAACGATGTGTAGTCCTGCCCAACGCGTATTTTTCCTTAACCTAATTGTCATCAATATCTTCTAACGGGAGTCCAAGGAAACTAGCAGTTTCAATAGGGTTGGACCAAAGAGAGATGGGTGTTAGAAGAGTGGGCTCAAATGAGCAAGAAAATAAGTGATTGGTATTATGGGGGGACGAGCCGCATGCCGGACATACATTCGGCACATCAGGGTTCAGTCTAGATATGTAGGAGTTTAACCTACTACAATATCCAGAGCGTAATTGAGCCAGAGTGACCCTTGTCTCTCGAGGAAGATGACGCTCCTCTTCAGAAATGCCAGGTGTTGCGGCATGTAAGACATTGTTTAGCGGACAGAGCGCAGAGTAATGGCCAACAGACGTTGTATGGATATGCCCCAAAGCCTGTTTGTGCACCTGTAGATCAAACGGCGTTGTTATATAGTGACGGGTCTCATCAAAATGTTTACGTAGATGCGACCTTATGGTCCTAGGAGGCGGAATGAGTTCAAGCAGTTGTCTACCGGGATGCTGTGGTTTACAGAAATTCAGTAGATACTGCTTGTTTAGCATTTCATTATGCTCCCTAACTGGAAGCATTTCCACCTCATTAAGTATATGAGATATAGGTGACATAAGGACGCACCCCGTAGCGGTTCTGAGCGCGGTGCTTTGACAGGCCTGAAGCTGATTCCAGTGAACGTCTGCAAGCCCCGGCGACCATATCGGCGACGCATAGTTCAGGATCGGCCGACCAATTGCCTTGTACGTTACCAACAACGGGTCTTTGTCTTTACCCCAAGTACTGCCGGCTAGTGACTTGAGGATTTTGTTGCGGCTCTGTAATTTTGAGACAATTGCAGCTGAATGGGCAGCGAAAGTGTGCATGGTGTCAAAAGTCACTCCTAAAATTTTGGGGTGAGCGACAGTAGGTATTTTATGATCACCTATATAAATTTATAATTCCATGCCAACCTGCGCCGTCCACGTCGTGAATAAGGTCGCCGAAGACTTTGTTGGCGACAATGTCAAGGTTCGGGCAGTGAAGAACTCGACTAGAGAGGGGAGATAACCATTTATTTTGGAGCATAGCTCATCAACGGAAGTACCAGTTGCCAATATCGTGCAATCGTCTGCGTAAGAAACAATCGTAACTTCTTCTGGTGGAGGAGGAAGCTTCGAAATATAGAAGTTAAACAATAACGGGGAGAGGACACCACTCTGTGGTACCCCTTGTTTTATCTTCCTGGCTTTAGGTTTTTTGTTTCTGAATACAACCGACGACCGACGACCACTGAGATAATTGGCGGTCCAACGCTTTAGACAGGGGGGGAGTGACGAGTCTTCCAAATCAGCTACAAGTTGCCCATGATTTACTGTGTCAAAAGCTTGACTCAAATCAAGTGCAACTAGAACCGTCCTGTCATTAGGCCTATTTTGATTTAGACCGTCAGTTATCTGAGTCTTTATGACATTTAGAGCAGATGTTGTGCTCCTACCTTTCCTGAAGCCATGTTGGTGCTCGGCTAACATCAAGTGTGATGTGTAGAGCGGGAGTAGGACTGCCTCAAGTGTCTTTACTACTGGCGAGAGGAGTGATATCGGGCGATATGACTCCCCAACGTTAGCTGGCTTGCCAGGCTTTAGTAGTGGGATCACAGTTGCCTGCTTCCATTTGTCGGGTATGACAGCTGTGATCAGGGACAAATTGAAGACGGCAGTTAAATATTTGACTCCCGCTAGGCCGATGTGTTTTAGATGCACCATGGCTATGCCATCAGGGCCGATGGCTTTGGAGTTTTTGGCCTTCCGGATGGCCTCTTGAACCTCTGTAGCGGTGATGGGAACGGGGGCATAGTTTTTGTGTTTATGCGCACGCCTGAAGATTCCACGTCTAGCCCTATCTTGCGCAGGGTGTGGGACATATTGTCGACAAAAAGCCTGTGCACATTTCCTGGGGTCATTTATTGTCTTGTCACCAAAGGTAATGTCGACATTTTTTGGTGGACCCGAAGGATTCGACAAGGACTTGACGGTGGACCATAATTTCCCAACACCGGTAGAGAGGTTACAAGACCTGAGGTGCTCCTCCCATTTGGTTTGTTTGTGTTCGTTAACCAGCCGTCTGATTTCCACGTTGAGATCACCGATCTGTGGGTCAGATGGATCGATGTTGCGTATTATGTCACGTTCGTTGGCCAAGGCTGCGGCCTCAGCTGGGAAGTTAGGCCTAATATCTTTTATCCTACCAGCTGGTATAAAACGGGCTGTAGCCTTTTTAATGACCTCACGTATGTTACGCTCGCCATCGTGTACGTCAGTGGGAATGGGAAGATCACCAAAGGAGCTCTCCGTGAATTCCAAAAAGCCGACCCAATTGGCCTTTTTGAAATTCACGTAAGTTCTTTTCTCCGACGTGATAAAATCCGTGGCACGATCGACAGACAGGATGATAGGCAGGTGGTCGGATGGCAGGGCCACCATAGGTTGCCAGTTGATGCTGTTAATTAACCCCGGGCTAACAATAGTTAGGTCCGGGGAGCTACTGCAGTTAACAGCCATCCTAGTTGAGGAGTCTCCGTTCACAGTACAGAAAGAGGAGTTATGAATTTGCTCGGCTAATTCCCGTCCTCTGCCGTCCACAGAAAGGTGTGAATGCCACATATCATGATCGCTTCGTTCAACTATAGTCAAACTTGCTCTTTCAGTAATTTTATACTAAGGTCAAAACGTGTATTTTGTAACCTTGCTCGACAATCTTCCATGAAAGTTTTCAAGTTACCTGTTTGTAAAGGAAAATACCTATGTATGTGCCAGTAAAAGAAGTGAGACATTAAAAAATTCAAAACCGTTTGAAACCGATTCGGTTTCGTTCTTTTTCAGATCAAAATAACGGTTTCGATTTTGAAAAATGAATCGGTTTTAATCGGTTTCGTTTTCAGTCCTTAGTTTAAGCCAACGTTGAGCTGCTAATTCACCTCTCCGGCAGCATGTTTTTACTTTCATATACTTTAAAATATTTTTTTTAGCATAAGTGCAGAATACATACATTTCGAAAATCAAAAAAATATTTATATGGATCGATAGCAGTATTTGCGAAAAGTTGAAACGCATAATTTTTTTTTGGTGCTAATAAAAACTTAAGGTGTAATTCCACGTAAAATGTCAATTTTTATTTTTTTTTAAATCGAAATATCTTTCAAACTACTTATCGGTTTAGAAAATGTTAAATACCAATAATTAGGTAATAAAAATACCTTTCATTTAATGTATAACACTCCCACCTTAATGTAAAATTTTTATATGAAAACTATGTTTTTTATAAAAAAAAAAACGAATGGAAATGAATAAAACTGTTAAAAAAAGAAAAAATGTCCCGTTAACGGTATTATTAGATAGTAAAATATTGTAGATAATGCAATAAGCTTTCATTTTATACACATATTGCTATATGAAAATTTTATATTTCCATTATAAAAAGTTAAAAAAAGTAATCGGCTCAGGGTTAATTTTTTTTGGAGTAAAAAACAGGGACTAAAAGTGGTTTAGAAAGGTGTCCTGCACATAAATACCATGGATCCCGCCCATAGAGTGCGTACCGTGGCACGGTTCAGGCAACCGGTGACAGGTAATAGTGTCACTGGTAATAGTATAATAATGAAATTTGCTTCTTTGTTCCTTTTTAGTACATAGTGTGTCAAAGGGTTAATAAAGTATACATTGAATGAAAGGTATTTCGAAGAGAAAATTTAGGAACAAAAAATTTTAAAAATCCATTCACCAGTTTGCAAGATATTTTGAAATGAAAAAAATATTTTTTGACCTTTGACCTTGAATATCTTTTTAACCCTTTGAGTGCACCAAAAAAGACCGTTAAATGCAGCGTAAAACCCTCTTTCAAGCGCAACTTTTTTTTTTGACAAATGTATGTATTCCGCACTTGTTCCTTTTTTTGATACTCCAAATGTGGCCAATGGTTAAGCTTCTTAAACAGCCAGGTTATCTTTCAGTTTTTTTTCAACGTTATCACGTACGCCGTAGGGAAGCTCTACAACTGCCAACTACGTCTGTTTTGCACAAAAAAAGACTGTCTATTAATTAGCCGTGCTCAAGGCGCCCACTCACTTCGGACTTACAAAATCAATTAGATGCTTTTAAAATTTGTTAGTCGATTTTTTTCATCTGAAAGATTTCGCAATTTTGTCTTGTAAGTATTGTATTGTATTTTTGTAGTGAACATAGCGCTATATATCTTTTTTGGGGCAACAAAAGTTGGCATTAGCTTCCTTTGTTTTTTTTTTTCATTTTTAGGCTTCAGGTTTTAACTGAACAGTTGCCAGATATGTGTGTGAAGTGTGAAATGTGGATGAAGTTGCCGGAAGTAAGGACACCAAAGAATGTTTGTGGTCACCAGATGGTAAGTTATATGATATTTTAATGATCAATGTGATTTCATTTATCCTCTTCTATCTCTACACTAGCTGGCTTTCATATTCACCGCTCATATCGTGGTCATGAAAATTTGCGGGGGAGGAACCGGCGATAACAAATATTTTTTTGTTAGTTTTAGAAATGCAATTATGTGTTAAAAAATTTTATGAAATTTTCTAAGTTGTAAGAAAGTTGAATTTCTTTCACATATAGCATGTCGATTTATATTGCTATTTTACATCAAAGTAAAGGTTATCTAATTACCTTTCCCTTGATGTAGCTATGGTTAAAATCGATTTGACAATTTGATGTAAATTTTTGATTTTTAGATGTACATATAAATTGGGTTAAAAAATTTCATGAAATTTTCTAAGTTGTAAGAAAGTTGAATTTCTTTCACATATAGCATGTCGATTTGTATTGCTATTTTACATCAAAGTAAAGGTTATCTAATTACCTTTCCCTTGATGTAGCTATGGTTAAAATCGATTTGACAATTTGATGTAAATTTTTGATTTTTAGATGTACATATAAATTGTGTTAAAAAATTTCATGAAATTTTCTAAGTTGTAAGAAAGTTGAATTTCTTTTCTAAAGGTTATCTAATTACCTTTCCCTTGATGTAGCTATGGTTAAAATCGATTTGACAATTTGATGTAAATTTTTAATTTTTAGATGTACATATAAATTGTGTTAAAAAATTTCATGACATTTTCTAAGTTGTAAGAAAGTTGAATTTCTTTTCTAAAGGTTATCTAAATACCTTTCCCTTGATGTAGCTATGGTTAAAATCGATTTGACAATTTGATGTAAATTTTTGATTTTTAGATGTACATATAAATTGTGTTAAAAAATTTCATGAAATTTTCTAAGTTGTAAGAAAGTAGAATTTTTTTCATATATGGTATCCCGATTTGGATTGCTATTTTACATCAAAAGTAACGTTATTTAATTACCTTTACTTTGGTGTAAATAGGATTAAAATCGAGAAACATTTTGATGAAAATTTTGAATTTTAGGAATACATTTAAGTATGTGTATAAACAATTTCATGAAATTTTCTAAGTTGTAAGAAAGTATAATTTTTTTCATATATGGTATTTCGATTTGGATTGCTATTTTACATCAAAAGTAACTTATTTAATTACCTTTCATTTGATGTAAATAGGATTAAAATCGAGAAACATTTTGATGCAAATTTGTTAATTTTAGAAACACATTTAAGTATGTGTATAAAAAATTTCATGAAATTTTCTAAGTTGTAAGAAAGTAGAATTTTATTCATATATGGTATCTCGATTTGGATTGCTATTTTACATCAAAAGTAACGTTATTTAATTACCTTTCCTTTGGTGTAAATAGGATTAAAATCGAGAAACATTTTGATGTAAATTTTTCAATTTTTGAAGTACATACAAATTGTACCAAAAAACTACATGTAACCAGTTTTAAGTTCTAAACTTGAATTTTTTAGTGTATTGTGCGTGGATTTCTTTAGTTATTTTAAGCTACATTTACACTGCACCAAATGCGTCGCTTGTGGCGAAGTTATTTCGAGAATGTTTGTCCGCAGAATGAATTTGTTTGCCAAATTAGACGGCTTTGATTTAATTTGACCTAATTTGGTGATCAAATTCAATATGCGGATGAACGGTCTTGAAAAAACTTGGCCAAAGTGACGCATTTGGTGCAGTGTAAATGTAGCTTTACATCAAAAGAAATAACATTTAATTACATTTAATTTGATGTAACTATAACTAAAGTCGGGAAACAATTTGATGTAAATTTTAAAAATACATGTATGTGCTCATGACGATACGTTTTTTTCCATGTATTTTTCTTGCACTTAACAAGAAAAAAAGGAAAAATGCATAGTGCCATTATTATTTATTATTTATTATTTTTCATTAAAACAAAATTGAAAAAACCAAACGTGTTTCAATTATTTTGGGCATTTTGGGACAACTTTGGGTATTTTGTGGGCATTTTAAATTTCAGATCTGGCAACACTATTCAAATGCAAAGGGAAATGTTTTAGTTAGAAGAGTGCAGCTATATTATTTTCTTATGGCGTTTCTAAATGAGTGTGAACATGGCTTATTTTATCACCCGCACTGCTTATTTTTTATTTCAAACGCGAGTAAATAGCATAAATCCCGAAAATTATTATCTTAAAAAAACCGCCATCACCGGAATCACTAGGCAACAACAATGCCTTTATATTACCAAAGAGAATATATCAACAAGAGCCGTCACTCGTTATAAATGCAAGGAAAAAGATGGATGCCGTTTTCTTTCAGGGTTTCGGTAAATTGTTTTCCTCAGTTTTGTAAATTCGACAGCTGGTAAATTTTTGTTTTGACTCTTGTGTTATTTCATTTCTCGTCTATTTTCTTTTACACATTTTGTTTTGATTAGACAATAACATATTTATATCGAAATTACCGAAACCCTGAAAGAAAACGGAATCCATCTTTTTCGTTGCTTTCATAACGAGTGGTGGCTCTTGTTGATATATTCTCTTTGATATTACTTGCAGTTACAGCGAGTTGCAACTGCTGAAGTGAATACATAAATAAACAAAATATGTTTATTCAATTACACATGTATTTATTTTGTTTATTCACCATTTCACATTTTTCTTTAGTATATTTTGTTTTATAACACCTTTTTATTTCACAATTACAACTTTTATTTATTTTACACACAAAACCATTGTGTATCGTGATCCTGAGTCCAAACTCCGCCTTTTGAGCCCCCTTCCCATAGTTTTAGCTAATTTATTAGCAGTTGACGGCTAAAGTAGACAATTACCAAAAAAGCAACCGAATCTCGATAAAGTCGATGAAATTTGACACCTTTTGACCTAATGAAAGCCAGCCTTTAGAGTTGTAATTTAAAAAGTTTATTTTACATTTTGAACATGTAGCACTCTTTTCAGAATTTGTTTGCAACTTTTTAGAATTTGTAAAGATTTAAAAACGTACTGAAAAAGGCAAGAAAAAAATGAAAGCTGCTAACAACATTTCACGACAGGCCAATTGCATTATGCTGGCGAAATTTGATGTTGGGACCTGGCTTAATAAATTAAACACAATCTATCTAAAAAAATTGTGTTCTCATTTTCGAAGTTCGAACATTAAAATTTTTTCTGAAAAAAAATAAAATTTAATCGTTTTAAGTTTTGTATTTTTTTTTGCAAAATATAATAAAAGATTCGCTTAAACATTTCCTTACAAATTGGAATAAAAAGTTGTGCAACACAGCAACGCTTTTTTGCAAACAAGAACCCTGTCTCATCGTTTTACGGTCCTGCACAAAACCCTGGTTTGCAGAAACCACAATAGCAACCCAGATTTTTGACATTGATGTGTGTTTTGATTGACGTTGAAGTGTGTTTTGACATTTCTGTGTTATGGTTCACGCATCTACAATGGAGCAGTAAGGAAGGCGGTCGGCATGATTTCGAGGTGCACTGTGGCTAGTCATTGTCGGCTGGGGTGGGTTCTTGCCAACCTTACTGTCCTGCGCCATAAACAGAAAAATTCCTATCATGCCTATCAAAACGCAGACACAACACTGAAAACGAACAATCGGTTAAACCCGAATGCCACGGACAACCCGTTAAAATTCAAAAATTCAAGAAAAGACAACAAATGAGGCCGGTTAAATTCAAATTCAAAAGAAACTTAACTGGCAACTCAAAGGCAAAACAAAATTTTAAAATAACGAAAACTAACCTTGCTTCAACTTTGAGGTCTCCAATTTGCCATGCTTCGTTTAAATACGTATATTGAACTTTTCTGTCAAAGTCAAAGTTCGAGGTAAAGTCAAAATAAAGGTTTATGTAACTGGCCCTTTACTTTTGTCGACTTTATTTAATAACCTTAATTATTTAATTAATTACGTTTTTATTTATCTAACTTTGTTGTTTATTAATTTAGTTATTTATTCAATTATGTTATCTATTTATTTAGTTAAGTGATTTGTTTTAAGTATACTTCTTTGAATATCGTATTATTATATTCATTCTTTTATTTGTGGCCTTTTATTTTATTATGTTTTATTTATTTTATTTCATTTAAAAAAAACTTTTCGTTTACGTAAGATTATTATTTTAATGTTTTGTTTTTTTCTAAGCTTTGGTTTTTTTTTTTTTTTTTTTTTAATTTCCCCTTCTTTTCCCTTCCCTTCACTATTTTGCTTATTTTTCTATTATTATCATTATTTTTTTGAAGTTTCAAAATATTATTTCCCCCTTATGTCTATTTTGATTTTATAATTAACTCCCTTATGTTTCTTTACAGCAAAATTTTACTTCTTTTCCTGTCTTATGTTTACATTTTATTTTGCGTTTACTATTTTATGCTTATTTCAGTTACGTATATGTATTTAGTTGCTTTCACCTATCCCGAACTTACATATTTATCTAATCTAATCAAAATTTTATTCCCAAAACATCTTTATTTTCTTATTATTTACTCTAACCTTAACCTCCCTATCCTTATTTTATATTCCCTACTCTTTAGTTTAATTAAACGAAATTATATCTAATTTAGTGTGCCAATTGGCACGAACTCACCGAATAAGTAATTGATGTTGTGTTTGTTGTTGATGTTGCGCGTTGGCTGCGCGCTGTTGTTGTTGTTGGTGTTGCAGTGGTCCTTTGACAAGGCGACCTCACTGCCGCAGGTCTACCTGATGATGCTGTATTTGTTGTTATTGTTGCGCGTTGCCTGCGCGCTGTTGTTGCTGCTGTTTCGCGTTGCTGCGCGCTGTTGTTGCTGCTTTGGTTCCTTATCGCTTTTGTTGTTGGCGCTTATTTACGCTTGTAATTGTCGTGGCTGGTAGTTGTTGCTGTTGGCGCTCGCTGCGCGCTGTTGTTGGCGCTTTGGCTGCTTAGCGCTTTTGTTGTTGGCGCTTATTGGCGCATCTAATTGTTGTGGCTGGTAGTTGTGCGTTTGCTGCGCGCTGTTGTTGTTGTTGGTGTTGCAGTGGTCCTTTGACAAGGCGACTTCACTGCCGCAGGTCTACCTGATGATGCTGTATTTGTTGTTATTGTTGCGCGTTACCTGCGCGCTGTTCTTGCTGTTCTTGCTGCTGTTGCGCGTTGCTGCGCGCTGTTGCTGCTGCTTTGGTTGCTTATCGCTTTTGTTGTTGACGCTTATTTGCGCTTGTAATTGTCGTGGCTGGTAGTTGTTGCTGTTGGCGCTGGCTGCGCGCTGTTGTTGGCGCTTTGGCTGCTTAGCGATTTTGTTGTTGGCGCTTATTGGCGCTTCTAATTGTTGTGGCTGGTAGTTGTGGTTGTTGCGCGTTGGCTGCGCGCTTTTGTTGCTGTTGTTGCAGTGGGCCTATATGAGGCGGCCTCACTGTTGTTGGCAAAGATGATTGTTGTTGGCGCTAGCTGTAGTAGCTGCGCTTGTTGTTATTATTGTTATTTTTGGCAGCGCTTGTTGTCGTTGTTAGCGCATTTGTTGTTGTTGCAGCGGGCCTATATGAGGCGACCTCACTGTTGTTGTCAAAGCTGGTTGTTGTTGTATTTTTTTTGTTGTTGTTGCGCGTTGGCTGCGCGTTGTTGTTGTTGTTATTGCGCGTTGGCTGCGCGCTTGGTTATTGTTGGCGCTGGCTGTAGTAGCTGCGCGTTGTTGTTATTGCAGTGGGCCTATATGAGGCGGCCTCACTGTTGCTAAAGCTGGTTGTTGTTGTATTTGTTGTTGTTGCGCGTTGGCTGCGCGCTTATTTGTGCTTAATGCTTAGCACGGCTGTTGTGGTTTTTCTAGCTGTTGTTGCTAGCGCTCAGTTGCGCTACTTGTTGTTGTTGCGCGTTGGCTGCGCGTTTAGTTATTGTTGTTGCGCGTTGACTGCGCGCTTGGTTATTGTTGGCGCAGCTGTGCGTTGTTGTTGTTGCGCGTTAGCTGCGCGCTGTTGTTTTTACAGGCGCTGGCTGCGCTACTTGTTGCTGATGCTTCGTTGTGGCCGGTAGTTGTTGCTGACGTTGGCGCTAGCTGCGCTGTTGGTGCTTGTTGCGCTTAGTGCTTAGCACGCTGTAGTCGTTGTTGTTGGTATGCGTGGTTGTTGTTGTTGTTGTTGGCGCTTATATGCGCCTGGTTATTGTGTTGTTGCCGATGCATTGGGCCTTTGGCCACGCGACCCCACTCATGTTGTTATTGTGCAGTGGACCTATATTGAGGCGGCCTCACTGTGGCTGTTTTAGCTGATGTCGTTGTATCTGTTGTTGTTGTTGCGCATTGGCTGCGCGCTGTTATTGTTGTTGGCGCTGGCTGCGCTACTTGTTGCCGATGCTTTGTTGTGGCCGGTAGTTGTTGCTTTTGGCGCTGGCTTCGCGCTGTTTTTGTTATTGGTGCGTTTGCTGTTAGCGCTGTTTGTTGTTAGCGCTCAGTTGCGCTACTTGCGCTTCGTTGTTGTGGGTGGTTGTTGTTGGCGTTTATATGCGCCTTATTGTTGTTAGCGCTTATATGCGCGCTGTTATTGTTGTTGGCGCTTATATTCGCCTTGTTGTGGTTGTTGGCGCGTTTGCTGTTAGCGCATTTTAAGGCGCTTGTTGTTATGGTTGGTGTTAGCGCATATATGCTGTTGTTAGCGCTGTTGTTGTATGCCCCAATTTGTACGGGCGCCTGCTTGTTTTCGCGCTAGCGCGTTGTTTTACGAGCGCCTGTCTTAACGCGCGCCTGTTGGGATTCGTGTGTGGCTTTTCAAGAGCGCCTGATGTTTGCGTTGTTGGCGCGTTTATGCGGGACGCTGATGTTGCTGTTGCGCCGATGAATTTGGCGGTTAGTGATGTTTTACTTTGACGCGTTGGTGCGCGCTATGCCAGCGCGTTGATGCCGGGGCTGGGTATGTGTCTGTAATTAAGGTTTAAAACTAATTAAACTAATTTTGAAAGTTTGGTGCCCTACAATCCAACCTATATAACCGCACTGTGACAGAAAAAATACATACAACTTGTATGGCGGCAACCAAAATTTAACGCCCGACATTCAAAATTTGTAGTTTTTGTTCGACCAAGTTACACAATACTAAAGCAAAATGCGATCGACTCAAACAAAGAAAATTATTCTACTGCAAATCGGCACTCGCAATAGGGGTGCCTAATTCGGTTTCCAGCTTTTTGTTTGACATTTTCCGATTTGTGGCCTTTGGTTAGAAGCAAAAAAGAACATTCATGTACGTGCGGCCAAAAGCACGATGTGCGGCTATATCAAGTTAGACTGGAAAGTGCGATTTACTTACGTGTCTGTACAAGGCTGCAGCTTCCGATGACTAATCTGGAGAATTTGAAATACCTTTCTGGGAGTGTCGCCTAGGTGAATGCATGCGCGTATTAACCACCTGCTCCGTTGAATATTGGTGTCTCCTTAATCCCTCGAAAGTCAGGAAGGTCCACCTCTTCGAGTGCGCAAAACAATTTACATTAGAGTATCGCCCAGAACACTTTTTCGAATGGTTTACACCGGTAAGCAATAGCGTGATTTTGCTTATTTAATTGTTGTAAGACACTCACTGCAGCACAAAACTTGCGGTTGTGTATAAGGGCAATAAAAAGATACACTACCGTGAAGAGTTTCTCTATATAAGGCTATGTTGCCCAATATCTCACATACGACGCACAATTTATGCTTGAAAATACCGCACCACAAAACTGGTAAATACTTTTCACTGAATTTAATATTTTTTTCAACACTCAAACTGATTACGACCGACCGCCACGAAAGTTATTTTTCTTTTGATTTGCCGGTATACGTGCAAAATCTCAGCAGTGCCAAGAAGATTCCAATATCTTTCCACTAACGGCACTATTGGTTTAGAAATCTTCCGTTCGCTGTGATATGATGTAATATCTGGGTTGCCATGTTGCGCGATGCACGGTTATTGCCATCAGGACTCGAACCTACTTACTTTCTTAAAAGTACCAATTTTTGTAATTATGTAGTAAATTATATAGAAAATAGGTTATATTAAAAGGGAAAACTGTATTATTGGAATAAAGTGATGCATAATTATAAAATCCGGAATTCGATGAAAATAAAGAATATGATACCAGTTTTGTTACTGGTTTTGTACTAAGGCAAATTAATGAGAACAAGGTTAAATTTAGTACTGAAAATTATTTACTTCTTTTTGTTGTGGAATTCAATTCTTAAGAAATTAGTTGGATACTTTAACTTTTCTTTAATGCTTTGGGTCCAAGAAGAAAATAAGTCTATTACGCTGTGCCCTATATTCTGTCCTGTTTGTGGACACAGTATTTCCATTAAAAAAAAAGTAGTAGATTTTGGGTAAAGCGTATTAAGTAGTAGATTTAACTGCTATCGTATTGGGATTCGAGTCCTGAGGCACGCACCTGTTTGCGCGCGCAAAATTTTAGCCGTCCAAACTAAGTGGACGGTGTGTTCCCTGGGTGGCCTGGGTAACCCGAAGTTGCTCGATTTGGGATAGGATTAACTAGCAATGATCGCCAGCTGCTACTAACATGAATTCTGGAGAACAAAGGGTGATTGAATTTGACGTTGCTCTCATTCGAAAGCAGAGTATAATGTCAAACTGAAAGTATTTGACCGATTTGAAAACTTTTGCAAAAAAAAAATTGGTTAATTTACTTTTGTATTAAATTTTCACTATTTGTATTTTATCTTTAATTCAATGACCAACCAAAATGATAGTTAATTCTGTATCAAATTTATAAGTATTTTATTGATAGTAAGTAAATTTCGGTGCCAGTGGAGAATGATTGGAATTCAGCTATTTCGTATGCTGAGGTAAAAAAAACTGTAACCGAACAAAACTTTTTTACTAAAATTGTGGATGTTATAGGGTTAATTTATTGTTAATAGTGAAGAAATAAAATGGTAACCAATGAACATGTGGTATACAATAGGGTTAATAAATTTGTTTACATTCTCCCTTACAAAGGAATCGTATTCAACTGTCAATCATACCCAATACATTTTGCGCGTACATAACTAAATTCAATCACAAAAATGATAACACCAATAGGCCTATTCCCCCTTTGCTGACACGTTCACGGGCGCCCGCAGTTGTCCATAATTTTACCCGCAGTTTACCCTTGCCATTCCAGGAACACACCAAAAACCTATTTTCATGGAAATTAAAAGTTCCGTTATTGGTGCCTTTCCACTCCATGGGAATATCTCGTGTGGCCAGCTGTGCACAACCATACCAACTCACAAAAACTATCGATAAAAAGACGAACCGGAGCGTGAATCTAAACTGTCAACTAAAAACCCGTGAGTAATAACCAATTGCCCTAAACCAAAAATGACTTAATCGAAGGCAAACCATAACAGGCCTGCTTCGCTTCGAAGACCGGCCAATGAAGCGAACAGGGAAAAGGTTTACCTGCGAGAAGACCATTTTCAGAAAGAAAAAAAAAACGTGGGGCACGACTCACCCCTAGAGAAGAGTCTCTAGTTCTACCACGAGCTAGCCGGGCAAAAGAAGATTCACCAGATAAAAAGAGAAAAAAATCTCCTAAATTTCAAAGTTAATGTCAAATCCGGTAGAGGTAATCAGCCCTACCCTGCATCTCGCTTGCTTCACTTACTAATCCTTGTAAAGTAGCTAGTTACTGAGAATTTAAAAAAAATCTCGACTTAGAATGAATTACGATCGAAGTACAAAGAAAAGTTAATATTGGAAATCTTCGGTCAATCAATGATCCGTGTTGAGGAAAACGATATTGCAGTTTTAAACAAAAAATTTATTAATGGAGAGTATGCTCTGAGTGGAATGACCCACTTCGAGATAAAAAAAATTAATACTATGCCACATACTAAGGCTTATATAATTAGTAAACTCCTTTAGGTTCAGTTAGACTTCCCTTCAAGTATACTTTTGGAAATCCTAATGGAAATTGAATTATGAAGTTCAGGATAGAGCCATCGAGGCCTTCTACCTACCCCTGAAAGAATAGATTAAAAGAAAATGTACTGGATAGTAACTGCTTTGCTCACTTAGAGCAAGGTATTGACGAAGTTGCTCAGCAAAGAAAAATATGCGATTCGCGTCGAAATGCAGGATAGGGCGGATTGTAAAGAAAGTCAGGTGAGATGTCGGACTGGCCTACACATTTCTCCTATCAAATGCCAAAGTCATTCCAGCAAAAGAACTAGCTTCGAAGTCCGCGTCCGACCCCAAATCCTAGACTGGTTCCAGTTCCCGAACTATCCGGCTTCCCACGCGTATCCGGTTACCTTGATAAAATACCCCCTGTGCCTGCTTCGAGCAGACAAAGATTTAACCACTGCCCGTTACCCGTAATAGGGGCCGTAGTTAATCCTTATCTGCCCTAAAGCAGACCGGCCCATAAAGCTTAGAGCTAATTGCATAGAACTCTGAAGGATCCACTTCCATACAAAGTTTGTTCAACGCATTACGAAGCAAACATGTTAACGCGTGTTTAACATATGGAGCGGCCTTCTGACAAAGTTCTAAGCATTTCAGCCTTCATTGACTCACTGTGCCTTTTGATCGCCCAATATAGCATCCGACGCTTCTAAATCCACCTGGTTCGGAAACTGAAACCACTCCGAAACCCCAAGGACCGGACGCAGGTGACGAAAGCTAGTCCTCTACAAAAGCCGACTGCTATGGCCTAGTAGATGTAACGACAGCCTTTCGCCATACTGGCAAGATATGACAATGCTAACTACTTAACATAATGTGGCAGGGCCTCGACAACGTCGCATCTGTAGCAGCTGTAAGTAACAGCGCCCACCTGCTGCAGATAACATACTGCTGTAACAGATGCAATGTTGCCGAACGCCTAGCAACATTGTGTCTATGGTAGAAAAGAAAGACCTATATTATCATTTTTGTGTAAATGGATGAGTGCGTAGGTGTGAATGCAGGAATGGCGAACGGTAAGTTTTGCGCAAGTGTGAAAGGTTTCCCGAAAAGGTAGCTTTCTCTGCCACGGTAGAAAAAATAAAAGGGCGCAGAAGCGGTCAACGGGCCAAAGTCATGTCAAAACTGTCCCCTGTAAAGTGCTGTGAAGAAGTGAAGTGCGCGAATCTTAAAAGCGAAAAAAGCCTAACGATCTGCGTCAACTTTTTAAAATACTAAACACCGGCGAAGTAACCCTATAAAATTTGTTCCTGAAATCCTCGCCTTGAATTGGAAAAAAAAATCCAGGTAAGTCAGCTCTATCCCGAACATATCCACACAGATGTGGATAGGTGTACTTATGGTGAACGCCGAGAAGTATACACATATATGCACAAATGTGTATATATATAGATATATCTCTAGCTGCACCGATGTACATATATCCACGTATCTCGCGCCCTTATTGTAAATTTAATTTCATTAAAGTCCACCCTATATCCCCCAGATCACTGCACCAGAGAAAGCCCGCAGGGCACGGAGACTTGGCGGTGCCACGCCAATATATGCGCCACAGCAACAACATCAACAGCAACCACTTAAATCTAATATATAAGCGCCACAGCAACAACAACAACCGCAACAACTTAGACTTTATCCGTCAGCACGACCACATAGCGCTGAGTTAGAGGCACACAGCTGAAAGGAGCACTATAACAACGAAACCCTTTGTCTATCCGTGCGGTACCACCGTGCCGAAGCAGCTGAGCGTTGGTAGTAACAGCAACAAAAACACACTCACACACAGACACTTTGGCGAAAGCGGCAAAACCTTGCTGGGCCAGCAATAACAACGACCACCACGCCGAAAATCAGCACAACGCTACAACAACAAGAACTATGCTTGGTATAATAGTATTATTTGGATGAATTCGGAGGAAACCTAACAACAGGACCAGGACGAGAAGGAGCTGCTCTCATCTCCACATCTGGTTTAATTTATAATTTAGTTAGTTATAATTTAACGTTGTATTCAATGGGGGTAGCATTGTACCTGTAAGGGGTAGAACAGGGAAAGGGATCCGCGGAGCAGTTAAACTGAGATTTTTTTGATATTTGGCCAGTTTATTTTTCATTTTATTTCATTTTTTTTATAAAATTCTAAATTTTGGGATTTTTCTTTTGTCAGGGAAGAACTTTGTTTTTTTGCATTATTTTCGTTCGTGGTCATTAGTTTTTTTGGTTCCTTTACTTTTTTGGAGAGTTTCAATTTCATGTTTTGTTTTAGCACACCAGCGTTCCTACTAACGCATTCCTGAAAATACCACGTTGGTATTTTTTTGTGCTTATACATTTTTTTTGCTTTGCATTTTTTTTTTAAGTATAGAAACTTTTCAATTTATTACCTCGATATTCTCTGCTTTGTGCTAGCCATTTGGCCATCCACCTGGTAGACTGATATCCTGCATTTAGCTAGTTTGTGGGGATTGCCCTGCACCCAAACGGACGCTACTTTGACATGAAAAGGTTTGCGCGCACATGGTGTTAGCACATTGCCAATTTACTAACTAATCAGCTCAATACCCAAGATCACTAGCGAGTGATCTGGCTGAGCAGTTGAGAGCGCCTGTAGTGCTTGAAGGTGCATGTAGGTATTTAGGAAGCATATATGCTTGGAGTTTCTTTGCCCTTTTCAGCACAGATTCTCAACATCGGCGCCTTTGGAGAGCAATCAGGTGAGTGATAAAAGATAAGAGTGTATATGCTGTGTGTATTTATGTATGACCGTCGATCAACGCGTAGCTAATACCCCTCTCCATCAGCAGATGAGCTAGATAACGAGCGAGCGGTGATCGAGTACTTGCATAAATAAGTACAGACATAACTATCTGCTTGCCTATAAACACATGCACATAAACTCTCTTGTACATTTTCCTATACACCTTTTTTTTTGCGCTTATTTACATATATTACTGCCAAACATACATAACTACGTTTTTCTACTATATATTCGGGTCATTGAACTTGTTAGATACTTGGGACAGAACAGCTGATCCTAATAACCTGCATTAGGGGGGCTTAAAATCTTTCCTTTAGTTGAAGAATCTTTTTTTGCATTTTTGTTGAATTGTTAGATTTTTTGGAGTATCTATAGTACTGGGGCTACCCACTAGCTTGAAATCTTGCGAGTTAACCTGTAAGTTTTCTTTCCTTTTTTTTTTTTAGGCTGGCCATTTTAGTATTTTTTTTTTTTTGGATTGCTTAGAGTTGTTCATAAACATGCATATTAAAAATAATAATCGTTATATACGCATATGAATTTTAGAGTGTTAGAGAGTCGCATATATGTAGAAATATATATTAGCTTTAGATTAAGTTTTTTAGGTAAAAACCATAATTTGCCTTGAAGTTCTTTCATTACATTTATATCTTTTAAGTTTTGAATTTTATCATTTTTGATTAACGTCTATACTCCCAGCTTTCCTTAACCTTTTATACAATTCTGTTTTTTATGCATTAGGAAGTAGAGTTAAGTTTTACTGAAGTCCTAACACCTCTAGAGACGCGAAAACTAGGGTAGGTTTAAGCAAGATTCGTTCATTATTAATAAATACATTGTCATGTTCGGTTGAAACCTTGTGTATATTGTAGCTAACATGCAGGGCTAGGCGTTAATTTTGGTGTTGGTGCTGCGCTTACGCGCGCATGGTTACAAGATGGTGAGTATGGAGAAAAATGACTGACTGATGGACAGGCGGACTTGGCCAGGTTTGGGGGCACTGTAAGTAATTAGGAGTCAGCACAGTGCCCATGGTTTCGTGCAAGTCGCACGGAAGCGGGTGGGAAGACCCCACCTAACAGGACAGGCCTCTCCTTTATTTTCATGATCCTTCCTTTTTGCGATTTTTTATTACTTTTATCACCTATGCCTTTTTATTATTTTTACTTTAACTTTTATCAATGCAGGTATGAACCCTTTTTGTTCGTGTGGCTGTCTTTGACTTGTACAGGGACCGTCATGATGGCATCGCTACTGGGATTTATCCTGACAGCTTGTGGCATCATGACAAATAGAGTAGGAGTAAGCTGAGTGATCACACCAGGGTTCCCTCCTTGGGTTTTAACCCGAGTAGGTGGTACTTGGTGTGGCACACAGTTAGAGACGGACGCTAGGTAGGAGATCGTGACGACCTGTTCAAGCTACCTTACCGATGGTCCAGCATTATCGGTAAGTGCGGTTTGCAACCAGTCGCCACGATGAGAGTAGGGAGATGTGGCATCCACACTTTGGATTCATCACCGAATGTGTAGTGCCACATTTCAAGGACCGTACGCTGACCGACAAAGGACAGAGGCGAAAGCTACAAACGGACTTATCACCATCGCTGAACCTTCGCCAAGGCAGCACCACACACACCAAAACAGACAATTCGATAATTGCTTATTTGCACGTGAACGAACCTTATTTGGATTTCCCTGTTTTTTATTTTTTTATTCTTTTTTTTTTTTTTTCTATTTATTATTATTATAAAAAAATTGTTTTGGTTGCTATACAATTTTGTAAATCTTTAGTTGCAAAATTTTTCTTATAGCTGTTTCTATTGCAATAAGAGATTCTACATCTTTTTCTGAAGTTAAGTCACAAATTAGCTGTTAGGGCGTTAATACCTCACACACATAATTAAACATAATCAATATACGCATATACGAGGCTAGTGGTATCTGAAGTAGACTCACCATATACACAAAGTTAGAAGCCAAATTGAAATCGAATTCGCTTCTATTAGTTATTAACTTACTATTTTTTTTTGGAATTAGATTTCATTTGAAATTTTTGAATTTTGTTCTCTATACATTTCATTTATCATAACTGTCTACATAATTAGCAAGTAAGTTAATTTACATAACCAAACACTGAATTCTTAACTAGGTTATGCACATATCCAGCCTTTGAATTTTTCATACTCTTTCTGAACTTTTTATCTTAATAGGAATTCGGTACTTGCCAGTACAGAAGAGTGCCACGGACAAAATTGTCTGCTTTATTTAAAATTTTTCCGGTTAGCGAATGTCTGACAAAGCCGAGGAGGTAGACAAGGATTCAGAAAAAAAGATATCAGGGGGATTAGGGATTTTGAGCACCAAATCTAATAGGCGTATTACTCGAAGCCAAACAAGAGCGCTCGAGCTAGAAAACCAAATTGCGGGGTCGGGATTTTAATCAAATCGATACAGGGGTTTCGTGGCCAGTCGACTTTGTCCCGACTGACTACTTCAACAGGTGCGCGTCCCGTATTTTCTCATCTATTGACCCCGAGCGTATACAGAGAGTCACGTTCGCAAACGGAGTGTCATTCGACGAGTCAGGAAACAGTTTGAATTTCTCTCAGAAGATTGATTTGCTTTGCCAGATGTCTGATACGGAAGAGGATGGTGCACGGGGAGGCGGAAGTCACGTAGTGGGTGGGCCACAACCGGTTGCGGGCCCCAGCGGTGTTAATGCTCCCGTGACAAATCCTGTTGATACTAGGACTAATGTCGAACAGCTGAGCCGAATGATGGCGATGATGGCACAACAACACGACTTAGTGGCAGAAATGGCAAATGAAATGAGAAGCATTAAGACCAATGTTGGTAGCCTTAGCAGCCGTGTGGCTGAAATAGAGTCACCCACACACAGACTGCCACATCGTTCCGCGGCAGCATCCACCCCGGCAGAAAGGAGATCGGCAGGACCAAACCACGACGCTACGTACAATCGGAGTGCGGGTCCAACAAATGAAACGAATGAGCCGCCAAGATGGAAGAAACACGACCTGGAAAAATGGCACATTCAATTTGATGGTACAAACAAGGGAATGAGCGTCGAAAATTTCATCTTTAGGGTAGAAAGGATGCGCGAACAACATCATCTGTCGTATTACCAGCTTTTCACGGATTTCCATTGTCTGGTCTCCGGCGGAGACTTGAAGTGGTATTGGCAGGTACTGGAAGACCATTCCGATGATCCGGATTTCGGATACTTTGGCCTAAAAGCTGAGCTTCTGAACCACTTCAGGTCCGCCGAATCAGACCATGAGATAATCCGGGAAATGATGGAAAGAAAGCAACTACCAGGTGAAAATTTCGACGACTTTTACGGCGAAATCCACGACATGACATTCCGGTTGCGTACGAGGATCCCTGAAAAGGAGTTGGTTGGCATGGTCAAGGGTAACCTCAAGCCGTACTTGGCCAACTTAACCTTTGCCCTTAAAATGGACACCCTGGCAGAGCTCAAAGCCGAGTGCAGGAGAGCCGAAAAATTGATAAAAGAAAATAAGAGCAGGGGCAGGGCCATGAACAAGTTAGATTTCGAAAAATCAGAGAAGTTAGACGAGAACAGAGTCGAAGCGTTTAACAGGAAACCCCAATTTCAGAACCAATCCCAAAGTACCAATAACGCCAACAGTCCCCATCCACCTTCGAACCCTTCTGTGTCTAAGTCAACTGTGAATTCGTTTTGTGCATCGCCCTTCCACTTGATGTTGTGTTTTTCATGTGGCATGCCGGTGGATTTCTTTGAAAAAAACCCGGCAAAAGCACAAAAACAAAATAAATGTTCGTCCCAGTCCCATAATATGTACTGTTTTGCCTGTGGTAGTAATGTGTCCTTTTGTGTATTCAAACCCAACAAGGGAAACTCCAAGCTGGCGGAGATGACCGGGAGCTACAGCCAGGAGGTAGGCAACCCGGCAATCCGGAAGTAAAAATTTTGAAAAGAAAGGAGAATGGAGCCAAGGTTGTAAAGACTGAAGAAAGGAAGGAAAAACGTGAAGTTAAAAGTTTACATCAGCGGAAATTAGAGTATGATGAGGCTAGGCGGCGTATTTTTTGTGAAGCAATGGATAGAATAGAGGGGAAGAAGAAGAGTAGAAACTTTGGAAAAATTAAGAAAATGAGGGAGAAAAAGAGGTATTGTTCATTTCTGTCCAAATATGCAGACACAGGCATATTTGTTTGCATGAAATTCAAAAACAAGCAAAAGCGCTGAGTAGCGAGTGCGTCATATTTTCCTCGCGGCCGTCAGTAAGTGTGCCGTCGCTGGCATCAGCATTGCAACCGCTAGTGTCAGCAGTTGCGACACTTGCTGACTAGTGACCTAGCATTGCTGAAGTCAAAAGCAATGCACTAGTCAGTGTAATTTTAAGACCAAAATTGTATATAAGCGAAGAATTTAAAATAAAGAATTGAGAAATGCATGACCCGCAACCCTAAAGCTACTTGTTCTTTAATCATATAGCGCAATTGCTTCCATCGCCATTTCTCCCATCGCCTTAAATAACCAGGTTCAAGTGCCTGACGTTATAGCTAACAAGTCTTGGTGCCACTGCCTTGACTAACCCACCATACAACCCAAACTCCTGGTGCGACCACCTCGAGTCCTATTATTTGTACGTGGTTTGGCACCTAAGCCATTCCACTCGATCCTTAACTCAGGACGGCAAATCAGCCGCTCCAAACATTTTGGTGACCCCGACGTGATCTGAACACGCAACCCTCTGACCCCCTGTGACCCCGCAAGTTACAGGACCTGAACAACTCGGCAACTCCGCCAGTCTGTAATCCCGAACACGCAACGACTCGAGCGACAACGTCAGCAACTTCTGACTCACCCTCAACCTTGCCAATTCAGTTAGCCAGCATCAGAATCAATTTCTATATGGCTCCAACCAATGAAGAGACAATGGAGACAATGACAGCCTCCCAAAGTACAACTAATAGAGACAATAATCCGTAACTTCAAAAAGGATTCAGCAGCGAGGAAAACGCCTGAATATTACAAAGAGCGCCTCGAACGCTTAGACATAGCGTGGGCCGAATTTGAGGTAACGGACAATAAAATGCGTTGCCTCGCAGATATGGATCCCAGCCACCAATATTTCACCACCGGATACTACAAAAAAATATCCGAGTTGGCATCAAAGTACAAGGAAATAATGGAGTCCGGCATGACGGAACCTCTCAAAACCTAAACACCGGACGAGCAAACGAAAGGTCTTCCCGGAAGTACCTACGCTCCGTCTCGGAAACCAGAATTGTCTTCAGCCATAAGAAGACAAAACGTGATGATAGCATCACTAAAACGGCTCCTCGAAATGGACCCTACAGCGGCAAACATGAAGCTAAAAGAGAAACTTTGGGAGCAAATACAAGAGCTCCACTTCTCGATAGGGGAAGCAGCATAGATCCTGTAAGAGATGGGTATGACATGGAGTCATACACGACTGTCGAAGCATCGGTTTATAGCAATTTCAAGCTCAAGGAAAATACGGCAGATAAAATTGAGGAAACGGTCAAAAATAAAACGATTCAGCTTCCAAAAATAACAATCCCCAAATTTAATGGGGAATACTTAAAATGGACAGCATTCTTTGACCTCTTCTCCCAACTGGTAGACAAACAAGCGATCCCACAGTTCAAAAAATGTGGTATTTCAAGTCAAACCTAAATGGGGAAGCCGAACAACTAATAAGCCACCTATCAGCCACTGCCGAAAATTACGAAACAGCCTGGAAGCTGCTACAAAATAGATCTAACAATAAACGGGTTCTTGTTGCATCCATTATGAACCAATTACTAGAGCAACCAACAATCACAGCAACGTCCACATCAATAAAAAGGTTTCATGATGTAACAAAAGAATGCTTGCATGCATTAGTAAACATGGGCATCCCTACAGCCACTTGGGACTCCATCTTAATACACTTGCTCACAAAAAAAATTGGATCGGGGTACGCACACATTATATGAACGTTCAATAGTAAACCCGAAGGAAGTTCAAGGACTGAACAATTTCCTAAACTTTCTTGAAGCCCGCTTTCAATCAATGGAAGCAATGGGACAGAAGGAAAAGTTCGTGTCAAAAACATGTGCGGCCGCCACCGCACCAAAGGAAACCTCCTGCTCGCTCTGCCACAATGGAAGCCACCTTTTGTTTCGGTGCCAAGAATTTCAAACAATGACACCAAATAAACGGCTCAATTACGTCCAAAGACAAAAACTATGCGTAAACTGCATGAGACCCGGGCACTCCTCTAAGACTTGCAGGTCAAGAGTATGCATGAAATGCAACAAAAAACATAATTCACTTTTGCACCTGGAAACGAGCAGAAACTCATCAAGGCCAAGCCTTAGTCACGAAGGTGAGCCCAAAATCGGGAGGACATCAGCAGCATCAGCGGAAGTAACCAGAAAAAGGACGCCAGAAGCTGCCTCAGCGGCATCCACCTCATCACGAAGTTCTGAAGCAGATTCACTCACCGCGACGGACAAAGGTGGACCAAGGCCATACGTCCTATTGAGCACAGCAGTAGTTACAATCAAAACAGACGCCACAGAAGTTGAATGCCGCGCGTTATTAGACTCAGGGTCACAGGTAAACTTCATAACAGAACGTCTGGTAAAACGGCTCAGGTTACCACTGAAAACCTCACATGTCAATATCACCGGGATCGGGGCAACTAACACAAAAACACAACATAGAGTGAACGTTGCCTTACATTCTCGAAACACGAGCTTCACAGCACGCATTGAAGCGCTCGTCCTTCGTCGCATCATCTCGCCTCAACCATCGCAATTCATTAATACTGAAAAATGGTCACTACCAAGGAATCTCCAGTTAGCGGATCCAAACTTCAATCGCCCTGACAAAATAGATCTACTTTTGGGAGCTGAGCACTATCACCATTGCTGAAGAAGAACGCACCTTACCAAGGGAGACAAGAGTGACCTTGGCACAGCTTAGGTCTGGATATAGTGTAAGGTTAAACTCCTACTTATCCAGACTTAATGATACAATCTTAAATACATGCCCTGCATGTGGTAGGACCCCCCGTGATACTCTACATCTCTTCAATTGTTCATCTGAACCTACTCTTCTAACCCCTCTGTCCCTTTGGACAAACCCTGTTGAAACTGCACGTTTCCTTGGACTCCCCTTAGAAGAGCTTCATGAAGATCTTCGGAATGATCATACACTCTAGACAGGGCAATGCATTGTTAACAACAACAACAACAACAACAACAACCAGCTTCTCACCATTGGGCAGATCAAGCTATCCCCGCATCTACCAATAATGCAAAATACTGCACTCGGATGGATTGTGTCTGGCAGACTCAACGAAGGAAGCCCAAAAAATGTGGAATGTGCTTGGCGGACGAATCCCTAGAAACCTCTATCTCGAAACTCTGGGACCTGGAAGAGGTAAAAGGCAACAAGAAGTCATTATCTCTGGACGAGGAAAAGCGTGAGGAGCACTTTGCCAGACACACCTCAAAAAATAAGGAAAATCGGTTCACAGTGAAAATACCATTCCATCAGGACCCCATGGTTCTGGGGGACTCGCACTCAATAGCGCTCAACAGGTTCCTGTCATTGGAACGTCGACTTCAGAAAAATCCCCAAGTGAGGACAGAGTACGTCAAGTTCATGGACGAATATAAAGCCCTGGGCCACATGACGAAAATTTCAGCAGATACGATTACTACACCGAACTATTTCATACCTCATCACTGTATACTGAGACCAGAGAGCACAACCACAAAACTTCGCGTGGTATTTGACGCATCTGCGAAAACATCGACCGGTCACTCCCTAAATGATATTATGTACACAGGACCAAAGGTACAAAGCGATCTGTTTTCAATATTGCTGCGTTGTAGAATGCCAAGGTTCGTGTTCACCACTGATGTCGAAAAAATGTATCGTCAAATCTTAATAGCCCCAGAAGATCGGCCGTTTCAACTAATAATTTGGTGAAAGGATGCCAACATGCCAATAACATATTATCAGCTAAACACGGTCACATATGGAACTAGGTCAGCACCATATCTAGCCACGAAATGTCTGCAACAAATTGCCACCGAAAATGCTTGTCGATATGCGCTAGCTCTCAATTTCTAAATGACAGCTTTTATGTTGACGACGGCTTAGGCGGAGCAGACAACCTATCCACAGCAATGCTCATACAAGAACAACTAATACAGATCATGAAGGAAAACGGCTTCAATCTACGAAAATGGAGCGCCAACCACCCTCAACTGCTCCAAAATATAGCAGAAGGAGATCTAGAGATTAATCTGGACTTGGAAAACACAAGGGCTGCCGCCGTCAAAACATTGGGGCTCACATGGCTCCCAAAACCGGACCTGTTAGCTGTCAAGGTCAACATAGAAGAAGTAAAGAGGATAACAAAACGCTCGGTCACGTCAGACCTAGCAAGGCTCTTCGACCCATTAGGAATACTGTCTCCTATCGTAGTAACGGCCAAAATACTCATACAAGAGTTGTGGGAGCTAAAATTATATTGGGATCAGGCACTTCCAGCAGAGCTACATACAAGATGGCTCACGTTCAGGTCAGATCTTGAAGAGTTAAAAACACTTCAGATCTCAAGGCACGTTTTTAAGGGAAGACTCCCGGAAACCATGCAACTGCACATTTTCTCGGATGCATCAGAGAAGGCCTATGGAGCCGCGGCCTATATTCGCGCCACGCTGAAAAAGGCACCGTCATGACAAGGTTATTATGTGCAAAGTCAAGGGTAGCTCCACTGAAAAAACAAACAATACCCCGCTTGGAGTTATGTGCTGCTGCATTAGGGGCCGAGTTGGTAGAAAGAATAGCAGCAGACATTCAATTTAAGGGTGCCATATATTTCTGGACCGATTCCGAGATAGTGTTGGCTTGGGTAAATTCAGACGCAGCACACAGAGCGGAACAGTGGCGACATGTTCGATCAAAGGACAATCCAGCCGACATCCTGTCTAGAGGAATGTCACCAAAGGCATTTAAAGAGTGTGCACTATGGTTCTGTGGACCATTATTTTTGCATGGCAAGGAATCAGTCTGGCCGAAACGTCTCAACCCAGCCTCCAACAACCAGAACGATATAGAAGTAAAGGCCAACCATTCGAAATCACTGGTCACATCGGTAGAAGACAACGCACCGATAAAAAAGCTGGCGCACAATAATCTCTGGATGTACGCATTGGAGTCCCCCACTCGAATCAATGCCGCGTGCGGAACAAATCATTCCCAGCTAACATTAAAGGGCTCAGGGATTATAAAAATTGGCCCCGACTGTACACTCAAACACAAGTTAGTCATAATTCAAGGGCATCAAGTATACTCATCTGCAATCCACGCGTCATACACTGCAACCGCAAACCTTAGCAGCATTACGTATCCTGAAAGACATCTTCCATAATCCTACACATACAACCGTACATTGATCAGGTCAAAAATATATCGACCATACAGCAAGGTTTAATGCAGGAAATAGGGACAGAGCTACCCTCACAAATTTCCCACTTCAAATACCATCATGCGACAATTGTGTATGCCGCTCTAATACTATCAATTGGCATCATAGCTGCAATCGTGATAACCTGCATTCACAAAAAGTCCCGAGCTCCCGTTACATACGCAGTTCCTCAACCACGGCCAGCTGCAGGACAAGCACCATTTGCCGTAACAGTGACGTAAAGGAACCACCGCACCATTGGAGTTAATAAGCATGAATTGTAAATTAAAACTTAGCATTAAGAATGAAATGTAATTATAAACTTAAAATGTAAACAAAAGAAATGCCTTATTTAGAACTAAGAATGTAAATTAAAACACAAGTGAGGGAAATTACGCATATCGAAACTCGTTGAATAAAGTCACGGGCGGGAGCATGTTCATTTCTGTCCAAATATGCAGACACAGGCATATTTGTTTGCATGAAATTCAAAAACAAGCAAAAGTGCTGAGTAGCGAGTGCGTCATATTTTCCTCGCGGCCGTCAGTAAGTGTGCCGTCGCTGGCATCAGCATTGCAACCGCTAGTGTCAGCAGTTGCGACACTTACTGACGACCCAGAACGGTAGACTGCTGACTAGTGACCTAGCATTGCAGAAGTCAAAAGCAATGCACTAGTCAGCGTAATTTTAAGACCAAAATTCTATATAAGCGAAGAATTTAAAATAAAGAATTGAAAAATGCATGACCAGCAAACCTAAAGCTACTTGTTCTTTAATCATATAGCGCAATTGCTTCCATCGCCATTTCTCCCATCGCCTTAAATAACCAGGTTCAAGTGCCTGACGTTTTTGCTAACAAGTCTTGGTGCCACTGCCTTGACTAACCCACCATACAACCCAAACTCCTGGTGCGACCACCTCGAGTCCTATTATTTGTAAGTGGTTTGGCACCTAAGCCATTCCACTCGATCCTTAACTCAGGACGGCAAATCAGCCGCTCCAAACAGGTATTTTAAAAGACTAAAAAGTAAGATAGTAGCTACAATAGTGACAGTTAAGGGTGATAATCGATTTTTCGCCAAAACAGATATAGGGGGTCACGAGGTCCTGGCTCTCCTGGACTCAGGAGCGAGTGCCTGTTGTTTGGGTAAGGGGGCAGCGGCAGTAAGGAGGCTTTAATTATGCCAATCAAAGGCCAAAATATACGCATGGCAAATGGAGAGGAAACTGCCGTGGTAGGGGTGATAAAGTTACCAGTTCTTTGGGATAAAGCCACAAAAGAACTTGAATTTCTAATAGTCCCAGATTTACAACAAGAAGTCTATCTAGGTGTTGATTTCTGGCAGGCCTTTGGTATGAATGTAGTGAGTAAGGGTATGGATGTGTGTAAGGATGTTGCCAGTGTGGCGGAACTCGTTTCCGCTGAGGGTGACTTGTCTTTTGACGCCGTGCAACACGTGCTAACAACTAAAGAGAGCAACGCGCTGGAGCGTGTGAAGGCCCAGTTCCCATCCTTTGCTGTATTGGGGTTAGGCCGAACGGACAAGGAAGAGCATGTCATCAAAGTCGTCAACGAGAATCTGCCAGTAAAGCAGCGCCATTACCCGATTTCACCCGCTATCCAAAAACTCATTTAGGAAGTTTACGATGACGGACGAGGCGATGAAGTAGTTTGAGAAGCTCAAGCAGAGCTTGATTTCAGCGCCAGTACTTACACACCCGGACTTCACTAGACGGTTTTACATTCAATGCGACGCATCGACTGACGGAGTGGGCGGGGTTTTGTTTCAATTGGACGATGACCAGAACGAAAGACCCATTGCCTACGTGTCGGCAAAACTAAACAAGGCACAGAAAAATTACAGCATTACAGAACTCGAGTGCTACGCCGCGATCGTGAGTGTGAAACGATTTCGACCGTATGTGGAGGGAACCCCGTTCACGATTATTACAGATCATGCCAGCCTTAAATGGCTGATGAATCAAAAGGATCTATCGGGAAGACTGGCAAGATGGAGTCTTAAACTCCAGGCTTACGATTTTAATATCGAGCATCGGAAAGGCGCGCAGAACGTGGTTGCCGACACATTATCGCGTATGCACATGGACGAACTACAGACGAATGACCGAGCGATAGACATATGCCTGGAGTCACCGTACTTTGAGTCGGAGGAGTACAAAGAGCTAAGGAAAACGGTGACTGAAAACGAAGAAAAACTCCCCGACCTATGTCTATCGGACGGTTACGTGTACAAAAGAACACAATTTGACAGGGGAGACGACGTTCTAGCGGACCAGACCTGGAAGCTTTGGGTTCCGTCGGAACTGCGACCGGGGCTGGTAGAGTCGTCCCACAGCTCACCTTCTACGGGCCATGGTGGGATACACAAAACACTATCTCGACTACGTCAAAAATATTATTGGCCAGGAATGGTATCAGATGTGTGCGCATACGTAAAAGATTGCGAAACCTGCAAAACAAACAAAACGCAAAATGTATTTAAGCAACCTTTAATGGGGAAACAAAAACTCACCGAAAGACCTTTCCAACGTTTATTTATTGATTTTATGGGTCCGACACATAATCGCGTATGCACATGGACGAACTACAGACGAATGACCGAGCGATAGACATATGCCTGGAGTCACCGTACTTTGAGTCGGAGGAGTACAAAGAGCTAAGGAAAACGGTGACTGAAAACGAAGAAAAACTCCCCGACCTATGTCTATCGGGCGGTTACGTGTACAAAAGAACACAATTTGACAGGGGAGACGACGTTCTAGCGGACCAGACCTGGAAGCTTTGGGTTCCGTCGGAACTGCGACCGGGGCTGGTAGAGTCGTCCCACAGCTCACCTTCTACGGGCCATGGTGGGATACACAAAACACTATCTCGACTACGTCAAAAATATTATTGGCCAGGAATGGTATCAGATGTGTGCGCATACGTAAAAGATTGCGAAACCTGCAAAACAAACAAAACGCAAAATGTATTTAAGCAACCTTTAATGGGGAAACAAAAACTCACCGAAAGACCTTTCCAACGTTTATTTATTGATTTTATGGGTCCGTATCCTCGTAGTTGTGATGGTAATGTGTACGTCTTTGTATGTTTAGACCATTTCTCAAAGTTTGTGTTTCTAGAACCGATGCGAAAGGCAACTTCAGCCGCGGTAAGAAAATTTTTAGAGAGGGATGTTTTCCACGTATTCGGAGTGCCCGAATATGTCCATTCCGACAATGGAAAACAATTCGTATCGGAAATGTTCAGCAACTTTCTACAAAAGTACGGAACGAAGCATGTTAAATCAGCATTTTATTCACCCCAGGGTAACGCTGCGGAGAGGGTAAATCGATCTGTGCTGCAAATCATCAGATCATTTATAAAGGAAAACCAGAGAAACTGGGATAAATATGTCACTGATGCCGCATTTGCCCTCCGCAGCGTTGCACATTCAGCCATCAACATGTCACCGTACTTTGCCACTTTCAGTATGCCTATGATACAGCATGCTGCATCATATGAGCTATACCGAAAGTTGGGCGCACTGAAAGATATGGACATTGAAATTGATACAACCAGTTATAAGTTGCAACTTTTAAGAAATAAAATAATGAAAGAGCTGAAGTTGGCCCATGAAAAAAGTAAAAAAGCGTATAATACTAGAGGTAAAGAGGTCAAATTTCAAATTGGACAAGTGGTATACCGCCGAAACGTGATAGGAAACGATATGTATGAACTTGGCGATAGTAATGGTAAAAAGATCGGCGTATACCACGCTAAAGATATTTTTGCAAAATAGATACATGTTCTTCGTAGTGTTGGTCATAATGCTTCATATTGCATGTTTCGTACATAAATGTATTAATCATTGTTTATATCTTAACTGCTTAATTATTGACATATGTAGTTATTAAAATTTTTCTTAATTTTTTATTTAGTTATGTATGTATTTATTTATTTATTTACTCTTTGTTGCTTTTTTGACTTGTAGTCTATTGCTGTAAATGCCGACGGTATTTACAAGCAATTTTCGGGATTGTATGAAAATGTGTTTTTTGAGAAAAATTTACCTTTATTATTTTATTTATTTATTTTATTTATTTATTTATTAACTGATGTATGCAATTATTATTAAGTTACATTTTTTTTTAATCGACGTATGAATTTATTTCTTATTTTGATTATTTTTGCAATTATTATTATTTATTTATTTACTTGACTAATACTGTGATATTTTATTGATTTAGTTTTAACCTTCTATCTGTGATATTTTATCCCTATCTCGTAGATACTTCGAGTATCTGTATGCCCTGTGATATAGGATAAGTAGACGTAAGGAATAGAAATAATCCAGCGACATAGTTTGTACGTAGTTGTCCTGTAAGCCCATTAACAGAATTGAGCCCGGCATTGAGTCGTGGGTCGAGGCCACACGTTGGACACAGGGAAATGTTATGTGACAGGCTGCGTTGGAGTTCCTTTTACGCACACGCTCCATAGTGCAGGCACCATCGGCGGTTGCGAGCCTGTAACGACAGCCTTTCGCCATACTGGCAAGATATGACAATGCTAACTAGTTAACATAATGTGGCAGGGCCTCGACAACGTCGCATCTGTAGCAGCTGTAAGTAACAGCGCCCACCTGCTGCAGAAAACATACTGCTGTAACAGATGCAATGTTGCCGAACGCCTAGCAACATTGTGTCTATGGTAGAAAAGAAAGGCCTATATTATAATTTTTGTGTGAATGTATGAGTGCGTAGGTGTGAATGCAGGAATGGCGAACGGTAAGTTTTGCGCAAGTGTGAAAGGTTTCCCGAAAAGGTAGCTTACTCTGCCACGGCAGAAAGTATAAAAGGGCGCAGAAGCGGTCAACGGGCCAAAGTCATGTCAAAACTGTGCCCTGTGAAGTGGTGTGAAGAAGTGAAGTGCGCGAATCTTAAAAGCTAAAAAAGCCAAATGATCTGCCGTTTAAGTGTACGGCCCGCGTCAACTTTTTAAAATACTAAACACCGGCGAAGTAACCCTATAAAATTTGTTCCTGAAATCCTCGCCTTGAATTGGAAAAAAAAATCCAGGTAAGTCAGCTCTATCCCGAACATATCCACACAGATGTGGATAGGTGTAATTATGGTGAACGCCGAAAAGTATACACATATATGCACAAATGTGTATATATATAGATATATCTCTAGCTGCACCGATGTATATATATCCACGTATCTCGCCCCCTTATTGTAAATTGAATTTCATTAAAATCGACCCTATATCCCCCAGATCACTGCACCAGAGAAAGCCCGCAGGGCACGGAGACTTGGCGGTGCCACGCCAATATATGCGCCACAGCAACAACATCAACAGCAACCACTTAAATCTAATATATAAGCGTCACAGCAACAACAACAACCACAACAACTTAGACTTTATCCGTCAGCACGACCACATAGCGCTAAGTTAGAGGCACAAAGCTGAAAGGAGCACTATAACAACGAAACTCTTTGTCTATCCGTGCGGTACTACCGTGCCGAAGCAGCTGAGCGTTGGTAGTAACAGCAACAAAAACACACTCACACACAGACACTTTGGTGAAAGCGGCAAAACCTTGCTGGGCCAGCAATAACAACAACGACCACCACGCCGAAAATCAGCACAACGCTACAACAACAAGAACTATGCTTGGTATAATAGTATTATTTGGATGAATTCGGAGGAAACCTAACAACAGGACCAGGACGAGAAGGAGCTGCTCTCATCTCCACATCTGGTTTAATTTATAATTTAGTTAGTTATAATTTAACGTTGTATTCAATGGGGGTAGCATTGTACCTGTAAGGGGTAGAACAGGGAAAGGGATCCGCGGAGCAGTTAAACTGAGATTTTTTTGATATTTGGCCAGTTTATTTTTCATTTTATTTCATTTTTTTATAAAATTCTAAATTTTGGGATTTTTCTTTTGTTAGGGAAGAACTTTGTTTTTTTGCATTATTTTCGTTCGTGGTCATTAGTTTTTTTGGTTCCTTTACTTTTTTGGAGAGTTTCAATTTCATGTTTTGTTTAAGCACACCAGCGTTACTACTAACGCATTCCTGAAAATACCACGTTGGTATTTTTTTGTGCTTATACATTTTTTTTGCTTTGCATTTTTTTTTTAAGTATAGAAACTTTTCAATTTATTACCTCGATATTCTCTGCTTTGTGCTAGCCATTTGGCCTTCCACCTGGTAGACTGATATCCTGCATTTAGCTAGTTTGTGGGGATTGCCCTGCACCCAAACGGACGCTACTTTGACATGAAAAGGTTTGCGCGCACATGGTGTTAGCACATTGCCAATTTACTAACTAATCAGCTCAATAGCCAAGATCACTAGCGAGTGATCTGGCTGAGCAGTTGAGAGCGCCCGTAGTGCTTGTAGATGCATGTAGGTATTTAGGAAGCATATATGCTTGGAGTTTCTTTCCCCTTTTCAGCACAGATTCTCAACATCGGCGCCGTTGGAGAGCAATCAGGTGAGCGATAGAGGATAAGAGTGTATATGCTGTGTGTATTTATGTATGACCGTCGATCAACGCGTAGCTAATACCCCTCTCCATCAGCAGATGAGCTAGATAACGAGCGAGCGGTGATCGAGTACTTGCATACATAAGTACAGACATAACTATCTGTTTGCCTATAAACACATGCACATAAACTCTCTTGTACATTTTCCTATACACATTTTTTTTGCGCTTATTTACATATATTACTGCCAAACATACATAACTACATTTTTCTACTATATATTCGGGACATTGAACTTGTTAGATACTTAGGACAGAACAGCTGATCCTAATAACCTGCATTAGGGGGGCTTAAAATCTTTCCTTTAGTTGAAGAATTTTTTTTTTGCATTTTTGTTGAATTGTTAGATTTTTTGGAGTATCTATAGTACTGGGGCTACCCACTAGCTTGAAATCTTGCTAGTTAACCTGTAAGTTTTCTTTCCTTTTTTTTTTAGTTTGGCCATTTTAGTATTTTTTTTTTTTGGATTGCTTAGAGTTGTTCATAAACATACATATTAAAAATAATAATCGTTATATACGCATATGAATTTTAGAGTGTTAGAGAGTCGCATATATGTAGAAATATATATTAGTTTAAATTAAGTTGTTTTGGTAAAAACCATAATTTGCCTTGAAGTTCTTTCATTACATTTACATCTTTTAAGTTTTGAATTTTATCATTTTTGATTAACGTCTATACTACCAGCTTTCCTTAACCTTTTATACAATTCGGTTTTTTATGCATTAGGAAGTAGAGTTAAGTTTTACTGAAGTCCTAACACCTCTAGAGACGGGAAATCTAGGGTAGGTTTAAGCAAGATTCGTTCATTATTAATAAATACATTGTCATGTTCGGTTGAAACCTTGTGTATATTGTAGCTAACATGCAGGGCTAGGCGTTAATTTTGGTGTTGGTGCTGCGCTTGCGCGCGCATGGTTACAAGATGGTGAGTATGGAGAAAAATGACTGACTGATGGACAGGCGGACTTGGTCAGGTTTGGGGGCACTGTAAGTAATTAGGAGTCAGCACAGTGCCCATGGTTTCGTGCAAGTTGCACGGAAGCGGGTGGGAAGACTCCACCTGAAAGGACAGGCCTCTCCTTTATTTTCATGATCCTTCCTTTTTGCGATTTTTTATTACTTTTCTCACCTATGCCCTTTTATTATTTTTACTTTAACTTTTATCCATGCAGGTATGAACCCTTTTTGTTCGTGTGGCTGTAGGTGAGGGTGGTGGAAAGTACCCCGCCCCACGCTGGCGAGCTAGCCTGGGATGCAAGCATACCTGCTTGCCACCACTCCTCACCCAACAAACTAGCAGCTACATAACATAGACCAGTAAGTATTATTTTGTTTCAAAATAACTAAAATTGGAAAGTCCGATGTTGCGGTGGTTTCTCTATTTGTTTAGGCTAGAGAAGCCTACCCCCTTCCGTGCCAGACATAGCTGGGCTTACCCGCTGTCCCCCCTACTAGTCCAATCCCGCACGCTGGACCCAGGACAGGCTGTTCTGAAAAGAACACTTGCTCTGTGGTTTCTCGCCCCCCTGAATTGGGCTTCCAAAAATGTAGTTTGCTTTTTGTTTCTTAGTTTATATGGCTTTGCGGCGTAGACATTTGTTATTGGAGAACTCGTCAAAACTCCGAAAGAAATTTGTTCTAGTGGATTCACCCCCACAGAAAAGGTAAGAAAAAAAATTAATATATAAGCGGGCCCGCTAACTTGATTTTTCTAGTTATAAGTTTCGCGGCCGACAGACATTTTTATTATGGAGAACTCGTCAAAACTCCGAAAGACAATCCGTTAACGAGGATTGCCAGGTCCTCCACTGCTTCCGGTGAAAGCGATGTGGATTCCCTATGAAAACGGTGCTCGGGGAGAATACTGGGCGAGTTGTCTCCGACCGCCAAAACGCCCAGATGAAAATAGTAAATTTGGAAAAAAAAACCTTTAAAATCTTGGTTATTGTGGACGAATATCCGAAGCATGGAAGCGGCCTATCAATTTACCCGTCAGGTCCTCTAAGTCATACAACGCGTTACCCACTTTTCGACGAACTCGGCACTTAAGATATTTCGGCAGGAATTTTGCGTTTATGCCTTGTTTAAAACTACTCAAAGCAAAATTTTTCCTAAAAACCTCCTGACCTTCCCTATAGTTCACTAGCCTAGACCGCTTATTATATACCCGCACTGCTCTATCCTTTGCCTGGTCTAAATTCTTGCGAATTTGCACGCGGATGGTTGCTAACTTATCCACTCTGCTGGCTATAGGGACTTCATCTTCCTTAAGACAACCGAGTTTCTCCAATGTAGTATAGGCCGACGCGTGCTGGACCATATTTTGACCATATAATGCAAAGTACGGAGAGCACTTAATTGAGGTATGAAAATCACTTCGTAAAACTGGTAAGATCTCGGGTATATGTTTGTCCCAGTCTGTATGGTCCTGTCTACCCCTAAGGAAAATTCTTATTTTTGAAACAATTTCTCGGTTTACGCGTTCCGACGCGTTAGCTTACGGAGAGTATAGCCCTGTCCTAATATGGGTTACCCCGTAGTTACTTAGAAATTGCTTCATTTCCTTAGAGATAAATTGTTTACCATTGTCGCTATGTATATACTCAGGGACCCCAACAGCTGGAAAAACCTCCGAGCCGAAGTAGTTCATAACATTTGCAGTCGTAGCCCTCTGCATGGGTTTTAACCAAACATACTTTGTAAAATGGTCCAATACTATAAAAAGAAACTGATTTCGCCGTTTAGAACGTCAATTAGTTTTAAATCCGGCAGAGAGTCCTCATTGTCCGCAATTGTTTGGGACAGATCTTTATACGATGCGCTTTTAAATTCCGGTGCCTCTAAATCAATTTCATAAGATGCGGAAGGATAATTCAACTCATCCACGTCAAAACGAGAGAGAGCGTCGGGTACAACATTCAACGTGCCCTTCCGATGTTCCATCGAGAAGTCATAGCGCTGTAACAGAAGGGGCCCCTAGCCAACCTGCCACTCAAGTCTTTTTGTGTCATCAACCATTTGAGGCTAGAGTGGTCCGTGATAATTCGGAATGGCAAACCTTCGACATAAGGTCGGAAACGGTTGACACTGACTATGGCTGCCAGGCATTCCAGCTCGGTCACTGTATAATTGCGCTGAGCATTGTTCACAGTACACCACCCACGCCAATCTTTGAAGCATCACATTGTATAACAAATTCTTTAGAAAAATCGGGTTGGGCCAAAACCGGAGCGGAACTCAGGGCTACCTTTAGTTTTTCGAATGCCTCTATTGCCTCAGGAGTAAGTTTGAAAGAAATTTGTAATAAACGCCCTATACCAATTCGCCATGCCCACGAACCTACGAACCTGCCGAGGAGACTTAGGGATTGGGAAACTCTTAACTGCCTCTATCTTCCCTGGATCTACCTTCAAGCATCCGCTTCCTATCAAGTACCCTAAATATCGAATTTCCTTCTGACAAAATTTGCTCTTCTTCACATTGATGGTCAGGCCCGCATCCTTCAAACAATTCGCCACTTCCGCCAATAAGTTCATGTGGTCCTCAAAGTTCGCGCTGCATACCATCAGATCATCCAGGTACACGAAGACATTCTCCCGCAAACGCGAGGGAATTGCCTTGTCCATAAGCCGACTCATCGTCTGCGGTCCATTACATAACCCAAATGGCATCACTTTATAGTGGTACAGGGGCTTCCCCGGAACTTTCTATTTCACTAAAAGCTTCAGCTTGCCTCGGCGGCGAAAGAGGAAAATGTCTACTTTTAATTGGAACCGCATCACCCGTATCAATGTGATGTTCGACTAGCTTGGTTTGCCCCAGACCTAACTTCTCAAACGACGGAAACATATCTACTACCCTTTGCAGTTTGGCCTTTTGGGCTCGTGTCAACTCATGGAAATTATGTTCCTCCCCCTTTTCTTCGACAAGCTCTAGGCATGCTATACTTGGAAATATTTCAGGAGCTAACGCAAAAGCTCTCCAGAAGTCAACCCCGAAGTAGGCTTCTTGAATAAGAGAAGGAACAAGATAAAAACGAATAATTTTGGTTGTGTTTTTGAAAGTCACCCGCTGTATACACAAAAGCCTGTAATGGGTGGTACTTAAGTCCATTTGTGTCCAAAAACTTCTGACAATCTTTGCCGAGGATGGAGACCAGTGTACGAAAATAAACTTTATTGTACGGTACTATTTCGTTTTGTTTATTACTTTCATAGTTCAGTACAAAACAAAATCCAAAAGCTGAGTTCACTTTGAAAACTGTAAAATACATTTTTTGAAATTTACATATAAAATAAAAAACAAAATAAAAAAAAATATTTTGTTCTCTATGAACATACATTCAAACACTTATATTTTTCTTCAATCAATTGAAACGTTTGTGTTTATAAATTTTTTTTGTTGGAATTGTCACAAACAAAAAGCAAACGTTTCCAAAAAGTAATAAACTGTACAAAACTTAAATGACATGCTACTCGATGAGGAAATGAAAAGTATTTTGTACAGTTTATTTTCGTGCCCTGATGGAGACATTCGCACCCGAGTCCAGCAGTCCAACCAGAAAACTATTTTCAATTTGCACACGTACTAAAGGTCTTTCATCCTCAGTAATCATTAACGTTGTGCTTTGCAAAAGTTTACGCTCCTGAACTCGACTATGATACCTCTTCCTACATTTCAAAATATTTTCAGACACAAATGAATCCGTGTCATTTTGGAATATTCTGGACCAGACCAGCTCGTAGTTGTTGACTCTATGCTCCCAACTAGGTGGTATTTGCTCTTGTGAAGCACGAGGCGACTCCTGGTGTACTGGCAGATATAGGGGCTATGGCACCGAAAGAGTTTCCCCCATCTTCTCGCTCGGGTATAGGTTTCCCTGTCTCCGATGTTCTTTTGGACATTTCGGTGTCACCACTCCCCTCTGACCGCACTTGAAGCAAAATGGTTGCTTAAAAGGTTCTTCGCAGTAAATGTAGCAGTGCCCCATGCTCTGAGAATTCCAGCACTGGATGCCCGAATAGTCCGGTTTTCGATTACGCCGATACATCAAAGCCTCGAGTTGCGGGTCCACTTCGCCATCTTCGCTCTCCATCCTGATATCGGGAGTTCTAGTTCGAGCTTCATTTACGTGCCGTCCCGTATATGTCGCTGCCAGGATTTTGCTTTCCTTAAGCACCTGCTCCCCTTTTCGAGCTACGTCGCGAAGATTCTCGAAGTGTTCTCACGCCCGCGTTAAACAGCATCAGCTTTAAACTGCTGTTGACATTTCTTTTTATAATATCAATTAGCAGGGCCTCCGACATTGGCTCCCTTAGGCGCGCACTCAATGCCACTATGTCCGTATGAAACACATCATACGACTCGCTGGGCTTTTGCCTTCGCATGGATATGTCCATCATTATCTCATGGTCGCTTTTTAGGGTTCCAAACTCCCTCCTTAGAGAATAGCATAAAATGGCATAGGTCGCAGTTGGGTTTTGCTTCGTAAACAGCCAATACCATTCTTCGGCAAGTCCTGCCAAAAATAAATGTAAGCTGGCCATGATCTGTTCGCAAGGACATTGGGTTCGCTCACATAAGGTATCCAACTTAAACAGGAAGTCTGCCACGCTTCCCGTGCCATTGAAGGACACCTTCCAGTCCTGAGGTTTCACCGCCATGCTACCAGAAACGATATTAGCTTGGCTGTTTACGAAAGTTGGCGCTGGGTTTCTTTCATCTCTATAGTTATTCCTGGCATGACTCGGGCCTTGCGAAGATCTTACTGTGTCGCGAAGCACATCCATGTTTTCTCTGATGGTCCTCATTTCGTTCCTCATTTCTTCCTGAGAGGTCCTGAACAGATGATGTAGTACATTCACCCAGGAGTCCTCTGCAGGAGCATTGCGGTTATGCGGTTGAGGAGGGATCCCACCATATGATTTCCTGACTGAGCTCCAGCTTCATCCGGCGCGCCTGCCAACAAGTTATTCGTAGAACCGTATAGGGTTTCCAATGGTCCTACTCCAATAGATGTGTCAAGGCCATTATTACTGCCTGGTCTATCAGCTTTCTGATTGGAACCAGGAGTCAAACCCATTCTGGTCGGCTCGGCTGCCCCGAAGCCACCTACTGGAGAGTGCATTACTAAAGGCCGGTTTGTTGGGTGCATCGAAACCGCTCCTCTACCGCCTCTTGGTTTGCCCCAACTTCCGCGGAGAACCATACCATCGTTCTGCGCGTCCATGCCAAGAAAATCCGTGTATCTAAATCGAGAGAAAATTTAGTGTCAATCCGGTAGTGTGCTTGCTTCGATAAGCAGCACAGAAAAAAAATCTTAGTTTACAAGGGCGATTGGGACGCTTTTCGACAGTCTAGATTCACCCCCCTTTCTACCCTATACAAAAGCCGTTTTAAAAAAATATATATAAAAAAACTAAGTCTGTTTACGATTGCACGATACCGGAAAGTGCAAGGTATATATGTAATTCGATAATCGTATCGAACCAACCGTAAAAAAAAACGCAATATATATATATACAAAAATATGCTGAAAGAAAAGTTGGTTAGAAAACAAACGTATCAAAATTTTTTAAAATGTAATGAAATGCAGGTGTGTGTGGGTTGAAAAAATATATGTATTTAAATGTTCAATGGGAATGCTGACCTCCCATCATCAGAAGGCATAGGTAAAAAAAAACAAAACAAAAACTAAACGATTGGATCCCAGTACTACCGCAATGCAAGTCGTCTTTGAGACTGGTCGCCCTGAGACTGGTTACGCACTGGTCCCCAAAACAAAACAAATTTTAAATCTCATATAGGTATATTTTAATTTTCCCAACTGGGTTTCAGTAAGCCAGGCCACAATGCAGGGGTGGTCTTTGAGACTACTCCCCCTGAGACTGGTTGGCCCACCGAAGACCAGTTAGGGTTACAACAGAAAAAAAGTATGTATTTAATTTAGCAAAAGCATTTCCGCTTACTCCGCCGCAATGAAAGGAGCGGTTTGAGCCGACTCCCCAGACATGCGGAGAGCGGAAACTGAAAAATGAAAATATTAAAGCAATTACAAAAAACCCGGTACATCCAACCGCAATGCAGGGGTGGTCTTGAGACCCATCTCCCTGAGACATGTTGGCGTACTCATCATCATCATCATTTATTGGCGCTTAACCGCCTAAGCGATTTTGGCCGTCGCCTATCAAAGCACGCCAGTCATTCCTTTTTAGCGATAACTGACGCCATTTGGAAACCCCAAGGGAGTTCAAGTCATCCTCCACCTGTTGTTTCCATCTCAGTCGAGGCCTCCCCCTTCCTCTGCTGCCGAATTCGGGTGACGATTGGAAAACCTTCTGGGCTGGAGCTTCTTTGTCCATTCGCATGACGTGACCCAGCCAGCGGAGCCTTTGGGCTTTAATTCGCTGGACTATGGTCAGATCTGCGTAAAGCTCGTACAGTTCATCGTTAAATCTCCTTCGATACTCGCCGTCGGCATCACGGGAAGGACCATAAATCTTCCGGAGAACTTTTCTCTCAAATACTCCAAGCGCCATCTCATCTTCTCTTGACATTGTCCATGAATCTGAGCCATACATCAGGACAGGTATGATGAGAGACTTATAGAGCGCGATCTTTGTTCTTCGAGAGAGGACTTTACTTCTCAATTGCCTACTCAGTCCAAAGTAGCACTTGTTCGCAAGAGTGATTCTCCGTTGGATTTCTAGACTGATATTATTTTCGGTGTTAATGCTGGTTCCCAAATAGACGAAGTCCCTCACAGTTTCAAATTTGTAACTATCAACAGTGACGTGGCTGCCAAGGCGCAGGTGCGCCGATTCTTTCTTTGATGACAGCAAATACTTCGTCTTGTCCTCGTTGACCGCAAGACCCACTTTTTTCGCTTCTTTATCCAGTCCAGAGAAGGCAGCGCTTACGGCGCGGTTGTTAAGGCCAATGATATCAATATCATCGGCATACGCCAGCAATTGCCCGCTCTTGTAAAAGATTGTACCATTGCGGTTTAGCTCTGCTGCTCGAATTATCTTCTCCAGCATCAGGTTGAAGAAATCGCACGAAAGGGAGTCGCCCTGTCTGAAGCCTCGTTTGGTTTCAAATGGCTCAGAGAGGTCCTTCCCGACTCTGACGGAGCTGTTAGTATTGCTCAACGTCATTTGGCAAAGCCGTATAAGCTTTGCAGGGAAGTCAAATTCAGACATGGCGGCATACAGGCAACTCCTTTTTGCGCTGTCAAAAGCGGCTTTGAAATCGACAAAGAGATGGTGTGTGTCGATTCTTTTATCATGGGTCTTCTCCAGGATTTGGCGTATCGTGAAAATCTGGTCGATGGTAGACTTACCAGGTCTAAAGCCACACTGATAAGGTCCAATCAGCTTGTCTACGATGGGCTTCAGTCTTTCACACAATACGCTAGAAAGAACCTTATATGCGATATTAAGAAGGCTGATTCCGCGGTAGTTGGTGCGGTTAGCGGGATCGCCTTTCTTGTGGATTGGGCAGAGCACACTTAAATTCCAATCTGGAGGCATGCACTCGTCTGACCATATTCTGCATAAGAGCTGATGCATGCTTTTTACCAGCTCTTCGCCTCCGTGTTTGAACAGCTCGGCGGGTAGTCCGTCTTTTCCAGGCGCTTTGTTGTTTTTGAGCCGGGATATAGCTATCCTCACTTCATCATAGTCAGGTGGTGGGACGACTTTTCCATCGTCAGGGATTGGGGTATCGGGTTCGACGTCTCCCTCGCAATTTAGCAGTGAGGATAAGTGCTCCCTCCATAATTTAAGTACACTCTGTACGTCGGTTACCAGGTCGCCATTATTGTCCTTACAGGAACTTGGCGTACTAAAGGTAAAAAAAAAACGAACTTTATCAAATGCATACTATTTGGGTCCCAGTATTCCTGACCGCAATGCAGGGGCTGTCTTCGGGACTGCTATCCCTGAGACTGGCAGGAATATTGGAAGCCAAAATGAAAACAAATTGAATTTATTTATAAAAAATTTCTAGTTCAACACTTTCACTAACTCCGCCGCAATGAAAGGAGCGGATACGACCTGTCTCCCCAGACTTGCGAAGCGTGGAAGCATATCGTACTAAAAAAAATCGGTTTGCGAATTGAAATTTCTTAACTCCGCCGCAATGAAAGGTGCGGTTGAGGCCCGCTTTCGCCAGACTTGCGGAGCCAAGGAAGATCGCCAAAGATGCCAAATTATCCAACCGCAATGCAGGGGTTGTCTTGAGACTAGTCGCCCTGAGACTGGTTGGATTAGCTGGGGTCAGCAAAAAAGAATTTGAAAGAAAAAAAAATTGAAATTTTAAAACATATTATTATTATTATTATTATTATTTATTAACATTTTAAATAAATTAAAAAGTTAATACTAGACGAACATTAACTGCCAGGGCTATCAGCTCTAAGAAATACGTAAGATTCTTAAATTTAAATTGTTTGGTATTCATATTTAAATTTTTATTTTTTTTTCTTATGTTGTTCAAATCGTACTCAGGGATGTGTTTGATAAAGTTGTAAATACAGGTTATATTTTCTTTTGACGGATTTTTTAAAAGCTCTATCCAGTACCTTTTGAGGTAATGATTTCTGATGCCTATTAAAGCCGGGCAGTCAATAAAAATGTGGTTAAGAGTTATGGTTTCTCCGCAGTGTACACAAGCTGGAGCTGTCTCACCAGTAAGAAGGTGTTTGTGAGTGTGGACAATATGACCAAGGCGTAACCGTGAAAAAGTTTGTATTTGGGACCTCCATATCTCCGTGGGATATTTGGGAGACATTAAATCTCTGTTTATGCCAGTATAATGGTGGCGGATGTAGTTTAGCCATTCTGGTTTCGTTTTTGCGTGAATATGTCTTTTGATTGCTGTGCGCATATCTGCCTGGGAGCATGTGGCGTCTTTTGGGCATCGGGGGGCTAGTTTTGCTGCACTGTCTGCCATTTCGTTTCCTTGAATACCAACGTGCCCTGGTATCCGGAGAAGGCGTATTTTTTCTTTGTTGTTAATTAGCGCATCTCTGATTTGGCTTATTGTTGTAGAGTTTGATAGTGGGTTTTGGATAGCTTGAAGGGCGGATTTACTGTCGGTGCATATAAGGGTTTTACAAGTGTTTTCCAATGCCATAGTTATAGCATGTTTGATGGCAACTGCTTCTGCAGTAAAAACGGATGTGAAGTCGGGTAGAGTTTGCACCCTTAGAGTGGCACCGTCTAAGTCGACCACTGCGAAGCTCGCCGGTGCATGGTCGGATTTTGATCCATCTGTGAACCATATGGTCCAGTTTTCGGTTATGTAGTAATCTTTACGTTCTTGAAACATTTTGCAGAAAACTTCTGGTGATGTAGTGTCCTTTTTGAATTTGCAAAGTGAAAGGTCACACGACTTTTTGCTGATTTCCCATGGTGGAGCTTGTGATTGGTAGCTATCCGCCGTATTGTATAGTTCCAGATTATTGGCAACTTCAAGTACTTTATACATGGAAGATGGATATTTTTGTCGACCTCTGATGCTGTTGATATTTTTTATGTCACAGTCAATGACCGAGTTGGTTGGAAAGAGGAGTTTAGGAATAAGTCTCGCATGGACTTGGTATATTCTTTCTTCAATTGTTGGTAGGCCAGCCTCTGCTAAAATGTTTTATATGGGTGTTGTACGGAAAGCATACACGCTTGCCCGCGCAGCTTGATGATAGGCTGGTTTAATAATGTTGATTGCAGATTTAGGTGAGTTCCAAAAGAGGAAGAGCCCATAGTCGATTTTACTTAAGATTCGCGTTTTCGTTATATACGTTAGAGTGTTAATATGTACATGGCATTTCTTACTAGCAAGGGAAGTAACAATATTAATTCTGGCAGCTAATGCTTTTTTTAGATGAGTAAAGTGACATATCCATTTGTAGTTATGCGAGAATATAATACCAATGATTTTAATTTTTTTTACATTTTCGATTACTATATTACTTATTTATTGTTAAGGTATGGTTACCACAATCACACGAATGCTTCCTATATATGTGGAAGTTTTTAGTTTTTTCTAAGGAAATCCTGGCACCGTTGGCGTTTCTTTTGCATAATATGTAGACATCGTCTGCATAAAGGGAATGATCGACAAAACTGTTGGCTTTTATAATGTTGCTTATTTCATTAAATGCAATGTTGAACAAAATTACGGAAAGTGGAGAATCCTGCGGAATACCATTTTCTAACGGGTGTACATCGGAGAAGACATTATTAATTTTTACTCGAAACTTTCGATTGGTTAGAAAAGATTTAATGAAGTAGAAAATTTTAGGGCCTACACCCCATAAGCGAAGGTGGTTTAGAATAACGTGTGGTCCAACTCTGTCAAAAGCGTTTTTCAAAGTCTAGCGAGAGAATGGAGACGTGGTTACGGGCTGAGAGAGCTTTCGTGACATAATGGTCAATGTGAAGGAGAGCGTCGGTGCACCCTCTGTTTGCTCTGAATGCTACTTGGTTGGGGTTAATAAGCTGTTGGTTCTCAATAAACCATGCTATTCGGTTTGCCACTATGCGTTCCATGATTTTAGCGAGGCATGAAAGAAGTTATATAGGGCGGTACCCATCTGTGGAAAGAGGGTTTTTGTTTGGCTTCGGTATGGGTATGACGGTAGCAATTTTCCCGTTTTGAGGGACTATGCCAGTGTCTAAGATGGCGTTGTAAAGCTGTAGCAATCGGGATATCCCCATCGCCGGCATTTCACGGATCATTTTATAAGATATTCGGTCGAAGCCGGGTGTTTCGCCTTTTGCTTTGCTAATGCAAGATAAAAGTTCAATCATTGTAATTGGTTTTTCAATGAGGGCTGCTTTTGAGTTGGTTTCACTAAGCGGACAAGTCTGGCTCAAGGTATGAATTTTGTATTCGCTATATCGGCGGGAAAAGTTCACGTCGGCCGAGAGGTTGGACCACACAGAGGCAAATTCGTTAGATATTGTGGACAGGTCTGAAGTTATAACGTTATTGGTTTTAATTGCAACTATAGGTGTATGAGGGTTTCTATGGCATAGTCGGTTAATTCTGTTCCAGATATCGGGCACAGAAGAATTAGGGGAGATGGACTCAGTAAATTTTACGAAACTTGCCTTTTTTTGTGTTTTCATTTCTTTTCTAAATCTGGCATTGGCTTTTTTGAAGTTTATGAGATTTGAAGGTATTGGATTTTTTTAAATCTATGCCAGGCTTGCATTTTATCTCTTCTAAGGATCGTAAGATCCTTGTTCCACCAGGGTACGTGGGTTCTTCGGGAAGATGATGCTTGGGGGATGCAGCGGTTTGCGGCCACCCGTATTGCTTTGGCAATGCTAGCCGCTTCATGATTTGGAGAGTTGGATTCAGCCCTAGCGCTAAGTTCAATGTCAACATTCTTTTTGTAGTTATCCCAGTCAGCGAAATCGAGTAGAAATTTGGGAGGAGGTTTTGTGCGATGGAAAGGTTTAGGATTAATGGGAAATGATCGCTGTTGTGGAGGTCGTCTAGTGCTTTCCACTTTATAAGTGGGAGCAGAGGGATATGTCTACGTGGGAGAAGGAAGAGTGAGTGGAGAAGTGGGTCGGACTGCCAACATTCAAAACGCTCATGTCGGATAGTCTTATAGCATTTTCTATAATACGGCCTCGGTGATTATCGGAGTGAGCGCCCCATAGGCTATTCCAACCGTTAAAGTCGCCAAGTACTATAAGAGGTGTGTTAACTGCTCCGAAAATGTCGGTTAAGGCTCTGCTGTCGAATGTTTGACAAGGGGGTATATAGATAGATGCCACAGGGAACTTGATACTCAATTCTACTTCGATCATTACTACTTGAAGTTGGGAGTTGACGTCTATTTTTCTATGAGGGATGTAGTTCTTTATTGCTAAACCCGCGCCTTGTTTGGCCGTGGTGTTTGACGTAGAATTTACAAAGTAGGTGGAATAGTTGTTTAAAAATACTGGATTACAGTTGTGGGGGCAATGAGTTTCTTGTATTGCGATGAGACTTGGGTTATGCTGTTTGATAAGTATCTGGAGTTCAGAGAAGTTGTTGTAGAAACCTTTCATATTCCACTGAAGAATATTCAGGTCCATGAGAGAGAGAAGTAAAAGTGCTCTGTCTTTTGTAAAGGTGAACTTTACAGAAGCGGGGGACTGACGAGAGATTTGGTTAAAAGTCGTCGATGGAATAATCCGTCGAGGAGGCTTGTATTGGTGTTGTTTTTTTCGACATAGTAGTCGTTGTTTTTTAGTTGATTTTGGGTAAAAACCGAAATTGGTGACATTAATGTTGTAGGATTTGAATCAGATGTTAGATTTTGATGGGTGGTTGGTAAATTAGTTTGTAGTAATGAGTAATTTTCTAAAGAAGTGGTGGAATTTGTAGTATTGAAGTTGATTGAAGTTGGATTTTCGGTAGGGGTGGCTGGTATGCTAGTTTGTGGTAATGAGTAATTTTCTAAGGAAGTGGTGGAATTGGTTTTATTGAGGTTGCTTGAAGTTGGAATTTCGGTAGTGGTGGTTGGTATTTTAGTTTGTGGTAATGAAAAATTTTCTAAAGAAGTGGTGGAGTTTGATTTATTGATGTTGTTTGAAGTTGGATTTTCGGTAGTGGTATAGTTTGTTTTGTTGAGGTTGCTTGAGGTGGGGTTTTCGGTAACGTTATTGGAGTCAAGTGTAATGGTATTTATGTTTTGCGTTGATGCACTAGAGACGGTAGATTTATCTTTTTCGGTATTAGATTTATGAATAGTGTTTGATGAATGAGTAGTTGTAGCTGTACTATTTTTTGTTGTACTGGCGTATGAGCTTATACGTTGGGGAATGGGTAGTCTATTTGTGTACTTTTGCCGTGCTTCGCTATGGCTGCATTTTTCTTCGGTTTTTATTTTAAGGATTTCCTTAGCCTCCTTATACTTTGGACATTTTTTGTCCGAGGATGCATGCTCCTGAGCACAATTAGCACATTGGGTTCTAACACATTCATCAGAGTTGTGAAGTGGGAGATTGCAGTTATCGCATATTGGAGTTTTATCGCACTATTTTTGTGTGTGACCCAGAATTTGACAGCGCCTACAACGCATTGGACTCGGAATGTAAGGTTCAACCTTAGTTTTATACCATGCGTTTTCTACGGATTCAGGAAGTCGGTACAGGTCAAATGTTAAACCCATTTTCCCAGTCAAAATCGTTTTGCCTTCGACTTTTTTTGTAAATTTGTATACACCCGTAACTTTTTGGTCTTTCATTTCGCGTACTATTTCCTCTTCGTCAACATGCTTAATACAAGGAGCGTAGATTACGCCTTTAACAGAATTCAACGTGTCATGTAATTTTACAACAATTGGGCAGAGGTTGGGAAAAGATTTAACTTTTAGAAACCTGTCTGCTACTTGTGCGGTGCGCGCCAAGACAATTATATTACCGTCCCGGAGTTGAGTAACTGAGTCAGTTTCGGTTGATATAGCTTCCATGGATTTTTTAATGGCAAAAGGACTTAGCTGGGATAATGGTTTATTTTTGTCTGCAGACGAAATTAATAGGAATTTTGGGTTATAGGTTGAAGGGCATTTTGGACGGAGTGCTAGGAAATTCTCTTGTTTAGGATTAGCTTTTTGTCTTTTTCTGGTTGGGTTGTCTAGATAGTCACTTAACGCAGAGAAGCGATTCGGTGGCCTATCCGGAGGTCCCGGAGCCATCTTTATGCTAATATTTACTCAAATATAAATTTAAATTAACACGTGGGTTTTATCAAAAAAAAAAAACAAAGATAAGGAAGAAGGAAAAATAAATGAAGCGATTAACGGAACGTTAACACAAAAACAATTGTAGGTAAGTCACAAAACTAGTCACTGAGAGAAAACGACGTGTGAACGTTCGGCAAAAAAAACTAAATATTCCCTACAAAAAATCTAAACCCCACTTAGCGGACATCGGACAACAGACCCGGGACACAAAAAAAATGTAACTACAAAAAAACTAAGTGCGTTTAGCACTGCCTCGCCGGGTGAAATACAAAACTTCCGGTGGACATGACGTAAAGTCTCGTGGAGCCCTTAGCTACTGACAACGAAGACCAATCCAGACAACCTGATCAGTCCCACCATCCCATCGCAACGCAGGTGGCGGCTCCTAGGCCTGCCTACCTGGGACTTATGGAATAGTGGAACCTCACAAGCTGACCAGAAAAGCCCCCGAGGCCAGCGCTTCAGGCCCCGCGTTGGGCGCCATCTGTTATGGTTCACGCATCTACAATGGAGCAGTAAGGAAGGCGGTCGGCATGATTTCGAGGTGCACTGTGGCTAGTCATTGTCGGCTGGGGTGGGTTCTTGCCAACCTTACTGTCCTGCGCCATAAACAGAAAAATTCCTATCATGCCTATCAAAATGCAGAAACAACCCTGAAAACGAGCATCCGGTTAAACCCGGATGCCACGGACAACCCGTTAAAATTCAAAAATTCAAGAAAAGACAAAAAAATGAGGCAACTCAAAGGCAAAACAAAATTTTAAAATAACGAAAACTAACTGAAAATTTGAATAAGTATAAAAACACGGAAAAAACCCGTTTAAGTCAGAAAAGTAACCGAAAACTAACTGAAAGACAAAACTTGAATTTAAAATTGAAAATCAAAAATAACTGAAAACTAACCAAAATTTGAACTTAAAGGAGCCAGAAACGACCGGCTACAACGGCTGAAATTAAAAAAAATAAGGCCGAACAACATAAAGGGGCGCCGCCGGTGTTGTTGCAGCGCCCGGTGCTTGGCCCACCCTCATCCATGGCCATCGGCGCACCGGATTTCGATGGCCCCTTATTTAAAATACCTATACCTTCTAAATAATAAGGAACATCAGCATTCCCATTTTAATCAACAAATTTTATTTAAAATTCATTTTGTACCCTTAGCCCTGATATATTAATTTTCTTAACTACATAAGTTTTTTTTAGATTAAGACTAATGTAATTACGTGGTGGAAACCAACCAGAATGAAAAAAGGTACAAACTAGAAAAAAATGGGGAAAAAAATGATTAGCCTAACTATACATGTAGCTTTACTACTAACCTTACTTTTGTCGACTTTACTTAATAACCTTAATTATTTAATTAATTACGTTTTTATTTATCTAACTTTGTTGTTTATTAATTTAGCTATTTATTCAATTATGTTATCTATTTATTTAGTTAAGTGATTTGTTTTAAGTAGCCTTTTATTTTATTATAAAAACACGGAAAATACCCGTTTAAGTCAGAAAAGTTACCGAAAACTAACTGAAAGACAAAACTTGAATTTAAAATTGAAAATCAAAAATAACTGAAAACTAACCAAAATTTGAACTTAAAGGAGCCAGAAACGACCGGCTACAACGGCTGAAATTAAAAAAAATAAGGCCGAACAACATAAAGGGGCGCCGCCGGTGTTGTTGCAGCGCCCGGTGCTTGGCCCACCCTCATCCATGGCCATCGACGCACCGGATTTCGATGGCCCCTTATTTAAAATACCTATACCTTCTAAATAATAAGGAACATCAGCATTCCCATTTTAATCAACAAATTTTATTTAAAATTCATTTTATACGCTTAGCCCTGATATATGATAAGTTTTTTTTAAATTAAGACTAATGTAATTACGTGGTGGAAACCAACCAGAATGAAAAAAGGTACAAACTAGAAAAAAATGGAAAAAAAAATGATTAGCCTAACTATACATGTAGCTTTACTACTAACCTTACTTTTGTCGACTTTACTTAATAACCTTAATTATTTAATTAATTACGTTTTTATTTATCTAACTTTGTTGTTTATTAATTTAGCTATTTATTCAATTATGTTATCTATTTTTTTAGTTAAGTGATTTGTTTTAAGTATACTTCTTTGAATATCGTATTATTATATTCATTCTTTTATTTGTAGCCTTTTATTATATTTTATTTATTTTATTTCTTTTAACAAAAAAACTTTTCGTTTACGTATGATTATTATTTTAATGTTTTGTTTTTTTCTAAGCTTTGGTTTTTATTTTTTTTTTTTTTAATTTCCCCTTCTTTTCCCTTCCCTATTTTGCTTATTTTTCTATTATTATCAGTATTTTTTTGAAGTTTCAAAATATTATTTTCCCCTTATGTCTATTTTGATTTTATAATTAACTCCCTTATGTTTTCTTTACAGCAAAATTTTACTTCTTTTCCTGTCTTATGTTTACATTTTATTTTGCTTTTACTATTTTATGCTTATTTCAGTTACGTATATGTATGTCCCTACTTATTTAAATTTAGGTGCTTTCACCTATACCGTACTTACATATTTCTCTAATCTAATCAAAATTTTATTCCCAAAACATCTTTATTTTCTTATTATTTACTCTAACCTTAACCTCCCTATCCTTATTTTATATTCCCTACTCTTTAGTTTAATTAAACGAAATTATATCTAATTTAGCGTGCCAATTGGCACGGACTCACCGAATAAGTAGTTGATGTTGTGTTTGTTGTTGATGTTGCGCGTTGGCTGCGCGCTGTTGTTGTTGTTGGTGTTGCAGTGGTCCTTTGACAAGGCGACCTCACTGCCGCAGGTCTACCTGATGATGCTGTATTTGTTGTTATTGTTGCGCGCTGTTGTTGCTGCTGTTGCGCGTTGCTGCGCGCTGTTGTTGCTGCTTTGGTTCCTTATCGCTTTTGTTGTTGGCGCTTATTTACGCTTGTAATTGTCGTGGCTGGTAGTTGTTGCTGTTGGCGCTCGCTGCGCGCTGTTGTTGGCGCTTTGGCTGCTTAGCGCTTTTGTTGTTGGCGCTTATTGGCGCTTCCAATTGTTGTGGCTGGTAGTTGTGCGTTTGCTGCGCGCTTTTGTTGCTGTTGTTGCAGTAGGCCTATATGAGGCGGCCTCACTGTTGTTGGCAAAGATGATTGTTGTTGGCGCTAGCTGTAGTAGCTGCGCTTGTTGTTATTATTGTTATTTTTGGCAGCGCTTGTTGTCGTTGTTAGCGCATTTGTTGTTGTTGCAGCGGGCCTATATGAGGCGACCTCACTGTTGTTGTCAAAGCTGGTTGTTGTTGTATTTTTTTTTGTTGTTGTTGCGCGTTGGCTGTGCGCTTGGTTATTGTTGGCGCTTTCTGTAGTAGCTGCGCGTTGCTGTTATTGCAGTGGGCCTATATGAGGCGGCCTCACTGTTGCTAAAGCTGATTGTTGTTGTATTTGTTGTCGTTGCGAGTTGGCTGCGCGCTTATTTGTGCTTAATGCTTAGCACGGCTGTTGTGGTTGTTCTAGCTGTTGTTGTTAGCGCTCAGTTGCGCTACTTGTTGTTGTTTCGCGTTAGCTGCGCGCTGTTGTTTTTACAGGCGCTGGCTGCGCTACTTGTTGCTGATGCTTCGTTGTGGCCGGCAATTGTTGCTGACGTTGGCGCTAGTTGCGCTGTTGGTGCTTGTTGCGCTTGGTGATTAGCACTCTGTAGTCGTTGTTGTTGGTATGCGTGGTTGTTGTTGTTGTTGTTGGCGCTTATATGCGCCTGGTTATTGTGTTGTTGCCGATGCATTGGGCCTTTGGCCAGGAGACCCCACTCATGTTGTTATTGTGCAGTGGACCTATATTGAGGCGGCCTCACTGTGGCTGTTTTAGCTGATGTCGTTGTATCTGTTGTTGTTGTTGCGCATTGGCTGCGCGCTGTTATTGTTGTTGGCGCTGGCTGCGCTACTTGTTGCCGATGCTTTGTTGTGGCCGGTAGTTGTTGCTTTTGGCGCTGGCTGCGCGCTGTTTTTGTTATTGGTGCGTTTGCTGTTAGCGCTGTTTGTTGTTAGCGCTCAGTTGCGCTACTTGCGCTTCGTTGTTGTGGGTGGTTGTTGTTGGCGTTTATATGCGCCTTATTGTTGTTAGCGCTTATATGCGCGCTGTTATTGTTGTTGGCGCTTATATTCGCCTTGTTGTGGTTGTTGGCGCGTTTGCTGTTAGCGCATTTTAAGGCGCTTGTTGTTATGGTTGGTGTTAGCGCATATATGCTGTTGTTAGCGCTGTTGTTGTTATGCCCCAATTTTTACGGGCGCCTGCTTGTTTTCGCGCTAGCGCGTTGTTTTACGAGCGCCTGTCTTAACGCGCGCCTGTTGGGATTCGTGTGTGGCTTTTCAAGAGCGCCTGATGTTTGCGTTGTTGGCGCGTTTATGCGGGACGCTGATGTTGCTGTTCCTCTTCGAGTGCGCAAAACAATTTACATTAGAGTATCGCCCAGAACACTTTTTCGAATGGTTTACACCGGTAAGCAATAGCGTGCTTTTGCTTATTTAATTGTTGTAAGACACTCACTGCACCACAAAACTTGCGGTTGTGTATAAGGGCAATAAAAAGATACACTACCGTGAAAAGTTTCCCTATATAAGGCTATGTTGCCCAATATCTCACATACGACGCAAAATTTATGCTTGAAAATACCGCACCACAAAACTGGTAAATACTTTTCACTGAATTTAATATTTTTTTCAACACTCAAACTGATTACGACCGACCGCCACGAAAGTTATTTTTCTTTTGATTTGCCGGTATACGTGCAAAATCTCAGCAGTGCCAAGAAGATTCCAATATCTTTCCACTAACGGCACTATAGGTTTGGAAATCTTCCGTTCGCTGTGATATGATGTAATATCTGGGTTGCCATGTTGCGCGATGCAAACGGTTATTGCCATCAGGACTCGAACCTACTTACTTTCTTAAAAGTACCAATTTTTGTAATTATGTAGTAAATTATATAGAAAATGGGTTATATTAAAAGGGAAAACTGTATTATTGGAATAAAGTGATGCATAATTATAAAATCCGGAATTCGATGAAAATAAAGAATATGATACCAGTTTTGTTACTGGTTTTGTATTAAGGCAAATTAATGAGAACAATGTTAAATTTAGTACTGAAAATTATTTACTACTTTTTGTTGTGGAATTCAATTCTTAAGAAATTAATTGGATACTTTAACTTTTCTTTAATGCTTTGGGTCCAAGAAGAAAATAAGTCTATTACGCTGTGCCCTATATTCTGTCCTGTTTGTGGACACAGTGTTTCCATTAAAAAAAAGTAGTAGATTTTGGGTAAAGCGTATTAAGTAGTAAATTTAACTGCTATCGTGTTGGGATTCGAGTCCTGAGGCACGCACCTGTTTGCGCGCGCAAAATTTTAGCCGTCCGAACTAAGTGGACGGTGTGTTCCCTGGGTGGCCTGGGTAACCCGAAGTTGCTCGATTTGGGATAGGATTAACTAGCAATGATCGCCAGCTGCTACTAACATGAATTCTGGAGAACAAAGGGTGATAGAATTTGACGTTGCTCTCATTCGAAAGCAGAGTATAATGTCAAACTGAAAGTATTTGACCGATTTGAAAACTTTTGCAAAAAAAAATTGGTTAATTTACTTTTGTATTAAATTTTCACTATTTGCATTTTATCTTTAATTCAATGACCAACCAAAATGATAGTTAATTCTGTATCAAATTTATAAGTATTTTATTGATAGTAAGGAAATTTCGGTGCCAGTGGAGAATGATTGTAGCTGAACAAAACTTTTTTACTAAAATTGCGGATGTTATAGGGTTAATTTATTGTAAATAGTGAAGAAATAAAATGGTAACCAATGAACATGTGGTATACCATAGGGTTAATAAATTTGTTTACATTCTCCCTTACAAAGGAATCGTATTCAACTGTCAATCATACCCTGCCCAATACATTTTGCGCGTACATAACTAAATTCAATCACAAAAATGATAACACCAATAGGTCTATTCCCCCTTTGCTGACACGTTCACGGGCGCCCGCAGTTGTCCATAATTTTACCCGCAGTTTACCCTTGCCATTCCAGGAACACACCAAATACCTATTTTCATGGAAATCAAAAGTTCCGTTATTGGTGCCTTTCCATTCCATGGGAATATCTCGTGTGGCCAGCTGTGCACAACCATACCAACTCACAAAAACTATCGATAAAATTCGAACCGGTGCGTGAATCTAAACTGTCAACTAAAAACCCGTGAGTAATACCCAATCGCCCTAAACCAAAAATGACTTAATCGAAGGCAAACCATAACATCTGTCAAAGCTACATTTCACACTTTATGTTATACACAATGCACAAAACTAAAGAGCCTCGTAGCGAGAGCTCAACTTGAACTAATTGTTCTTCGTTCGTATGTTTATCGAGTACGATCAAAAAGTCATTGCCAGATCTTCAAAAAATTTTTATTGTACAGAACCGAATTATCGCCGTGTTTTTTATGACTTCTTATAACTTTAAGAAATATTATAAAAATTATACAAGCATTTACATATGTAAAATCCCCTTTGTGTTAATACCTATAACTGATAATACAATTCGCACTTCTTGCTAACTGTATGCATTTAGTTATTATTTGTTACATACCCTCTGAGACTAGCGCCACTGGATATTTTCATTAGTTAGAGCTGTTGAAACTAACGGGACTTTTGCTTACTCAATAGTCATATTGTTAAAAATTATTCATTTAAAATGACTCAAACCGAATCAGGTAATTTGTATCTCTTAAACTTCTACAAAATAGTGTACATAGTATACCTTATATAGTAGCGCAACTCGCAAAAAACACACTAATACACACGCACAGCATATTCCCCATAAGCACAGAAAAATATTTTCTCAAACGTTTGGTAAAAAATAAGGGTCAATAATGTACCACGCCTTGGACAAAATTTATTTTAGGGAATGGTATAGGGGGTCGTATGTATAAAAACTGTCAAAGTAGAAACTGCCGGACATTTATAGTATAATTTTTATATATAATTATACCTCAAGTTAATACTCATTTAGCAAAAAAGTTTACCTGCTACTGGTAGTTTATCACTAAATCGAAATTTAATTGATTGATTAATTGATATTAAGTTTTCAAAAAGTGAGAATTGACGTTGAAGGTTTCATCTCAAATGCGTCTCAGATTGATATCAAACATAATGGCTTATTGGGCTTCATACTATTCCTTCATTCCATTTCATTTGGAGTCACTCAGCCAGTGCCTTCCACTCAAATTCGTAAGAAGAGGAAACGAAGTTGCCAAACTATAGAGGGATAAACAATGATAGTGTCTAACATGGAAGAAGTGGTAACTAACAAACAATTAGGTACCAAAAAACGATAAAGTAGTTATAAAACTAACCCAAAGGTTTATAAAATAAAAGCTGCTCTTTTAGGTTTCATTAACCTATAAACTAGTTATGACTAACGCAAAAAGTAGTTAGAGGTGTTTATTATGAGAGGATCCCCACTTTCGGATAACAATAACCTATGAAGTGGTTATAACTAACAGTCAATAAATTGTTAGAAAACAATTTGCATTTATTACCATAAAAGTAAAGAAAATTTGGAATAAAAATCACGCGACTTACAACCGAAAGCGCTATCAGGTAGTTATAACTAACCCATCAAGTAGTTATAACTAACTCGTAAAGTAGTTATAATTAACCCATAAGTAGTTATAACAAACCTCTAAAGTAGCTATAACTAACACATAAAGTAGTTATAACTAACCTATAATTATAATTAATGATAAATGATGATGAGAAACTGTTGCGTTTATTAAAAAAAGATTTTCCCCTACGGCGCTTTTTCTATAACCGAGAAAGCCCTTCTGTTGTGTTAATTAAACGAAAAAGAAAACAAGTTAAACTAACCCATAAAGTAGTTACAATTAACCCGTCATGAAGCTATAACTAACCCATCAAGTAATTATAACCATGATATAAGTACAATAGGTAAAACCGTTCTCTCTTTTGATTTTGTTTTGACGTTTTTAAGCAATATAAAATGTGTCAGTAAATAAGTCAAATAGAAAAAAAATATTCAAAAAATTTAAAATAAGAAAAATTTGAAAAAATCATAAAAATATTTTCCAATTTACACTGCACGTTTAGGTGTACGCTTGGACACTATAAAATGGCAGGAAATGAAATGGTAGATTAGCCTGCTAGAGAGGCACATGTGCTCCGCTTTTACAGTCCTTATTTTTAACAATTCTAGCAAATAGTTCTAATCGCAAATTGAAGAAAAATTAAAATAAATTATTTTGATTTGTAATTTATTTGATTGAAAAAACCAAACAGAAAAATCGTGGCAAAAAATAAATGAGTATGAGAATTGCTTAAAAACTCCCATAATTTTAGCTAATTTATTAGCAGTTGACAGCTAAAGTAGACAATTACCAAATAAGCAACCGAATCTTGATAAAGTCGATGAAATTTGACCTAATGAAAACCAGCCTTTAGAGTTGTAATTTATAAAATTTATTTTACATTTTGAACTTGTAGCACTCTCTTTTCAGAAATTATTTGGTACTTCTTAGAATTTGTAAAGATTTAAAAACGTACTGCAAAAGGCAACAAAAAAATGAAAACTGCTAACAACATTTCACGACAGGCCAATTGCATTATGCTGGCGAAATTCCACGGCTTTAATGTTGGTAGGTACTTGGTTTAGAAATTAAAAACAATCTATCTAAAAAAAATTGTGTTCTTATTTTCTGGTTTCTTATTTCGAACATTAAAGATTTTCCTGTAAATAAATAAAATTTAATCGTTTTAAGTTTTGTAGTTTTTGCAAAATATAATAAAAGTGTAAGCTGAAAGATTCGCTTAAAAATTTCCCTACAAATTGGAATGAAAAAGATGTGCAGCACAGCAACACTTTTTTTCAAACAAGAACCCCGTCTCACTGTTTTACGGTCCTGCACAAAACCCTGGTTTGCAGAAACCACAATAGCAACCCAGATTTTTGACATGGATGTGTGTTTTGATTGACGTTGAAGTGTGTTTTGACATTTCTTTCAAAGCTACATTTCACACTTTATGTTATACACAATGCCCACAAAGTAGTTATAACTAACCCATCAAGTAGTTATAACTGACCCATCATGTGGCTATAACTAACCCATCAAGTAGTTATAACTAACTCATAAAGTAGCTATAACAAACCCATAAACTAGTTATAACTAACCCATCAGGACTAACCCATCAACTAGTTATAACTAACCCACAAAGTAGTTATAACTAACCCATCAAGTAGTTATAACTAGCCTATAATTATACAAGTGTTAATGATGAATGATGATGAGAAACCTTTGTGTTTATTAAAAATAAATAAAATAAATTTTCGCCTGCGGCGCTTTTCCATAATAAGAAGCCTGTAATGTTGGATTTATTAGAAAAAATATAAAATTTTTAATAAAATATCGCGCGAATTTTATTAAAAATTTTTGGCTGCGGCGCTTTTATTTACAATTTTTGACTGCGGCGCTGTTCCATAACCGAGAAAAGGAAAAAAAAAAATTTTTTTTAATCACAGTACAAAAAAAAAAGCACTGGCGCTTTCAATCCATTGTATGTAGAATGTGTTCATTGCAATATTGAAATCCATTAATTTATACTCAAAAGTACAGTTCGTAATTTTTAAGCGTTTTAACCTCTCTCTCCCTTTAGGTTATTTTCAAGTGAGATTTGATTGTACTGGGGTCCATTTCCCCAATTTTAAATCATGTAATTTATGGACGCCCCTTAAGAAATGTATTTCTTCATTAACACATGTCTGGCAACACCTATGACTCGCTAATAGCTCAAGTTGTTAATTTGATGTATGTACCATTGTTTGTTGCGTGTTGTGTTGGTGTATGTGCTGTGTTTTTGATATATGTACAGTATGTATACATAATATGTATAATATATAATGTTATGAACAAAATGTGCAGTGAACAAGTAAAAAAGGTAAACAAGCTAATACTATGTACACACTAGCGTGTTTTCGAGCTCATTCTGGTTTTCGAGGCAAAACATGCTGAAAACCGATGTTTTCGCCATACAAAATTTTCAACCGAAAACCTGCGAAAACATCATGTTTTATCCCAAAACATTAACGAAAACCTTTCACAATCAGTGTCGGCTCTAAATTTTATCGGTAATAATCGAAAAACATACTGTCACATATCTGATATGTCAAATGTTTTCATTTTGAATTTCGTCGCCCGAATTTATAAAAAATCAAAATGAAAATGTTTGTGCTATAAAGTAAATTTGAAATAAGATAAACAACATATTAACGTTCACAAAATTTTAATTATTTTTTCTCACAAATCACAATTTCTAGAACAGCTGATTACTGTCAAATGAAAACAAGAATAGCAGGTATGAACGCACCTGTTTTATGTGAGATGTTTTACACGAAAACAAGGTGTTTTCGCTTCAGTGTGAACATGATCTAAGTGCAGTGAAAAAACAATAATGTGACGAATACGATGAATCCTCGATTATTTTCCTTGAGTTCGATCACTGTACGTTAAATAAAACACTCTGATTCTGCTTAATAAGTAGTACGCTTCATTCACTACTAAAAACCGTAGAACAATATCGCGGGTTAATTCACTGTTCAGTACTTTACTGTACAACACTTGAAAATAAACTGATTGAAGTGCGCTGTCTTTGCGCGGTTTATATACCCTAGCAGACAGCAGCTTCACAACCTAGAAATGTCTACATATTTCTGGTTTATTCGTGCAACAGTGTTCTCGAAACGTTTATCTATCGTCATCTCCTCTTTGTGCCACATTCGCAAACATGCGAGCTGCCTCTCCCTCTCTGGCTCTCACGTCATGTATCTAAACAGCTGTAGCATGCGACGTTTTGTAGAAAGCACAGTGTATGCAAAAAGTAGGAATCGGGCGCACGTCTCTAATCCGGCTCTTGCTCGTCGGCGAACGGGGTGGTGTTCTTACTCCTACCCTTCGGGTTTCGCGTACTACTACAGAACAATTACTTTACTTAACGTGCTGGAGGAAAAAAAAACAAAAAAAAAATGAAAAGCGATACCTACGTTGGCTCAAAAATCTTGATGACGCTTGGGTTTCCGAACAGGATATGTTGCATGATGTTGTTGCAACCATTGCCCACCCTACCATGATGATTACCAGAAAGAATCCAACAAAAACTGAAAATCCCTAATACTTGCCACACTTAGCTACTATCAGGCATGGGAACCGTAAAATAAAAGTTTACTGAGTCATTTTAAAGCTTGACAATTTTTATTAAATAAACCATATACTACTTCCTAATTACTTTCTTCATTTAGATTTTATCTTATTTTTGAATCGTATAAATAGGATATACAATTTGAATTTAGTGAAAATTATCATATTGCAATATCAAAATTTGCCTTTGAAAGAAAATCCTAAATACAAATAAAAATTTCAGATTTATACTAACTATTCTAATTTCGTACAAGGAATTTATTTATTTAGCTGGTTAACTAACCGTTTATATACTAAAACAATACTATTATCAACCGACTTATGGGCTTTTGCTTATGACGTATTAAAATTGTAATCCAAGATTTTAACTCAATCGCATATTAACTAGGATATTTTAAGTATAATATTTAAATTTAGTTTTACTTTGCATTATTTCGAAGCGAGGAATAAAAATTACAAATGGGTTTTTTTTTTTTGTGTACCAACCTGGCAACCCTAACTTTATCTAAGTTAGAAAAACGAAACGAAAGAGAAATGAATAATATGTACATTCATTCACTCATCACACTAATACCAAAGAAAATTTGTGAGAGAATAAACAAAAACAAAATCGACTTACCACTTCGGCTCCAACGATGAAAGATCTTTCAGCATGAAACCTGGAACAAGTAAATGTATGCTGGAAGTCGAAAAATATTTCTAACACACCACAATTGTTGTTGCTTTTCGATTTTCAATAGATTTTGTTAATACATATTTAAGTTCAAACACGCGCTCACATAGTGCAACCTAAACATTACATATGAATAAACAAAGAATAAAAATATTGACCTACATATTTCCATACGTAAACAAAATTACACAATAAAACAAAATACGCAATATAAGCACAAATTCAATTTCCGTCAATAATTATTACCAATCATTAATTTACTGTCAATCATGCACATTTTCCTTATAGTTATAGCTTAAGATATTTATGTTAGTGTAAGCACTTTATTTGTATAAAAGGTTTGTGCGAAATAAAGAACAACATGCATAAACGAATTAACTTCTTTTGAATGCATATGATCTTAAGGTGCTTCTACCTAAGATACTCTTTTTTTATATAACACACTCAAGGCGATTCTGCCTGAGTAAACTCACAACAAAATCAAACATCGTTCGATAGGTGTTCTATCTATCCGAACATCTTTGGTGACCCCGACGTGATCCTGAAACAAGAAACAGGATCACACTTGAAGACGCAGTATCCTCAACAAGGAACGTCAAGCAATCAAACCACATTATATTGGTAATTGGGTCCTGTGATAAGACACAGGATAACATTATAGGGCGAGTCAATTGTCCAATCGTTCAACGACCACATACTGGTGTATGCTGATCCTGTAACAAGGCACAGGATCACAGTACAATTGTCGGCAACAGTACATTGTCGCGAAGCTATAAAACACATTGATCCTGTAACAAGGCACAGGATCACATCAGCAAACCACCCTTGTTTTCCATACCTCATAGTGGTAATTTTGTGGCCCTGCATCAAGGATCACACTAGACGAACCATTGTCGTCTATTCAACCAACCACCTCAAAGTGGCAAAAATTGAGGCCCTGCATCAAGGATTCCACTAAATAAACAATTTTCATCAACCACCTCATAGTGGTTACTTGAACACGAATTTCGTAATTCTTGTCATTTCGTCATGAGCACCTTCGAAAGGCTTGTCGCTGACCAGCAGAGTACAGCAGACGAGATCGAGGCCCTTGTCCGGAACTTTAAAAAGGACTCCGTTTCAAGAAAAATTCATGGTTATTATGAAGAGCGTCTGCAGCGCCTCGAAACTGCGTGGTCGAAGTTCGAGAGTACCGACAAGCAAATCAGGTGTCTCCCTGACTTACCAATGCAACATCAATACTTCACGGATCAGTATTTGCGCAATTCGAATACGACGTTGAAGTACAGAGAATATTTTGAGTCCGAAATGCTTAAAATCTTGCGAGCTACTGAGATCCCTCGGATTGAGCATCATGATGTTAGCGGCGCAACGGAAAGCAAAGAGGAAACAACCCGAGCGGATAAACAAGGCTCTTCGAAATCAGAAGGCCTGAATGCGGGCATTAAGCCGCAATATTGACGAAATAAAGGATGAAGCCAGAGAAGATCATCTTGAGGCATACTACAAGGCCAAATCTGCACTCATAACGAAGTATATGAGTGATTTTTCTGCCAACAACGAGGTACTGTGGCAATCGACGACTAGTGAAGACATCGAAGGATATACACAAGATGACTACTACAAATTAGAAGCCAGAGCACACAACATCCTCGGTGAATTACAAGAACACCTTGGAACGAGCATCCCAAATAGGCCAACAGCTAACAACGCAAATGAACCACATCTAGCACGTCTGCCTAAAATTCAGATTCCAAGGTTCAACGGTAGCTATCTCCAATGGGTAGCCTTCAAGGGCCTCTATGTGCAACTAATACATAATGCACCAATGAGCGAGGTCCAAAAAATGTTCTACCTGACCACTCACTTGTCAGATGAACCAAAGAATCTTATTAAACACTTGCCTATTTCAACGGCAAACTATGAAACCGCATGGACCCTATTGACAAATAGATACGACAACAAAAGGCTCATTGTGACCTCATTGCTGAACAAGCTACTAGCTCACCCAAAAATAAAGAATGAAACAGCGCAAGCCCTCAAATCTCTACACGACCTCGCTAAGGAATGCATCCATGGGTTAAAGGCACAGGGACTTCCAGTAGAACAATGGGATCCTATAATAGTGCATATACTATTAATGAAATTGGACCCTTCCACTGAAACCCTGTTTGAACAATCCCTCAACGATAACAGGAGGCTGATAAATGTTGCCGAGCTGCTTACATTCATAGAACACCGTTTTCAAGCATTGGAAACTCGTGGAAAGGCCATAGAAACTGTATCAGGAAGGGACAGGACCAAAATATCAACAATCGCTTCAACTGCAGGCTGTAAGGTGTGCGGATCAGCAGAGCATCCCATGTATTACTGTGGGAAGTTCCTCAAAATGGAACCGGCTGAAAGGCTACAATGGACGCAGATGAAGAGGTTGTGTGTCAACTGCTTCAAACCAGACCATCGGAGCAGGGAATGTACACCACGTTCCTGCTCAAAGTGCTTGAAGAAACACAACACATTGCTACATTTGGAACTAGCACGAGACAAGCCGCTAACGACTTCGACTCAGCCCCAAATTCAGAAGATACAAAAACATGATCTCTCTCAAATGAAGATTAATAAAACCTCAAACAGTCCAATCGTAGCATCAGCAAACCAGCAGATGTCCAACAATCCTTATATACTACTAGCAACGGCAAGAGTAAGATTAACGGGAAACAATGGACGCGAGGGGGTTTTCCGAGCCTTACTGGATTCTGGGTCGCAAGTAAATTTAATAACAGAAAGAGTGCTCAATAAGCTTTCAGTGAATGCATCCCCATCATCACTTTGCATTGAAGGTATAGGGCGCAAAATTCGAAATGTATCAAGACGTGTAAACCTCGAACTCACCTCAATGACAGGCAACTATTCTACAAGGATTGAAGCCTTTGTGCTTCCAAATATTGTATCCCCACAACCTACAACGTCATTCGAGACATCAATATGGGACATTCCAGACGGAATTCAACTGGCTGATCCATATTTCAACGCAACAGCCAAAATTGATCTACTAGTTGGAGCAGAGTTTTATCATCAACTCATGTTCCCGCAGCAAATCAAACTCAGCAATGAACTTCCAACGCTACAACAAACGGAACTCGGATGGATCGTTACAGGAAGACTTCAGGAACACAATAGCAACAGTGCTACCTGCGCAGTCCTAAGCCCTGAAGATCAAACCACCAATGAATTAATTGAAAAATTTTGGAAGCTTGACGATACAAACGATACATCAACTCGATCTATGTCCCTGGCTGATAAACGGTGTGAAAGCCACTTTACCCATAACGTAAAAAGGAATAAGGAAGGGCGATGCATCGTTCGGTTACCGTTCTCCGAGAATCCATCAGTCCTCGGAAGTTCAAGGTCAATCGCATTTAATCGTTTTGTGGCATTAGAAAGACGTTTGGAGAACAATCCTCAGCTCAGACAAGAGTACAACAAGTTTATGCTGGAATAAGAGTCCCTTGGTCATATGGAAGAAATCTTGGAGAAAGACATTCCAGACTGCAACTTCGTATTACCGCACCATTGTGTGCTGAAACCTGAGAGTTCCACTACGAAACTACGGGTTGTGTTCGATGCATCAGCCAAAACATCTAGTGGTTCATCACTTAACGATATCCTTCACGCCGGTCCGACTGTTCAGAGCGAGCTATTCTCCATTTTGCTACGCTTCCGAATGCATAAGTTCGTCTTCACAGCAGATATCGAAAAAATGTATCGACAAATCATAGTCGATGATGCGGATCAACCATTCCAGCAGCAAGTTGACTCAATCCTGAAAGAAGCTGGTTTTAAGCTTCGAAAGTGGTGCTCAAACCATCCGCAACTGCTAAGTGGAATTCCACCAGAAGATCAGGAGGTTAATCTAAACCTTGAAGAATCAGCAACTTGTATAATAAAAACTCTTGGTCTAATCTGGCTACCAAAGTCCGATCAGTTGTGCGGACGAGCACAAAGGGCATCATCAGCCGCAAGGGGCATCACCAAAAGAGTAGTAAGCTCAGAACTCGCAAAAATCTTCGATCCATTAGGGCTTTTCGGTCCCGTGGTAGTAAAGGCAAAAATATTTTTACAAGAATTATGGCAACTACCACTCACATGGGATGACGAATTACCCGCACATCTTCAGAGGCAATGGAATGACTTCCGATCAAACATAGAAGCGGTGAATGAGATCAAGGTCGATAGGTTTGTGTTCAACCATAAAAAGGCAACATCGATTGAAATTCACACCTTTGTCGATGCATCAGAACGTGCCTACGGAGCTGCAATCTACATTCGGTCTACATATACCGATAGTACCATAACAACTAGATTGATCTGTTCTAAGTCAAGAGTGGCGCCAATAAAAAAAAAAAACTTTACCACGATTAGAGCTGTGCGCGGCCGTCTTAGGTGCAGAGTTGACACAAAAGGTGAAACAGGACCTACGGCTTCAAAATAGCGAGAACTTCCTTTGGACAGATTCCCAAATTGTCCTAGCCTGGATAAATTCACCATCAGGATCATTCCATACATTTGTGGCAAACAGAATCGCTAAAATTCAGTGCCTAAGCCTGCCAGAACAATGGCATCACGTCAGCACCAAGGAAAACCCAGCGGATGCAATCTCCCGAGGAATACCTCCAGAAACTTTAGCACACCATTCCATATGGTTTTATGGCCCACTATTCCTCTCTGGCAAAAGAAGTTGGCCAAAACCATGGTCACGAACCCCCAATACCCCAGGCGACGAGGAACGTAAGATGACGAAACATGTCCTGGCCATGTCATCAAGGAAACCTGGTCCTTCGAGCCGGGTAGATATAATCGGCCAAATTAACCACCGAAACTCCTTCAAAACACTTCAACGAGTAATCGGGTATATATTCAGGTTCCCAAAAAACACCAAAATAGCCAAACAACTAAGGCCAACCTATAAGGCACTCGATGCATTCGAAATGGAAAACGCGTTAATAGTGATAATAAGGATAATTCAAGGAACTGAATTTGAAGAAGAACTCGAAAAACTCTCGAACAATACAGCTGTTAACAAATCTAGTTCTTTAGCATCACTAAACCCATTCTTAGACGAACACCAAATACTGCGGGTAGGTGGCCGACTTCAGCAATCCACGCTGCCATTCAAAACAAAACACCCCGCCATACTTCCTCACAATCACGACATAGTGAAACTGCTAGTAACCATGATTCACGAAGAAAACCGTCATTGCGGTCCACAGGCTTTGTTAGCCGCAACAAGGACACAATTCTGGATCACAAATGGAAAGTCAGTGGCACGAAGCATTGTACACAAATGCATACGGTGCACCAAGGCAAAGCCAATCCTTTTTAAGCAACTAATGTGAAATTTACCCGCGCCCAGAGTGACACCAGCACGACCATTCATAACAGCGGGAGTTGACTACTTTGGACCAGTGTGGATCCACCACAAGATTAGGGGTAAAAGACCTGACAAGGCCTATATTGCCGTGTTTTGCTACAAAGGCCATCCACATGGAAGTTGTCTCGAATTTATCGACAGAGGCCTTTATAGGAGCACTAAGACGTTTCATTAGCAGAAGGGGACATTGTCAAACATTATACTCTGACAACGCCACGAATTTTGTTGGAGCAAGCAATAAACTGGCTGAGCTAAAGGAGTCTATTTACTCTCAATCGGCCCGGGAAAGAATAATCCGAGTATGCAGTGACAAGTCCATCAATTTCAAATTTATTTCACCAAGAGCTCCTCACTTCGGGGGACTGTGGGAGGCAGCTGTCAAATCCGCCAAACATCATTTAGTAAGAAGTGTGTCAGCAGCATCGCTAACGTATGAAGAGTTAGAAACCGTCATTGTGGAAATAGAAGCCATTTTAAATTCCAGACCACTAGTCCCACTATCGCCTAGCTATGATGATTTCAACGCGCTTACTCCAGGTCACTTCCTGGTAGGAGAACCACTAACATCAGTTGTGGATGTCAATGCTAAGCCAACAAAAATGTCCCTGGGCGGCAGGTGGAAATTAACCTCAGAAATCAAACATAATTTCTGGAAGGAATGGACACAAAACTATTTACAGGAGTTGCAGCAAAGAGGAAAGTGGAAATCGGCCTCACCCAACGTGAATGAAGGCATGCTTGTTATTCTCAAAGAAGATAACATTCCAGTGTTACAATGGCCGTTGGGCAGAATTACACGAATTTACAAAGGGGACGATGGACTAATTCGGGTGTGCGACGTAAGAACAGCGAGAGCAACATTAAAAAGGCCTATTCACAGACTTGCACCATTACTCAACGATACCCAACTCGAGTGCGCAGAATATGATGAGTCCAACTCAGCTCCAGTACAAAAAAGGCAGCATTCATCAGAGGGCGACATCAGCACAAGTCAACGAAAACGAAAAATCCCATCATATAGCTCTCAAGGACTGTTCAGTACAATCTTAATATCACTCCTATTGCTGCCTCTGATATTAGCCTCTCCTGTCAATGTTACTGAATTCCCAAGCAATCCTGGACTGTATTTCGAAGGGGTAGGCTCGGTAAAATTAAGGACAGCTACCTGGAAGTTTATCATATATTATGATCTCGCACCACTATGGGAAAAACACAAGGTGCTAGAGGACGGAGTAGCAACGTTGGCAGAGTTCTGCAACCGACCAATTGTCAGTGATTCATGTGATTCTATGACACAACAGCTTCGGCACACCTGGAATAACTTAGTTCAAGAAACTACCCTACTAACCACGAAACGAAGACGAAGAGGGGCCATTAACGCTATCGGCAATGTAGCACATGCTCTCTTTGGAGTATTGGATGCAGACTACGCGGAACAGATGTCCCAAACCATAACCGGCGTTAAGGAAAACGAAAACATGTTAGAAGAACTCATAAAAAATCAAACATCTGTAATAGATTCGACAATCAATATTATCAAGGAGAGCGAAACAAATACAATGAAACGCTTCTCGGATCTCAAGCAAATAATATACAAGGACCTCAACACCATTGAAGATGAGAACACTAAGTTAAGACAAACACAATACATCATGTCACTGGCCCTCCAACTAAATAACCTAGCCTTGGAATTGCAACGAATTGAAACTGACCTAATTACTGCCCTTACTCATACCAACCATGGAAATCTAAGTCCACTTATTCTTACGCCAAGGCAGCTAAGGTCAGAAGTCAACAAAATTAAGGGACACCTTCCCCCAGGACGCACCTTACCCGTAGATAATAATGACCTAGTAAAGCTATACAAGGTCATGGAAATAAAGGGTACAGTAACAAATGGGAAGATCGTTTTTGTCGCTGAAATACCTTTAGTCGACATCGAAAGATTTGAACTCTACAAGGTCATCCCGATCCCCACTCAAGAAGGCAACACGACGATTGCTATACAAACAGACATTAACTACTTGGCTGTGAATGACCATCGAGATGAATATGTGATGCTAAGTACACTCCACTTTAATAAGTGCGTCACAATCATGAACGACTTATATATTTGCCCGTCTTTACAAGTTCGTATCGTTCGAGATTCCGGCAGCTACTCCTGCGAAGTGGCACTTTTTAATAACAAAACGTCGCCGAATTGCAACTTCGGCCAAGTCCAAGGCAATATATCTATGGTTGCTATGAACACTAACAATCGATGGATCTACACGACAATAACACCCATAGAAATGACAGCAGTCTGCAATAATAACATCATTAACATGCACCTTAATGGCTCTGGTATTATAGCTATCGAACCAAGCTGTATCATCAAGGGAAGATTTCTAACCATCCATGGCCACGAAACTAGTGTCACTTCCATAGATACATCATATGCGGCATTTGGGAACATAACCACAATCGGGAACCCCATTAATATCAAGAAACTATTGGAACCAAATACTGAAGCTAATACCAATTTAAAATACCTCTCCAATATCCAACAACAACTTAAAGACATCAAATACCATCCAAGCAAAGGGGAGTACTCACCACTGCAACAACAATACATGGGCATTATGGCACTACTAATATCGCTATTTATAGTCATCTGCCTCATAATCGAACGATTTAGGAAGAAATGTAAGAAATTCAAGGTATCACCGCATTCAGTGCACCCGCATACAACTCCTCCACAACCAATGCCTCGTCTTCACATTTCAGAAGTTTAATGTCAAATTTGGTTTCGCTAACCACTCAACGCGGCGGAGAATGTTAATACATATTTAAGTTCAAACACGCGCTCACATAGTGCAACCTAAACATTACATATGAATAAACAAAGAATAAAAATATTGACCTACATATTTCCATACGTAAACAAAATTACACAATAAAACAAAATACGCAATATAAGCACAAATTCAATTTCCGTCAATAATTATTACCAATCATTAATTTACTGTCAATCATGCACATTTTCCTTATAGTTATAGCTTAAGATATTTATGTTAGTGTAAGCACTTTATTTGTATAAAAGGTTTGTGCGAAATAAAGAACAACATGCATAAACGAATTAACTTCTTTTGAATGCATATGATCTTAAGGTGCTTCTACCTAAGATACTCTTTTTTTATATAACACACTCAAGGCGATTCTGCCTGAGTAAACTCACAACAAAATCAAACATCGTTCGATAGGTGTTCTATCTATCCGAACAGATTTAATTTATATTAATTTCCCTTTCCTTTCAAGCATTTTGAATCACCTCTTTGCTTTAGTTATTAAGGGGTGGTTAAAACTTCATTAAATTGAAAAAAATCGCATGCGATAAAAAAAATGTATGTCAATTCTCGCAATGCTAATAATGCAAAACTTCACTAAACTATCAATTACCAATTTGCTTTTTAACAATTTAATTAATTTGATCTTCATGAAACACAAAATTAGTTAGATTTAGTTTATTTTATTGTTTTGTTTTTTTTTCCATAAATATTTTTCTCTCTTTTCATTAAATAAATGAATACTAATGTGTGGACATAAGTATATATATATACGTATGTATTTGAAATTACGATTGTCATTTAAGTATACACACAATAATTCAGAAAAAATGAGAAAAACTCACGAAAAATGTTTTTAGCTGTAGTTTTTTTTTTCTTTTTTTTTTCAAATCTTTTGAAACCTAAAGTTCTTTTTTTTTTCTTTTTTTTTAAATTATTCAAAACTATTTAGGCATGATATAGGCAAAACTTATTTATATTTTATATTAATTTTTATACTATGTATAACTTTTTCTAAATGTCTTCACTACACAAATTCGAACACTAAATACTGGTTCTTCTGCCCACATGCTGCCTGAAGATAGAGATGAGGAAAATATTGCCAGGTTTGCAGTAAATCTTCTCCAGAAGATAATGATGAAGCTGCTCGCTGAACTTTGGGAACTTTCCCCATTTTCATCATTTCCGAATTGGTTTTCGTAATTTAGAAATTTAAATGCCTCGCGTTTTCAGGGTATTTAAGATTCCGGAATTTCCTTATTAAAACGCGATTATTGTACAGATGTTTTCGATATTAAAAGATTAGCGTTTTTGCTAAATTAAAACTTCCGAACTAAAAGACGGTATTACATTTCTTAAAAACGTTTTAGGAAATTGAAGACTGGAAACCGGACGATCTTGACTGGCTGAAGTCAAAAATCAAAAAGAGAACGCACCAACGCCATTCTCTCTCAACTTACCCGTAATATTCCGGAATTTTTATATTCTTCCTTGCATGATCATCGCTGATGGCGTGATTTTCTTAAATATCAAAAAGTGATATAGGAAAAATGTCAGAGTAATCAATCTAATTGTTTACAGCAAATGTCTAATGTTCTAGCTTAGCAGAGGGCAGAACCGGAAGCTCGAATTTACGATATAACCGAAATTCGAAAAGTATACAAAGATAAATCTATTTATGATATGAAATGAACTAAAAAAAAAAATTGTGGAATTTATTAACAAATGTCTCATTATACGTATGTATAAGTATATATTTATATATATAGGTATTAGAGCGATAACCTATAATCTAATACGTCAAAATGTACCATAATTTTATAACGATGACTCAAAGTATTAAATTTCCTATGATAGGGTATCCATTTAGGTATGACTACTTTTTATAAAGAAATCTGAAAAATGTTAATTAGAAAGTTATTGCTTATTCAGTCCTCTATTAATAGAGGTTTCCCTGATAAGATACCACCAGTTTAAAATGGGGTATGAAAATGGCAATTTGGCTACAAGCGCCACTACATTTCCCCCCTGCCAAAATCAGGTTTGGGCGTAATGCACAAAAGCTGATGTTCAATAGGGTTGGACCAAAGAGAGATGGGTGTTAGAAGAGTGGGCTCAAATGAGCAAGAAAATAAGTGATTGGTATTGTGGGGGGACGAGCCGCATGCCGGACATACATTCGGCACATCAGGGTTCAGTCTAGATATGTAGGAGTTTAACCTACTACAATATCCAGAGCGTAATTGAGCCAGAGTGACCCTTGTCTCTCGAGGAAGATGAAGTTCCTCTTCAGAAATGCCAGGTGTTGCGGCATGTAAGACATTGTTTAGCGGACAGAGCGCAGAGTAATGGCCAACAGACGTTGTATGGATATGCCCCAAAGCCTGTTTGTGCACCTGAAGATCGAACGGCGTTGTTATATAGTGACGGATCTCATCAAAATGTTTACGTAGATGCGACCTTATGGTCCTAGGAGGCGGAATGAGTTCAAGCAGTTGTCTACCGGGATGCTGTGGTTTACAGCAGTTCAGTAGGTACTGCTTGTTTAGCATTTCATTATGCTCCCTAACTGGAAGCATTTCCACCTCATTATGTATATGAGATATAGGTGACATAAGGACGCACCCCGTAGCGGTTCTGAGCGCGGTGTTTTGACAGGCCTGAAGCTGACTCCAGTGAACGTCTGCAAGCCCCGGCGACCATATCGGTGACGCATAGTTCATGGTCGGCCGACCAATTGCCTTGTACGTTACCAACAACGTTTCTTTGTCTTTACCCCAAGTACTGCCGGCTAGTGACTTGAGGATTTTGTTGCGGCTCTGTAATTTTGAGACAATTGCAGCTGAATGGGCAGCGAAAGTGTGCATGGTGTCAAAAGTCACTCCTAAAATTTTTGGGTGAGCGACAGTAGGTATTTTATGATCACCTACATAGATTTCTAATTCCATGCCAACCTGCGCCGTCCACGTCGTGAATAAGGTCGCCGAAGACTTTGTTGGCGACAATGTCAAGGTTCGGGCAGTGAAGAACTCGACTAGAGAGGGGAGATAACCATTTATTTTGGAGCACAGCTCATAAACGGAAGTACCAGTTGCCAATATCGTGCAATCGTCTGCGTAAGAAACAATCGTAACTTCTTCTGGTGGAGGAGGAAGCTTCGAAATATAGAAGTTAAACAATAACGGGGAGAGGACACCACCCTGTGGTACCCCTTGTTTTATCTTCCTGGCTTTAGATTTTTTGTTTCTAAATACAACAGACGACCGACGACCACTGAGATAATTGGCGGTCCAACGCTTTAGACAGGGGGGAGTGACGAGTCTTCCAAATCAGCTACAAGTTGCCCATGATTTACTGTGTCAAAAGCTTGACTCAAATCAAGTGCAACTAGAACCGTCCTGTCATTAGGCCTATTTTGATTAAAACCGTCAGTTATCTGAGTTTTTATGACATTTAGAGCAGATGTTGTGCTCCTACCTTTCCTGAAGCCATGTTGGTGCTCGGCTAACATCAAGTGTGATGTGTAGAGCGGGAGTAGGACCGCCTCAAGTGTCTTTACTACTGGCGAGAGGAGTGATATCGGGCGATATGACTCCCCAACGTTAGCTGGATTGCCAGGCTGATACCCGCTTGTAGCTTAAACATGGGTATTAACTATTTCCGCAGATCTTTGGCGTGGTAATTGCCAATCCAACGACCATGTAAGTCCTCTGGCTGGTAATAGGAGTTGCCAAGCTTCTTACGTATTCGAGCTTTAATTTCGCATTATAGCCCTGTTCAAAATTACTTTGTTTGAAATTTCTTCTGTAAATTTCCTGACCCACCTCATATAAAACCACTCGGGAACGCAAGTTGTAAGACTGCTAGTTTCGGTTAAATTGTTTTTTCATGCATTCAGCTGCCTTTTTCCTAATTATGTCAATTGTGTCTTGCTGGTTGAAACTAACAGTGCGATCCTCCAACATCCGCAAGTTTCGTAACAAGCTATAGGTAGAACCGTTTGTTACCATATGCTGACCAAATGCCATGAAATAAGGAGAAGTACCTATGGCTGTATGGCAGAACGTAGGGCACAACAAATACTACTAAGATACTGATCCCAGTTTTTCTGGTCACTGTCGACGTATGACTTGATAGCTGAAATTACCGATCTGTTCACTCGCTCTGAAGCATTTGCTTGTGGTGAGTGTACAGCTGTGTAAATGTGGTTTACGCCGTATTTTTGTAGCAAACTGTTAAAGCCGTGTGACTTAAACTGTGTTCCATGGTCTGAAACAATCGACTCTGGCACACCGAAAGCATGGAATATTTCTTCTTCCAGATATTTACAAACAACATCGGCGGAAAACTTTTTAACCGGCTTTAAGAAAACGAATTTAGAAAAGTGGTCTAAGACCACGAAAATTCCCATATTTCCCGATCTAGAGCGCGGATAGGGACCTAAAAAATCAACATATAATTTTTGAAAAGTTCGTTGTGAATCGGTAGTTTTACCCATGGGTGGTCTTAGCACGTAATTTGGCTGTTTCGTACATTTGCATTTCTCGCACGCATTTATGTACGTTTTGACATCATTAACTAGTCCTGGCCGATAATAATATCTCCGTAATTTTTCCACGGTTTTATTAATGCCGCAATGAGAAGATAAATGAGCATCATGCGCTTTATATAAAATATCAGGAATTAAACCCTTAGGTATCCACAATTTCCATACCATATCATCGTGCAATTGCTCTCCGGTTGAATGCTCAGTCCGTCTGTAAACATATTCGTCAATCACTTTTACATCCGGTAACTTTTCACTATTTTTAAGAACTCTTTCCTTTAGCTCAATGTAGTCGTCTGCCTTAAAATATGAAGAGCTTAAGTCAACAAAAACCCCAGCTTCCAGAGACGACAGATCCTTAGTGTTCACTCTGGATAGCGCATTTGGTACCACATTTTGACTGAAGCTTTAGAGCCCAACGCGCTAGTCGCGTACTCAAATCTGTTTGAGACATTAGCCATTTTAAGGATGCATGATCCGTAATAATAGTAAACTCGTGTCCTTCAATGTAACGGCGAAACTTTTTTACACTGAGCATCGCTGCCAGACATTCTTGCTCTGTTACCGAGTATTTCCTTTGCGCATTGTTCAATTTCTTGGACATGAACGCGACAGGGTAATCTTCGCCATCCTCATTCTTTTGGACTAGCACACTTCCTACGCCGGTCGTGCTAGCATCACAATGAATATAGAACGGTTTATTAAAGTCGGGACTATGAAGAACGGGAGCAGTGCTCAATATAGACTTTAATTCAACAAATGCCTTTTGAGCCTCATCGGACCAAGTAAATTTTCGGTTGGTCTTCAATAAATCAGTAAGCGGAGTCGTGACCGCTGCGTAATTCTTAACAAACTTTCGATACCACCCAGACATGCCCAAAAATCGTCTGACTTGTTTAACAGATCTCGGAATTGGAAAATCTGTGATGGCAGCTACTTTCTCAGGATCGGTTCTTATGATCCCTTTTCCTACAATATGACCTAAATAACGTACTTCCCTAAGGCAAAAGTGACTTTTTTCTATATTGATAGTTAACCCTGCTTCTTTGATATGCCGAGCAACTATACGAAGCACTTCCAAGTGCTTTTCGAAGCTTTCAGAAATGATGAGAAGGTCATCCAAATACACAAATACCTCGCTCCGAAGATAGCATGGTATGACTTTGTCCATCAACCGGGACATTGTTTGCGGAGCATTGCAGAGGCCGAATGGCATTACTTTGTAATGGTATAACGATCTACCGGGCACGGTAAAGGCTGTTTTGTCCCTAGACTTTGGATCTAAAGGGATTTGCCAAAAGGCATCCTTTAAATCTAAACTCGTTATAAACTCAGCCTTAGGTAGCCTGCTTAAAATACCCTCAATGTTAGGCAACGGATCCGCGTCTTTCATTGTGACGCTATTTACCTTCCTACTATCCAAGCACAATCGAACTTTACCTGGCTTCCTTACAAGTACGATGGGTGATGACCAAGCGCTATCAGATTCTTCTATTATATCTAATTCAATCATCCTTTCCAGCTCTGCATAGACTAGCTTTTCTATAGCAGGCGATATTGGAAAGTGCCGCTGTTTAATGGGTTTAGCATCCTTTACATCTATAACATGCGATAAAACATGCGTTTTACCAAGACCAAGTTTAGCGAAAGAAGGAAATGATTGTATAACTTTTTCTAAATCATGCTTTTGATTTTCTGTCAAAATGTGTTTTTCCAATAGCTCTTCATCGGAAACCTGATTAATTTCGCTTAAATGAAAAGGTAAAAGTTCGAATAATTTCCAAAAATCTATACCCAAGTATAAATCTTGTGACAAGCTTGGAATAATAAAAATTGTAATTGACTTTGATACGCCTCGAAAGGTAATTTGGGCTTTTATGCACCCTAGGACTTTCTGCGACTTCCCGTCAGCAGTTTTAACAAAGGATGTAAAAGTTTGAATCGGGACGTTTTCTTCCAAATTCTTTGTGGCAAGTTTGGATCCAACACAACTGACAGAAGCGCCTATGTCTAGCAAACCGGAAACAGTTTTGCCAAATAACTGCACCTCCGCATATGGTCGTATGTCATTTGTCCTATCAAAGACTGAACTCAAAAGTAGTTTTTGGTTATTGCGAACATTTTTCCAAAAAGTGCTTATCCGATTGCTGGACCTACTTCTTGGTTTAGTTACTATTCTGTTTTCCGAAAAATCATGAAAAATTCGTTTACGTGCTGACCTAGGGGGTTAGGTGAAAAAAATGTGTCGTTTGAGATGAGTGAAGGTATTGAAGGAACAATAGGAATTAATCCGTGTTTGTTCCTTGATGTTTCAAAGCTTTTGATGGGGTCTGTCTGCGTGCACTTTTCAGCGCACTCGCTTGGCCGTTTTTTGAAGAGTTACAACGCGGAAAATTCGGCTTATACACATCAGTGGCTCCGCAACCGTAGCAGAAAACCCTACGCTCGCTAACACAATCTTGATATCGGTGTCCGTTCCTCTTACAATTCCAGCAAACTAAAGCTATTTCGTCAATATCCTCAACTTCGCTTACATCATCGTCGGTAACAAGATCAAAATTGGCCTGCACCTCAGAAACGCGCTTACGAATTGGCGATGATTTACTATAGGTTTGCCGACTTTGCATGTCTTGCAGGAAAAATTCACGTTTCCGGCAGATATCACGCAAATGAGCAATGGAATAAACTTGAATATTTAAAATTTCATATTGTATTCCGGTAAGAGGTTCCTCTTAATGATCTCAACAAGTGTACTTTCTGAGAGTGATTGGGTTAACCGATCAGTCATTTGAACTATGGAGTCATAAAAACAATCAAAACTTTCATTTGCTTTTTGTTTTCTGTCACGAATCTTCTCTCGGTAGTCTACATCAGTCCTAGTATCCTTATACTGACGTCTAAGTGCCTCATATAAACCAGACCAACGAACTTCCGACACAGATTTGTGGTACCTCCAAAACCAATCGCTAGCTTTAGAGTCGAACAGCAAACTTGCGTATCTGCATACAATATCAAAATAACCGCCTAATGTCTGATTAGTAAGAGCTTCAACACGATAAATAAAGTTTTCAACTGGTATGCCATCACTCGCACCCGTGAAGCGCAACTTCCAGTTGATGTGTCCGACCTTATCAGGCCTAAAAGATAATTCATTACTAGCTTGCCTTGTAATATTTCTATTAGGCATGTGGTCAAAAGCTGAAGCAGCTGTATTTGGTACGCCTGCGGGCGGAAGTCCAAGTAACTGCTCGAAAGTTTGTTGTTCCACGTTTGACAAGGTATTCAAGTTAGATGGTAGTGGTTGTTGCGGCTGTTGTGGAAACTGCAAGCTTAACCGCCTAAAACCTGCTTCAATTTGTGCTTCAATTCTGCTATTAATCGAATTATCGAGACTCTGCATTATTGCAGCCTGCTGAGCACCAACGGCAGCGGTAACCATATTGTTTATGGCATCCGCTCGCGCAGGTGTAACAACAGGTCCTTGATCATCCTGCCCAGGTATACTCATAGAGTGTTGCATACTCTGCCCAGTCTTAATACCGTTGTCCTCAGACTTCGATTTTTCTCGTGAACGAGTATCGTAACAATGTGGAGTATTTGTTGTAGAACCAAAAGATGTATCTGACACAACCCTAGTATGGCATATTGGACAGTTGGGATTGTTTTTCAAATATTTAGTCTTATGCAATATTGCGGGATTTCTACTAAAATTGTGACATATTCCACAGCGCCATCCATTCTCATCGGACTTGGTTAAGTCTTCGTTACTATGAATAAGGGCCATGTTGCAATGTCTCAAGGTAAGATATATAAAAACGAAAATCGAAAGGTACTAGTCCTTACTTAGGAGTGTAATGGGGTGTGGTTGCTGAGTGACCGCGCTCAATCCCGACTCTTTCGTCCTCGTTCGTGCACTCTGGGCAACGTTGAGCTACCTAGGCTCGCGGCAGAAAGAGAGGGAGCCCCGGGGGCCACTCTGACATACTTGGTTTAAGGGCTCACCGGGGTCTTTTTCGCAGCGTCTGTACACCAAGAGGTGCGGCTGTAAGCGGGCGTCTGTCTTGAAGCAAGCGGCTCGCTATATAAATGTGCAAAACTTTTCCCTCCCAATCCAGGGTGTTATGCGATACCGTGCCCATTGGACGTTTGCAGCCGGGAGGCAAATCGTGGCTGTAGTCGAACGGAGCCTCACTGATACCGGGCCGCCTCAGGGAGTAACTATGGTCTTACCGCGGTATGGGGCTCTGCCGCGGCGGACGACACACTTCCCCTTACACTACCCTTGACCCTAAGCTGGCCTTGTCCGGCGAGGGGTCGTACGAACAAGATGAAGAACACACAAAATACAAAGCAATTAACGACTTCGTTTACTCCGCAGCAGAGAAGAACTATGCTGGAGCAAGCGAAAACACAACGCCGGAGGACAAACTCCGCCTCAAAGTTAACTGGGAGGCCGACAGCGATGGAAACTACGGGTCAGTCATCCCCCAAACTGCTATCAAGTAAGAGTGACTTGATGGGAGCAAGCAACAGTGCGGCTGCCTACGCAGTCAAGCAGAAAACGGCGGAAGCTAAACTTCCATCAAGCGCTGGTACGAAACCCAATCTCTTCACATCTGGGGCAATGGTCTCACGACCTGGTTTCAGAGTTTCGAAAGAGAAGGACGACGCCGCAAAGGGAGAGACCGCGATGGCAACTACGAGTCTGAATCCCCCCAAAGAGGCATCTCCCCGACGCTTTGCGTACTGGGATAAAAGAAAGGCCGCAAGGATCCTTAAAAAATATGAGGGAGCATCGCAGGAGAAGCTGTCGCCGGAAGAAAGGAAGATGGTGGAGGAAGCGAAAGCTCTGATACCAAATTTCCAGAGGCCCTATGTGCCTAAGAGGGTGAACGGTAATCCCTTCAAACGCCAGAGATCGGACGGAGAGGTGGACCCCCATCCGAAGCGGCATCAGGTCAACCCCGTAGTGGGAAAACTCAGCTTTGCTGAAGTAACCAAGGACAGAATCCTTATAGGTTTCATTGACCGAGGTAACGACCGTTGGTCCATCCCCAAAGACCAGTGGCTGTATGTCCGGAATGAAATGGGCAGGGCCCTCCTCCACTTAATGCGTGAGTCTCCGGGTAGTCCGCCGCGAGGTACTGACGCGGGCTGGCACCAAGGTCAGATCAAAATATTCGCGTGCGAGGATGCAAGAACTGTCGCACTGTATAAGGCAGCAGTTGCAAGACTGGGTGAAGTCTATCCAGGGGCAAGACTAGATGTCGTCGACTGGAAGGACATTCCTGCTCGGCCAAGGGCAAGGGCATGGATTCCTGCCGTCCCTGCAGAACCCGAGAATATTCTTGAGATGCTGCAGGTCTGGAATCCGTCTCTCCCGACGCAGGATTGGGGCGTCAATCTGGTCGATGATGTGGTTGGGCCCAATAGACAGGTGGTTATCACTCTGAATAAGGAGGCGCTCGAGCCCCTTAAACGGTGCAACGGACGAGTGCATTACGGCTTGGGTCAGATCGTGATCCACGTATACCGTGGCGATGCACAGCGCGCTGCTATTCCGGACGCTCCGGAGGACTCGGAGATCGAGGCATCGGAAGGGGAAGCAGAGGAGTCCGACGCGGAAAGTATGTTATCCGCCACGTCAAATTGCGATGGTGCTGCGAACAACTCGGCGATAGAAGAAAGCCTGCTTGACGAAGAAGGCCTCGACGTCACGATCGTGGCTAAACCTGAGCACACTAACGTTGATGCTGCTTCAGACAGCAGGGTTCCCGCCACGCCAAATCGTGCAGGTGCTCTGAACAACTCCTCGTTGAGAGGCAGCCCCCGGAACAGGCCAGACCTCGACGACACGCTGGCGGCAGGGATGTCTGAGCTCTCTCATGTTGGTGGTGCTTCAGATAAATCTGCACAAATCTAAAGCAGCCTCGGCTGTTTTAAGTAGTCGTCTTTCTAAAGGCGACGTAGACGTGGTCCTTATCCAAGAGCCCTGGGTCAATAGCTCTAGGATCTGTGGATTGGGGACTAAGGGGTACAAGCTCATCCAAGCCAATGATGAGGGCAAGGTCAGAACCTGTATTTTGGTAAAGTCTGAGCTAAACACCTTTCTATTACCCAACTACTCAAATGGTGACGTTACAGCACCAGCCTAACGATGGCGTCGGTCTATATGCCCTATGACGCCGAAGAACCTCCTCCACAAAAGGAGGTGAAAGATCTGGTGGATAATTTCTGTACGGGCCATCTTATTATTGGAGCTGACGCTAATGCTCATCACGTCCAGTGGGGAAGCTCCGATATTAACGCTAGGGGCGAGTCTCTGTTTGACTACCTACTAACAACTAACCTGGTGGTTTGTAACGTGGGTAACGAGCCTACTTTTATAACTAAAGCTCGTAGGGAGGTTATAGACCTCACTGTTTGTAGCGAAGGCGCTTATGAGTGGGTCAGAAAATGGCGTGTTCTTGATGAGCATTCATTTTCTGACCATCGGTACATAGAAATTGTGTTAGACTTTATTGTTGAGCAGCCAGTTATGAAACGAAATCCACGCAACACTAACTGGCAGCTACATAACCAAATATTAGCTAGGGACCTACCAGTATTACCTCCACAAGCCCCCTCATCAGTGGGAGAACTGGATGATCTGGTAACGACCTTTACAACGGCGCTCTCAAATGCCCTAGAGCAGGCTTTTCCAGTACCAAAACCACGCGGCAAACATAGACCCCACTGGTGGTCTTACGACCTGGATTCGTTCCGTATATCATGCAGGAAGCAATTTAACAAGGCCAAGAGCATCGGTACGGAGCCTGAATGGCTCGAATATAAAGCTAAACTGAGGGCCTATAAAAAGGCTCTAAGGCAAGCGAAGAGAACTTCGTGGAGAAATTTCTGCACCGGGGTCGAAAAAGTCGATGATACAGCGAGACTTAGACGAGTGCTATCAAAAACTCAAACAGCCATTAGCTATTTACGGAAGCCTGACGGATCTTGGACCAGCACGGAAGGGGAAACCCTGGAGAGGCTCCTGAACACACACTTTCCGGGGAACTTGTATGATGCACCTGTAGCATCTGCAACAAACCTGGCGGTAAACATACCCATTACGGAGGAAAGGGTAAGGTGGGCAATCAAAAGCTTTGAGCCGTTCAAGGCAGCTGGGCCAGACGGGATTTTCCCCGCTCAACTTATAAACACGCTGGAAATATCAGCTAAATGGCTGGTAGTTCTCTATTCAGCCTGCCTGGCTCTTAATTACATTCCGTGCTCCTGGAGAAGCGCCACGGTAGTCTTTATTCCAAAGGCTGGGAAGGCCTCACACTATGAGCCTAAAGACTACAGACCGATCAGTCTCTCGTCTTTTGCACTTAAAACCTTCGAGAGGATAATTAGCGATTATCTCTCCTCTACTATTGATAGCAACCTTATTTCTAGCTGTCAACATGCATACACCAAAGGTAAATCAACGGAAACTGCGCTCCACAGCCTAGTCTCTATTGTTGAAAAATCATTGCACGAAAAGGAGTACTGTCTCGTGGCCTTTCTGGACATCGAAGGGGCTTTCAACAATATAAGGCCGGAGGCTATTAACACTGCTTTAACAAACCTGGGCATAAATAGGTCTCTTATTGGACTAATTGATCAACTACTAAAGGGAAGGAGAATAGCTTCTTCACTGGGAACAGTTGATCTTTCACGCTATGTCACAAGAGGAACGCCTCAGGGTGGTGTTCTCTCCCCGCTCCTATGGAAACTCACCGTAAACTCGCTGCTACGAGACACAAGGTGGGGGGGCGGGAAGATAGTGGCATATGCAGACGATTTAGCTATTGCATATAGGGGCAAATTCCCACAAACCCTGTGTGACTTGATGCAAGTAGCACTGCGAGAAGTTTCTTCATGGTCCTCTCGCTGCGGACTTAGCATCAACCCGGGAAAGGTGGAGCTTGTCCTTTATACCAGGCGGTACAAGATACCACCGCTGAACCTACCAGAACTAGATGGCGTGCGCCTGAACTTAGCTGACAAAGCCAAATTCCTAGGCACAGTTCTAGATAGAAAGCTTAACTGGAAGGAGAATGTCATCCAGCGCCAGAGGAAAGCGTGCATTGCACTTTACACGTGTAAAAGAGCCATGGGCAAAAAATGGGGGCTCAGCCCCAAAATTTGCAGATGGATCTACACTGCGATAATCCAGCCAATTATGCTGTATGGAGTCGTGGTATGGTGGCCTGCGCTAGGAAAGGCAACAAACCTAAATCTGTTAGGAAAAGTCCACAGATCGAGCATGATCTGTATAAGCGGGGCGTTAAGAACAACGCCCAATGAAGCTCTCCAGGCCATTCTTGGCTTTTTGCCACTCGATCTGGAAGGGTAGCGGGCAGCAGCAGCATCGGCTCTGCGTCTAAGGGAAACGTCCGTCTGGGGCGCAAGCACTATTGGACACTCCTGTATTCTAAGATCTTACAGCTTTCTCCCTCTGAGCACAGATCGGTGTGCGACCACAACAGTCGGAGAAGACTGGGAGAACATAGATCGGTGTCCCGCTACTAATGGCGGCACTTTTATATACACCGACGGCTCGAAGTTAGACGGCAGAGTCGGAGGAGGGGTTTACTCAAGGGATTTGGACCTAGAACTCTCCTTTAGACTACCTGATCACTGCAGCGTCTTCCAGGCTGAAGTTTCTGCAATCATGGACGCCGTGACTTGGATAGGTGAACGCACCATCGGACAGGATATCTGTATTTTCAGCGACAGCCAAGCGGCCATCAAATCCCTTGGCTCTTACTCGTTCAACTCTGAACTGACGCTCAGCTGTCGTCGATCTCTTCAAGAGACGGCCCAACAGAACCGCGTGAACCTCACATGGGTCCCGGGACACAGGGACATTGAGGGAAACTGTAGGGCAGACGAACTTGCCAGGCAGGGCACGACCAAGCAGATTCTTCAAGATAAAGAGCGCATAGGTATGCCGTTTGCCACGTGCAAGCTAATGCTGAAGGAGCATACACTCCGCGAAGCCAACGAAAGATGGCTACAAGCCCCAGGGTGCCGGATATCCAAGCAAACCTGGCCAAAATGCGATCTTAAAAGATCTAGACACATATACGCCCTAAAAAGGAAGGAAATCTCCATATTAATAGGTGTTTTAACCGGGCACTGCCTTATTGGTAGGCACGCAGCAAGGCTAGGCGTTCCCTACCGACGATGCTGCAGGAGTTGCAAAGATGATGAGGAAGAGGAAACGGTGGAGCACCTCATCTGCAACTGCCCGGCCTTAAGCGGAGCGAGAAGGCGCTCTCTTGGAGTTCCCTTCCTGGTTAGCTTAAGCCAGGTCGCGGAGCTAGACATAAAGGACTTGATGGCCTTCATCAAGTTATCAAAATGGTTCGAGGAGGGGTAGCGGTGTCGGTTAGGAGTGTCAGTCCCGGGTTTCGGCTATATGGAGAGTCCCGACAGCACTGGGATTTTCCATATGGCCGGGCCCCGGGACTGACATTCCTAGTGTTTGGTGGTATCACAACGGGCCTTTTATTACTGGCCTAGGTGTGCCTTTGCGGCAGCCACTTCTACCTACCTACCTACCTAGTCCTTACTTAAGTTGCAGCAAAGGTTGCTAGGAAAATAAGGAAAGATAAAAAAAGTTCAAGAGTTTGTAAAGGTGATTTTCGACCTTTACCCAAGGCAAGATTTTTCAAAAAAAATTAATCCCGAAAAGATGATACATATATAGTACATACGTGTGTAACTAGCGATAATCTAATTTGTTTAAGATAAGATACGATAAATATAAAAAATAAAATTCTGGTTCCCAGTTAATTTTCCTGATAGAAGTAAATCGTGGTCAAAACCCATTCGCATCCTTCAGCGATATCTCAAGATAAAAAGCGAAAAACCATCCGACCCCAATGGTATTGCCGTCGATTAGATTATAAAAATAAAATCTACTATTCCGAACGTTTAGAAAGTTGTGGGATTATACGATCACGTTTAGTATGCATTAGTTAGATATTACATCAATATAATTAACTACCTACATTTCTAAATGAATGCTAAAAATAGTCATATAAATCGCCAAAAAATTTGATTCTTATCTTTGGTTAAAGATTATCAAAGAAAATTCCTTGCAATTCACAAAGAAATAGGGAAATGATAAAGCTACATCCACACTCATTTGTCCGTCATGGTCCGTAATATTAAATATTTAAAAAAAAATCGCAATTCCAATTAACAAGCAAATAAATGCTGCTATGCGTGTGAGCAACGAATGTACTGGCTAACAATCGAAGTCGAAGCTGTCACAATTCCAGCGAGCATCACGATGCTGTACGGCGGGTATAATTCGAAAAATATAATGGTGAGAAATGTTATAGTCGAGAAAGGAAAACTACTTAGCACTTTTGGTTTTACCTTTATCGAAATTGAAATTAAAGAGAATTAATGGGATCTACACAGACAAACAATGAAAATAAATTGCAATGTATGCTGGCTTGTTAAAGTGCAAGCCTCTCAATACAACCAAAAGAACTGTTGCTGTATAGGCCCCCGTTGGGCGCCAAAAAAAATTATTATCTGTAGCATGCAACGTTTTGTAGAAAGCACAGTGTATCCAAAAAGTAGGAAGCGGGCGCACGTCTCTAATCCAGCTCTTGCTCGTCGGTTAACGGGGTGGTGTTCTTACTCCTACCCTTCGGTTTTCGTGTACTACTACAGAACAATTACTTTATTTAACGTGCTGGAGGGAAACAAAAAACAAAAAAAAATGAAAAGGGATACCTACGTTGGCTCAAAAATCTTGATGACGCTTGGGTTTCCGAACAGGATATGTTGCATGATGTTGTTGCAACCATTGCCCACCCTACCATGATGATTTCCAGAAAGAATCCAACAAAACCTGAAAATCCCTAATACTTGCCACACTTAGCTACTATCAGGCATGGAACCCTAAAATAAAAGTTTACCGAGTCATTTTAAAGTTTGACAATTTTTATTAAATAAACCATACACTACTTCCTAATTACTTTCTTCATTTAGATTTTATCTTATTTTGGAATCGCATAAATAGGATATACAATTTGAATTTAGTGAAAATTATCATATTGCAATATCAAAATTTGCCTTTGAAAGAAAATCTTAAATACAAACAAAAATTTCAGATTTATACTAACGATTCTAATTTCGTACAAGGAATTTATTTATTTAGTTGGTTAACTAACCGTTTATATACTAAAACAATATTATTATCAACCGACTTATGCGCTTTTGCTTATGACGTATTTAAATTGTAATCCAAGATTTTAACTCAATCGCATATTAACTAGGATATTTTAAGTATAATATTTAAATTTAGTGTTACTTTGCATTATTTCGAAGCGAGGAATAAAAATTACAAATGGGTTTTTTTTTGTGTACCAACCTGGCAACCCTAACTTTATCTAAGTTAGAAAAACGAAACGAAAGAGAAATGAATAATATGTACATACATTCATTCACTCATCACAATAATACCAAAGAAAATTTGTGAGAGAATAAACAAAAACAAAATCGACTTACCACTTCGGCTCCAACGATGAAAGATCTTTCAGCATGAAACCTGGAACAAGTAAATGTATGCTGGAAATCGAAAAATATTTCTAACACACCACAATTGTTGTTGCTTTTCGATTTTCAATAGATTTAATTTATATTAATTTCCCTTTCCTTTCAAGCATTTTGAATCACCTCTGCTTTAGTTATTAAGGGGTGGTTAAAACTTCATTAACCCTTTCGCGATATTGTTGCCATATGGCAACATCCAACTTTAGAGTGGCCTAGCTACTCCTGTGTATAAAATATCACCTTCTTTCTTACATTTTGTTGAAGATTGATGCTTAAAGAGTAGACAAAAATCAAATAAGTTATCATCGTCCATTAAATATCGATAATATACAATTTTTCATAAAAGGCCTTTGCAATACATAATTTTACTATGAAATTTGTCTTTTACTTATATACATTTTTTAGTAAATTATGGCAATAATTTCACTAAAAGTTGTATAAAGTAAGTAAAAGAATCTTCAATCTACGCTTTGGCATACAAATATTTTTTTACGAACAGTTTACAAAGCGGTACTGATTTTTATAACTTTGCGTGTTGCCAAATGGCAACAATTTTGCTGTAAGGTGTAAATTTGCTCTAGATTGCAGAAGAAATTTATTTGCGATTGAGACCTGAAGAGTTTGGATTTATTATTGTTAGCGCATTATAATTTGAAAATAAGTCAAGGAAAATAAGCTACAAAGTCAAAGAAAAGATTTTGGAGAATTTAGGGAAGTCTGACTTGTCAGGTTTGGAGGATTCTGAAGGAAAGAAATATTAGGAGCATTTGACAACAATGAATAGAATTCCAATGCTTTAGATAAAAGACTTACAGAGATACACAGTTAAAGAGTTTCAGTTTGTATGGAAGGTGTCACGCCCCTTTTACAATACCTCCCACTTTTACACAATTCTACCAGAACTCAAACTGATTTTCTCATACAAAATACCAATGCTTTAGAGCAAACACCTGCAGAGACATACACTTTATAATTTTCAGTTTCTATGAGATATGCCGCGCCCTTTTACAATAGCGCCCACTTTCACATAACCGCAAGTCAAACTAATTTTTTCATACCAAATTGCAATGCTTTTTTGAGCAAACACCTATAGAGATGTGCACTTTATAAGTTTTAGGTTGTATGGAAGATGCCACGCCTAAACTTTTATTTGTATGGGACGTGCTGCTCCTCCTTTTCCAATGACGCCCACTTTTACATAATTCTACCACAACTCAGTATGCTTTCATAGAAAACTCCAATATTTTACGGCAAATAGATGCGAAGATGTACAGACCATTAAGTTTCTTGTATGAGAGATGCCACGCCTCCTTTCATATAAACGCCCACCACATAATTCTACCGCAACTTGAAACTTCACTTTCATACAAAATTTCAACGCTCTAGACCAAGCAGTGTGAGATAAACATTTTAAACATTACAGTTTGTATTGGAAGTGCCACGCCCTTTTAAAAATATTTTTACTATGCCAGTTAACTTTCTGCTAGGGGAAGAAATAAGTTGGCAAAGTTTTATTTCAATCCTATGGACGGTTTGGTAGGTAGAGGGGTAGATACATACATTCATTTTTATATAGATAAAAGATATACATACATACATATATAATAGATAAATAATAGATATATAAAAGATAAAGTTAAAATTTCGATGTAAAATCGTTTTAAAATAAACTTATATTCGTAATTTCAAAACTTAAAATTCCCTAGTTTTTCTTTACCGTACAGTATATTTGTTGCCATATGGCAACATGTAAAAAACAGACTTGTAACACATCAACTTTTACGTTCAATACATTTGACTTTACGTTATGTTTATTATTTACGTTACGATTTAAGTTACACAAGAGCACAACACTGTCTCTATACAACCATGTGTTAGTACCATAAGAATGCAATCATGTGCACATTTTATGTTTTCATTTATAACGCAACCCTGGTTGTGACTTGTAAAATATTTTACTTCGCTCATAATTTTAATCAGCCATTGGCCATAGACGAGTGCGGTTCTCGTCCGATATTGCTTCGGACAGTCCACACTTTTTAAAAGCTAAGCTGAGTGTTCTAAATACATATATTTTTTATTGTTTAATTGTTGTTATTGTTTAATAAATGCCGTATAATTTACGAACAGAAAGCAACAACGATTCTTCATTGGCGCCCAACTTAGTGCTTACGAACCACTCCAGCGATAACTCACCAACAACAGCAAGCATGGCCACGTTTTCACCAGAGCAGTTCAACCAAATTTTAGCGGCAATTTCCAACAACAAAAACCGCGGCTCTTTCACGCAATGCACATCACGTTTTCGAGGACAACGCGATCCAGCAGCAGTAGAAGAATTTATTACAGCCATAACGGTGTATAAAGATATCGAAAAGATTTCAGACACTGATGCCTTGCGCGGTATGCCACTACTGCTTGAGGAGTACGCTGCAACGTGGTGGATTGGCGTGAAGAAAACGGTGACTACTTTCGCCGCTGCAACTGAACTGATCCGATCAACCTTTTCGCCCCCCACTCCTGATTGGAAAATATTTTTAAATATGTTCGAACAAAAACAACAAGTGCGTGAACCTAGTGACAGCTTTATTTGCAAAAAACGATTGCTTTTCTCTCAATTAACTAATCCCATAAGTGAAACTGTGCAACTGAACATTGTATACGGCCTCTTGTCGGTAAAAATTAGAGAGCGAGTGCACCGTGAAGCATTTTTGTCATTCGACGAGTTAATAGCACGTTGTCGGGATGCAGAATTATTTCTAGCGGAAGCAAAACAGGTCACGTCGCTTGTCAAAGAAAAAATCGAACACACGGAAGTACAGAAACGGTGTTCATTTTGTAGGTTGCGAGGGCATAACGCAGATGTTTGCTTAAAAAAGAAAAAGGAGCAACAGTCGCACCATGCTCAACAGCAACAACAAGAGCAAGCCACATCCAGTAGTAGTACAGCAGCGCCGCAAGTCAAACGTGGTGCCTCTTTTTCATGCTACGGCTGTGGTGCACCAGGATTTTACCGTGCAAACTGTCCAAAATGCAGTGGACGTAGCAATGAGAGTCCAAAATATCTTTCCTTCAACAGCGTATCTACTACCATTGTTGGAAGAGCAATTCCATCGGTCCATATTGAGATGTTTGGAATGCAGGGAGAAGCGTTATTTGATACTGGAGCGAAAACCAGTGTAGCCAGCTCTCATTTAAAGAATGTGCTGACGAGCAAGGGGTGCGTTTTTCAAAATGTGATGGCGGATGTCACCTTGGCAGATGGTACTACCACCACTCAAAAGGTTTTGTCCACTATTTGTGACATTACTATCGGCAACAGGCAACGGAAGATTCGAATGATATCACTACCTAATGCGAAGAAAAACCGTACACTCATAGGGGCAGACTTTTTGGAGCAAGCTGGTATCGTCCTGAATATGGCACAACGTTTTTGGTACTTCGAAGGTGAACCTAAGGTGAAGTACGATTTTGCGATACCCAGCTCGAGTAAACTACCGTTAGCTATGGACATTGCTGGCGCGCACGTTGTAGCAAGCCATTTGCAGTCACCGTGTACAAAAGCAACAAACGAGATGTCGAACTTCATAAACTACGTAGAGAAATATAGTACCACCGCCACTGTTCCTGGCTCACCAGAGATTTGCTCAGAAAGTAATTATGGTCCATCTGTGAAGAACAAACGCTCGCACGCGAACGACTACTCCCCACACACCATTCAAAATGTTTTCAGAAATTCTCTACCAGTCGGTGAAATTACACCCGAGAACTCCTCACGTTTATTCGCATCGCCAATTAAAACAAAGGTCACTGACTTTGCCAAGTCTTGCAACGAAAATTGTTTTCCAATCAACTCCTTGGACGTGGAATTACCAACTGTCCATGAGCTGACCATAGCAGAGAAGGCTAAGCTGGATACACTACTGTCGAATCACGCTGAAGTCTTCGAGGAGCAGACGACTGCAACAAAATTCGCGACACATAGGATCGACACTGGTCAGCATCCTCCAATTGCTTTGCCACCGTACCGTTTGTCACAACAGCGAAAACAGCTACTGAAGATGGAACTCGACAAAATGCTGAATACCGGGGTAATAGTTAATTGCGAATCACCGTGGTGAGCGCCAGTCGTGATCGTTCCAAAGAAATCTGGAAGTATACGGGTGTGCATTGATTACAGAGAGTTGAATGCTATCACAAAACCAGACAGGTACCCGCTACCACGAATTGACGACCTTTTGCATGAAGCAAAGGTTACAAAATATATGTTAACATTGGATCTGCAATCGGGATACTGGCAAGTCGGGATGGAGAAAGCAGACCAAGACAAAACTGCTTTTATTACTCCATTTGGCATGTATAAATTCACGCGAATGCCATTCGGCCTACGCAACGCGCCGGAAACTTTCCAGCGTTTAATAGACCGCCTAAAGATACCATTGATTGACATAGTCTTGGTCGCATATTTGGATGATATTATCCTATGTTCCAAGAGCTTCGAAGAACACTTGGATGAACTGAATAAACTTTTTGAACAGTTGAAGCATTTTGGTCTCAAAGTTAATAAGGAGAAATGCCGGTTTGCCTGTCAAGCTGTGAAATATTTGGGACACATACTAACGCCAGAGGGTATAAAGGTTGATCCCGACAAGATCGCAGCAATAACACTGCGCAAACCGCCGAGAAATGTGAAGGAATTATTATCCTTTTTACAGACGTGCTCATGGTACAGGCGTTTTGTACCCGCATTTGCAGATGTCTCAAAACCGCTTTCGCAATTGACGAAGAAAAACTCCAAGTGGGTTTGGTTGGATGAACAACAGAAAGCGTTTGATGAGTTGAAGCAGCTATTGACAACGTCGCCAATACTAAGTCAAGCAAACGAAAATCTTCCTTTTATCCTAAAAACGGATGCTAGTGGATACGCACTAGGCGCAGTTCTGATCCAGGGGGAGGGACCAGATGAACATCCCATAGAGTACGCGAGTAGGCTTTTGTCAAAAGCCGAACAAAATTATTCAACAATAGAGCGCGAAGCTCTAGCTATTGTCTGGGCTGTACAGAAATTTCGCGGATACATTGAAGGCTCCGATGTGAAACTCATCACTGACCATCGACCGTTGAAGTGGTTGATGACATTGAAGTCCCCAACAGGAAGGCTTGCACGGTGGGCATTGCTTATACAGCCCTACAATATACAAATTGACTATAAGCCTGGGAAGACCAATGTATTGGCAGATATGTTATCACGGCCGCCTTGTGATGCAGAACACGTTTTGCAGAAATCCTGCGACATATGCTCTTTTGAAGTTGATATGCCACGACGAGGTGCTAAGCAGATTCGCGAAGGACAACTAGCTGATCCAGACCTAAAGAAAATTATTGAGTGTTTTGAAAATAAAACCGACGATGCGATCCATTGGTCCAAACGAGGTTACACCATGAATGAAGGTGTATTGTATTGCTATAACGACGATGTTAGCGAAGAAGCACAACTGGTCATTCCCTTGTCCGAGCGTCCATCGATTTTGGACCACTATCATAACAAAGACACAGCGGGTCATTATGGAATCGACCGAACCACACAAAAAATAACGTCTCGTTACTACTGGCCTGGAATTCGCAAAGACATCGAAGAACACGTTAAAAATTGTATTGATTGCCAAAGATATAAAGTGTCAAACCTGAAGCCAATGGGCTTATATCAAACAACTTCAAGTAAACAGCGCTTTGAAACCATCGCCATCGATTTATTTGGGCCGTTGCCACAGGATGTCAATGGGATGCAGTGGATATACATAGTCGAGGACGTGAACAGCCGTTGGGTAGAACTTTTTGCGCTGAGAGAAGCTACTGCAGAGAACTGTGCGAAAACGCTGATAGACGAGGTGTTCCTACGGTATGGAATTCCAAGGCGAATCATCAGCGATAATGGGGTACAATTTGTATCAGCGGTTATGCAAAAGGTTACGTTCTGCCTTGGTATCAACCAAGTGTTCACACCCCTGTATCATCCTCAAGCAAACCCCGTAGAAAGAAAGAATCGCGACATGAAAGCGCAGTTGGCAATTTTAGTGGGTAATCAACACCGCGCTTGGGCAGAAAGGCTACCAGCCATTCGTTTTGCTATGAACACAACACGTTGCCAAAGTACTGGGTATTCTGCTGCCTATCTAAAGTTTGGGCGTGAACTACGGACAATCGACGAAGTCCAACATGATCTCAGGGCTATCATTCTGTCCGAGAATTTCATTGCGGAAATTACTCCGTATCTCGCTACGTTGACAAACACATTCCAAAACGATCGTGAACATGAGCAGAAACAACAAGATTTAAACAAAGACGCATCTAATCCTCAAAGACGCGAGCAAGAAGGTTTGGAAATTGGCTCCAAGGTACTAGTCACCACTCATGTTTTAAGTAATGCCGCTAAAGGTATGACATCCAAATTTGCACCACTGCGTGATGGGCCTTATATCATCATAGATAGAAAAGGGTCTTCCGCTTACACTGTTGCACACGAGGATAATCCACAACTTCCTCTGAAAAGCCGGTCAATAGAATACGTCGACGAGGACGTCCACGAAAAGCTACCTAGTAGGATACCTCATCGAGGCGATTTCAGCATCCTAGGGGGAGACTGTAACACATCAACTTTTACGTTCAATACATTTGACTTTACGTTATGTTTATTATTTACGTTACGATTTAAGTTACACAAGAGCACAACACTGTCTCTATACAACCATGTGTTAGTACCATAAGAATGCAATCATGTGCACATTTTATGCTTTCATTTATAACGCAACCCTGGTTGTGACTTGTAAAATATTTTACTTCGCTCATAATTTTAATCATCCATTGGCCATAGACGAGTGCGGTTCTCGTCCGATATTGCTTCGGACAGTCCACACTTTTTAAAAGCTAAGCTGAGTGTTCTAACTACATATATTTTTTATTGTTTAATTGTTGTTATTGTTTAATAAATGCCGTATAATTTACGAACAAAGAGCAACAACGATTCTTCAGACTTATAAAAAAAATTTTATAAAAATTTTATTTTTTATTGTTACTGGGGCTTAAACAAATAGTTGGACAAGAATTTGGATTTTTTGGCCAGCGTAGTAAAAAGATGTAGCGAAAGGGTTAAATTATATCGCTTTGAAAAAAAATCGCATGCAATAAAAAAAAATTTATGTCAATTCTCGCAATGCTAATAATGCAAAACTTCACTAAACTATCAATTACCAATTTGCTTTTTAACAATTTAATTAATTTGATCTTCATGAAACACAAAATTAGTTAGATTTAGTTTATGTTATTGTTTTGTTTTTTTTTCATAAATATTTTTCTCTCTTTTCATTAAATAAATGTATACTAATGTGTGGACATAAGTATATATATATACGTATGTATTTGAAATTTAAGTATATACACAATAATTCAGAAAAAATGAGAAAAACTCACGAAAAATGTTTTTAGCTGTAGTTTTTTTTTTCTTTTTTTTTCAAATCTTTTGAAACCTAAAGTTCTTTTTTTTCTTTTTTTTTAAATTATTCAAAACTATTTAGGCATGATATAGGCAAAACTTATTTATATTTTATATTAATTTTTATACTATGTATAACTTTTTCTAAATGTCTTCACTACACAAATTCGAACACTAAATACTGGTTCTTCTGCCCACATGCTGCCTGAAGATAGAGATGAGGAAAATATTGCCAGGTTTGCAGTAAATCTTTTCCAGAAGATAATGATGAAGCTGCTCGCTGAACTTTGGGAACTTTCCCCATTTTCATGATTTCCGAATTGGTTTTCGTAATTTAGAAATTTAAATGCCTCGCGTTTTCAGGGTATTTAAGATTCCGGAATTTCCTTATTAAAACGCGATTATTGTCCAGATGTTTTCGATATTAAAAGATTAGCGTTTTTGCTAAATTAAAACTTCCGAACTAAAAGACGGTATTACATTTCTTAAAAACGTTTTAGGAAATTGAAGACTGGAAACCGGACGATCTTGACTGTCGGAAGTCAAAAATCAAAAAGAGAACGAACCAACGCCATTCTCTCTCAGCTTACCCGTAACATTCCGGAATTTTTATATTCTTCTTTGCATGATCATCGCTGATGGCGTGATTTTCTTAATGATCAAAAAGTGATATAGGATAAATGTCAATGTAATCAATCTAATTGTTTACAGCAAATGTCTAATGTTCTAGCTTAGCAGAGGGCAGAACCGGAAGCTCGAATTTACGATATAACCGAAATTCGAAAAGTATACAAAGATAAATCTATTTATGATATGAAATGTACTAAAAAAAAAAATTGTGGAATTTATTAACAAATGTCTCATTATACGTATGTATAAATATATATTTATATATATAGGTATTAGAGCGATAACCTATAATCTAATACGTCAAAATATACCATAATTTTATAACTATGACTCAAAGTATTAAATTTCCTATGATAGGGTATCCATTTAGGTATGGCTACTTTTTATAAAGAAATCTGAAAAATGTTAATTGGAAAGTTATTGCTTATTTAGTCCTCTATTAATAGAGGTTTCCCTGATAAGATACCACCAGTTTAAAATGGGGTATGAAAATGGTAATTTGGCTACAAGCGCCACTACACAGCTGTAGTTGTGGTAGTGACGCTAGTGATGGAAATACGCTAGAGTTGGGAGATGAGCGATTCTTGAGAACATTCGCCACACTGCCCTCCACCTAAGTCTGATCGTCCCGATCAGACACATTTCCCGATTCAAACGTTGCTAGCCTCTCCAGGTGAACCACCTTCATTTTGTTTCGTGGTCTTCCAACAGTTTGTATGCGGTAGACAACATCATTTATCCTCTTTATTACTTTATATGGGCCTTCCCAGTTACATTGCAGTTTTGGGGACAAACCTTTCTTTCGTTGTGGGTTGTATAACAGCACTAAATCTCCTTCTTTAAAACCTTCCGAGTTGATGACTTTGTCGTATCTGGCTTTCATCTTATCACTCATGATCTTCGTCCGTTGTCTTAAAAGGTCGTGTATTTCTCTCATTTCTGCTTCCAAGATGCTAGTGGAATTCCTGGCATTTATTCCTTCATCAGCATTTATCCCAAACTTCAAGTCAGCTGGCAACCGCAGATCATTCCCAAAAATTACTTTTGCCGGAGTCTGACCCGTTGTTTCATGTATTGCCGAGTGATATGCCATCAGGAACAAGGAGATGTGCGTATCCCAATCTTTCCGGAACTTATCCACCACTTTCCTCATGTGCTCTTCCAAGGTTCGATTGAAACGTTCCACCATGCCATCTGACTGAGGATGCAATGCAGTTGTTCGAGTTTTCCGAATACCCAATATCTTGCACATTTCTTGGAATACGACTGATTCGAAATTCCTGCCTTGGTCAGAATGTAACTCCATCGGTGCACCAAACCTCGCTATCCAATTGTTAGTGAACACCTCTGCAGTGGTTTCTGCCTCTTGATTTGGAATCGGGTAAAATTCTGGCCATTAACTAATACGTACTTGTTCCCGAGTTTGCTAGTAGGAAATGGACCATCTACATCCATGGCAATCCTCTCAAACGGTGCACCTGTGTTGTACTGCTTCATCTGTCGATGGCTTCTCGACTTCGGACCCTTAGCTTTGATGCGTACCTCACAGTTGGCAATCCACTCCGCGATCGACTGCCGGCAACCAACCCAATAGAATCTCTGCTTGACCATTATCCATTTCCACTTGGACCATTATGTAGCTCATTCAAAACATCAGAGATTTTCTTCCTTGGGACAACTACCAGCTTCCTAGCACATTGACCATCTTCCCTTTCCCATAATCTATGTAAGCAACCGGATACCAATTTCAGACTGTTCCACTGTGCCCAATAATACTTGGCAACAGGACTCTCTGCTGACATCTCCTCTCTTGTTGGTCGTTCGTTTTGCTCGATTCCTTGCATCACACGTATAACATCTGGGTCCTCTAGCTGGTGCTTCCTTAGTTGATCCATGTTCCATTTGTCCGTAGATGTTATAGTCATCAGCCGCACATCTATAACATCTTCCTTGGCCTCAGCTTTCGAACAATGCTTGCATTCTAGGTTACATGGTCGCCGGGACATTGCATCAGAATTGCTGTGGTTGCTGCCTTTGCGATGCTCTATGGAAAAGTCATAACTTTGTAGTCGCTTTATCCACCGTGCCACTTGACCTTCCGGATTACGGAAGTGCAAGAGCCATTTCAAGGCTGCATGGTCTGTCCTGACGTGGAATCGCTGTCCATAGAGATACTTGTGGAAATGCTTGATGCACTCCACCAATGCCAGTAGTTCTCTCCCTGTTACACAATAGTTCCTTTCGGGCTTCGCAATTGTGCGGCTATAGTACGCCCCTACCTTCTCCTGCCCATCGACAATCTGTGACAAAACTCCTCCAATCGCGTAACCGCTCGCGTCTGTATCCAAAATAAATGTTGAGCCTGGGATTGGATACGGTAACATTGGGGCAGTGCACAGCCTTTCCTTCAAGGTTTGAAAACCCACTTCATGTTCCTTCTTCCAATCAAATGACATATTTTTCCTGGTCAACTCATGAAGGCTACTGGCTACGCTGGCGAAATTCGGTACAAATCGACGATAATACGTGCACAGTCGTAGCTCATGTAAATTTTTCGGTCTTGGCCAATCCTTTACTGCTTCGATCTTCTCTTTAGCAGTGCAAATTCCCTCCGTAGTAACCTTGTGACCCACGTAACTTACTTCCTTCTTGAACAATGCACACTTTTTGGGACTTAATTTCAGACCGGCGCCAGCTATCCTTTGGAAAACTTCCTCCAAGTTCTTAAGGTGTTCCTCAAAGCTTTTTCCCAGCCTGATGATGTCATCCAGGTACACCAAACATGTTTTTCAATGCAGTCCTTTCAATACTTGATCCATGAGTCTCTCAAAAGTAGCTGGAGCGTTACATAGTCCAAAGGGCATTACCGTAAATTTCCACAGCCCCTCTCCAATGCTGAAGGCTGTCTTTTACTTATCCTCATCTTTAACCTCTACTTGCCAATAGCCGCTTTTCAAGTCCAGTGTTGAGAACCATTTCGTACCAGATAGTGAGTCCAGAGTATCGTCAATTCTGGGTAATGGATATCTGTCCCTTTTCGTTACGTCGTTCAACTTCCGGTAGTCCACACAGAACCGCATTTTTCCATCCTTTTTCTTCACTAGCACTACCGGTGAGTTCCATGGACTACCTGATGGTTCGATCACGCCGCTGTCACTCATTTCTTGTATAATTTCTCTTACCACTTGGCGTTTAGCCAATGGAACACTTCGAGGAGCTTGGCGGATTGGTCTCGCGTCACCGGTATCAATGTGATGCTTCACTACAATGGTCCGACCTGGTTTGGAACAATCCTTGTCAAATATGGTAGAGTACTTTAGTATAAGTTGTTTTGCCTTACTCTGGTGGTCTTCTTCGTGATCTTGCGTCCACGCCGTGATACCATCTGATAAATTAATGCTGCTGGTAGAGACATTTTCCTGGAGCTGTTCACAATTTATAACCACCTCCACCTCCTGACATTGTCCCAATATAGCTCCTTTGGAAAACTTGATTGGCGATCGAAACTCATTTAGTACTCTTACCAGTATACGTCCATCTTGTTTTGTCATAGCCAGTGTTTTTCCTACTAGTATATCCGTCTTTGATTTGTTTGCTGCCTCGACAACCCACAATTTGTTGTGTGTCCCATAATCTCCATCAATCCTTGCCCAAACGACTGCCTCCGGCTTCGGTGGAATTTGTTGACTATCTTCCACGAGTACCCGCTTACTGATGTACTTGTTCTCGTAACCAAAATTGAGTGACACATCCATGTTCTTATAGCTCATAGTCCTGTTTTTGCATGTCGATCTTGATGCCTTGGTTGCTTAAGAAATCCACACCAACTATGATCTCATCAACAATATCTGCCACTATAAAGTTGTGCAGTACGGTGACATTTCCAATTCCGATTTCACATGGTATTTCTCCTTGGACTTGAGTGTCCCCACCAGTCGCCGTACGCAATTTTGCTCCATGTAATGGCCTCACTACTTTGTTGACCAAATCAGACCGAATGATGGAATGAGATGCGCCCGTCAGTAACCGCTCCTCTCCGTCCACGAGTCCTCCAACAGTAACATTACTCGACTTCCTTCCGATCTGTGAGACAGAGATTATGGGGCATCCAATTGCGGGAGCCAGCCTTCGACCCTTGCGGCTGACTCTCTTTAGTTTAACAGTTGGTTAGATTGGGAGACTTGCGCATCTCCTTCAACTTTGCGCTTACGTCCGCCTGCATTATTGGAATTGTTGGAGCCAGATCCACAATAACGTGCAATATGACCAGATTTTCCGCACTTAAAGTACTTAATGGAGCCATCGCTTTTCTTTTGTACCCCATTCAATGCTTCCAAAATTTTGTCGATTTTGTTGACCTAGTCTGGCGTCTCCACTTCCACACGGTGAGCTTTGTACAATGGTTTGCTCAAAAGAGATGCGGTTTCTTGAGTTAGAGCATGTGATACTGTCTCCGCGATCTTTGGATTTGCATATGTGGCGCGCTTCGTCTCCACGTCACGCATTCCATTTATGAAACTTTGGATTTTCACCCTCTCGATGTATTCCACTGGTGCGTCTGCGTCTGCTAGAGCCAACCTCTCGATGTCCGATGCAAACTCCTGTAATGTTTCGTTAGCCTTCTAAGAGCGATTCTGTAGCTCTATTTGATGTATCTGCCTCCTATGCTCGCTGCCGTAACGTCTTTCAACGGCTCCCATCAACGCTTCATAGTTGTTTCTTTCAGCGTCCGGAATAGTCTGTAAGATTTCGGCTGCAGGTCCTTTCAATGCCACAAATAAAGCAGCGACTTTGTCCTCAGCGCCCCAGTTGTTCACAGCTGCTGTCTTCTCAAATTGTAGCTTACCTGGAAAGGAACAGAAACGTCAAAGGATGGGGTTTTTACCTTGGGTGTTCTTGCTAAAGCAGTTGGACGATTCATCTGCAACTCTTGGATACGTCCTCTCAGCGCATTGACTTCAGCGTCTATTTTATCTTGGAGCTCTGCAATCTTTGCATCTTGTGCTTCCAGTTTTGAGGACACCATCACCTCCTGTGCTTCCAACTGCGAAGTGATAAATGACCGCTGTTCCTCCATTTGAGCAGAGATCTGTGATGACACCTGTTCCAGGCGAGATGTCATGCAAGTTTTCTGTTCTTCCAACTGAGATGCCATGATTGATATTATGTTGTTTGACATCTGAGCCAAGGCAGCCAATAAAGAGTTTGTGTCCACAGTTGCCACTGAATTCGGAGAGTCCTTTTGCTCTTCTATTTTCGTCGCTCCCTCTTCCGAAAGTTGAAAAACATGATCGTCAACGTTGATTCCTTCCGCTTCCATAGCCTCGCGTAGATGTGATTGTAGCTCTGGCTTATTGCCTGTTGTTACCAATCCACGTTTCTCCAACTCGTTTTTGAGTTGCTGGATCTTCAATTCCTTAAACTTTGCCATATACTTGCAATGTCCTTGTTACCTTTACAATGTCCTTGTTATCCTTGTTGACTTTACAATGTCCTTGTTATCCTGTATTTATTTAACAATACCGCTTCTGACACCAATTGTGACGAATACGATGAATCCTCGATTATTTTCCTTGAGTTCGATCACTGTACGTTAAATAAAACACTCACATTCTGCTTAATAAGTAGTACGCTTTATTCACTACTAAAAACCGTAGTACAGTATCGCGGGTTAATTCACTGTTCAGTACTTTACTGTACAACACCTGAAAATAAACTGATTGAAGTGCGTTGTCTTTGCGCGGTATATATACCCTAGCACACAGCAGCTTCACAACCTAGAAATGTCTACACATTTCTGGTTTATTCGTGCAACAGTGTTCTCGAAACGTTTATCTATCGTCATCTCCTCTTTGTGCCACATTCGCAAACATGCAAGCTGCCTCTCCCTCTCTCGCTCCCACGTCATGTATCTAAACAGCTGTAGTTGTGGTAGTGACGCTAGTGATGGAAATACGCTAGAGTTGGGAGATGAGCGATCCTTGAGAACATTCGCCACCATAATGTGACGAATTCGATGATGCCTTGATTATTTTCCCTGGGTTCGATCACTGTACGTTAAATAAAACACTCGGATTCTGCTTAATAAGTAGTACGCTTTATTCAGTACTAAAAACCATAGTACAATATCGCGGGTTAATTCACTGTTCAACACTTCAAAATAAACTGATTGAAGTGCGTTGTCTTTGCGCGGTTTACAAACAGCAGCTTCACAACCTAGAAATGTCTACACATTTCTGGTTTATTCGTGCAACAGTGTTCTCGAAGCCGCTGTGGTGTAGCGGTTAAGTGTTCGGCCTTCTACACCAAGTCGTGGCGGTTCGATGCCCGACAAAAGTAACATTAAAAATTATTTAGAAAAAGAATTGTTATAAACGGGGTCGCCCCTCGGCAGTAGCTTGGCAAACTCTCGGGGTGTATTTCTGCCATGAGAAGCTTCTCAGCAAAAAATTTATTTGCTTTGCTTTGTGGTAGTGACGCTAGTGATGGAAATACGCTAGAGTTGGGAGATGAGCGGTTCTTGAGAACTTTCGCCACACTGCCCTCCACCTAAGTCTGATCGTCCCGATCAGACACATTTCCCGATCCAAACGTTGCTAGCCTCTCCAGGTGAACCACCTTCATTTTGATTCGTGGTCTTCCAACAGTTTGTATGCGGTAGACAACGTCATTTATCCGCTTTATTACTTTATATGGGCCTTCCCAATTACATTGCAGTTTCGGGGACAAACCTTTCTTTCGTTGTGGGTTGTATAACAGCACTAAATCTCCTTCTTTAAAACCTTCTGAGTTGATTGCTTTGTCGTATCTGGCTTTCATCTTCTCACTCATGATCTTCGTCCGTTGTCTTAAAAGGTCGTGTATTTCTCTCATTTCTTCTTCCAAGATGCTAGTGGATTTCCTGGCATTTATTCCTTCATCAGCATTTATCCCAAACTTCAAGTCAGCTGGCAACCGAAGATCATTCCCAAAAATTACTTTTGCCGGGGTCTGACCCGTTGTTTCATGTATTCTGGAACTTATCCACTACTTTCCTAATGTGCTCTTCTAAGGTTCGATTGAAACGTTCCACCATGCCATCTGACTGAGTATGCAGTGCAGTTGTTCGAGTTTTCCCAATACCCAATGTCTTGCACATTTCTTGGAATACGACTGATTCGAAATTCCTGCCTTGGTCAGAATGTAACTCCATTGGTACACCAAACCTTGCTATCCAATTGTTAGTGAACACCGCTGCAATGGTTTCTGCCTCTTGATTTGTAATCGGGTAAACTTCTGGCCATTTGTTGAAATAGTCCATAACAACTAATACGTACTTGTTCCCGAGTTTGCTAGTAGGGAATGGACCAGCTACATCCATGGCAATCCTCTCAAACGGTGCACCTGTGTTGTACTGCTTCATCTGTCCATGGCTTCTCGACTTCGGACCCTTTTCTTTGACGCACACCTCACAGTTGGCAATCCACTCCGCGATCGACTGCCGGCAACCAACCCAATATAATCTCTGCTTGACTTTCTCCAACGTTTTCGTGACTCCGAGATGACCTCCACTTGGACCATTATGTAGCTCATTCAAAACATCAGAGATTTTCTTCCTTGGGACAACTACCAGCTTCCAAGCGCATTGACCATCTTCGCTTTCCCATACTCTATGTAAGCAACCGGATACCAATTTCAGACTGTTCCACTGTGCCCAATATGACTTGGCAAGAGGACTCTCTGCTGACATCTCCTCTCTTGTTGGTCGTTCGTTTTGCTCGATTCCTTGCATCACACGTACCAGATCTGGGTCCTCTAGCTGATGCTTCCTTAGTTGATCCATGTTCCATTCGTCCGTAGATGTTATAGTCATCAGCCGCACATCTATAACATCTTCCTTGGCCTCAGCTTTCGAACAATGCTTGCATTCTAGGTTACATGGTCGCCGGGACATTGCATCAGCATTGCCGTGGTTGCTGCCTTTGCGATGCTCTATGGAAAAGTCATAACTTTGTAGTCGCTCTATCCACCGTGCCAATTGACCTTCCGGATTAGGGAACTGCAAAAGCCATTTCAACGCTGCATGGTCTGTCCTGACGTGGAATCGCTGCCCATAGAGATACTTGTGGAAATGTTTGATGCACTCCACCAATGCCATTAGTTCTCTTCGTGTTACACAATAGTTCCTTTCGGGCTTTCCAATTGTGCGGCTATAGTACGCCACTACCTTCTCCTACCCATCGGCAATCTGTGACAAAACTCCTCCAATCGCATAACCACTTGCATCTGTATCCAGAATAAACGTTGAACCTGGGATTGGATACGCTAACATTGGGGCAGTGCACAGCCGTTCCTTCAAGGTTTGGAAAGCCACTTCATGTTCCTTCTTCCAATCAAATGACATATTCTTTCTGGTCAACTCATGAAGGCTACTGGCTAAGCTAGCGAAATTCGGTACAAATCGACGATAATACGTGCACAGTCCGAGGAAACTTCGTAGCTCATGTAAATTTTTCGGTCTTGGCAAATCCTTTACTGCTTCGATCTTCTCTTTAGCAGTGCAAATTCCCTCCGTAGTAACCTTTTGACCCAAGTAACTTACTTCCTTCTTGAACAATGCACACTTTTTGGGACTTAATTTCAGACCGGCGCCAGCTACCCTTGGGAAAACTTCGTCCAAGTTCTTGAGGTGTTCCTCAAAGCTTTTTCCCAGCACGATGATGTCATCCAGGTACACCAAACATGTTTTCCAATACAGTCCTTTCAATACCTGATCCATGAGTCTCTCAAAAGTAGCTGGAGCGTTACATAGTCCAAAGGGCATTACCGTAAATTGCCACAGCCCCTCCCCAACGCTGAGGGCTGTCTTTTCCTTATCCTCATCTTTAACCTCCACTTGCCAATAGCCGCTTTTCAAGTCCAGTGTAGAGAACCATTTCGTACCAGATAGTGAGTCCAGAGTATCGTCAATTCTTGGTAGTGGATAGCTGTCCTTTTTCGTTACGTCGTTCAGCTTCCGGTAATCCACACAGAACCGCATTTTTCCATCCTTTTTCTTCACTAGCACTACCGGTGAGCTCCATGGACTAGCTGATGGTTCGATCACGCCGCTGTCACTCATTTCTTGTATAATTTCTCTTACCACTTGCCGTTTGGCCAATGGAACACTTCGAGGAGCTTGGCGGATTGGTCTCGCGTCACCGGTATCAATGTGATGCTTCACTACATTGGTCCGACCTGGTTTGGAGCCACCCTTGTCAAATATGGTAGAGTACTTTAGTAGAAGTTGTTTCGCCTTATTCTGGTGGTCTTCTTCCAGCTCTTGCGTCCACGCTGTGATATTATCTGATAGATTAATGTTGCTGGTAGAGACATTTTCCTGGAGCTGTTCACAGTTTATAATCACCTCCACCTCCTGACATTGTCCCAATATAGCTCCTTTGGAAAGCTTGATCGGCGATCGAAACTCATTTAGTACTTTTACCGGTATACGTCCATCTTGTTTTGTCATAGCCAGTGTTTTTCCTACTAGTATATCCGTCTTTGAATTGTTTGCTGCCTCGACAACCCACAATTTGTTTGTCCCATAATCTCCATCAATCTTTGCCCAAACGACTGCCTCCGACTTCGGTGGAATTTGTTGGCTATCTTCCACGAGTACCCGCTTACTGACACCAATTGTGACGAATTCGATGATGCCTTGATTATTTTCCCTGAGTTCGATCACTGTACGTTAAATAAAACACTCCGATTCTGCTTAATAAGTAGTACGCTTTATTCAGTACTAAAAACCGTAGTGCAATATCGCGGGTTAATTCACTGTTCAGTACTTCACTGTACAACACTTCAAATTAAACTGATTGAAGTGCGTTGTCTTTGCGCGGTTTATATACCCTAGCAAACAGCAGCTTCACAACCTAGAAATGTCTACACATTTCTGGTTTATTCGTGCAACAGTGTTCTCGAAGCGTTTATCTATCGTGATCTCCTCTTTGTACCACATTCGCAAACAAGCGAGCTACCTCTCCTTCTCTCGCTCTCACGTCATGTATCTAAACAGCTGTAGTTGTGATCATTGTGTATCAATACCAAGTGTAAACTCTTCTGCATAGACGTCAAAATTCCAAAATGAGTTTAACACCTGTTTGAGATTGTCGTTAATAACAAGTGTGATATCATAGACATAGTCGCGAAAACTTCAAAGTGAGTTTAGTCACCTGTTTTTAATTTCCTTTTTTGTCTCACTACTTTCCATCTTCCCATCTCTTTCTACCATTAGGTAAAAGATAGGAGACCGCCATGTTGATGTGTGCAGGATGTTAAACAACGCCATTGCTTTTCTGTTATTCGGTGCTGGCGACATTTTAATATGTGCAGGATGTAAACAAACCGACATTTTATTGTGTGTTGTCAAAAGAAGAGTTCACGCTTGGTATTGATACACAATGGTTGTGATAGTGATGCTAGTGATGGAAATACGCTAGAGTTGGGAGATGAGCGATTCTTGAGAACATTCGCCACATTATTGTAGCGTATTTCTATCACTAGCGTCACTACCACAACTACAGCTGTTTAGATACATGACGTGAGAGCGAGAGAGGGAGAGGCAGCTCGCGTGTTTGAGAATGTGGCACAAAGAGGAGATGACGATAGATAAACGCTTCGAGAACACTGTTGCACGAATAAACCAGAAATGTGTAGACATTTCTAGGTTGTGAAGCTGCTGTTTGCTAGGGTATATAAACGGCGCAAAGACAACGCAATTCAATCAGTTTATTTTGAAGTGTTGTACAGTGAAGTACTGAACAGTGAATTATTCCGCGATATTGTACTACGGTTTTTAGTACTGAATAAAGCGTACTACTTATTAAGCAGAATCGGAGTGTTTTATTTAACGTACAGTGATCGAACTCAGGGAAAATAATCAAGGAATAATCGAATTCGTCACAATTGGTGTCAGAAGCGGTATTGTTAAATAAATACAAGGACATTGAAAAGGATAACAACGACATTGAAAAGGATATCACGAACATTGAAAAGGATAACAAGGACATTGTAAAGGTGGAAAGGACGTTGCAAGGACATGGCAAAGTTTAATGACTTGAAGATCCAACAACTCAAAAACGAGTTGGAGAAACGTAGAATGGTAACAACAGGCAATAAGCCAGAGCTACAATCACGTCTACGCGAGGCTATGGAAGCGGAAGGAATCAACGTTGACGATTAGGTTTTTCAGCTTTCGGAAGAGGGAGCGACGAAAATAGAAGAGCAAAAGGATACTCCGGATTCAGTAACAAATGTGGACACAAACTCGCTGTTGGCTGTATTGGCTCAGATGTCGACGAATATAACATCAAAGTTTGAAGAAAAGAAAACTTGCATGACATCTCGGCTGGAACAGGTGTCATCACAGATCTCCGCTCAAATGGAGGAACAGCGGTCATTTATCACTTCGCAGTTGGAAACACAGGAGGTGTTGGTGTCCTCAAAACTGGTAGCACAAGATGCAAAGATTGCACAGCTGCAGGATAAAATAGACGCTGAAGTCAATGCGCTGAGAGGACGTATCCAAGAGTTGCAGCTGAATCGTCCATCTGTTTCAACAAGCACACCCAAGGTAAAAACCCCATCCTTTGACGGTTCTCTTCCTTTCCAGGTATTTAAGCTACAATTTGAGAAGACAGCAACTGTGAACAACTGGGGCGCTGAGGCCAAAGTCGCTGCTTTATTTGTGGCTTTGAAAGGACCAGCAGCCGAAATCTTACAGACTATACCGGACGCTGAAAGAAACAACTATGAAGCGTTGATGGGAGCCGTTGAAAGACGTTACGGTAGCGAGCATAGGAGGCAGATATTTCAAATGGAGCTACAGAATCGCTTCCAGAAAGCTAATGAGACATTGCAGGATTTTGCATGGGACATTGAGAGGTTAGCTCATTTGTCGAACGCAGATGCACCCGTGGAATACATCGAGAGGGTAAAGATCCAAAGATTCATAAATGGAATAATGGATGTAGACACGAAGCGAGCCGCATATGCAAACCCCAAAAGGACATTCGCAGAGACGGTATCACACGCTTTATTACAAGAGACAGCCTCGATTTTATGTAAACCAGATAACAAGGTTCCCCATGTGAAAAAGGAGACATCAGACTTGGTCGAAAAAATCAACAAAGTTCTGGAAGCCTTGAATGGAGCACAAAAGAAAAGCGATGGTGTCACTAAATGTTTCAAGTGTGGAAAGTCTGGCCATTTTGCGCGTTATTGCAACATCGGCTCCAGAGACTTCGGCAATGCAGGTGGACGTAAGGGTAACGCTGGAGGAGATGAGCAAGATGAATGCCCCGTAGTTTCTGTCTCGCAGTTCGGAGGGAAAGCAAGTAATGTTACTGTTAGAGGTTTCTTGGACGGAAAAGAGCGGTTACTCACTGTGGATACTGGCGCATCTCATTCCATCATTAGAAGCGACTTGGTCCAAAAGAGAGTACGACCATTGCCGGATGCAAAGTTGCGGACCGTAACTGGCGAAAATAAGCTGGTTCATGGAGAAGTGCGGTGCAAAGTTTTTATTGGGAATGTGACTACATACCACAAGTTCTTAGTGGCAGATATTGTGGACGAAGTCATCATTGGCGTCGACTTCTTGGCTGTGAGAGACATTTACACGAACCTGAGAAATAGAGTTATGACGTACAATGGCCAAGAAGTACCTCTGATTTTTGGACACAATATTGGGTATTGCACCAAAGGAGTTTCATTAGAGGTGAAGCACAGGGACACTCGAAAGGCAAAGGTACCTCCTCAACCAATGGCTTTGATAGACAAATGCCTGCTTGAGAATATTCGGAGAAGTCAACAGGAAGATTCAGATCTGGCATGTGTGATCCGAGGGCTTGAGCGAAACAAACGACCAGCAAGAAAAGAAATGTCAGCGGCGAGTCCAGTTGCCAAGTCATATTGGGCACAATGGAACAGTTTACGAATGGTATCCGGTTGTTTGCATCGAATATGCGAGAGTGAGGATGGTCAATGCGCTCGGAAGCTTATAGTTGTTCCAAGAAAGCGGATGTCTGATGTTCTCAGGGAAATGCATAACGATCCGAGTGGAGGTCATCTAGGAGTCAAGAAGACCTTGGAGAGGATTAAGCAGACATTTTATTGGGTTGGTTACGGTCAGTCGGTAAAGGAGTGGATTGCCAAATGCGATGGGTGCATCAGAGCAAAGGTGCTGAGATCTACGAGTCCTGGTCGAATGAGGCAGTGCAACTCAGATGCACCGGTTGAGAGGATTACCTTGGATGAAGGAGGTCCATTCACCAGAACTATAAGCAAAAACATGAAAACCAGGTACGACAAAGCAATGGAAACGGAAGGGTTCCTGGAAGGAGATTTAGTATTCCTTAACAGGCCACAACGGAGGAAAAGTGTGTCTCCCAAAGTTCAGTGCAACTGGGAAGGACCGTACAGAGTTGTGAAACGGATCAACGACGTTGTTTACCGCATACAGGCTGTTGGAATGCCAAGGGACAAAATGAAAGTGGTTCCCCTGGAGAGACTAGCAACGTTTGGATCGGAAAATGTGTCTGATCGGGACGATCAGACTTAGGTGGAGGGCAGTGTGGCGAATGTTCTCAAGAATCGCTCATCTCCCAACTCTAGCGTATTTCTATCACTAGCGTCACTACCACAACTACAGCTGTTTAGATACATGACGTGAGAGCGAGAGAGGGAGAGGCAGCTCGCGTCTTTGAGAATGTGGCACAAAGAGGAGGTGACGATAGATAAACGCTTCGAGAACACTGTTGCACGAATAAACCAGAAATGTGTAGACATTTCTAGGTTGTGAAGCTGCTGTTTGCTAGGGTATATAAACGGCGCAAAGACAACGCAATTCAATCAGTTTATTTTGAAGTGTTGTACAGTGAAGTACTGAACAGTGAATTAACCCGCGATATTGTACTAAGGTTTTAGTACTGAATAAAGCGTACTACTTATTAAGCAGAATCGGAGTGTTTTATTTAACGTACAGTGATCGAACTCAGGGAAAATAATCAAGGAATAATCGAATTCGTCACAATAACATAGTTTGTCCGTGAAAATAACCAAAAGCAACTACTCGCTGTGAACACAACTTTTTCGATGGCCTTGTTGCTGCCAAGTCATAGCGGGCATAGTGTATCAATACAAGTGTGAACTGTAGCTTTGACAGAAATGTCAAAACACACTTCCACGTCAAATCACAAATGTCAAAACACACATCCATGTCAAAAATCTGGGTTGCTATTGTTGTTTTCGTTGCGATCGGGTTGTGTGCAGCACCGAATATCAATGAAACAGGGTTCTTGTTTGCACAAAAGTGTTGCTGTGTTGCACAACTTTTTCACTCCAGTTTCTAGGGCAACTTTTAAGCGAATCTTTCAGTTTATACTTTATATCAAAGAAAAAAAAGACACAAAATAAAAAAACTTAAAACTAGTAAACTTTATTTATTTTACAGAAAAATTTTGGGGTAAGCATCTTCGAAATGAGAAATTCGACAGAAAATGAAAACAAACGTTTTTTTTTGGAAACATGTATATACGATGATCTAAAAACATTTACTATCATACATATCTTAGCACAAAGAAGGCTTCAAACCCCAAAATTTGGCATTTGTTTCCTTTAGGGGTTGTTGCGTTCACCCTGTGCTTCGAAACCATTCGAGCGATCTGGCAGCGCGGTATTCCGAACGCTTCCTACCACGTCATCGAATGACAGGTGTCAATTTGACAGCAACCTGGCGGGCAATTTCCGTTTCCGCGGCCTTTCTATCACCAGCAGCCGGACCCATAACCAGCAACTTTGCCAGGCAAGCCAATCACTAAACATCGTGGGGAGTGCACCAGTCGAGGCAATTTAGTGGGCGTTTTAAGTGTTCCAAAAGTAAAGACAAAGGTGGAAACAAATTGCGCTCCTCATAAATAGCCTCACATTAGAGGTTAGGGGAAAAGGTTGCTCCCACGATTGGCCAGACAAATCTCCACCAAGGGTAAGTCACCAGAAAAAAACAATAGGAAAAAAATATAGAAGTTGCTGATTGGGGTTTTATAGTTTCCAGGTAATAATTCCGGGAATTTGGGAATTGCCAAGGTACACGCCACGGCAATAAGCGCTGGCGGCATAAGCGTCGACTGCAGCCACGGAAACGGGGCAGTGTTGGTGAAATCTATCCAGCAATGCGCTCCGATTCATCGCGCAATTGCGCCACCACAACAACTACGCTGGCCGCAGAAGCACGAGAAGACGTCAGAGCGACCGCCTCCACCATCTGGAACGCGACCATAGTTTCTCCATCACCACAGTTCAAATCAAAGCGGCTACCACCACCATCTTAGCGGGCCCAGGGTTTTATCACCGTCAGAACTGCAGCGTCCACGGTAATGAAAACCGTGCGTCAGTGCTACCACCATCACATACCCCAGCAGCAGCGTGACAAGCAGTAGCGCAGCCAAAGCCACGGCCACTGGCCACTATCTTGAGTTTACACCCACCACGGCGGTACAGGCAGCACCAGCAAGCAGCAACGACGGCCACATCGTCAACAACGCAGCAGCACTGCCGGAGCAACAGGTTTTTAGGTTTAAGCACATATTGTATAGTCGGGGCCAGGGGGAAGTGGCGGGCCATAAGCGCGATCACTTCATCAAAAGTTGTAAGGGGATTTTCCAGCCGGTGTGGCTGGAAAAATTGGGTCGTTCACGACCACTATTGTATGTTTCGGAACGGGCGTAAAGGTGCGTGGGTCGACGGCATCGTCTCACAACCCCCCAGTTTGGGGATAGTTGTTTCCTTCCTCTCTTTCCTTTTCTTTGAGTGACCAATTGGTAACGTACTCCCTTGACCCTGTTACAAGACGTCTTGTAGGCCCGGGCGGGGGTATAGCTTGGTAAATTAGACCGTATGGTACCGCTTAGTGCCAACCAAGGGGGATTTTGGACGAAGCCTGCGACCTCTGTGGAGCCATAGGTCTCAAGCCCCATCAGGTTCCATAGTTTTATCGTATGCCATTTTCATTTCCATACATTTTTGCTTGCCATTTAAAATTTGCTTTAGTTCATAGTATAGACATAATTGCTCGGAGGGTAAGTATGTAAGTGCGTGTGTGCCAACAACCAGCATCCCGAATTTGGGGGATCATAGTGGCCTGACAGGGTCGAGTAAAGACACACACGCTCGTGCTCACACTCCGGGAAAAGTCGTAACGCCTCAAAGGCGGACAGACACATATATACACACACACACACACACACATTGTAATACCACCTATTGTTTGAATTTCGGTTTAGTTACGATTTTTATAAATTTTTAGCTCACGAATCCGCGCACCGAGTGTGAAAGTCTGGGTGGGTGTGAACATTGAGCACGGGCGTCCATGACCTCAGGTCATGGGTCGCCAACAGCCTCGAACCCATAAGGTCAAGTAAACCACACCCACATACACTTGCACACTCAGGGTGCGGAACGATGTACCACTAAAGTGGACGATCGCGGGTATTTCAAACGCGTATATGCAAGCGTACATACACATAAGCCTAGGGCATAAGTAAAACCCATCGCGGGGCATATTTTTGTTCATTTATTTAAAAATTTCTCTTCTATATTTTTCCTATTTTATATATTTTCTAACTTTTGATTCTCATTGACTTAACATTGTGCAGCTTCAAGTGCTCGAATTTTGCAGTACGGAGAGTGGGTATATGAGTGCGTGAGCTCATCCCAAACCGGTGTCCTTACATTTGGGGACCATTATCCAGCGGCGTACGACCTAGCGGGGTCGGGTAAGCACACACCCATACGCCCACATACTCCGGCTTCAAAGTAGCAAACCCCTAGCGAATGGGTATATAAGCGTAGCGTAGTTAGGATTACACACATTTTGTTCATACTAGCATAGCCTAGACGTAAGCCGAAACCCATGAAGGGTATGAGATACAAATATACACACATTCTACTCATTTTATGAATATGATTCAATAAAAATACCATGTATTGCTAGTTTGCTAATCGAAAGTAAGTGTTCTTCTTTTCAGGTGTGGTGGAGACGGACGGACTGGACAGGAACGGGGAAGGGGATGTGCTAAAGGGGCGCATAGGGGACACAATTGGGGTCGGCAAAAACAGTTTGCCACTGCCGACCATGGAAGGGAGGGTTTAGAGTGGCCCGGCCAAAATACCATCTAAGGCCGGAAGGGGGGTTAGTAAAGGGGGGTTCAAGCGCGGACAGACCTGAGGTGCAAGTGATGCATGGTCAGGTATGAGATTTTTTGTATGGTGCGGCTGACATGCCTCGGGAGGCGAGCTAGCTCGTGCATATGCAAGCATACCTGCACGGCTTTACCGGGGTATGCGACGTGAGGGTAGGAGGACGCCAGGGGACATAGCGGACTCCGCCCAAAGGCCAGCACGTAACAGAAATGGCGCCCAACGTGGGGCCCCACAGTGAGTGGAGCCTTAGAGAGTTTCGGACACACTTCGGGAATGTTGGCGTTTGCTTGGGGGGTTTTCATAGTTCAATTTTCACATTTCGATTTTCACTTTCAAATTTCTATCTTTCAATACACATCGGTAGCTTGATTTGGCTTCGTGTGGCTGGTCAATAGTATCGATGCAGGAGGGTTTCGGGGCGAGGGACCGGGGGTCAGCCAGCTTGTTTTGGTGTTGTTTAGGCTGGACAATAGTGGCGATCTCTGACCTTGGCCATGAGGAGTCGGGTCCACGAGCAGCTCGTTTTGCCAGTTTAAGAGTGGACGATAGTGTTCGTGGAAGGATTCCACCGGGGGGAGTTAGACGGGGTAGGTAGCTTAGTTGGCCTATATAGGCGCCGGCTAATAGTATCTACGGCTGTTTGGGGGTTGGGGGACCGGACTGCTTTTTGGGTGACTGGAACAAACGGACGACTTTAGGCGGACGACCACCACAGAATGAAAAGAAGACACGAGTTTCGTTTCCATCAAGTTTATTTCATTTTCATTTTATTTTTTTCCCAATCTATCTGCTGGCGTATCCGTAGATAGATTACAGCACGTATATAAACTTATATATAAACCACGTTTATGCAACACGTATACATATTTGGGAGTTGATATTTTAGCAGGTTGGAAAGTTTTTTGTTGACATTTTTGTCCATATTTTGAGTTGTTGCTGCAATTTTTTTTTTGGGAATTTTATCTATTTTGCAACCGTTTGTCAAGCGCTCGGTGGTATACTAGAGCGCGATCGGTATTTAAGTTAGATTTTTCCATCTACGTTCGCGTCAGCGTCTGCGGTAATTTCATTAACGCGTTGTGGAAATGTCGAAGGATCCAAGCAAGGTGGAGCGGCGTAGCAGCGTGGGTGTGGGTGGCGACGACAACTTGGGCGGGGGTAGCGACAACAATTTGGAGAACGGTATGGCGCACTTAAAAGCGCAGTACCGCGACCAGAGAAATGGCGACGTGGGCGGGCTTAACGAGGCGAGCGCGCATAACGAAGCAGGCGCTCATGGAGAGGCGGCAGAAGTATTGGGAGCGCGTGGACAGCCACCGCAGATAACATCAAGCCCTGAGTGCGCGACGGCCGACGCGGTAGGAGAAACGCTGATGCGGAAGTTCGACGAAATGTTCTTCCAGTATCAGCTGGCGATGAGCCGTTCCACAACCCAAGCGGTCAAGGAGGTTGCGCAAATATTCAGAAAGGACATCAACATTTTATCAAGCAGATTAGCAGATTTGGAGGGTGAAAGAAGGGCGCGCAGGAGGCAGCGCGGCGCGAGGAGTGGTTGCAGGACGCGGAGGCAAGCGCGGCGAATGCTACCGCCGACGAACGCGAACAGTGCGGCAGCGAGCACGTCAACAGCGCGCAAAGGACACCAGGCTCACGAGCGGCAGATAGGCACAACAGAGCGGGCGCGCAATATGAAAGATCGGCTACAAAGGCCATACGCGATTGGCGCCTCAAGTTCGACGCGGGACCAAAAGCGGTCCCAATTGAGCGCTTCCTTTTCCGTGTGGACACGCTTCGGAAAAAACACAATATTTCAGCACAAGATTTATTCGCGAATTTCCATCTACTGTTAGAAGGTCAGGCGCAAGAATGGTACTGGCTGTACACCGAGGAGCACCCGGACGATAGTTTCGTGGACTTTCAGGCGTTTCGGAAGGCGATTGTGGAGCAGTTTAGAAAGGCGGACTGCGATGAAGAAATCCGCCAAGCGATGAACGAGCGCAAGCAGGAGTACAACGAAAAGTTTGAGGAGTTCTACGCGGTGGTTCGAGGTATGGAGCTGACGATGCGGACAAGGTTGCCGGAGCAGAGCCTAGTCAATCTGATGCGAAGGAACCTCAAACCCCGAATAAAGAACCTCATCTTTGGTTGCCATATCGAGACGCTGGAGGATCTCAGGAGGGAGTGCCGCAGGGCGGAGAAGCACTTGGCTGAGTACGAGACAAAGCCGTATCGCAGAAAGGAGCTCGAAGAGCTAGAGGACGACCGCGCAGAGGAAGAGCCAGGAACGCTGGAGGCGTTTCATAGGCCCACCAGAGATAGACCGATGCGGAAGGAGCCTTCGAGCGACCTGAAGCCCAAGAGCGAGGACAAGCCACAGGCGCGCGCTGACGGACACCGTTGCGATGGGCGTCTACACAGCATGGTTTGCTACAAGTGCAACTTGCCCAGCAGGCAGCTCTGCGAAGGATGCCAGGCGAAAAACCAGGAGAGCGACAGGAAGACCGGGGAGCCCTGTCAGCGTCGGTCAACCCCGGAAAAGTAATTTTGCCATTTAACAAAATTTTGAAGAAACCAGACAATACAATTTTTTTAAACCAATCAAAGCATTTTTTTGTAGTAAGCGCGTGGGGGAAAGCGCGCACGGGACAACAACACGTCCATCTCTAAGTGAGCGACAGGCCAGGTACGACGCGGCACGAGCGCGGATTTTCGAGACCTCTTCAGGAACGTATCCTGTGAGCGACGAAGGAAGCGCGCCAGAAGTGGCAGAGATCGGACCGAGCAGAAAATGGAGGAAGGTCATCAGGATACGCAAGCGCGCGCGAGACAAGCGGCGTGTGGCGAAGGCGGTTGAGGAAACTGTCATTCGCGACGCAGTCGACAAGCGACCGTACGTGCAAGTGGAAATCGAAGGAGTAAAGATGCAAGGCTTGTTGGATAGCGGCGCCTCGATAAGCTGCTTTGGTTCGGTTGCGCACGCGTGGGAAGAGAAGATGGGGGGCAAGTTGATCAAGCTTAGGGAACATTTGAAGACGGCAGACGGGAAAGCGCAAGCTGTGGTCGGTAAGGTCGAGGTGGAGATAGGTTGGCACGGGAAACTGAAGCCGATGACGCTGTACTTGGTGCCCAGTTTAAAGCAGGAGTTGTACCTGGGGATCGACTTCTGGGATACGTTTGGGGTGGCGCCCATGGTCATCTCGGAATTGGAGACCCAGGGGCAACTGGACCTGACCGCCGACCAGAGCAGGGAGTTAGAGCGCGTAAAAGGGTTGTTTCCGTCGTTCACAGAACTTGGTCTCGGAAGGACGCCTCTCCTAGAACACACGATCGAGGTCGCAGATGACACGGTCCCGGTGAAGCAACGGCATTATCCGATGTCGCCGGTCAAACAGAAGTATGCCTATGAGGAGATTGATCGGATGCTCAAGCTAGGTGTCATAGAAGAGAGCAACAGCGCTTGGAGCTCGCCGATCGTTCTAGTTGAGAAACCCGGGAAAAAGCGGCTGTGTGTGGATATGCGCAAGCTCAATGAGCGCACGAAAAAGGACGCATATCCAACACAACACGTGGAAGGGATCCTGGCGCGTTTGCGGGAGACGCACTTCATTTCGGGGATCGATTTGAAGGACGCCTTCTGGCAGATCCCATTGGAGACGGGGTCGAGGGAATTGACCGCGTTCACTGTTCCGGGCCGACCATTGTATCACTTTAAGGTGATGCCCTTCGGCCTGTGCAACGCCAGTCAGCGGTTATGCAGACTGATGGACAAGGTGATCCCCTCGCGTCTAAGAGAATACGTTTTCGTCTACATCGACGATCTGCTAGTTTGTTCTCCGGATTTCGAGTCGCATCTCGTACACTTAACAGAAGTGGCTGAGTGCCACGCCAGCGCTGGTCTCACTATCAACGTAAACAAGTCCAAGTTTTGCCATCGCGAGCTGAAGTATTTAGGCTTCATAGTAGGGCAGGGTGAGCTGAAGACGGACCCCGAGAAGGTGCGCGCGATTGTGGAGTTCCCGGTACCAACCACTATCAAGCAGCTACGCCGCTTTCTAGGCATGTGCGGATGGTACCGGAGATTTATATCGAACTTCGCCACAATTGCCGCGCCGATGACGGAGTGCCTGCGCAAAGCCAAAACGTTCGCGATGACGCCAGAGGCAGTGGAGGCGTTCGAACAGCTGAAGACAGCGCTCACCTCAGCCGAGGTACTCGTGAATCCGGACTTCAGCAAGCACTTCTACGTGCAGTGCGACGCGTCCACACAGGGCATTGGCAGCGTGCTGTTCCAAAAGGATGACGAGGGCAACGAGCGACCGATCGCGTTCATGTCGCAGAAGCTGAATTCTGCACAGCGAAACTACACAATAACAGAGCTGGAGTGCCTAGCCGCGGTCGTGAGCGTCAAAAAGTTCCGCGCGTATCTGGAAGGTCTTCCATTCACAGTGATCACTGATCACATGAGTCTGAAATGGCTCATGGGACAAAAGGATCTCTCGGGACGGTTGGCTAGATGGAGCCTGAAGCTACAGGGCTTCGATTTCAAGATAGAGCATAGGAAAGGCGCGCAGAATGTTGTCCCAGATACGCTGAGCCGCATGCACATGGAGGAGGTGAGCGCGATGGAGACCATGGCCGAGATCGACTTCACGTCGCCGGAGTTCGCCAGCGAAGACTACGTAGCACTTGGACGGCAGATTGCACAAAACGCCGAACGACTGCCGGATCTTCGAGTGACCGATGGCATCGTATACAAAAGGGTACGCCCAAGGCGCGCGGAAGACGAGGAAGAGACAGTGTGGAGAGTATGGGTGCCAGAGGGAATGAGACAGAGGTTGCTGGAAGAGGCGCACGGGCATAGATCTGCAGGTCATGGCGGTACAGCGAAGACGCTGCACAGGGTAAGGAGCAAGGCGTTTTGGATGGCTGGAGCCGTGCGAAGCTTCGTCGCCAGGTGCGAGTTGTGTAAATGCGCCAAAGCGCCAATCATTTCATCGAGACCGCCAATGACAGATCGTTTCCGGACGGAGCGGCCGTTTCAGAGGCTCTATGTGGACTTCTGCGGGCCGTACCCGCGGTCGCGATCGGGAAATACGGTGATCTTCGTAGTTCTGGACCACTTCACAAAGTTCGTATTCTTTAAACCCATGAGGCAGGCGACTGCACAGGAGGTGGTTAAGTATCTCGAGACGGAGATTTTTCACATTTTTGGCGTGCCGGAGACCTTACACTCCGACAACGGTCGGCAATTTGTAGCGGATTCATTTGTGGGGTTCCTAAGGAGCTACGGAGTTAACCATGTTAAGACCGCGTCATATGCGCCGCAGGCGAATGCGTCCGAGAGGGTCAATCGGTCGCTGCTCGCCATGCTGCGCACATACATCGCGGGTACGGACCAAGGTAGTTGGGATCAGCACGTGTCATTGGCGGCGTTCGCAATGCGGAGCGCGATACATGAGGCCATAAGAATCGAGCCGTACACAGCCGTTTTCGGGCAAACGATGGTACAGCAGGGCAGAGCCTATGAAACTCTGCGTCGACTCGAGGCACTGTGAGAAGAAGGCATAGACGTCGGGCAGAGGGGGGATCGTGCGTGTCTCCTGAGAGAGAAGCTGATAAAGAACCTGGAAGCGGCCTACAGGAAAGGACAGCAGACATACAATACAGGGCTCGTCCGGTGAAGTACCGGGAAGGCGAGATCGTGTACCGGCGAAATTTCAAGTTGAGTAATGCCACGGAAGGGTTCAATGCCAAGCTTGCGCCGAAGTATCTGCGGTCCATGATCCTGTCGTCCAAAGGGAACGCGTTGTACGAGGTGGGAGATGCAGCTGGACGCTCCGTGGGCATTTACCACGCGAAGGACTTGCGACGGTAAGAAGGAAGTGGCACTGGGCGACCAGCCTTTCGAGCGCCTGGCCAAGCAAGGACGGACTGCAGCGCTCGCCCTGTTGCGTTCACCCTGTGCTTCGAAACCATTCGAGCGATCTGGCAGCGCGGTATTCCGAACGCAACCTGGCGGGCAATTTCCGTCGAGCAATTCACCAGTCGAGGCAATTTAGTGGGCGTTTTAAGTGTTCCAAAAGTAAGGACAAAGGTGGAAACAAATTGCGCTCCTCATAAATAGCCTCACATTAGAGGTTAGGGGAAAAGGTTGCTCCCACGATTGGCCAGACAAATCTCCACCAAGGGTAAGTCACCAGAAAGAAACAATAGGAAAAAAAAATATAGAAATTGCTGATTGGGGTTTTATAGTTTCCAGGTAATAATTCCGGGAATTTGGGAATTGCCAAGGTACACGCCACGGCAATAAGCGCTGGCGGCATAAGCGTGGACTGCAGCCACGGAAACGGGGCAGTGTTGGTGAAATCTATCCAGCAATGCGCTCCGATCCATCGCGCAATTGCGCCACCACAACAACTACGCTGGCTGCAGAAGCACGAGAAGACGTCAGAGCGACCGCCTCCACCATCTGGAACGCGACCATAGTTTCTCCATCACCACAGTTCACATCAAAGCGGCTACCACCACCATCTTGAGCGGGCCCAGGGTTTTATCACCGTCAGAACTGCAGCGTCCACGGTAATGAAAACCGTGCGTCAGTGCTACCACCATCACATACCCCAGCAGCAGCGTGACAAGCAGTAGCGCAGCCAAAGCCACGGCCACTGGCCACTATCTTGAGTTTACACCCACCACGGCGGTACAGGCAGCACCAGCAAGCAGCAACGACGACCACATCGTCAACAACGCAGCAGCACTGCCGGAGCAACAGGTTTTTAGGTTTAAGCACATATTGTATAGTCGGGGCCAGGGGAAGTGGCGGGCCATAAGCGCGATCACTTCATCAAAAGTTGTAAGGGGATTTTCCAGCCGGTGTGGCTGGAAAAATTGGGTCGTTCACGACCACTATTGTATGTTTCGGAACGGGCGTAAAGGTGCGTGGGTCGACGGCATAATCTCACAACCCCCCAGTTTGGGGATAGTTGTTTCCTTCCTCTCTTTCCTTTTCTTTGAGTGACCAATTGTTAACGTACTCCCTTGACCCTGTTACAAGACGTCTTGTAGGCCCGGGCGGGGGTATAGCTTGGTAAATTAGACCGTATGGTACCGCTTAGTGCCAACCAAGGGGGATTTTGGACGAAGCCTGCGACCTCTGTGGAGCCATAGGTCTCAAGCCCCATCAGGTTCCATAGTTTTATCGTATGCCATTTTCATTTCCATACATTTTTGCTTGCCATTTAAAATTTGCTTTAGTTCATAGTATAGACATAATTGCTCGGAGTGTAAGTATGTAAGTGCGTGTGTGCCAACAACCAGCATCCCGAATTTGGGGGATCATAGTGGCCTGACAGGGTCGAGTAAAGACACACACGCTCGTGCTCACACTCCGGGAAAAGTCGTAACGCCTCAAAGGCGGACAGACACATATATACACACACACACACACACACATTGTAATACCACCTATTGTTTGAATTTCGGTTTAGTTACGATTTTATAAATTTTTAGTTCACGAATCCGCGCACCGAGTGTGAAAGTCTGGGTGGGTGTGAACATTGAGCACGGGCGTCCATGACCTCAGGTCATGGGTCGCCAACAGCCTCGAACCCATAAGGTCAAGTAAACCACACCCACATACACTTGCACACTCAGGGTGCGGAACGATGTACCACTAAAGTGGACGATCGCGGGTATTTCAAACGCGTATATGCAAGCGTACATACACATAAGCCTAGGGCATAAGTAAAACCCATCGCGGGGCATATTTTTGTTCATTTATTTCAAAATTTCTCTTCTATATTTTTCCTATTTTATATATTTTCTAACTTTTGATTCTCATTGACTTAACATTGTGCAGCTTCAAGTGCTCGAATTTTGCAGTACGGAGAGTGGGTATATGAGTGCGTGAGCTCATCCCAAACCGGTGTCCTTACATTTGGGGACCATAATCCAGCGGCGTACGACCTAGCGGGGTCGGGTAAGCACACACCCATACGCCCACACACTCCGGCTTCAAAGTAGCAAACCCCTAGCGAATGGGTATATAAGCGTAGCGTAGTTAGGATTACACACATTTTGTTCATACTAGCATAGCCTAGACGTAAGCCGAAACCCATGAAGGGTATGAGATACAAATATACACACATTCTACTCATTTTATGAATATGATTCAATAAAAATACCATGTATTGCTAGTTTGCTAATCGAAAGTAAGTGTTCTTCTTTTCAGGTGTGGTGGGGACGGACGGACTGGACAGGAACGGGGAAGGGGATGTGCTAAAGGGGCGCATAGGGGACACAATTGGGGTCGGCAAAAACAGTTTGCCACTGCCGACCATGGAAGGGAGGGTTTAGAGTGGCCGGCCAAAATACCATCTAAGGCCGGAAGGGGGGTTAGTAAAGGGGGGTTCAAGCGCGGACAGACCTGAGGTGCAAGTGATGCATGGTCAGGTATGAGATTTTTTGTATGGTGCGGCTGACATGCCTCGGGAGGCCAACAATCCACCCCACAGTCCGGCGAGCTAGCTCGTGCATATGCAAGCATACCTGCACGGCTTTACCGGGGTATGCGACGTGAGGGTAGGAGGACGGCAGGGGACATAGCGGCCTCCGCCCAAAGGCCAGCACGTAACAGGGTCAACTCCTAATAAATTAGCTAGAATTATGGAATACAGCTCAAAATACGGGGTTTGGCCTCAGGATCACGAATCCGGAAGCGCTTTTTTTATATTTTGCTTCTCTGAAGAGAACCCGCCCCAATTTTGGTACCGGACCCGGGTAAATTTTCGGTTTTTTGACCATAACTTTCCACAGACACAAAAAAATTTAAAAGCGCTTCCGGATTCGTGATCCTCAGGCCAAAACCCTTATTTTAGCTATCTTCCATAAT